>VBSM01000361.1:79641426-79807069 GCA_008086735.1 Cheirogaleus medius
GGCCTCCCAGAGTGCTAGGATTACAGGCGTGAGCCACCACGCCCGGCCTCTACTCTTGACTTTTAAGACTCACCATGCGGCAATGGGATAAAAAGCATTGTGTGCTGCTAGCTAGTGAGAGCATATACCACTTCCCTAGGATAATATCCTACCCTCCCAAAAAGGTTATTTTCAACTAGCACTGCATTAAAGTCTTCAATAGACCATTCCAGCAGTCCATAAAACAAGCTGATTCTATGTCTTTGAGTATACAAGCATGAATCCGACAGCATCAGCCCACTATTTTGCTCTTTCAACATAAAGTACCTCTCTTGATCAGAAGCAAAGTTGTGTGGGTACCACGATGGTGCATTGGATATTCACTAGGCCGACAGATGGTGGTGCTGCAGAACATCAGAGAGTGAGCTGAGCCCTACATATTTCAGTAATTTAACATTGATAGGATACTTTTACCAACCACTATCCCTATTCCAATTTTGTCAATTGACCCAGTAATATACTCCATTCTAGGATCATATATTTCTTTTAACTGTCTTGCCCGTTAGTCCCCTTTATTCTGGAAAAGTTCTTCAGCCTTTTATGACATTGACATTTTTTAAATAATGTAACCTTGCTTTCCCAAACCCTCTACCTTTTAAAAATAGGATGTTTCTCAACTTGGATTTGTCTAAAATTTCTTCATAATTAGATTCAGGTTAGGCATCCCTGACTGGAATACCACATACAGTATATTATGTGCTTCTCAGGGTGTCCTATCCAGAGGCATATTTGGCCATCTACCCTTCATCAGTGATTTAATTTTGATCATCTGGTCAAGGTCTTATTTGATTTCCCCACTGTATAGCTACTATTTTTTCTTTTGCAACTAATAAGAAATCTCTTGGAAATACTTTTAACCATGCAAATACCACGTCATTCTTATCAAAATTCTATCCCCTCCCCAATTTAGCATCCATTGATGATTCTTGCCAAAACCAATATTAATGTGATGGTTCCAAAATTGTAATGTTCCAAATCCAGCATTTTCTCCATATGTATCACCGGCACTTTCTATTGCAAGGAAGGATGACCCTCCTTTTTCATCCATCGATTTATCTGTCTTTCAATCTATGGATCTATTGATCTATCTATATCTAATTAATACAGACTCATTGATTCCCATTTTCCAAAGGCTTATTTTTTTATTCTTCCTAATTATTGAAGAACTCAAATTATTCCAGATTCGGGCAGTAGGAACCCATTCATGCTGACAACATTGTCCTTATGAAATGTCCCAACATTTAAAAAAAAATTTCTTCCTTAATTTCTGGCATAAAAATGTGTTCCACTTTCTTTCTGTACCTCTTTCCTGGTCCCATGCTGCAATGAATCATTTCTTTGAGAAACTCTAGTTCCTCTTACTGATTAAAAGTATTAAACACCAAGATGTGGGTCATTGCTACTCAAGTGTCTTGGCTTCTAGGAAATGGTAAGTTTTAAGACACTCTGTGAGATTGAAGGCTGCTCTTTTAGGGCTTGAGTATAAAAACTGAGAAAAGGGGTCCTTCTCCTTTTGCACAAAAGCAGCATTCCTTGGGCACTAGTGAAGTCAGGATTTTTAAAGCTTAGGGATACAGCATCCTTTACATAGACACTAAACTCTCAGTCAGGGCACCGTCCATGCATCAGTAATGAAATTCCTTTAGCCATCTTGAGAATAAAACAAGAGATGTGGTGAACTTTATTGGGAAATGTGGGACAGAAGAGGAGAATATGGGAAGTCATATGTGATTTTATTGGATAGACTGATATGTGAACACATAGATACCCAATTGGGGAATCCTAGGAGAAGGAGGAGATTTAATTTTGTGCCATCAAACCATTGAAAGCTCAAGTAAGCATGAACTGGGAAATAAAAGTAAAAATGAATTTATTTAAAACTCACAGAATAGCAAAGCCTGGAAACACTGAAAATACCATGGATACACCATTGAAAACTCATAGTCTAGTGAAGCCCATTACCTAAAAGTGTAGCTACCGTGTTTCCCCGAAAATAAGACCCACCCATAAAATAAGCCCTAGCAGGATTTCTAAGCATTTGCGCAATATAAGCCCTACCCCGAAAATAAGACCTAGTGATGGGCGTAGCTATGCAGTGTATCTGCACAACCCATGCATTTCATCACAGAGCGATAAAGAAGACGAGCAGTCCTTCTCATCTGCTCCATGAGAGCTCTATTGCTCGACATGAGAGATTGGGGCCAATGGTTCTAAAGGAAATAGAGTCGCAAGAAATTCAGGATGGAATTCGGGGTTTGGAGAGTTATGATGATGTTCCAGAAGAAGACGACTTAACTATATTTGAATAAATGTAAATTGTTGTACTATACTTAAAAAAAATAACACATCCCCTGAAAATAAGCCCTAGGGTGTCTTCTTGAGGAAAAATAAATATAAGACCCTGTCTTATTTTTTGGGAAACATGGTATATAGATTTAAAAAATGCACACACATATGTGTCTATGTATGTTTTTCTAGGATCCTGTACTTTCAACAGAGCCCAGACCTATAGCATGGAGGTAAATGGCAATAAAAGTAGTCCAGTTATTAGTTCAAAGACTAAGATTCACGTGTAAGGTTACACTTATTCATGGTTAAATGCAGTAAAAAAATAATTCTTCACTGTTGTTAGGTGAACTCTGCAACCCCTCTTAAGACCATAGCCTCAGCATAAGAACAAACTCAAACACTTAGAGAAACCATCTTGGTCTCTATTTGAACCTTGGATGACTTAGCATGAATCCATTCTTCCAGGGACTTGGCTTACCTAAAAATACCACTCCAGTTCAGCCCATTTGTTGCCTGCTCTTCTGTGATAGGTTTAAAATGATACTGTTTTTCTAAAAATGGGAAGGTGAGGTGCTAGGTGGGTTATTGCTTATTTTAATAAATTCTTATTGATTTTAGACACCTAAAACTATTAGCCTGAAAAATACTTTCACACTGATTATTTTAATATCAATTTGATAAGAATGGTTCTCCAAATCACCTCAAGCTGTCTGAACCAGGAATGAATACAAAATGAAAAAAATACAAACTCTGAAAATATAAGCAATAGAAGAAATGTATTCATAAATTAAGTTTGAAGCTATAATGAGTAAACTTTTCCTCGGTCTTCACACTCAATACTGTAGGGATTTTGGAGTTGTATTTGTGAAGGAGATGTAATCTATTTCTTCCTTCTTGAAAAAAATGAAGTATAGCTTGTCATTACTGCTTAAGTAGCTACTCTGGGGAGATAACTTAGAAAATAAAACTCAGCCTTTGGTAGCCTATTTATTTATTAACTCAAGTGGTTACAGATGAAATTCTCAAAAGGTAAAGTAACACACAAAAAAAGGTTTTTTCTAGTGATTAGCAAATTATATTGTACAATAGATAGCATTGGATTAAGTGTATTGGCAGCCACTTATTTAGTAATATATTTGAAATGTTTTTAATGGCTTTCTGCAACATATTCCCACTCTATTAATATATTAAAAATGTGGGAATACTTTTTGGAAAGATTAAGAGATAGAAAATCATATACTTTTATCATTTTAACTAGATTCCCCCCCAGAAGACTTTGAAATTGCCATCTCCTTTATTCGAATTGCTGAAATTAGGAATTTGAGAACTTTCATCCAAACAAGAGGGCAATGGCGAACAATTTCTCCCAAGTGGACGCTGTGGAGCTCTGTTATGAGAACGTGAATGGATCCTGCATTAAAACCCCTTACTCGCCGGGTCCCCAAGCAATCCTGTACACCTTCCTCGGTTTGGGGGCTGTGCTGGCAGTGTTTGGGAACTTACTGGTCATCATTGCTATCCTTCACTTCAGACAGCTGCATACACCTACAAACTTTCTGATTGCGTCCCTGGCCTGCGCCGACTTCTTGGTGGGAGTCACAGTGATGCCCTTCAGCACAGTGAGGTCTGTGGAGAGCTGCTGGTACTTTGGGGAGAGTTACTGTAAATTCCATACGTGTTTTGATACATCCTTCTGTTTTGCTTCTTTATTTCATCTATGCTGTATCTCTATCGATAGATACATCGCTGTTACTGATCCTCTGACCTATCCAACCAAGTTTACTGTGTCGGTTTCAGGAATATGCATTGTTCTCTCTTGGTTTTTTTCAGTCACCTATAGCTTTTCTATCTTTTATACAGGGGCCAATGAAGAAGGAATTGAGGAATTAGTAGTTGCTCTCACCTGTGTAGGAGGCTGCCAGGCTCCACTGAATCAAAATTGGGTTCTACTTTGTTTTCTTTTATTCTTTGTACCCACTGTTGCCATGGTGTTTCTATATGGGAAGATATTTTTGGTGGCTAAGCATCAGGCTAGGAAGATAGAAAGCACAGCCAGCCAAGCTCAGTCCTCCTCAGAGAGCTACAAGGAAAGAGTAGCAAAAAGAGAGAGAAAGGCTGCCAAGACCTTGGGTATTGCTATGGCAGCATTTCTTGTCTCCTGGCTACCATACATTATTGATGCAGTGATTGATGCTTATATGAACTTCATAACGCCTCCTTATGTTTATGAGATTTTAGTGTGGTGTGTTTATTATAATTCAGCTATGAACCCCTTGATATATGCTTTCTTTTACCCATGGTTTCGGAAGGCAATAAAACTTATTGTAAGCGGCAAAGTCCTAAGGAATGATTCATCAACAATTAATTTATTTTCTGAAGAAGTAGATACAGATTAAAAAGATTACTTCAGGGATTTCAAAACTAACTTGGAATTAGGTTCAAGTGCAAAAACAAACACTTGGATCTAGAGAAGCCAGAGTAATATTGCCAAGTAGGAGGACATTGCATTCAACAATTGTTGTCTTCATAAATCTGGGCATTTATAAGAATTTAGTAATAGGTGAATAAAATTTGCTGATTCCTGCTTGTCTTGTATTCTCTTACAGTTTTCTGATTCTCTACTTTCTCCTCTGATATTTTTACTTGTTTCTTCAAATAATTTGAAGCTTTGTAATTTCTCCCACACTCATGATCAGTGTTCACTCGTCCAAAACACACAGAGGAAAAAATAAAGGTTCTGCTTAACTTGTAAGTAAGATTCTTTGGAGACAAAAATCTTCTTTAAAGTGTATCTTGCTTGAGATGTAAACACGAGATAAATTCTTGAAATTTTTTCAATCTAAAAAGACATTACAAAGAGCTGGAATGTGAAACTTTCTAATGATTGAAGATCATCTGAAAAACACTTGAGCTCTTGTTTTTTTCAACCCAGTAATTCTTCCCCTCCTTTTTACAGACAGTGTGTTTACAAGGAACATATTTAGTGATTATACAATTACACACTACATCTTTCTTACTTTTGGAGAACAGAATTTATTGTAGAATAAGAATGTGAACAAAAAGATGGTTTCTGTACTTCTTTTATAGTGATTTGAAGTAAATTTAGAATTTTATTTTAAAAAGCCAATTCAAATTAACATTTTTTTACTTTTAAGTTCTTACTTTCTACCTGACACTGTATTTGGCATTGCAAATGTATAAAGCTGAGTGATCCAAATTTAATGAAGGATTATTTCAAAATAGCAAATACCCAAATTGGTATTATACACTTAAGGAATAGCTTTAGTTTTCTCATCTTATATATATTTCTCAATCAACATAAGTTTTAATTCATTTTAATTATGTGTTGAGTGTTGTAAGATACAGCAAAAATTTGAAAAAAAACTAATAATAGGGTGGTTTGCCTTCTCGAGTCCTTGAATCACTGCCTTAAATATTTGTTTATGTAGCTGATTTTCAGACTACTCTGTAACATGCTTGTTTTGTGAAATGAAAAGAAAAGGTAAATAAGTAAAAAGAGTTGCATACAATTATGTTTTATATATTTAATAGATGAACCAGTTTGATAATACTTTATATAAGATTAAGCTGTTTCATATTTGTCTGTTAATACTTTTCAAACAGAGCTGAGAGTAATTAGGAGGGAAAAAAGCTTAAATATAAAAGAGGACAAAAGAAATATGAAAATCTTTGTAGCAGAATATCTGTTTGGTGTTCAGGCTATACTGTCAAGGAGCAGGTTTATTGACCACCTTTCAAATGCTCACAATGAAGGTCCTTTATTCTCATTCCTTAACAAGGAGCTTGGGAGTCAGTAGTGTCATCATAGAAATGTGTGTTCCATCCCTCGACTGCAAGTATGAACTTATTTTGATACCCATAAAAAAATAAGGAAAACAGTTTGGGAGACTGTAAAAATATATACCACCCATGCACTTGTACCATGTAGAGTATAATCTTTAGATGAACTGTTTACAGACATAAGTGCTGTCCAGTATGTTTTCAAGCTCTTACTCACATCATAGTGGAGAATACACTTTTGATCTACTGTTTCTTGTTTTTCCACTCTTCTTGTAGCCCTTCATAAAGAAAGTCTTTTGATTAAAAAGTACTTGTTTATTTTCCCCCAAACTAACTAGACTATTAGTGCAACACCACTCCTCTCTCCTTATTTATTTATACAAATAAGCTATAAATTTCTTTGCCAGCTGCCTACCAAATTGCTGGAGAGCCATGGATATATTTGAAACAAGACAGAGGATGGAAGTAGGCTTCACTCTGCAAGACTATCCACAAAGTAAAATCTGACCTTGGAACATATTGCTGAGCTTGGTCTCTTAATCCTGGTGAGCTTTGGTTCCAGACTGTCTGCTTCAGCCAATGGAAGCTTGTAGAATTATTTCAAAGAAGCAATTAATCCACTTATGCCCCAGGTGGTAGCTATATAAATATTATGTCTCCCACTTGTATGTACTATTATTTAAAATATATGCTTATTTTTTATTAATAAAATACACATTTACAAGCATTGCTGAATTTGGAATAGCTTTTGTCTACATGTATTTTTCTCAATTAGTTGATATTAAAAGGGCAACTACTACATTATGTGAAGCTCTGTGTATTCTTTTTAAATATTGAAATAAAGTGCTCAGACATAGGAAGTTATTAGAACAATTGCTGTAGTTAGTACCAAGTTGGTCAGGATTAGAGCAACTTTGTCAGTTATCTATTGGTAGAGCTGTGAATAGCTGTGACTAGTCCATCAGTAACACATCATAAAGACAAAATAGACCATTGTTAACACCTAGGTCTTCTCATAGAGCTACCAATATAACTGTGTATTACGACAATAGAGTTTCTTCATTTATTACTGACGTAATTAATACTTAACTGGATGTCATGAACTCTTCATGTGTTTATAAGCTTTTAAGATGCTGTGTTTATTTTCTTCAGTTATAACACTCTTAGTTATGTTTTCACTCTTCATTTGAACACATTGCAACCTGTTTAAAGGTTAGTCTTAAAGAATGACATTGTAGCATTGCATTTGTATTTGAAAAAAACAGAAATACACTAGTAATATTAATTTAAAAATCACATTGTTTTGAAGTGAGCATTAAAAGCAACAGATATGCCTTTTGACACACAGAAAATGTATTCTGTTTTAAAAATTAAGTCTGTTACAGTACATCAGCAATAATTTTTAGATATTTTCTACTTTTAGATATATTCCTACACTTTATAAATCAAGTAATTTGATGTTTACTAAGTACTTTTTATTTGCTGATAAGTTTTTGCTTACATTATTTCCATACCTAGCACAGTGTTGTACACTCATTATGTTCATAAAGATATTTTTAAATAAATGAATGATCAATTCTTTATTTTCACCCATCAGTTACTTAGTGGTCTAATACTAGTCTTTTATATTTAAAAAATATTTGCCACCTTCTTCTTTATTTGATCTTCTAAAATAGAAAATGCTTAATTATTCACCCCTTGCTGTAATCATGATTTTGTTGTGTAACTTTGCAGTTCTACCCACAGGAGGCAGGGTGAGAGAAGAGACAGTGTGCCTGCTCTGAGCCTAGGCCTTCTGAGGTCTTGTTTCTGTTTGTTCTCTTGAACCTTTGCCATTGCTGTTAGAACATGCTCGGGTAGCCCACAGATCCAAGGAGGGTGAGAGATACATGAAGTATTGCTGTACCATTAACCAGAGCTCCCACCTCCCCGTCCCCACTTGTCCTAGCCTGAAGTAGGGTCAACTTAGATGAACCTCGGATATGTGAGAAATAAATGCTTAATGTTATATGTGATTGAGAATTTGTGGTTGTTTGTTACATGCAGTAGCCAACTGATGAACACTGTGCTATGTTTTTATTATGTCAAAGTGAAAAATTGCACCAGACAAAGTTAAAGTCAAGGAAGGCTTTATTCAAGATTATTGCAATAGAGGAGAGAGGCCAGAACTCAGTCTGAACTCAACTCCACTGAAACAAAGGGCTGGAGAGTTTCTCAGAGCTAAGGGAGGGGAGGTTGTAGGCCACCTGTGTTTCCTAATTGGCCTTGCCAAAAGGAAAATTAAACTCTCTCATATCTTCCTGACAGTCAGTCTTCCAACTTGGAGCAAGGACCTCTCCAGGTCAGGCTACTACAGAAACTGTGAGACAGTGAATCTGTCTTCCTTGATGATTGCATTTCAAAGGGATTGCTCCCAGATCCTTGAGGAAGACATTCCTGGGTTGTAAAACTGGCAAGAAACTTTTAAAAAGACTTATATCTCCAAGGGGCAGAGAATGAATTTATAAACAAAAATTTCCTAAAATAAATGCTCTGAGAAAAGAGGGGTGGTCAGAATCCTAGAGTTAGAAGAAACCTGTGTTAAGCTGAGGGAAACATTATGGTTGGATGTCTTGGTCAATTATAATAATTATATAATACAAAGAAAATGTATCATTTTCACAGATGTCTTATACTGATACTCCAAATTCCCCCCTTTTACCCTACTGTGAGGTACTTATGTTACCATGTACAATAAAGTGAAAAATATTGGAGAGCATAGACTTAAACCCAGGTGTGAATAAATTATCTTTCAGAAGGAGACAGGCTCTGGGTATGGCGATGTCCACACATTCCATGGTGGTTCGAAGGCTTACCCTCTCCATAACCTGGTGAGGCTGGGAGTAGAGTTTACGTGAACTTCGGCAATCAGTGGCTGCCATTTTCTCACTGAGCTTCTCATTAGACAAAACCTCTTCTTCCTTCCTTGTTCCTGACTCATTTCTGGCTACAATTAATAATAGGAAATAGAAAAAACAATCACAATCAGAAGTATTCGTGGGTGATTTAGATAGAAGACAGTAAATAATACAAAAAAGGAAAATGGAATTGGTGGTATAGTGGTGAGCATAGCTGCCTTCCAAAAAAGGAAAATGAAGTTATAGATCACACACTAGATCCCAACTCAATAAATGTTTATGTATGACCTACCATGCATTTTGCACTGAATTTAATATTCCAATATCAAACGCAAAAGAAAGATTTGTTTCTCATAATATCGTTTGCTGTTATTAGCATCTGAATCACCTGCTTCTTAAAAACATAGCTCTCAAGCTTCCATTGAAGATCTTCTGATCCTCATCTACAAAGGATTCTGCATACGAGCAGGAGATTTGTACAGAAACATCACCTAAGAAGTTGTGCTTACCTTTGTCAAGCTATTCTATAAAATTAATTTCTTCTGGAAAGTTTTACATTTTGGTAGTTGATTTTGTTGGCTGTATTTTAGCATTATATTGCTTCATGCCCTTTGGGTTTTTGTTATGCTTTTTTATTTTGAATGGGTGAGTTTGTTTTGTTTTTGTTTTTCTTTTTCTTTTATTTACCCCACCCCCACCCCAGCCAAAGCACACATTAAGTGCCTGGTAGTTTTGTTTTTTGTGTTTTTTTTTTAACAAGAAAACAAATTGGTTTATAGCACTCATAAACATACATTCCAAAATTTTAAGCAAAGTATATTCAAACTGAATCCTGCAATATATCTTAAAAGATAAAATATCGTGATCAAGTTAAGTTTATTGCATAAGCACAAAGTTGTTTTAACCTTAGGACTAAGTGGTTTTAACCTTAGGACTAAGTGGTCAGACTAACTGTCACACTAAAACAACATTTTATACTTGAAAAAATTTACTAAAAATATACTAGTATCTAACAGGATAACAAAGATTACTAGCCTACGAAGAAGCAGGTTAAAAACCGTAAAAATCTGATCATGAGAAGCTTCCATTCAGATAGCTTTTGCTTATCAGAGTAAGCAGATGAGAATTAGAGCTCCATAACTGTGGAAAGTCTCAGGGGTTGAAGCCATCCGGAAATATAGAATAGGTAGTACAAACAGAAAGTACCTAAAATGAAATATAATAAGACACAAAAGCACTAAAAGTATAGAAATTGTTGATAAATTCAACCACACTAAAATAAAAAAAATTTGTTTACCAAAAGTCAACATAAAGACTGTGAAAAATTAAACCATATGGTAGGAAAAGATATTTGCTGTATAAATTTGATAGTTTTTCTTTTCACATTTATTAGTGGCTGGTAGTTTTGAAGTTGTCTCCATCCAGCCCTGAAGGTTCCCAAAACACAATCTTGCTCTACAACGGTGTTTTGGGTTCCTGTTCTCCTGTCATACTGGAAAAAACACAGATCCAGGAAATCAGCCACTGAGCAGCTCAGCCCAGTTCCTGATTGTGAATTATGTCTGTGCCCTTACAGTTCCCTAGACTAACTGCTTTCCAAAAGCCAAAGTCCTAGGTGGAATTGGGGCAAAGTCACATTGCTTTAGCATCCTTTCATATGTGCTGTGCAGTGAGAAGCCTCATTCCAGCCTCTAACTTTAAGCAGTGAGCATGTCTTCTTTCCTGTCTGCCTGGGGCATTTTGAGATCTCTTTAAAGTAATCAAAGTCCTGGGTTCCATTATTCTGAACCTGAAAACCAATAGGTCCTCATTTTCTGCTCTGCTCAGATGTTGTGCTTATTTCTTTTATTACACACTGAGATTATCTTATCTTTGAACTTTATCTTTTCTTCTTTTTTATACACTTGCCTCTTCCATATATTTGGTGCACAGAGGTTGATGAATGAACAAATGGAGGCATCTTGGCAGAAAGTCCTAATGAAATCTTTGTCTTGTCTGGGAAGTAAAGGTGGAAGAGGAAAAACCTGTTTTATGGGATTGCATATATTTTCTAATCTACTTTTTTACTTGAACTAGGTCTTTGGTCTTAAAAGGTAAACACTTGGAGGTTTTGTTTTCTATCTATCCTGACAAAAGGTGCTCTTCTTTCTAACTTCTCTAACTTCTGTATCTCATGGGATGCAGAAATCTGGAGACAGGTATCTCATAGAGATGGCGGCAGTGTCTCTTATCCACAGACTGCACTTGGTGTCGGCAGCAGAAGCAAGTGTATGCTCCTGGTAGATAGAAAATGCTCCCTGCCCCATGATGTTCACATCCTAATCCCTGGAACCTGTGAGTATGTGACTGTATGTGGCAAAAGGGACTTTGTAGATGTGATTAAATAAAAAAAAACCTCAAGATGGGGAGATTATCCACTTAGGCTCATTGTAATCACAAGAGTCATTAGAAATGTACTTGAGAGAGAAGAGAGTCAGTGTCAGAGTCAGAAAGACATTTGAAGATGCTAAGCTGCTGGTTTTATGGGTAGAGGAAGGGACAACAGGCTAAGAAGTGTGAAAAGGCAGGAAACAGATTCTCCCCTAGTCTTCAGAAGGAATGCAGCCCTACCTACTTCTTGATTTTAGTTCAGTGAAACTCATTTCAAATTTCTAACCTCCAGAATTCTAGTCTTGTAAGAATATAAGATAATAAATTTGTGTTACAATAAGCCACTACAGTTTTGATAATTTATTACAGCAGCAATAGGAAACCCATACACTGCCATAATCCCAAGGCAGGCGCCCCACACATCCTGCAGCCACCTCCAGTGGGTCGGGTGCTTACCTACCCAATGAGCCCGGGCATCACTAGCCAATCAGCAACTCTCAGAGAATTTACTTTCCTAACATAGGATAGAGGCAGTTCATGGCCCTTTGGCTTTAAGAAACCTGCCCTATTTCTACTCCTTTGAACACAGTTTTTCAGAGCCCAGATCTGTGTTTGATTGGTTCGCTGCTTGGCAGTAAAACTTTTCCAGTTAGAGCTCAACCTTCGGTCTCATCTCTTCATTAGTTTTTATTTAACATCCAGAGTACAATAACAAATAAATAAAATCAAAACTAAATAAAAATAGCAACACTATGTTCTCAGAATCCTTGTCTCTTGCTATTTACTACGTTATCTCTCTCCCTCTTTACCGTTGAGCAATATCAGCCATTGTAAATGATCTCACTTGCCTTCCCTCCCGATTCCCATTCATTCTCAATTCACTGCCATCTAGGTTCTGTCTCCAACATTCCACCAAAAGAAGTTCAATTATGCTCATCATTAGTCTAGTTGTTAATGCCAGCAAACAATTCTCAGTCGTGATTTAACTTGACACATCTAAGACACCAGGTCATGCCCTTCTTCCTGAACTTCTTTCATCCATGGTGCCTATGGAACCACTTTTTCCTGTTTTTTTTTTTTTTTCATTTGTATTTCTGCCTATGCTTTCTTTTGCAGGAATAACTTTGAGGCTGGCAATCCTCCAGTTCCTTCTATTTTTGCTGTGCACACTCTAACCCAGTCAACAAATACTGAATATCTGGTACATCCTAGGCACTATGGCTGTTGTACACCAGGCAATCACATTCACTTCTATGATTTCAAAAACACCAGAATGTGAGAAATCCTGAATGACTGTCTCTGGCAGAATTTCTTTCCTGAGCTGAAAATGTATAGGCCAAACTCCCTACTGAAGAACTCCAGTTTTATGTCCCTCTGACCGGTCCAAACCTAACTCATCATCTTTGCCTCCCAAATGTACTCTTTCTCCCTTTCTCCTGTATGCTGTGTCTTACTTCTTGGCAACTTAAAAACCTGGGAATCATCTTTGACTCCTGCCTCCATTATGCACTCCTGAGCCCTTACATAGTTTTGGTCTATAAATTGCATATTTCATATTTCAGAAAATAGGGAGGTAAGATTACTGAATAAGAGTGGGGTGAGATCAAGTTACGTTCAAGAATTTAAAGAGAAGGTAAGACAGCATTATCAAGAAGAATTTGACAGATGATCAACTGAACAATTGTTTTCATTTTACACCTTTTAATATATGTTCTCCTACATTTTTTCCAATATATTTTTAATATCTTTATCCTAAATGGCAGATCATATTTATGTTTTCAATTCCTGCATATACTACTGTGGAGGACAAAAGTCTTTATCAGCTCCTGTTTAATAGGTTCTGTATGGGATCAATGATAGCTATTTTTCCCAGATCCAAAATCCTGTTTATGAAGCTTCAGTCCTTAATCTCCCTCCCTAACTCTCTAAGTTCCTGTTAATACTGCAAGGGCAAAGCTCTGTGTCAGGAAAGGCTGTCATTGTCAGCCACCGCACCTGCCAGTCAGGAAGTTTTGCAGTTACCTCCATGTGGAGTAGACTTTGCTTCATCACTGAGCTGAGGCTACAGAGAGGTAATTTAAAATCTGAAATGAAATAGGCAGGTTGTTCTAAGGGCTCGTGACTGGAGCAGTGGCACAGAGCCCTGCTATTGGAGTTTCATGCCTGTAGTTGTTGTTTTGAATTTCTTCATAATTTCATCTTTCACTTTGTATTTTGTTAAGTGAAGGGACAATGGAGCATGTGCTGGGTGCTTGGAACCTCAAATCATCTGTGATCCTGCATTACATCTCATCTCCTCTCCCCGCCCCCGGCACCTTGGGCCCCTGTCCAACCTGTCCCTCCTGACCCTGACCAGTGACCACTGCCATCCTCCTTCCACCCCTGCAGAGGGCTGGGTGCAGCACAGGGAGAGTTGCAGTCAGGCACGCCCTCCTACAGTCTCAGGGCAAAGCACAGGCTGTTGTCCCCATCCCAGGCTGGTAGGGCCATAGCACACTTCAAGAGCCACTCAGAGGGCCAATCCTCTCACCACCTCTAATCCAAACATCAAGTGCTTTCTGGTATGGAGTTTGCAATCCCTTGGGGGCTCCTGTCTGCCTGTGGTTGAAGTGACAGGCCTGTGAGATGCCTGGCTTAGTTTCCTTTACCCAATCCTGGCCATGGCATATTAGTTCAGTGGCTGGCAGGAGGGGGAACTTGGCAGTTGGTGGCTCGTGTGCATACACTTCCCCTGCTAATATCTCTGTGCCCAAAGGGGTGGGATATTACATAGCAAATACCAAACATCATGGCAGATCAAGAGAAACCATAAAAGAAAGAAGTAATCCTTCTACTTCAATACTTTTAATGACAATTTTTTTCCCGTATCTTTGAAGTCTGCATTTTTATTTTGCTAGATCATGCATATTATGTAAACAGTCTTATAAATAGGGAATAGGTGATATTATTGTCAAATCCTGGCCTAGGCTATTTCAGGACAGTTGAACATAAATAAATCTCTTGGTTATGAAAATTATAATTATTTCTACAAAGTAGCGCAACGTAGAGAAACATGTTTTGTAGAAGAACTTTTTAATTATATTTATCAAAAGTAGGTTTTCTTTCATGATTCACACCTTACACTGTAGGGATTCCTTACGAAGAATTTATAATGGGCGAGGTTGATTGGCTGGCTTCCTAAAACATCCTAGAGGGTAAAAGCCTATTAAAAGGTGAGTTCTTTCAAGCTTAATGCTAAAACTTTAGGGAAAAAAGTGAGTTCTCAGGTATGTAATTATATTATGTGATTATCTTTTGCAAGTAAGAGCTTCATGGATGTAAAAATCAGGGTATGTAAATTAAATTTCTTCAATTATTCATATAATGTGATTTCTGGGCCAATGCAAATTCATAGTAAATTTGCTTGGGGTTAGCTATGAGGTTTAGACATAGTTATAGAAATAATTATGTGTTTAAAAACAGAATGATTTTTGAGTTTTTGAATTTCTTTTAATTTGTCTTTATAATTAAAATGGAAAAAGAATATATAACACAATATTGGAAAGCAGTTACTCAGATATACAGTTTGATTATTTTTTTTAAATTTCAGAATTCAAAAGTATCATTCCCTACCACAAGGAAGGACAGAAACAGCAAGCATCAAACAGCAAAATCATGACCGGCAATTTTTCCCAACCTGTTGTGCAGCTTTGCTATGATAATGTGAACGGATCTTGTCTGAAAACTCCCTATTCACCTGGGTCCCGGGTGATTCTGTACACAGTGTTTGGCTGTGGGTCTTTGCTGGCTGTGTTTGGAAACCTCTTGGTGATGACTTCAGTTCTTCATTTCAAACAGTTGCACTCTCCAACCAATTTTCTCATCGCCTCTCTGGCCTGTGCTGACTTTTTAGTGGGTGTGACCGTGATGCCCTTCAGCATGGTCAGGTCCGTGGAGAGCTGCTGGTACTTTGGAGACAAATTTTGTACCCTTCACAGTTGCTGTGATGCAGCATTTTGTTACTCCTCTCTCTTCCACTTGTGCTTCATCTCCATTGACAGGTACATTGCTGTTACTGACCCTCTGGTCTATCCTACCAAGTTCACGGTGTCAGTGTTAGGAATTTGCATCAGCATCTCCTGGCTCCTGCCTGTGGCGTACAGTGGGGCTGTGTTCTACACAGGTGCCAGCGCCGATGGGCTGGAGGACTTAGTAAGTGCTCTCAGCTGTGTAGGTGGCTGTCAAATTGCTGTCAATCAAGACTGGGTTTTGATAGATTTTCTGTTATTCTTCATCCCTACCCTTGTCATGATAACTCTTTACAGTAAGATTTTTCTTATAGCTAAACAACAAGCTATAAAAATTGAAACTACCAGTAGCAAAGCAGAATCATCTTCAGAAAGTTACAAAGCCAGAGTGGCCAAGAGGGAGAGAAAAGCAGCTAAAACTCTGGGGGTCACAGTGGTAGCATTTATGATTTCATGGTTACCATATACAATTGAGACACTAATTGATGCTTTTATGGGCTTCATAACCCCTGCTTATATCTATGAAATTTGTTGTTGGTGTGCTTATTATAACTCAGCCTTGAATCCTTTGATTTATGCTTTATTTTATCCTTGGTTTAGGAAAGCCATAAAACTTATTTTAAGTGGGAAAGTTTTAAAAGATAACTCATCAGCCATTAGTTTATTTGTGGAATAAGTATTAGCACTAAGTTGAGAAAATTAAGGATATTTTCAAAATTATGAATTTATGATGAATTTAAATATAAGAAATAAAACATTTCAAAATTAGGGCAATATATTATTTTCTCAAATTAGCCAGGAAAAAAGTCACAGGACGGTTAAACCATTAAATGATTGTAAAGATATTTACTGCATTAAATAATAAATGATCAAGTAGTTTACATATGTCCCCTGTCTCAATGTTTTATACACGTCCTTGCCACATGCACTTGTATTTCTCAATTTGATAAACTTAAATCTCATTTTTGGACATGAAATCTCAAATTATCTTTCTTTTATGCTCAACTCTCATTTATCTACAAGTGGCCCTTGTGTACGAGTTTTTGCAACACCGTAATAGGTTTCTAGGGCTGCCATAACAAAATATCACAGACTGGGTGGCTTAAAACAACACAAACTTATTTTCTCATGATTCCAGGAGCTGGAAGTCCAAGATCAAGTTTTGTCATCAGGGTTGGTTTCTCTTGAGGCCCTCTCTCCCTGGCTTGCAAATGGCTGTCTTCTTTCTGTGCTCTCACATGCTTTTTCTCTGTGATTCTGTGTCCTAAACTCCTCTTCTTATAGGGACACTAGTCGTGTTGGATTAGGACCCACCCTAATGACCTCATTTTAAAGATTGGAGTATAGGGGTTAGAAATTCAACATATGAATACTGAGTGACACAATTCAGCCTGTAATAGACACAGTCCAGGTGAGGTGACACTACCAAAGGGTCTGTTTATTTGCTGCTCTTTCTGTGACTATTCCTTGCTGTTCTTTAATGTTTGTACCTTCCAGGAGTTTTAGGAGCAGCAAATAAGTCTCTCCTGCTTCATGGCTGGGCAGAACCTTGGAATTTCCATCCACAATATTGTGGGGCCAATAATTCAGCCTTGGGAGCCAGTAGTAACTACAGATGTTACCCAGAAATTTTGCAAGTGAAAAAAATCTACCACAAAAAGCCTGGCACAATGATCCTTAGCAAATGGAAACTCTGCAAAAGCATAATCAATTATCACTAGCAATTGTCATTTCTACATCAAATTTTATCACCTGACAATAGTGTTTAATTCATTTCCACAACTTTTCTCAACAGTGTTTCTCACTTAAAAATAGTGTGTATTTCATTTCCCCAGATGTTGCCGTGTCAAAAATTCTATGATAGTAATACAAAAGAAGTATGTTACAAAGAGGATAAACACTGCATACTATAATTTTGTATTTTGCTTTCTGGAATGTTTTATGCTCTTGATTCAATAAAAGTCATTTTGCAACACATATCTAGAGTATTTTGTATAAAGAAACTAAATTGGAGTAGTGAGATATAAACACTTTTCTTTTTTCTTATGTTTATTGAATTAAGATTATCAAAGTATTTTTTTCTCATTGGTTTCCAAAGAGATTTTTAATTCTTTTCAAATAAATTTTGAGCATTAATTATATGTAAATACCTATATCAGGAATAGCTAAGGAAAAAATTGTATGATATATAGTATTTGCTTCAAGGAAAATTTTGAGGGTAATAAGGACAACATATTTTAAATTACCGTACTGAGGGCCAAAAAAGTGTCAGGAATGCTAAGTCCTGCGAGCAGAGGACCAGTTACCAGTTTAAGGCTAGTACTAGGTGCTGGTTCGTCCTATAACTTGTTTTCTCATCTATGACCTGAGGGATTATAAAAAGGAGTTAAAGGAGACTTTATTTTTTGAGTAGAAAGCACTTTTGATTGGTCTTCAAGCATGTTTGAACATGAAACAAGTAGACAAGAGTGTGGAAATCTCTTTTTAACAGAAGGACTAATTTCCACAAATGGAGGATTGGGCTTGGCAAATTGGAAGGCAATGAGTAGATTAGTAGCATGATAACAATCAATAACTAAAGTTTCATGCTATCACTTAACTATACTCAACTGATCAGCCTAGCTGTGGCAGGTTCAAAAAAAGATATAATGCTCCCTATTTTTAGAGTATAGAGGACAAACATAGAAAAAATTAATTTTGTCGAATGGAGAGCCGGCGGGAGGGGGTAGGAAGTGTAAAGTTACATAATGTGTGCCATGCGTGCCACCTGGGGATTGGATGCGCTTGAAGCTCTGGCATGTGGGGGGGAGGGGTGGTAGGGGCAATGTATGTAACCTTAACAATATTTGTACCCCCATTATATGATGAAATAAAAGGAAAAAAATATATAAAATTAAAAAAAAGATCAAAAAAAAGAAAAAATTAAGAGAAAGAGTTAGATAATAGTTTCATTCAATAAATGTCCTATAGAATTGCACTGTTGCTAAATTAAATTACAGATAATGAAAGTGACCAAAATTCACACGTAAATTAAAAATTATTGAAATTGATTCTGTGGTCAAGCAAAACATTATTTTGCTATGAATGATGCCAAATCCTCCAATTTAATTCCAACTATGGAGTTTCTTTTGAATGTGTAGTAGGTATGTGGAACTTCACAAAGGAGGGAAAAGACAGAAGATTAGCATCTCTTCACCATAGTCTTTCCTAAATGACTACTCCAGATGTGCTGATCATGGCTTTCTGGTTATATAAGTGTATGGTGCCTTTGTTAGTAGTACATAATAACCTCCATGATTGTAGATGATGAAATTAGAGTTGGACACATGATTCCAGGAAACTCATCAACAGGCTTGGTTAAGTCCATCACATTGTCACTCAAGAGAATATGAACTAAGATACCAAATCATATTAATACTGAGCATTATGAAGGTTCCTGGATCTTACTTAAGTTCTATTTCTCTGGGTTCTGATTGTTTATTGTTTTCTTTATTAATATGATAAAAGTATATTTATCATCAAAGTTCAGCACATACTTAGAAATAGAACATTAGAAGCATTCTCTTTAGGTCCAGATAAAGATAAGATGGTCTAATATTTTCACATTGTTAAACATTGATTTAGAAGTACTAGTTAATACAACTAGATGAGGGAAGGAATAAATATAGAAATTCAAAAATAAGAAGTTATTATTTGCAAATGATATGACTGAAAATATATTTGTCTAATTCTACCTTGTTACCATTAAGAGCTAGTACCAGACATCAGCAACTCTTCCCCTGGAATAGAAACAGATTACAAGATGTACGTGTCCCATAATTATTTTATTTACTTTAAGATAAAACAATTTAAATCTAATAATGATTATATCTAAATTTATGAAACACTCATTCTGTGCCTGGGACTGCATTAATAGTACGAACTCATTTCATCTTTAAAAATAACCCAATGAGGTAGGTAATATTATTATTTCTACTTTATAAATGAGGAAACTGAGACATAGAGAGATGAAGTCACATGACCAAGGCCAACATCATTTCTTTTCTTTTCTTTTTAGAGACAGGGTCTCACTCTGTCACCCAAGCTGGAGGGCAATGGCAAGCCCATAGCTCACTGCATGGGCTCAAGTGATTCTCCTGCCTTAGCCCCTTGATTAGCTGGGACTAGAGGTGTGAGCCACAGCTGCTGGCCCAAGGTCACATTTAGTAAAAAATGGAAAAAGTATTCATATCCAGGCAGTCAGAGAGTAAGTAAGGTAACCACTAAGTATTCCTCCCCTCAGAAAGGAGAATGTGGCCCTGCCATCACAGTTAAGTTCTTAAGGCAATTTGGAGCACAATGTTTTTATAATATATAAATTATGTCAGTGGAAAAATGTGATTGTCATAAAGAAAAAGTATAAACAAAGTTGTTTAGAGTGATCTAGACATTGAAGGGAATAAATGACTTGCTATATAACATTTTAAAAAAATTATCATGGATACATAATAGTTGTATTATTTGTAGGGTACATGTGATGTTTTGATACAAGTATACAATGTGATTTAATCAAATCAAGGTAATTGGGGTACCCATCAGCTCAGATATTTATAATTGCCTCATGTTAGAAACATTCCAATTCCACTCTTCTAGTTATTTTAAAGTATACCCTAACTTATTGTTGATTATAACCACTTTGTTGTACTATCAAATATTGTTCATTCTAACCATCTATATTTTTGCACCTATTAACAATCCCCACCTTATCCCCCCTCCCCGCTACCCTTCCTAGTGTCTGGTAAACATCATTCTAACTCTGTCTCCATTATATCAGTTGTTTTTAATATTTAGCTCCAACATATGAGTGAGAACATATGAGATTTGTCTTTCTGTGCTTTCACTTAACATAATGTTCTCCAGTTCCATCCAAGTTGTTGCAAATGGCAGGATTTTATTCTTTTATGGCTATATAATATTCCATTGTGTATATGTATCACAATTTCTTTATCCATTCATCTGTTGATAGACACTTAGATTGATTCCAAATCTAGATCAATTCCAAATCTATTGTGAATAGGGCTGCAATAAACATGGGAGAGTGCAGATATCTTTTCAATGTACTAATTTTCTTTCTTTGGATATATACCTAGCAGTGGGATTGCTGGGTAATATGGTAGTTGTATTTTTAGGTTTTTGAGGAACATCCATACTGTTCTCCATAGTGGTTGCACTAATTTACATTCCCACCAACAGTGTATGAGAGTTTGCCTTTCTCCACATCCTCGACAACATTTGTTATTTCCCATATTTTTGATAAAAGCCATTTTAACTGGGGTGAGATGATATCTCATTGTCATTTTGATTGCATTTCTCTGATGACTACTAATGTTGAGCATTTTTTCATCTACCTGTTGAACATTTGTATGTCTTCTTTTGAGAAATGTCTATTCAGATCCTTTGCCCATTTTTTAATTGGATTGTTTGATTTTTTTTCTTATTGAGTTGTTGGAGCCCCTTATATATTCTTGTTATTCATCCCTTGTAATATGGGTAGTTTGCAAATATTTTCTTTCACTCTGTAGGTTGTATCTTCACTTTGATGATTGTTTCCCTTGCTGTGCAGAAGCTTTTTTAGCTTGGTGTGATCCCGTTTGTCCAATTTTGCTTTGGTTGCCTGTGCTTTAGGGTTATTATTCAAGAAGTCCTTGCCCAAGACCAATGTCCTGCAGCAATTCCCCAATGTTTTCTTTTAGTAGTTTAATAATTTCAGGTCTTAGATTTAAGTCTTCAATCCATTTTGATTTGACTTTTGTATATGGTGAGAGATAAGTGTCTAGTTCCATTCTTCGGCATACGGATATCTAGTTTTTCTAGCATCATTTATTGAACAGACTGTCCTTTCTCCACTGTATGTTCTTGGCAACTCTATCAAAAATAAATTCACTACAGATGTGTGGATTTATTTCTGGGTTCTCTATTCTGTTCCATTGGTCTATGTGTCTGGTTTTAAGTCAGTACTATGCTGTTTTGGTTATTATAGGTCTGTAGTAAAATTTGAAGTCAGGTAATGTGATTCTTCCAGTTGATAAAACATTTTAATATATAGTTTTCTCACTCATCTATACTTCTTCATTATGACAATAGTATTTTTATTGTTCAAGATTTTTTCCCCCAAGGATGAAAAGAGGGTCATTCAGGTAAACTATATCTTGACTACTAAGGCAGGATTTGCCTACACATCAAGCAAAACCATGATCTTGTTATTTTGTATGATTTAATTATTTGGTTCTTTTGCACCTCTTCTCCACAGCTAGACTAGTGTATTCAAATGATTTCACCTACTTAAACATTGTTGGGATTACAAGATTCCTTTAATTTTTTTCCTATAGGTACCAGTTCATTATTATGAATAACTATTTATACTATTATGTTTGTAAATTCTATGCACCTTTAGGAGCTCATGTATTTAACAGTACCATGGAAATTTTTTCTTTATTTTTCCATTTTAAAGAGTTTTCAAGAAAAAAGATTGTGGTGCATTTTCATGTGGCCTCTGCCCTTTTTGGAACCATTATGTACATCGTGAATATTGCATTATTTCTGCATTCTACTGATCTGTTGTATATATTTATTTTCCCCAAAAAACTGTGTTTCTCAGGAGAATGTCCCTTCTTACTCATTCTTATACCTCCAGCATGGACATTCCACCATACTTAGACTGTAATATATAGTCAATAAACATATGTTTGCTAAATAAATGTGAATTTCCTTTAAATATAGAAATATTTTAATGAGTTTATGTAAGAATGTGCATAGTTACTATAAGAAAATATGATTCTGAATGGATCATTTTTATGCATCAATGTGGTTATCTTATCAAAGTTGTAAACACTATACATGTTAATTTTGGGGCATGTGAGTGTGACCATTCATGGAAATAAGTTTTACTTGAATTGTCCTCTGGAAACAGCAGCCTTCTCTAACTGTAGGATGTTGGTTATTGAATTCAAGGGGTAGAAAAATTTGAAAACCAAGAATGTTGTATTTTCTCACATTTCCCTTACCACCAAATCATTAAACTGTGATAACAGACACAAAATATTAGGACTGAAACTATCTTTAAAATGATCTGATTTAAACCATCCTTTTTTAGCACAGGACACAGCTTAAATAACCTGAGCAAGCCTTGTAAATACAGGTAGGATGCTGGCCACACTCTAGCAGTGTCTGGCTGTCCACAGGCTGGGATTGGGCCCTGCAGGGACAGCCCAGAGGTTTACCCTTATCTATTGCAACATCTGGTCAATGTGCAACATTTCCTTCCTGAGGATTGCTGAATTTCCCTCCTTAGATCTGGCTTGCCTGATTCTACCAATTCATGGCTATCTATTCCCTGCTATATAATAAAATATATATGTATATTTTATAATATGTATTTTAGTTTTCAATTAGCTTTGAAGGATTTAATAGGATTTCAATTATAACTTTAATTTTAACTAAATTTAGAATTCTGGTTCAAAAAGAAATCCTAAGACTTTAAAAGCATTTCTCCATTGCCCTCTGTGACAAAGCATACTGATGCTAATATGCTAGTGTGATGTTCATTCTTTTGTCTTAAGCTAGTTTCCTCTGACCCCTGTTCTTAGGAGCTTTTAAAATTATTTTTTTATACACTGCTAAATTTAGGGTCTAATTTTTTTCATTTGTCTTCTTTGCAGTTGGAAGACACTTTGCATTTGACGCCTTAGATATTTCTTTATCCTAGAAGAAACTTTCTCTAACAAAAGCAATTGCTTTTGTTATTTTTCTTTCCTTCACTCTCTCTGTTTGGTCTTCCTAGGACTTAGCTCTATTTCAATAGAGCTCTCTCCAGCTCTATTGAAAGGACAGCTCTTACCTCTCTGTCAACCTCCTATTGTGTGTGTTTTGGGTCATGTTTTTCTCTACCTCGTTCTTTAAATTAATTTGTTCCCATCTGCTTTTTATCTTTCAGATATACTTTTTAGGAGATTTTAATAGAATTTTATGAGTAAGATAATTAAAACTATGTGCTCAGTTAGCTTGACAGGGCTGATGTTCAGATGGTATGTACCGATTCAACCATTCCAATTATTAAAATGTTGAAATGCTTAAATCTTACCAGTAAATATCTATTGCCCTAAGTCCACATGCAACCTTTCCCCCAGCTCCTTCTCACATCCAGCCACCTCATAATCCAGAGACTGAAACATCAACGCAAAACAAAGGAGGGCAACTCAAGGGCTCACTTTACCTCTCAGAATAACATTCTTCTGATAAGTCATTGCTCACATCTTGCCATGCCAGCATTTTAGTGTTTGAATGTGAAGTCTGAATATTGGCCCAAAAATCACAATTTGAAGACTTTATCAGCAACAAATTTATTTTTTGATCATGTAGCTCGAAGAGGAAAAAAATTAAGTGTGAATTCAAAATTACTAAAAGATGATTTATTATGTTCTTTCTAATAAATGAATAAGATATCTCAAAGTGTATGGTAGAATGGTGAAAAGTATTTCTCAAATTATTCAAGGCAAGCATAAGGAATGAAACTCTAGTCATCAGATTCACTCTTCCCTCTAGTTGTATTGTGAAGCTTGATTCACTGAACATGTCACTAGTTATGGGACAGTCTGAACTTGGTGCATCACAAACACAAAAATAGTACAGTTCCCTGTTGTGGGCGAGCCAGTGCAGTAGACGTCTTTCACCTCCTCTTTAGAGTCTGTCCAGCAGAAGAAACTGTATAGGCTGTTGCTTCTGGGCTCACTTTGTCCAGGAAACCACTTCATTGAAGAAGGTACTGGTACCATGTTTCAAGCTTTAGTCCCTGTTTAGAGATGCTTATTCAGTTGTCTGCTGGTGCACCCTGTGTTCATGTTGAGCAGAGGGAAAGTAGAGTTGGAGAGAGATGGCTGGGAGGAGAAATGGGCTAGTCGAGGGAGAAGCCTGTAAGTCACTGATTCAGGTGCAAAGATGGGTGAGATTCACGTGTCTGCAAAACATGTGGAAGGTAGTCAGGCTTGACTCTTCTTGTAGGTGTCCCATTCAGGGTGAACCTAGACTCTGTGACACATCACACAGGTGTTGAAGATGTTAAAAGAGGTAAAACAAGCACTGATTACAAGCATCAGGGAACTGGAGAATGGGGATGCCTCCTGCAGAGACTACTGAAGAATTAAAGTTTGCCCTGCATGAGCCAGACATGATTTGGAGGTCACTACACCAAGGTCATGATCACCAAGTGAAAGCTACAAGCAGATCAAATTTGGCATAAAATGATTTTGCTCTGTTTCTTCTACTTTCTTCTACTTCCCATGATAAGGAAGCAGAAAAGGAAGATAGGATGAGGAATAAAAAAGCAAACATGCTCTTTCTCAAAATCAGCCTTTTAAGCTTATACCTGAGTAGCACTGCAGGCGGGGAGGACATGGATACTTAAGTAGATATGAATTAAAGTTTTACACTGGAGTAGACCAAAATTAAAATTTTCAACACTAAACATGATTGAGCAGTATGAGTTCTGTTGGAGATGTAACAAAGAGATAAAAAAGGAAGATTTGCTAGAGCACATGTAGAGGCTGTGAATAGAGAAAAAATAATTTTGTATTGTTTCTCACCCTATTTGAGGCATTCTATTAGCAGTTAATCTATATTTCTAAGAAAAACTTGTCAAATGCAAATGGATTATGTAATAAATCAAGTTAAGAAATGACTCAATTATACATTAATTTGAAGAATTGTATAGACTATTACTTAGATCAGTTGATTGCATCTAATCAATGCCCTCTGCTCTTCATTTACAGTTTAATACGTTGACCCTACTTTGTGTCTGGTTGCTTGCCCCTCTAATCCAAAGAGACAAGATTGCAAAACATTTCCCTCCCCTTCCTCTTATTAACGAACTTCTGAGTTTGGGTATTGCAATGACCACAGGGCATCATTATCACATCGTTCTTCCACCTTGGTCATAATGAGGAATGTTTCACACTCTTAGTCATTGGGGAGATAGTTTACTTAGTGGACTTTTATTTTAAGAATGTCTTTGAGGAATTCACAACCTGAAAACTAAAGATCAAGTGTAGAAATGAATCTGAAAACTTTAGCTGATGCAAGACAATCAAAAGTTTGCCTCCAAGTCCTGCCCTGGGTGTTAAAATCACAAACCCCTGGGAAACAGGACTTCTGCCTATTCTTGATCTTATCTGAAACTAATCCATTTAGTTATGATGGCTTTATGAGAAAGATGAAAAGAGTTGTATATGTGCAGTAATTTTGGAGTACCCTCCAATAATTTTGGAATACCCTCCAATTTGGAATTTTGCAGTAATTTTGGAATACCCTCCAATTAACATCTCATCTTGGCGCTGCCCTAAGGGCTCTTTATTGACTAATCCCAAACATGAAAGTATAAATTAAAATAGAATTCTCTAATAAGTTTAGATAGTAAAATAAAAAATAGAATATTTAAAATTCTACAAATATTGAAGGAGCAGTTTTGTTCTACATTGTTTTTAGGGACTCCTTTGTCTCATCTGCCTGTCATTGTGCTTACTGAGGAAGCTATTGTCTTTCACCTATATGGGACATATCACAATTTGGAATCATAAATCCATCTCTATTTACTTGTTTAAAATTTGTTTCCCTCTCAAGACTACAAGCTCCATGAGGATAGAGATCAGATATGTTTTGTTCATTACTTTAATTCCAGCTACTAGCCTTTAATAAATCTGTTGCTTAGATGAATCAATTAATTAGTGAATCTCAGAATGATGAAGGGAGATATAAAGTTATTGTTACTCCAAATGGCATGTATCACTTGAATTTTTTATTGACTAGAACAATGGTCTCAATGGGGGAGGTGTCTATTTTGCCCTCAGAGGACATTTGGCAATGTTCTGGTAATATTTTTGGTATCACAACTGGAAGAATTTTACTGGCATCTAGGAGCAGGAATGTTGCCAAATGCCATGTGATATATATGACAACTGCTCATTTCAAACAGTTAACTGAACTCAAATGTCAGTAGTTCCAAAGTTGAGAAATCCTGTCATAGGGTTTTGTTTATAGAAGCAATTGACATTGCTTCACAAAATCAGACACTCAAGAAAATACTAGGAAGAGTCTGAACAAATATTTGAGTGAGCATTAATTTTACTGATTAAGAATCAGATAGCCAGATGGATTAATAATAAAATCTACCACTCTCCATAACTTGAAAAGTAAGTTCGCAAATATCTCTAAAGTTACAGCCCTGCATTGGAAAGAGACTTGAATCCTTCTTCAGGAAAGCTGAATAATGCTTTTCCTTGCTCTGCAGTGTTCCTACATTCCAGGGTTTGGAATGTGACCAAAGAATCTGTTCCTATTTTCCAGCTTCCTGCTTCCTATTCCTTTTTTGACTTAGCATTGTGAGTAGAAGGGCGAATCACAAGGAAATACAAATAAATGTGTAGTCAGACTGTTTACTGGCCATTTGTCATACGGAAGAGAAGATGTTGCAGATGTGCTGCCAGTGACAGTGTCTTCTGAGAACTGATCTCCTTTCTACCAGCATCTCAGAAAGGCTGGTGCATCTAAGCACCCTCTAGTTCTTTAAGCTTTTATGCAATATATGTCACCAATCTCAAGTTGCCCTCACTGCACATTACATTTTCTGCTTGTTGGTAGCCAATGCAGATGCAAAAATGTTTCTTAACAGAAAGAGTCAAATGTTGACCCTTACTGTTTGCATCCTACGTATCTTTGAAACAAAAATCCAATAAGGTGGCTAAGTTGTGATTGGGAAAGGGGGAATGGTTTATCTATATACTAAGGGAAAAGAAATCTTTGGCCTAAAACACATAATGGTAATTCAATTTAATGTAGAGACTTGTTTTGTAGAATAACTTTCCTCATAATCACTGTCGAAATAATCTTACTAGTTCACACCTTGCACTACAGGGATTCCATCGAGAGATTTTCCCAGTGATGGCATTTATTTAGCAGAAGGACTGCATCCTCGAGCAGTAATGCAGGTCAGACAACTTAGACATAAAGCTAACAACAGGCAATCCTTCAGCTCCATAATTACATGTTAGTGACTTTTGCACAGAGGAGCTCGAGAGGTAAAAATAAGGTATAAAAAGATATTTAAGACTAAAAAGGAATCTTATCAAGTTAAGGAAATGAGGCATTTGTTAGTTGACATCAATCTCCGGTAATCTTGTGCAATATACTTTTTGTTATATTTTATTTTGTTATAGAAAACATTTGTGATTTCTAATAAAAATGGAAAATTGAAAAATTATGTTTGAGATAATATATGATAATTTCCTCTTGCATCCTGGTGAATATGTTTTTCCCTCCAGGAGTACAGAAATTCAGAATCCTGTACTCTTTGCGATAACCAAGAAGGACAAAACTTCCCCACAGGTAAATAACTGCATCATGAGTAGCAACTCGTCCCTGCCTGCAGCTGTGCAGCTGTGCTATGCCAACGTGACCGGGTCCTGCGTGAAAACTCCCTACTCGCCTGGGTCCCGCGTGATTCTGTACTCTGTGTTCGGCTTCGGGGCTATGCTGGCTGTGTTTGGAAACCTCCTGGTGATGATTTCAATCCTCCACTTCAAGCAGCTGCATTCTCCAACCAATTTTCTCATCGCCTCTCTGGCCTGTGCTGACTTTTTAGTGGGTGTGACCGTGATGCCCTTCAGCATGGTCAGGTCGGTGGAGAGCTGCTGGTACTTTGGGAGAGGATTTTGTACTTTCCACACGTGCTGTGATGTGGCCTTTTGTTACTCCTCTCTCTTCCACTTGAGCTTCATCTCTATCGACAGGTACATTGCTATTACTGACCCTCTGGTCTATCCTACCAAGTTCACGGTGTCGGTGTCAGGAATTTGCATCAGCATCTCCTGGCTCCTGCCCGTGGTGTACAGTGGGGCTGTGTTCTACACAGGTGCCTATGACGATGGGCTGGAGGAATTGTCCAGTGCTGTCAACTGTATAGGAGGCTGTCAGACAGTTGTAAATCAAAACTGGGTCTTGATAGATTTCCTATCCTTCTTTATACCTACCCTTGTTATGATAATTCTCTATAGCAATATATTTCTTGTAGCTAGACAACAGGCTAAAAAGATTGAAAATACTGCTGGCAAAGCAGAATCATCCTCAGAGAGTTACAAAGCCAGAGTGGCCAAGAGAGAGAGAAAAGCAGCTAAAACCCTGGGGGTCACGGTGGTAGCATTTACAATTTCATGGTTACCATATAGTATTGATTCATTAATTGATGCCTTTATGGGCTTTATCACCCCTGCCTATATCTATGAGATTTGCTGTTGGTGTGCTTATTATAACTCAGCCATGAATCCTTTGATTTATGCTTTATTTTATCCGTGGTTTAGGAAAGCCATAAAAGTTATTGTGAGTGGTAGGGTTTTAAAGAACAGTTCAGCCACTATGAATTTGTTCTCTGAACACATGTAAGCAATTGCATTGAGAAAGTTGAAAATAACTTCAAAATGAGTTTTAAAAAATTAAGTAAGACTATTAATGAAGATCAAATAAATTATTCTTCAAATTAAATAGGATAAATCAATGTTTTCCAATCTTTTTAAGATATGCACTTCTCTGTCATTTCTTCAAAAATATTTACTTGACTAGTAAATGTTAAATTCCTACTTGTTAACTGCTTCAGAGCACAGCATACCTAACTCTGGTAGATACTTTTTTCCTTTCTTTCCTTTTTTAATGCACTGACTCTTTCCTTTGTTCTAGTATGTCTCCTGAAAATATCTTTGTTTTCCTTTTATTCTCTTTCCTCTTCTTTTTTTTTTTAATCAAGTTTTCTACTCTCTCCAACCTGACAAAAATTTCATCTGTGGATACCCTTCACCAAATTCTTGCTTTTTTGCTTTGCTTATTTTCCCAAGGGTGGCTCTTGGGTAGCAATTAAATCTATTCAGTCTTGCAAGAGAGCTGAGTGTGTGGAGACAATTTGCAATGTAGGCATTATCTTAACCAGGCTGTTGTGATGGTCAAACAAGTTACTATCATCCTATGGCATTGTTTTCTTCCCCAAAGTAGGAATGAGAAGCCATTGTATTCTCCAGAATTATGTTACAGTGATTATTTGGCTGCTGTTCTTGCAATTGCACAAAATTGTGTAAAGACTTGATATGGATAGCATTGTGTATTACATTATTCAGTTCGTATATACTGAATATTGTTCCTTTAGGAAGAATCTCTTTGGAGTATAGTCTCTAGTTTTCTATCTTTTTCTATAGCAAAACTTAATTATAACAGAGAATTTTGCAAGTTTTAGAAGCCATGTGGAATATACGTCAATAAGAAGCATCTTCATCAAAGAATATTCTGCATAATACCTGAACAGTACTTCTCAAAACTGTCAAGGTCATCAAAAATAAGGAGAGCATAAGACACTGTCATGGTCTAGAGAAACCTAAGAAGACATGACAACTAAATGTAATGTGGTGTTCTTAATGGGAAGCTGGAACAGTAAAAGGACATTAGGGAAAATGAAGAAATCCAAATAATGAGCGGACTTTTATTGATACGTTACTAATGTACAACAGTCATTACATAAAGTGCTCCAAGGAAAAATGTTTCTGATTCAACAATGGTTTGAAAATGCTGCATACCATATCTAGCTTTTAGAGAATAACATTATATATTGATATATTAAAGACTTTGAGAAGTCCTGTTTTAGCAAAAACCTGTCCAATTTTGTTTAAATATGCATTCTAAAAATGTATTTAACCATGGGAGACCTCTTTGGCATGAGGGGCTGAATAACAGAACTATTATCCAAGGAAAACATTTAGGGAACACTGGTCTATAGCACTGATTTGGTACTCACCAAATGTATTCTTTATTTTGTATTGGTCTTTGGTTCTTTTTACATATAATATACTCAGTTCAGTTTAGATTTCTAGAGTAGAGATGGTTTTCCAACCCATGGTATTATAATAATGAGTAAGCACTCATGACATATTTGTTGTCAATTATATGAGATAAATTATATAATACGTAAAATGTGATAAATGATGTGACTTTGAAGTAGGAAGACAATGCTGTGGGCTGAGAAATTTGAGACAGTTCCATGGAGAACTCAGACTATAAGCTGAACAGTGGAGTACCAGTTTAAATAGAAAAAAAAAGTAGAAAAAGAATTTCTAGGAAGGGTAAAAATTTCAGGAAATATACAAATTTAGTGGCTCACCAAATACAATTAAGCATACAAAAAATAGCCAATAAGACCAGTTTGTCTAAAGCAGAGCATTTGGGGAGGAGAGTCACAATCAATCAACTTATCAATCAAGATATTATTTTAGGCTCTATATCTGCATTCTCCAATATGGTAGCCTTTAGCGACGTGTGGCTATTGAGGACTTGAAATCTTGCTAGTTTGAATTGAGATATGCTGTGGGTAGAAGATACATATCAGATTTCAAAGACAAACAAAAGTATGTAAGATGTCTCTTTTTCAAAATACTGATTGCATGTTGAAATTATCAATTTTCAGATATATTAGGTTAAATAAAATATATTATTTAAATTAATTTCTCTTTTTACTCTTTAAAATGCAGCTACTAGAATAATTTAAAATTAACATATGCAGCTCACGTTATGTTTCTACTGGACAGCCCTGCTCTATAGAAAATAAAAACAAACTAGAAAAGTCTATTCTAGCCCTCTAGGGCTTAAAAATCAGGATAGAAAGGGGAGGGGGGCATGGGCAATATATGTAACCATAATATTTGTACTCCCATAATATGCTGAAATAAAAAGAATCAGGATAGAGAGATAATGCATAAACATAAACAATTAAGTAAAAATATATGAACTATGGTAAAAGCTCAATAATGTTTATTTAGCAACTGATATTTTAAAACACCTATTAACATGTGGAACTCATATTAATCCTACATTCTGCTCATTTTACACATGAGAAAAGTGGCTCTCAGAGAATCCAAGTAACTTGCATGAGATTATACAGTTAGTAAAAAAAACTTTTTGCAGTAGTTTGAACCCAAATCATCTGAATTCTAAGCTCACATTCTTTTTTCTACATGGAAGTGAGAGTTTAGGATAAATAAGAAGGGCTATGACAAAGAAGTACAATTAAATAAATGCAACCCATAAAAAGACATTTAACATTTAGAATTTATCCTGTGGTTCTTGATAATTTTTAGACCATAGTCGCATTGAAATATGCTGAAATCTTTGTATCTTCTCCCCAGAAAAATGCATGTCATCACATATACACAATATTTAGTATATTATTCTGGTGGTTCCCTAACCCTTGGGGCCACTAACAGATCATGGATACACTGCTTCCACATGGGGCATAGGCTAGGCTTAGCTGAAATAAAAACAACCTCAACTACCCCGTGACCTAACACAACAAAAGTTTATTTCTTGCTCATGTGAAGTTCACTAGGATCTGGGGAGTTATCCAAGGCAGTTGTCCTCAACACAGTGACTCAGTGATGCAGGCAATTTTGATTTCACGGTTCCATCTTTTTAACAAGAGATCTCTTCTATGCTTCGGCCTGAAAGGACACATTAGCACTTCAGCCTATTAGCCAGAACCAAGCAGACAGCTCATCTAATGGCTGGAGAAATGTAGGGAAGCAAGTGGAATGTTTGCTGCACACTGTTACCTCTGCCAAACACTGCGTTAGTGAATGGCATGTCACACTGTGTGGTATCTCCCAGGGATCAAACTTTGTAAAAAATGGTTTAAACTCATTAAGGTTTATTTTAGTTAGATAATACTAAACCTAAATTAGGTAGTTGCTGGCTTTGGCTGGGTGACTTAAGTATGTTACAGTCAAGGATGCTGTGATTTTCCTGATATTTTTTTTAATGGTTTCAAAATGGAACTGAAGTTGCAGCCAAGTCACACATGTTCCGGAAGCAGGGACGAGGAAGAACCAGGAAGAGAGGCTTTCCTGGTTATTGAGCGGGGAGTTATTGAGTGGGGTTCCCCACTCAATAACTTCAGCTTCTTTGAAGAAGGGAAGGTTCTAAAGCTATGGAGGAAGAAGAAAATGATTATCAGGTGAGAAATAAACATTTCTGCCACAGGAAGTAATCTGGAAAATGAAATCTAGCAAGTGAAAATAAAACTTCTTGCCAAACCTTCCCAAAGGTGTTTGCTCTATAAATCCACAAGAAAGTGATCTGAGAAAAAGAGAGTGAGAAAAAATAACTGAGGGTTTTCCAAAGCCCTGTCTGCCATCTTTTTCTTAAACTTTTCCTTTGGTATTACTTAGTATTTTTTTTTAAACCAATGAACATTTATTAGGTATGTGCTATGTAGAAAGCACTCTGTTGGCAATGCAGAAGACATAAGAATGAATCAATCCTGGCCACTTCAATAGATATTCTCCTCACACTTTGCTATTTCCCAAAATGCTATGGTGACAAACATAGCCAAGATAGCCAGTCTTATTTTAGGACAAAGACATCTTGGTGGAGCTCACACAAGGGCTCAGCACCAGGCACAGAGTCCCCGGAATTTACAATGGCCTGGTAGGTTGCAATGTCTGAGCAATCAGCAGAAACACATAAAGTCCACCAGCCTATCCAAGAACAATGAAGATTTCATGAGTAGGGCCACCCTCTGACCAGTGGCCAATGAGAGACACCATGCAGAGCTAGGAGATGGAGGGCAGGGGATGCTGTGAAGTTTCAGCCACAACAGCAAACACAAAAAAAGATACCTGGTCCTGTAGACTCCTACCAACCCCAGCATCAGAGCTTGGTGTCTGTGGTCTGTGATGAGTTCATAATTCAAAGCCCAAAACCTGATTCCTACTGTGTTTAGAATCAAATTCTAACAATGACTATGGCCTGTGAGGCCTCACACAGTCCTACCCTTCCAAAACTCTCTACCCACTATCTATTCTGTTCTCCACTGGCTCATTATACTTCAGTCATGCTTGCCCATTCCCAGCCCCTTAGCCACCCCCACAGGATGCCTCAGGAGTACTGTACAGGCTATCCCATCTACCTGGTTGCTGAGGAGCATTGCATAGGCTATCCCATCTACCTGGTTGCTGAGGAGCATTGCACAGGCTATCCCATCTACCTGGTTGCTGAGGAGCATTGCACAGGCTATCCCATCTACCTGGTCGCTGAGGAGCATTGCACAGGCTATCCCATCTACAGGATCACTGAGGAGCTTTGCACAGGCTATCCCATCTACCTGGTCGCTGAGGAGCATTGCACAGGCTATCCCATCTATAGGAGTGCTCATTCCTCAAATTATCATAGAACTGACTCCTTGTCATTTTTCAGGTCTCAGATGATTTAACATCACTTCCTCAGAAAAATCAGTGTCTCAGCTTATGTTGGTATCTCTCTTTAATTCTTTTATTCACTTTGCTTTTTTCTTATTTCCTTAATTGTACGTATCAGAATTTGTTATAATCTTATTTATCTGTTTATTTTCTTGTGTTTTATCTGTCTCTCCCAATGGCTTGTAAGCTTCATGAGGGCAAACACTTCCTTAAGTATTGTTGTGAGTAAATCAGATTATTGTTGTTTTGTCTCTTTGTTCCTTTGTTGTTGTTTTATGATTGTCAGTTGAATGAATAAATGAGTGGATAAATAATATAGAAATCCATGCCTCAGCATTAGGAGGGTGCATTAGATGCATTTAAAAAAAAAAATTAACTAGCTGAGTTGGCCTTATCTGAAGACGATTGTTGAATGTGTCATTAAATCTTTTAACATCTAGTATTCAGCAAGCTTTGTCATTCTTAGGATTCAGTCACTAAAGGTCATGGAAAATTATTTCAAAAGACTCACTATCCAACATAAAAAATCTTTCTAAAGAGTTTATGAGAAACTATTTGAGACCTAAACCATTCATGAATTTATTTTCATTACTACTAACCTATTTTTGCTTGTTCATCATTTTCAGAGAAACCTCTAAGATGTTTACCATCTTGTACTCTTACAAGGTACTGAAGCCTGCACAGTCCAAGCAGCATGGCCCAGACCACGGTGCTGGTGAGGGGCAGACTGGGATTTGGAGCCAGCTCCATCAACTATAAAGGCCCTGCTTTAATCATCGTGTAATCTTCCTTCGAAGGAGGATTGAGGTGATGGAAAGCATGCTGCCTGAACCTTAGGTTTCTGAATTTTAAATCCTGGCTCTTACATCCTGGTTTTAAATCTAAGTCAGTTCACCTTAATAGATCCCAGTGTGAAATAATAGTATTCAAACAGATAGCCTCTGAATTTCCTTCCAGTTCTAGAAATTCTAATACCAAGTGCATGTGAGTAACAGAGCAGTGCTTTCTTTGTGTGCCCACAGTGGGAGTCTGGTATGCCAAGACTAGCTGTGAGGAGCCCATTTTGATGATAACCCAAGTTACTTGAAAGATGGTCAGGCCAACTTTGGGACTGAAATTCACAGCTTTGGTCAACAGGGTTAAGATGAAAACAAATAGACAAAAACAAAAGAGGAGAAAAGTTTACCCTAAGCACTGGCAGGGCAAGAAGTTATAGAAAATGAGCTCCAACAAGGCAAGAAATTCAATTGTAAGCATGGCTGAATGACAGGTCCAGAGTGCACCAAAGAACTAAGTTAAGCTGTATCTAGAAGTGTCGGAATATAACAGAGAGTAGAGTTTTACAGAGTTCTATCCCCTGAGAGTTTAATACATAAACTTGCAAATGCCACACTACATTTATTATCAAGAGATAGTAAATTAGAAAGCAGATGATCTAAGTTTGCCTGAGTGAGCCGTCACACTTTGCAGGAGAGCCCCCTGCAATACAAAATAGAAAATTTGAAAATTGAGAGACAGAAAAGGAGAGTAGTGAAGACTGTAGTAGAAGTTGGGGTTGGAGGCCAGCATGGCCAGTGCCGTGGCAGGAGCAGAACATGAACTACCTGGATCCATGGGAAAGAGGAGTGATGAGTCCTGGGGAGTTTTTAGCTTATTTCCTAAAACAAAGGAACATGTAGACATCATCCTAGCATAGAGTTGGGGGGTGCAGCAGACCTATGGAATGGATTCCTTTTATTTAACTGCATGGACTAAAGTCAAACCCATCTGTAATTGTGATCTAAGCTACTGGTTATTCCTCAAGCTGGTGTTACCTCAGAAGCTGGACTTATAAATCCAACCAATGAAATGTCTCCCTGCTTGAAATTTTGCCTTCTTTAGTGCTATTTGATAAATGGGCTGTGCTTTCAGGCTAAACCCACATTTTTTGAAGCTAGAACTGAAAGTGTGTAACCAGAAGTCCAGAGAGTTCAGCCATTATTAAGTTAGGAGCTTGTGGGAATGTTTATAGTACAGCCTTCAATGTTACTAATAATGAAGATAAAAGATCTTGGATTAAATACAAGAGAAGAGAATCCTAGATTCCTTAGGTAGGCAAAAGGATGGCCCACACAAAGATGCCCATGTCCTAATTCCCAGAAGCTGTTACTATGTTACCTTATGTGGCTAAAGGGACTTTATTGGTATAATTGAATTAAGGATCTTGAGATGTAAAGATTACCCTGGGTTATCAACATGAACTCGATAGAATACTCTTGTAAGGAAAAGAGGGAGGCAGGAGAGTTAGAGTCAGAGATGTGATGATGGAAGTAGAGGTCAGACTGATATGGCCACAAGCCAAGGAATGCAGGCAGAAGCTGGAAAAGGCAAGAAACAACCTCCCCTGCCCCCCACCAGAGCATCTAGAAGGAACAGAGCCCAGCTGACACCTTGGTTTTAGCCCTGTAAAACCCATTACAGTCTTCTAACCTCAAGAACTGTGTAATAATAATTTTTTTCATTTTAAACAAATTATACACATATGCAATGAATTGCAATGTTTATAAACAAAAGAACTTATTTTAAAAAGAAAAATAAAAAAGCAAAAACACACCATCTGTACTGTCGCACATACATTAAATTACTCAGCTCTCTAAACATTAACTATGCCCAACAAAACCTAAGCTAGGTGAGTTCTTCACATTGTGCTGCTGGAAAAGAGGCAGGCTGTGTCCTAGAAATCACAGGTACTGTAGGAGGGCACAGATGGATCAAGTCTCAGCTCTATTCCTTGTTGACTGTGTGGATCAGGACGATGTTCTTAACCTATCTTAACCTTACCTCTTGGCAGAGATTTTTCAAGTAACTATTCAAGTTCAGTAAAGGTGGTTTTGTTTTTTATTTATTTATTTTTTTTAAGCAGCTACTTATTTTTACTACCCCTTTGGTTTATAATTTTTATATTAAAAATTTATATATATTAAAAATTTAAATATTTCTCTACCGTTTCTACCTGTTGGGAAGCTACCCATCTTTAGAACCTGGTTCAGATGTCACTCCTCTTTTAAGTGTTTGTGATTGTTCCAATTTATGAAGCATTTACTATGTGCCAAGTGCTATGAAACTCACTTAATTTATCTCACATCGTTTTCACAACACAGTGGGGTAGGTAATATTATTTTCATTTTACAGATGAGAAAACTGAGGCTGAAGGGAGGTAAGCTACTCCTCCAAGATTATAGGAAAAAGAAAGCATTAGATCAGAAATTGGCCAAGCCTGTCTGACTCCTTAGCCCTTGCTCTTGAATACTGACCCCTCTGGAAATAAGAGACCACTCTCTCTTCTGATTACTGTAGCTCTTTGTTGTACCTTTATTGTGAACTGATTTTACGTCACCTTGTTTTCCTAAATTTGTACTTATTTCTGTTCCTTTGGACTGAAAGCTTTTTAAGTGCAGTGTTGATATTTCAGGAATTTGGGATCCAACAGAGTTTAGCATCATGCTCTGCACATAGTAAGTTCTAATAAATGTTAGTTGAGAAGCTGCACTAAGTGGGAAGAATTGAATAGGCATATAGGAAAATATGTGTTTTAAAGAAAGCCTTCCCTGTGGATTCAAACTCTTCCAGGATGACTGGCGTTGCACCTCACAACACACTTGGCTGAGGTCAGAAAGGCCAATTTCAACACTGGCAGGTACTTCAACGGGACAGGCATGCAATAGGCAGAGGCCAGCAGGAGACAGTCACTGGAGTTTTGTCTGTATTGGTCAACTTCCCAGCACAACACACAGACCTCCGATGGTTCATGACAACAAATGTTTATTTCTGCTAGTGTTCCATGAGGGCTATGTCTCTGCTCCAGCTGCGGGTTCATTGCGGGTCTGCTTCTCACATCTTCTCGTTCCAGGACCCAGGCTAAAGGGGCAGCTCTGCCTGAGACAGTGTGTTCTCAGAGCAGGGCGCAGAAGTACAAGAGCTGGGCTGAATCACGCAATTACATTTAAAGCTTCTGATTGAACGTGGCAAGTGTCACATCAGCCTGTGTGGCATTGATCAGAGCAAGTCACGTGGCCGAGCCCAATGTCGGAGGGTCTGGGACATTTGCTCCCTGCAAGGGAGTGGGAAGTGGGGCAATTACAGTGAGAGAAGAGCATAAAACAGAGGTGGGACATGTAGAAGACAAACCTCTCAGTGGCAATATGTAACAGGTGCCCAGGGACAGCAGTGAGGACTGTAAATCTCTACTCTTTGGTTGTCAAGGCTTCCCCTACAGTTCCAACTTTGCAGGCATCAGCGTTCCAGAAAAAAAGCCATGCAACCTCTAAAACTCTGTGTAGAGGAGGGGGCCTGACTCTCTCATTCACTTTGGAGGCTGCTGTTAGTGTGACCTCGTAATTCTTCGTGCTCGCTCCAGAACAAACCTTGCGGAACAAAACTATTCAGAAGCAATACAAAGGGGCTCTTGCTTGAAAATTGTCTTGCTCAGAACCCTTGTTCATATATATGGCATATAGGTCATATATTCCTACTCACAGACATATACACTCATACACACACATATCTATTCCCACTCATGCACACATACACTCATACACACATATATTTCTACTCACATACATGTGTACTGTGCACACACACACATCTATTTCTACTCATACACACATACATTCATGTGTGTTGTGTATTCATATGTGCTTCCAGCTGGGGTAAGCTGTAATGTGGTTTGACTAAGTTGTAAGAAAACAATATAATTAAGTTGAGAGATAAATAGAGAAAAAAATAATGTCAAGTTCATACAAAACAGAAAGGATCCATCCTGGAATTTAAAACTATGCTGATAAATGTTATGAAACAGGAAGTCTTTAAAAAGACAAAAAAAAAAATTCTAAACAAGCACATAAACACCAAGAAATGATTGTGCCTGTGGAACTATTTTGCACTGGAAACTCTTGATGAAGACAAGCATTTATTGGGCATCGGCCTATCAGCAGTTAAGGCTGAGGTCCGAATGCCACTGCCTTCTGTTCACAGCTATGATTCACAAGGCTATCATGATCAGAAGAGGTTCCAGGTGTCACACTGAAAGGAAATTCTCACATCAGGAGATCCATGAACTCACACGGGAAAAATGTTTTATATTTATATTCACTAACCTCTACCTGAAATTTTATCACTTTTTTTCTGTTTTAAATGTAGGCAAAAACCACAGTGATATTAGCACTACTTCTGATTTTTGTCACCAATAGAAATTAATATTTTCATATTGCAGTGTAGTTATTGCAGACACCGTGAAATTTCATTTATGCTCATCATGCTTTGAAATTACAATAGTTTTATTGCGCCCGCCAGCAGATCTTGTTATTTGATGTTTTCAGAAAGAAGCACACATATGACTATATTACAAACTTGGCTAATTCTAAGATATTTTGATAATTATATTTTAACATAATTATTTTCCGTTATAATTCTGTTTTTTTTAATTATCTACTTAAAGATCTTTTCTGAGGTGGGGTCCATGGTCTTTGCCAGAGTGTCAAATGAGTCCATGGCATAAAAATTTAAGAATACTTGCCTTAAATGTAGTTAATTTCACTCAACAAGAGAGAGTGAGTAAAGGTTATTATCACAAGAGAGAATAAATAAAGGTTATTATCCCAGAACAGTAGAGTATCACCATGGATATTTTACTCAGATCTCAGAGCAAAGTCATTGAAAATGCAGGTTTTCATTTGTCTAAGGGCCTAAACAAATTTGCTAGGTTTGACAGATTTGCTTATTACCTCCTGTTCTCATATCAAAGATGATGAAGGAGCTTGGCTTTATATCCTGGAGTCAGATACCTCATCTATTCACCCACCAGCTCATGCTTCCCTTTGTGGTGTCTACCAAAGCTGTGATTCCTGTTCTCATTCCTCCCTGGTTCATTGGTGGTATGAACATTATACTATGACACTCATGTCCTTGTGTTCGTATGATCCACAAGAAACTGAAGTCTCCTGCCTGTTTTTAAATGTTAGCACAACTCACAGATTTATTAGCTGTCCAGTTTCCTTTAATATCTAAGAGAAATAGGAAACAAGTTAATAATTTTCAAGTTAGTAGACCAAGGTAAACTACTGAATCTCTGTGTGTCTCATCCATAACATAAGGTTCATAATATCCACCTGGCAGGGTGGATGGTCATCAAGTGGGATGCAGAACATTATAGGTTCTAAGTAAACGTCAGTTCCTTCTCTGTCCATCCTTCCCTTTTCTTCATCACGGAGGCCTATCTGGCAAAGACAGTCTTCTCCATCTAACAGATGATAAGATGTGCAAGAAGCAGACTCAATTCCTGCTTCTGTGAAAATGACTAGTCCACAGGGTTCCATCTCGTGAGCCAGCCGGGTGCTTTCACTTTTGGGACAGAGACTGCCATGTCCAGTGGATTGGGGATGGGAAGACATTTCCAAAAAGAAGAAGATATGCTTTTTAAAGTGACGACTAACATGTATGTTGCAAATTATATTTAATGTTATATCTAAGGTGCAGTATTCCTAGCTTCTTAATGTCTCAAAATTGTTTATACTGGGATAAGTTTTAATTTATAATTCATTCATAATTTAATTATTTAATGATGCTTAAGAGTTAATGAAAAAGAAACAATAATTAGTTCCAAAGAAAAGTTAAGCATTAAGTATACAAAGAAAAAATACTTTTACAGTAGTTTTAAAGAAATAAAAAGAAAATTTGGGGTAAATAAAGGTTATCTCTCTAGCAAATAAATATATATATAATTACTTCTTCTCTATATATATGTAATTACTTCTCTATATATATTTATATATATATAGATAGATATATAACAAAATAAACCCATTTAAGCAAACTTTATTGGCAAGACTTTTACTTCCTCAAAGATTATTACTGACACATGAATGGTTGTTTTAAGTAATTTGTTTAACAGCTAACTCTCTGTAAGTGTTGACATATGAATTGTTTTTGAAACACATTCACTCATTTACTGTCCAAGTTTATTTATTGAGATTGATATATCTGTATCTGTATTTTTATCCACACCCATCTATGTATCTCTATTCCAAAGGCTTCAAACCAATTTACAAAGTAGTTTTACAAATAAGCAATTATTAATTTGAAAAGAAAACCAGTAAGAAAGATGGAAGCAGGGTGACTAAAGGTCTTTAGGAAAATGTTCAGGATGAAGACAGAGGGAGGATGAACAAAGAAGGTGCCAGTACCTCTACTAGTAATCGCTGCTGAGAAACACTTAGCTCAATTCTGAGTGAGCATGTGACACAAGTACTTGTTTTTCTAAAGAAAACCATGTACTGGTGTTCCTAGAAAGATAGTCTAATTTGTGTGATAAAAATTAAAAGGAAGAAATATTAAAATGGCAAAATGTGAATAATTAAAACTGAAAATACTTTAATTTTTAATTATTTTTTTAAAAAATGAAAATATTCCTTCAAGATTATAATACATTTACTCAGTAATCATTAAAATGGATAACCTGGCTTACAGATCTGTTTAGTGGTTAGGTTCGAAGGACACAGGGATTCTAAAATGAACATTTTGAAAACAAGACATTACAAACACTTGACTATGATTATGAAATATGAAGTGAAATTATGGTTCCAACAAGGTTTCCCAAAGTTATATTATGCAATACTTTAACTTAAGGACATTTTGGAAAGGAAACAGTACAAACTTCTAATTTTATACATAAGGAAACTCCATGGCAGGAGGAGGGATGATGCAATGACTACTGAGGTCTAACCCGACCACTGCCACGTGGCAGCACCACAGTGAGAACTCAGAAATCAGTGCTCTTTTCCTTCCTTCCCTGCCTCTGAGTTGTTTCAAGGAAGCAACAAATCAGGAGCCAAATATCTGCAGCATTTTGGCTTTATTCAGTGAATATTAAGATGACTTCTTGCTCTCCTTTTCCTACATTTGACTATAGAAGCATTGAATGAGAGGAGTGCTCTATTTCTTTGCAAATTAGGAGGTTTGATTTCCTACTCCACTTAAAGCATGCTGACCTGGAAGCATGCTCACAAACTGGTGACTCCACAAGCCCACAGCCGCAACACCACTCACCCTTCCCCTGAGACCCTCCCCCTTGCCTGCAATTAGTGGAAGGAGTCATTCTTGGTACAAATCAATAGTGGGTGTCTGTGGGGAAAAGATCTCTCGACTCAGGATGAGTTTCAGTGCCTTCCTGAACCACCGGTAGGAGAAGACATATATGATGGGGTTGCAGGCTGAGTTGAAGTAAGCGAACCAGATGAAGATGTCAAAGACCAGTGGCGGTGTGACAAAGTTAAGGAGGCTATCGACCATCGTGTCTATGGTGAAGGGCAGCCAGCACAAGAGGTATATGCCCACAGCAATGCCCAGGGTCTTGGCAGCCTTTCTCTCACGCTTGGCAGCCCCAGCCAAGCTTTTGCTCAACGTGATCTGCTGAGCCTGCCTGGTCGCAACCACAAAGATCTTTACATACAAGCTGATCATGATAAGGCAGGGGAAAAAGAACACAGGGAAGTTGAACCAGCCCCAAAACTTATTGAACAGAAGCTGGCAACTGCCCACGCAAGGCATCTCTTCCAGCCACTGGCTGAGCCCTGCCTCTACCACATCCGTGTAGAGGAAGAAGGCCGTGTAAGCCGCGGGCAGCCCCCACCCCGCCAGGATGTACCTGAGGGCCACCCTCACTGTGAACTTGGAGGGATAGCGCAGGGGGTCACAGATGGCGCAGTGGCGGTCAACAGAAATGAAACAGAGGTGGAAGATGGAGGTGAGGCAGAAGAGGGTGTCCAGGTAGGTGTGCAGGCGGCAGAGGAAGTCCCCGAAGAACCAGCAGCTCTCCACGGAGCGAACGGTGCTGAAGGGCAGCACCAGCAGACCCAGAAACATGTCGGCCAGGGCCAGGGAAAGCAGCAGGAAGTTGGTGGGAGTGTGAAGCGCTTTGAAGTAGGACACAGCAAACACCACAAACAAATTCCCTAGCACTGTCGTCAGCATGCCCGCTGCACAGGCCAGGTAGATGACCAGCTGGATGCCCAGAGGATAGACTGTCCTAGGGCAAGATCCATTCACCTGGTAGCAGAAAGCTGCAGGGTTTTCCTCAGCGGCTTGGATGAGGACAGCTCTCATTTATGGTTTCTTTTTTCTCCTCTGTCTGGGAACTGGCCACCTTCTCCACTAGAAAAAAAATTTCTTCATCGGCTAAATAATCAGAAAGCGAGATCATGAGGAGGAAACTAAAGGGCATTTTGGAATCTAGTACAATTTTCCTGGATACTGAATCAAATGTGCCCTGAAAATCAAAGGCAACATGGGATTCAAGGTTTCTTGAATTACTTATGGTAGCCCTGGTTCATATGACCAGGCACTTTGAAACCAGTGTAGACAATGTCCTTAAGGAAAAAGAGTGATATAAGCTAAATGTTTCCTCAAAGAAAAACTGATTATGTTATGGTAGGTAGCATAAAAGTATTGAGAGGTTGTCTCTTCCATTTTGATAAGGTACTTGTTTTCAAATGTAAAGTGAGGTTTAAAGCTAGGATCTGAACCAAGTGATGAATTAATTCTTGTTAATAAATTATTACTTAAAGGAAGGAGTAACTTCTAGCTCCTCCCTTCAAGAATTAAATAAATTGACAACAAAATAATCAGATTAAGGTATTTAATTACCTGTCAACTCTTTCCAAGAGAAGAATGCAGCATGCAAATAACTAAAAAAATAGAAAATTGCCCTATTTTAGTTTTGAATGCTGCACATTTTCTAAAGATAACACTCAGTGTTTACCCATTTTGAGAGAACTATCTAATATGAAGTAGAATTTTATCTGTCTTAACACTAGCTTGTGCACTACTAAACAAATTCTAATAAATTGAATTCAGCGTTTCTAAGCTACTTACAAAGGTAGGAATAGGAATCACTTCATGGGAAGAAGTCTCTTTTGTAGCAGGCGGACACGAGGAATGTAGAGTCTTCTTCTATCAACAAAGATGGTGGATGTGCAATCAGTTAATGATTATATACTCTCAATGGAAACTACTCCTTAACGTGGGGTGATACAAATAAGGAGGAAGGGGTACCAAGGGACCTAGTTTGCACTATTCACAAGTCTCAGTTGTTTAAGCTTCCTTCTCAATACAAGATCATTTACCTTGACAGTTAATTAGAGATGAAATTTGAAGACACTGGATATATATATATATTTTTCAAACTGGGATATTTTAAACAAGTTCTGGGATATTTATGAAGGTATTCTTACCTGCCTATGACTGCTATATATTCTTTTATTTAATTTCATTTTTAGTAAGTTCCATATATCCTTTGTGCTTTTGAATTATTGTGTATATTTCTTTCAACATGAAAAATAGTTGAGAATAATTGATCACAAGTCCTTTGGTTCATGAAGGGGAGATTGGTGACCCCCATGTGGGCTGCATCATGGTGTTCTTTTTAAGCTCTGTGTTTTGTCATGGTGAAAGCAAGCATGGTATGTGAAACAGTTCACCTGGAGGCAGAATAGTAAAATCTTGTTTTGTCATTTCCTATACCATCACCTAACCTCTCCCTCTGTTTCCCACTGGTAAGAGAGCATACAACTATACCCATTTGTCCATCTTACAGGGATATTGTTGTGGAAAATAACAGGTTCAATAATATTCTGTTGTCTCTGTTTCTTGGTATCTTGGAAGCTGGCATGCCTCTTTATGGTCAGGGAGAAACCATTTCACAATATATGTCCAGCTGATGTTGTGAAAATGACGGAATTCTAAAGTGAAGCCAGATTACATCTGTCAGAGGGACTTATAGGAGAAGGTGGGGCAGGTCAAAAAGAGCGAGGGTGGTTGGCCTACACCTCTCCCTTCTCTACAAAGCCCTGTCTCAGCCCAATATTTTCAAGAGCAAAGCTCCCTGTGGCCTCGTGGCTGCTGGAAACTTGCCTTGTTTCACATATAAAACGTTACTGTTTCACATATAAAACTCTATGTGTTTATAAATAGATTTATGACTCCAGAACGTAATCAGACCAAGAAATGATCCTGCAGTACTATGTACCCTGATACCCCCTTAGTTTAAAAATCATAGTCCACATATAATCTGCTAGGGGAGTCCTATGACTCTATATTTCATTTGACTAAGAACTGTGCAAAACACAAGCAAATGTCTTACAACTGGAACAGGGCTGAAGAAGGGAACTTCCCTAAAGGCTTTTGGTTCTGGGATAGGTTACATCAAACCTACTTAAATGCAATATGCAATCACAAATGTATTTGGAAATGTAGGATTTTACAGACAGTTTCTAGTTGTATGATCTCTATGTCAGAGATTACCTAACCCCTCTGTGCCCAATTTTCTCATCTACCAATTGAATATAATACAATTAATTTTCACAATTGTAAAAATTAATGAGCTAAAATTCATAATGTGCTAAGAACAGTCTCTGGCATGTAGTAAGTTGAGTTGGGCAGGCGAGACTCTGAATGGAAATCTAGTCCAGATCTGCCATTAACTTTTTCAAGTTAGGGCTCTTACTCACTCTTCCACTGACTTTTAGAAATACATTGCAGTTACTTCACAATCAAAGGGAAAAGTAATTGGATTCTGGATATTCTAAGTTTTCATGCTTACCTAAGGGATTCATCCATGCTCCAGTAAAAAGCTTTTATCAAAGCAGCTGTGTATTTTACAAATGGGAAATGAGGGGAAAGGAAGATATTTACAAGATAGTCAAAATATTGTTTAGATTTGGGATTTTATTTTAACAGTATACTTCCTATTTAAATAACACTAAAACTACTGGGAAAGGCTGCAGGACAGGAATGTTGTTTTTCTATTAAAAGGAAGTGTCAAGCTCCCCTGAAATAAGCTCTAAAGGGGAAACCCTAGTAAACATTAGACAATGCAAAGAGCACAGGCTTTACGGAGAGGTAGACCTGGTTTTGATTCCTGCTTCTAACATATTAGCTATGTGATCTTGGAAAAGTTACCTAACCTCCCTAAGGATTAGGTGTTCTATTAAAATAGAGGTGTATCGGGGGTGTTAAAATGTTTAGAAGATTAAATAAAACAAATTATACTACTCACATGGAATAGAGTAGGCAATCAATAAGTATTAATTTCTTCTATATCCTTTATTTTGAATCCTTTCTGAATTTACACTCTATACCATGCATTTGATTTTCTTTTTTGTGTTGCTTTTTGAATGGTTCTTAAGGAATTCATGTTTTATCCCAGTGTGCTGGTAAAGGTCTTGAATACAGGAACTTTTCGACCCCTTTCAAATCTCCCCACTGCCTAGCTTCCTCTTCACTGTACTTACATGTTATAATAATTAATGCCTGATTTCTGAAGTCTGCACTATGTGTTCCATCCATGCGCTTCTTTAACACTGAATAAACAAAGTCGAGCCTCTTAGCAGGGTGCATAAGATGCTCCCAAGCCGCTTCTGACATCTTTGCAGCGTCTCCCACACTGCATGGCTGAACTGATTCTATTCCCACACAGATATCCTGCTGTTCCCTTTGCTCAACTGTGATGAATGGTGCTGTGTCAACTGAACAGGGAAGTGCATTCCCCAGAATCTCTTTCTGGTAAGATTCCAGGCCAGAGGAACATGTGTGAGATTTGGAAAGCAGACATGAATCTGCGGCCATTATTCTGGAAGGTGTTTGCAGGCAGAGACTATGACGAACAGAGAGGTACCCAACAGGTTCCAGCCCGGCCTCTCTCCTCTCTGCTCTGCCCCCAGCTACTCTTCCTGACCGCTGGTACTGCTGAGTGACAGTGGTCTCAGTTCCACCACCGAATTCGTAGATATGGATCACAGAGCAGTAGCTAACCAGAGGCAACAGCTCAGCACCGACTCCCCCACAAGGTCCATCTTTTTAGTCCCACGTCAGTGGTTAGAAGTGCTTACTCCAACTTGTTCCATAAGGCTAATAATCTTCAGGAAATTGGCTTAGTGACCTCTTCTCTGATGTGCAACTCCACTTCCCCAGTTTTCCCCCCAACTCTAAGAGAAGCTTTGGTTCCCTTACTCAATCTGATGACACATTCCTTTGGCCTATAATGCAGAAAGTCTCCTTGAAACCCCAAGGCAGGCTAAATTTTTTTCCTCCATGCTCTTGTGGCTTCCTTTGCTTGGCTCTATGGTAATGCATATAACCCTGCATTGTAATTGAGTGGCTATGGTCTCTTTAGGCCATAAGTCCTCAGTGGCAAGGTTTGAGTTTTATACATCTCTGAACCACAAGAACTCAGTGCATCACTTGACATCTAGTAGGTGTTCAATATATATTCATTGAACTGAGTGGATTTTGATACAGATGGCAAAGTTTCTGTGGTGGTAACCATCCTCCTGAGATACTGGATACTCTGTTCTACCTAGATGCGTCTTAGAAAGAGAGGAGTTGGATTAGGAATCATGATGGGCTGCTTCACAAACTTCAACCAGCCTAGGAAGAGCATGTGCAGCTGTTGTGAGAAACAACTGAGCTCATGTTTGCGCACACCCTTGTTAATTGCCAAGGTCCTTTGTAAGTTAAGAAATGATTATGACTACATCAAAAGCTTCCACCTGCTCCTTCATTTCTCCTCGGTTTAGCTCTGTTTTACTATTGAGCAAAAGAAAATGCTGGTGTATAAGTAGTACCATGCTATGACCTCAGACCCCAGTTCCTTGATATTAAATCACACATTTTGTGTTGTTATTCTGAAGATCAAATGAGAAAATGAGTATGTGTTGAATGAATGGCTGCTCTTCCTACTCAGTCCCTCCGATTCAGTAGTTCAAATCCTTGTTTAACTTCCAAGAGGAAGGGAGGCTGATCATGTAAAGGGAATTATAAAATGCTCCTGTCATCATAGAGTGCTCTACTGTCCCATCAGAACCTGGGATGAGGTCTAACTGGGCCTGAAGCCTGAGGAACTCTGTTCCTTTGACTCCACAAAAGGAGGAACACATTAGCCTTCAGAATTAGGAGCAAAAGAAATCTCCTAAAGGATTAAATTACTATAATCAGAAGAGAATAAATCAGCAGTTTGCTAAGCATCTCAAAATCCAGTTTTTATCTCAAATACTATCCTGTGATAATTATAGTAATTTACTGAAACATCTCAGCTCCTAAAATGTTGTATTCAGATTATCAAATTACAAGTACTGATCTCAGGAAGCCACAGACATTCAAGAGAACACATAGATCAAGAGAGTACTGGGAATTCTCAACTGATTAGAGATGTTATTAAAGGTATTTTGTAGTAATAAGCAGTTTCCAAATAAATACTGGAGCTAGGGTAAATTCAAAAAGCAAAATGGCTTATAAAAGCATTTAGGATTGAGGTATATGAACATTAGAAACTTTAATGACAAGATGTCCTACACAGAGATGTGCTGTCATTTGATCAGGTCAGAGGATGGAGAGAGTTTGATTAACTAAATGTTCTGATATTACTACAAGAATTAATATGCAATAAAATACACTTAACATTAAACCTCTGGTAATGGTGATATGTTTTCTCTTTGCAACCTACCTGTGTCTTAAAGTTATTATCATGAAAATCAACCTTGCTTCCTGTAAAATAGGCTAAAGTTGATGAATAAATTGTTTCAGACCCATATAAACAAATCTTAAGTTTATGGGTATGTTCTATTGGATGGAAAGTGTCCTTCTAGCTAATAACTCCATTTAAGAAATTTCCCAAAGAATCTATCAATGCATAACATAGTCGACAATATTTCTACATGAGCAAATTTTTCTGTAAACCACTTGCACTATTGAGGCATTAAGAAAGGGAAGGGAAGACTTAGTTTCTATCTTTGAGAAGCTCACTATGTGGGCAAGATAGTTTCATGCTGGGTGTGGCAAATATTTTTGAGTTGGTTAGTCATTTTCCACTGTGTGCCCCTGCTGGCCCTGTCCCCAAAATCCCCAGTACTACACTGTGAACATGTGACCAAAGCCCATGAAAACAGAAATTAAATCCAGTTTAATTTTTTCTTTACAAATAAGATCTTTCCTCTGTCTTCTCTCCCAAGAGAATCCCTCACTTCCCCACCATGCTTTGTTTTCTAATTGCTGTTTATTTCTGTGAATTTGAATTTCTTTCTCCTATTTTTTTCAAAATGTTATGTTTCCTTTACTCAATGAATGTATTAAGAGATTTTTATGGGAAAGGTACTGTGCTAGATACTGTTGGCTACAGAAGTGAATAGTATTGGGACATAGTCTCTTGCACAAGAAACTTACAGTCTAAATGAGGAACCAACACACCTGTGTACAACCCACTATGGTACAAACTAGATGGGTTTGGGGCTGGTGGGGGTGAGCATAGAAGAAAGATATTGGATAAGTTGAGCTTGAGATCTTGGTGGAACATCTGAAAAGATACTCCACTGGTAGTAAGCAATGAGGGGCTTGAATTTGAGGGGAATGATAGGTTGAAAATAAATGCATTAGAGAGTAATCTATATAGAGGTGGTGACTGAAGCAATGAAATCAAATTAGAACATGATTTCTCAACCATGGCACCACTGAAGTTTTTTTCAGATAATTCTTCATTGTCGGGAGGCTGTCCTGTGCATTGTACCATATTTAGGTGACAGCCCACAATGTCTCCAGACATTGCCAAATGTCTTCAAGGGGCAAAATTGGCCCTGGTTGAGAACCAATGGGTTAGAAAGACAAAGAGATGATGTAAAACATGAAAAGAAGATTATAAAGGACAAAATTCAGTGAAATAAGTTTATGGGGTAAGAGAAAGAAGAGAAGAACAAAAAAGACACAGAAAAGAGATGCTCATTGAAGCCATAGATACTATCCTAAAACTCTAGGTGAAGGAAAGGGCTTCAGTTTTGTGAATGAAGTTCAATCTGGGTGAATAATTAACATGTGTACACACACGTCCAAAGACATGGCGTGTCCCCTGTATGTAAACACACAAGATCCATGCATGCATAGATCAAAAGTATATATTGGGAGAAAGAAAGAATATTTTCCTAAACTCTTTCTTTATTTGTTCCTCTCATTTAAGAAGACAGTCCAATTTTATGAAATATCTGCAAATCTCACATCAGTTCTTTCTGAAAAGAGGTTTAAGTCAGAACTAATAAAATTGGAAGTAATTACAACTGTCTGCTTCCTTCTCCCCTTCCATGTCACTCGTATGCCCCATAACTCGAGCTTCCAATATGCTCAGGCTCTCTCCCACTCCCCTAATAAGTAAAAATAACCTCAAGAAAGATTTAGATAAACTCAGTTCTATATGGCTGTCAAGCATTGGAAAGACTGACTGTGTCTCCACGTCTTATGTTTACAAGTTAAAGGGAGAAAATTCTTATTCTATTTAAGCCAAAGGAGGGAAAATCTAAATCCCTAAATTTAGAATTTCAGGAATCAGTAAGCCTTGGGAGAGAGCTTTGCTGCTGTTGTTGTTGTTGTCGGAGATACCTTCCCCAGAAGCCCAGAAATGGACCACCTTTGTAGCTCTGGATCACCCAGAAGGCTAGATCCATTGCTCCTGCTTAGGGGTCCTTTACACCAACTGGAAGAATCTCCTCATCTAGTCAATCCATGTCCCTACTTCTGTGGAGAGAGGGCATCTAGGATTCCCTGCCAGAAAGGAATCCCAGTGAATGAGATGCACATCCTAGGCATGTGCAGGAAACAGGCTTAGAGTGGAAGAGTCAGGCAGGAAGATCATTCCTGTGACAATCATCCTCAATGCCTTGCGAAACCAAGGGTAAAACATGCCATATATAATGGGATTGAAAGTGGAATTGAAATAACCCAGCCAGAGAAAGACATTGTACAAATCCTCTGGGGTTGTGAAATTAACGAAAGGGTCTGTGATGGTCAAGACAAAGAAGGGCAGCCAGCACAGCACGAACACTCCCATGACTATGCTGAGGGTCTTGGTGGCCTTGCTTTCTCTTTTGGATGATGTCTTCATTTTGCTTTCTGCCCCAGTCTGTTTTGTCCTAGGACCTGTACCAATTTGCTTAGCATGCTTCCTGGCCACTGTGAAAATGTGTATGTAAATCCCCACCATGACTGTCCCAGGGAGAAAGAAAGCTATGAAAGAGGCCAGTACCCCCCAGAGCTTGTTAAATATCAACACACACAAACCTGTGCAGTCAATGGCTGCAACAAAATCTTCTGTACCAATTGTGTTTAATTCCGAGAACACCAGGCCAAAGGCAAAAATGAGGGGAATGGCCCAACTGATGAGTAGAAAGACCTCTATAACAGGGATGGTAATTTTGGTGACATAATGCAGCGGGTCACAAACAGCATAGTAGCGGTCCACTGAGATGAAGCAGAGGTGAAAGATGGAGGTGGTGCAGAGCATGATGTCACAGCAGCTGTGGACTTTGCAAAACAGGTCTCCAAAGTACCAGCAGGACTCTATGGACCGGATCATACTGAAAGGCATCACCACGCAGCTCAGCAAAAAGTCAGTGGTGGCCATGGAGAGGATCAGGAAGTTGGTTGGGGAGTGGAGCTGCTTGAAGTGAGCGATGGAAATGATCACGACTATGTTGCCCAGCATGGTCATCACTATAGCCCCGATCATGAACATGTACATGGCGCAGACACTCAGCACAGACCTCACATTTCTAGGGCATGAATTGTTAACCAAAGCAAAGCAAAACTGTACTTCCGGGGGTTTCCGAAGGTCAGGTGGAGACATCATCTTTGTCCAGTGGGTACTTCCTCTCCTTTCTGTGTAAGAAAGAAGAAAAACAGTAACAGTCATGGGCAGGACAACTTTTTACAGGGCCCAGCTAGCCTGCATTTCCAAACCATGTTTGAATTCCCTACCGACCAGGAGTACTGCTTCCTGAAACTTCATGTGCACAGAAATCACCTAGAGATCTCTTTAAAGCACAGATTTTGATTCTGGGGTAGGGCCGAGAGTCTGCATTTCTTGCAAGCTCTCAGGAGATGCCAATGCTGTTAGTCCAAGGACAGCTCCTTGAATAGGAAGGGGTTAAAGAAAACAGAATTAATATTCAGTCATCCAGTGTATAAGTAACACAAGTGAATACACGTTCCAGTTGCACTAATATGTAGCCCTTATTCAAATTCCACATTCAGGGCAGATCAAGAATTTTTCCTGTCTCGCTTACGTTAGCCAGAGTTTTGGGATGAAAGCCCCTCGAGAATTAATAAGAACTGTGGAACTATTATTTAATATTCAGCTTAAGCAATAATTATGATCTGAAGATTATACTGCTTCTTTAAAAAATTTCTCTGTGGGCATTTGTTTTGCCAATGCTTTTGATCCTGTCACTTATTATGTGCTATTCGATCAACGAAACATTTCTGTTTCCAATGTGAAGAACAGCTTTTAGAACTTAGAGCAATATTATGGCAAACTAAATACATGCTAAAGATGACAAGGTTATACATGGGGAAAAAAAGGATGAAAAATACCTCAAATAATAGATTCTGTAAATTTCATGGGTTATCTCCTTTCGCTTAGCAGATGCATTCATGAATCCAGATTCAGGTTGAGGTCCCCTAGTCCTCATATTTCAAGTTTTACATTTGGTAACAAACATGAAATATATGAGTGCTTATTGTTAAAACTATCATCTCCAATCATTTATGTTGTTGTCTTTATAATGTGAAAATAATGAGACTGACTCACCCAGAGTATGACATGGGTTTTTATTTGCTTTTCCAGGGTCAGAGCTGGACGTGTAATTCTGCTGACCAACGGCAAGCATTTGTGAGATCTAAGGCCAGTCGAAGTGGACTTTGGTCTGAGTATAGACTAAACCTCACTGGTCTATTGGGGAAGTGGACCCAGAAGCAGCACATCCTCACCAGACTTGCTTGAAAAAGATATTAATGAGAATACAAGCACCTTTGAAAATATATTTCCACTATTTGCTAGAGTAGCCCAGCAGTTATTTCCAATGCCTTTGTATTATTTGAAATCTTAACATTATGGCACATTTTATTTTCTCTGGATATAGTAATTTAATTTCTCAGATTACACTTTTCTTTAGATATTTTTTAATTGTACCAATTAAATGTTATGTAATTGAGTTGAACTTGAGGAACCAAACCATAGGGAAGTAAAACGTAAGAAGGTCAAAGAATTATTCAGCTCCTTTATAAAGTACAGACTATCAATCAAAACACACAGCGCAAATTATTTCATCACTTGTCACTTTGGTTCCTAAACTCTAAGAGGCTGAACATAATAAAAACTTAAACACCTAATTAAATCAACTTAAATTCTTTTAGAAATTATTTCTAAAGATAGCCAACAACTACCACAAAATCACTTAAGCATTTGTCACTATATATCCATAGATATAGCATTCCCCATGCAAAATAGTATACTTCATTATGTAGTTTTTGAAGCTTTAAATTTCATTTTTAAAAACCTAATCCTAAATTTATATAGTGAATTTCTTTTAAAAAAAAAACATGGAATGAAACAACTTCTAGAAATGAACAGTATTCTCTCATGTTCCTGTTGCATAGTTCAATATACAGAAGAATATTTAAACATTAAGTGTTAGATTAAGACAAGAAGATAGACACACATGTTTATTTTAAAAATTACTACATGAGTGAATTGTTAAGGTAATTTCAAAGATAAGAATAATTTCAAACCCATATCTTAAGCTCTTGACCAAAAATTAAAATTATAAAAACAAGTAATCAAACACAACTATGACTCCTAGCCTGCTGCTTTGTTAAAAGGAAATTGTTAGGAAATCAAATCAAGTTAGAATTTTGTTTGTTACATAAAAACCTAACAGAATAGAGATTCCTTTTCTTTGGAGAGTCACCTTTAAAAAAGATATACATAGCAATTTTTTAATAAAATAAAGTTAACCCCTTTATGATATCTCATTTTTATCATTGGACATTGTTTTATCTTTTTCTCTCTTTGTCAGTAACATTTCCCCAAGTGTCAGCAACAAAGGACTAAATTAATTACAACACTGCAAACAATCATCTAAGGAAAGCATAGGAAATTATTAGTTATTTCCTCTAGAAAGTAGAAAGAAACATTTGCTAACAATTCTGTAGAGGAGAAGAGTGAGAACTGTATAGTTTTTTTGTTCAAATTTAGTTCTTTAAGGGAAAAGATTACAAACTAATGAAACAGACTAAGGCCTCTGAAATAATGATTATGAAAATGTAAAAGCTTTTCAGAATTTCAAGAAAAAAAGAAATTAAGCAATTATTTTTTCCTTGAGTACTAAATGCCTAAAATTATATGAGTACATATGTATTTCCCTCCAATAAGAAGGGGAAATATTCAACAAGTTCAATAATGCATTGTAAATAAATGGAAAAAATTAGGAGAGGACATATCATACCTGTTTTATCAGATATGATTTTTCTTTTCTTACTAGTTACATAGCCCAAACCCTCCACTTCTGGGGCTATTTCAGTAAAACGAATGATTTTTATCTTACTTTGGTATATCTCACTCATACAATAGTTTCTTAGGTAAGGGAGATTATTTGTGAATTAGATTTAAGAAAGACCTGCTGTGGGTCTTCCTGTCATTCCCTCTTTAGAATCTCAGTGATTTTTTAAAAAATGAACCAGACATTTTTATAAGTCAGTATTCTAAGTGTGGTTTCTTTCAACATGCCCAAATAGCAAGTAAACAAAGAAAAAATAAATCTAGCTAACTTGTTTCTCTCCTAATAGAGTCTCCTTTGGTTGATCAAAATTTGGCTAATTAGGTCATTTGGAGTTAACATCATTGAAAGGTGAATTATCGGCTGTGCTATGATTTCTTACCAGGCAAATGAGCATTGTGCTCCCTCGCTCTCCTCCCTGCTCATTTCCCTCCAGTAAATGCACTTAGGCCCACACTACTGTAGGTAGGCTCCTTGCAGACTGTGCTGTCATCAGTATTTATGCACAAAATATGCCTCTTGAGGCAGCAGTACCTTGCATCCTGCTTTTGACAGGTGTGTCTTTCACAACCTTCACTGTGCGGTCAGCAAGAGATTACAGTGAGTCACCAGAGAATTGGCTCCGGGTGGGGGAATCAGTTTTGTGCTATCATTGCTATGGCCTCAGAGTGATAACATGGACTAGCCCTACACAAGGCCAGAGGTAGGGAAGAACACAAAAGAGGGAAGGAGAGAGAGTAAGAGGGAGAGAGGAAGGGAAGAAGGAAAGGAGGAAGGAGAAAATTTAATTCACATCTAACACAAGCTCATTTCACTTATTACCAAATGCTAGATAACATTTTCAAATAGTGAATTCTTTAATCTCCAGTGAAAGTTTGTCTCAATTTCTATCTTTTCCTTTTGCTATGATGCACAAGTCAGTGATATTCCTTCATACTGCAGTTCCTTAATCTACAGTTTTTCAAATAAAGGTCCTAGCCCAAGTAAAAAGCAAAAACAACAATGTTTTGAAACAACCAGGATGAAAAGTGGAATCTTCCATCACTACATGGGTATTTTCGTGATCACTGGGGAAAGTGTTTCCATCAATGTGCCATAGTTCCAGAAACTAAGCTTGAAGTAGTTTACATTGATAATTTTATCATCTGCCAAGACCACAAAATCATCGTATTTAAATACACAATGCTTTAGAGAACATCAAAACTTAAATATTTATAAAAATAGAACAAAATTATTCACATTTAAATCAACTTGTAAAATCTAACTGCATTGCATTCTCTGAGACTTTCTTCATAAAATTAAATGCCTTGGTGAATGAGGATGGCTGGAAGATGTTTTTTATGCTTTTTATGTTCACCTGCGTTTACAAAACTTCTCTTTCCAAACTTCTTCCCAGATGAAGAACTAATTACTTTACAGCATATTTTTATAAATTTTGATTGCTTCAGTAGGGTCCAGTCAGGAAAATTAGAAAGAAATTAATTTGAAAAATTGTTTTAAAAGATATTCGAGAACTAAAAAGGCAAAACAAACACAAAACAACAAACACTGAGGTTAACACTAACAGTAACTGTAGGAAGCATCTACCCCTAGGGTGGGGGACCAAGGTAGTGGTGAGGTCAGAACCTGGAAGCGCAGAGCAGGGGCCCTCAGAATGGCTTCTCAGACTTCTGAGGTGGAGACGCTATAGCTGGTTCCTCAGGAGCCTGGAAAGAGCCCTCTTACGGAGGTGAATTGTCACTATTATCATTTTGGTATAAATTATTTTACCAAAGGGCTGGTTCATTATTTTCACAGTTTAACGATGATCTAAACATTTATAAATCTTCCTCGAGGGAGTGGATCTATTAATGGATTTAGCAATTTGACCAAGTTCAGGCCCAGGAAAGAACACAGACGTTTCACTGGTGTTCAGCTGAATACAATGATTTAGCATAAAGAAAGCTCCTCAGTGAACTCCCAATCTGACAAAACATAACGCACAGGCTCTGAATTCTCTAACCCTGTGGTCCCCAACCCCTGGGTCTGTTAGGAACCGGCTGCCTCACCGCAGCCTTAGCTCCGCCTCTCTGCCCTTTCCCCCCCCGCCCCGCCCCCATGAAACCGGTCCCTGGTGCCAAAAAGGTTGGGGACCTCTGCAAACCCATCACCACAAGGAGCTGCTCTGACAGCTCTCTGCTGGGGCTCTATGGAGAATAAAATGACTTTTGGAGTCCCAGGGCTTAATTATTTCTAAGAGTAGGAACTACAAAGTTTAATTTGCAAAAGAAAAGATAATTACATGCTTTGGACATTAAAAAGATAATGTCTTTCCTTGGCATTACTCTATCAGTAAACCACTCAAAACTGCTTATCCCCCAAGAAGAATAAAGTAATATAAAATAAAAGTAAAAGAATAAAGTAAATGAAGAGCAAAGAAAGAAAGAGACCAGACCAACAGATACTCATAAACTGAACACTTGAATTTGTAATAGATTTTTCTCATGTACCAAATAACAAATAAATGTGGATTAACTACAAAATTCAAATGATTCATGTCAGATTTATATACTTTATTGGTCAAAGTCATACAAAATATGTGTTCATATAGGGAAAACAGGGGTGAATGAGTAATTTGGGGGGCCAAAATTCCTTCAGAGGAGTGTGGAGCTGGGAGGAGGGATTAAATGTGGAAGTACAAAGAAAGAACAAATTGGGCATGTACAGAGCTTGACACCTTTGGGAGGAATTTCAAAACACTATCTCAGAGCAATGAAAAGCTACATTCATCAGGGGTCCAACAGGAAACAGATGGCACAATCAACCTGGGTGATTGAGGAGAGTTTAGTAACTCTACTGTTAACTATTTACAAGGGCATGGGCAGTGTTTGAGGAAAGCAACAAGAAACAGCCCAGTACCCAGGGGCAGCAACAGCAGGGAAGCACCACCTAGCTAGACTGGAAGTGGCAGAGGAAGGGAGCAGTTATAGGAATTCCAAGAGGATGTGTGGAGGGGGACTCCAGGTGGCCTTTCCTGGAGGAACACAGCCAGCCTGGGGCAAAATGGCAGAAAGTTTCCTTGATTTAACCCTCTGTCCACCCACTGATCTCCTGGAGGTTCTCCCGTGGGTGAATTGCCATCTTAAACCCCAGGCAAGGGAATTCCTCAGCTGGACCTCAGCCTCCTGCACAAAGTGAGTGGAGAAGCCTAGAGAGGGGGAAAATAACGATCTAGCATAGAAACTATTCGAGATATTTAAGAGAAAAGTGTCAATGTCAGAAAACTGGGCGGAGTAGATTGAAAAGCAGTGGACCTGGAGTCATGAAGACTAGTTAACATGGGTGGGAGGGGAGGCATGTGTTACAGATGAATCTCTAAATAAATCCTTTTATATCCTTCACTGAGCACTCAAGGTGTGTTTCAATGATTATACACAGGCTCCATATAGCTGTATAGCTACATGTTTTATGCAGCTAGCCAGCTAGGCCTATCCAAATACGTTATCCCATTTATACCTAGGTAGGTTTTCATCTACAGACAGTCCTCAGTCTAACAACCTTACACCAATGTCGCCTATATGCTTTCTTCCCTCTTTAAACCCTCCAGTGCTGCTGCCATGAGAAGCACAGGGACACACACAAGCACGTACACACACAAGCACGTACACACACACAGTTTTTAGAGTGGAGAAACAGGTCAGAAGTAGAGAAACAGATGAGAATTCTAAAAGCAGAAATTTAGAGGAAGCCAAAAGTAGAAGAATCACTGGACACGAGCTGTCTGTGACTGCTGAAGTGGGGCAGGTCAATCTTGATCTCAGCCTGTGAAGGGAAGGCGTGGCTGGGCGATGCTACTGTCCTGTGCGGCTCTCAGGAAGAAGGAGCCTTGCAGTGTTTCTCATGCTAATGTCTCTTCCTAGACAGATACTAAATTGTTCGCTTCAAGATCAGCAGTTAGACTGGATCATCTTTTAGCAAACAAGAAAATATTTCACTGCTATCAGTTATGCATTTATTAGGCACATTTACTCGAGGAGAGGGAAGGAAAACTATAAAGACAGTCACAGGGAGGTAGCCCTTACTGAATCATATTGCTCTTCAAGACAAGGTGATATTCCATGGTCGGATCTAGGACAAAGAGTGTCTGAGTATTGGGAGAGAAGGACTTAGAAGAAAGACAAGGAAAAACCAAAATTAAGTTAACCTATTTCAAAGTTTGCCTTAAGGCTGAACTTGGATTCCAGAAAGGAGGAACAGTCTACCCTCCTTCTGCTCCTTGTTCTCCTTCCAACACCATAATCCCAGGTAGGAAGGGATGTGGACATGACCATATGCGGGATCATAAACATTCCAATTGATGAAATAAAAGGAAGGCTGGCTCTGTTTGTCTCTTAATGTTTCACCGAAAAATCACTGGAAGGATTTTTGCCCAATGTTAATGATCTGACTTATATCATAGGAATTGTGGGTGAAAATTGTGGGTGAAATTGTTTTGGCGGAGCCCTGGGGAGACTTTCAGAGAAAGCAGTTGGAACAAGTACAAGGAGAGGCCTTGTGATTGCTGGCTGATCATGTAGATGTACCACGCAGATTAAGATGCTAGACACAGGAAACAGAAAGTCATTTCAAATATAAACGATAAAGAGAAAAATCACAAGGGTAAAAGCTCAAATTTCTCATAATGGTTTGTAATCAATCTGCTTCTCCTATGGGTAACTCTTGGTAGTGAGCCTGAGGGTTTCAGGAAGTAACTGAATAATTTGTATAATGTTGGGTAATGATTCTCCCAAGCCAAATGATAAGGTGGCGCTCTAGTTGATAATAAAGGCCAACCTTAAGTCACCCTTCCTCATAGATCTACAGGTCACAGTGAACTTCTCTTTTCTGAATTCCTAGAGTGGAATCAAATAGGAATAAAAACCATAAACACTTTATTTTTAAAATTCTTATATTGGTCTTCAATTGCTTCATGTATGTAAATCTAGACCAACCTATTCTAAACTATGTTTTATATTTCTTTTGTACATTTTCCATACCAGTCTGAGGTGAATGTGAATTGGAACATAGCTAACAATTAATAAATGATGGGTTTATTTATTGACCGGTTGAAGCTACTGAATGTAGCTTTTGTGCAGGTTACAGAACACTTACCTAGATTACTGAAATTTGGTAGGATAAGGTTTGCAGTGATCTGGGGGTTTAAGGTATGTTCTGCAGGTCAAAATAATAACAATCTCATTTTCAATATTCTATTCATTTTCATAATGGCTTTTTATTAATGTGCTTCAGGAAACAGATTCGCAGTTTCTGAATGAGAGCTAAATATTTTTCCTGACACTATGTACTTGAGAGCTTTCCGAAACCATGGATAAAAAAAGCCATGAATAAGAGGGTTGCAAGTGGAGTTGAAGTATCCAAGCCACACTAAAAGATCAAGTATTATTATGGGAGTGGAATAGCCTAAATATGGGTCGATCAAAACAGCAAGAAAACAAGGCAACCAGCAAGCCAGAAATACCCCCATTACTATACCCAGAGTCTTAGCTGCTTTCCTGTCCTTTTTCTTAGAAAGGTTTTTTTTCTCTTCCCCCTGTGTGTTTTCAGGCATATTACTGATGACTCTAGCATGTCGTTTGGAAACGATAAAAATCTTGCCGTAAATACCAACCATGATGGAACCAGGAGTAAAGAAACATGTAGTGAACAATATTGTCCCCCAAAATTTGAAAGTAAGTGCACAGAAATTGAAGCAAGCCACAAGTATCTCATAACTCTGCATGCCAGAAACATTGGCCTCAGATAGAACTAAACCAAAAGAAAAAAGAGCTGGGGCCGACCAGCAAAATGCCAGCAGTCGCTTTATTGTGGAGGTCGTCATTGTGGTCGTGTAATGCAGAGGGTAACACACCGCGTAAAATCGATCAATAGCAATGGAGCAGAGGTGGAAGATAGAGGTCAGGCTCAGCATCATGTCAAAGCTTGCGTGGAATTTACAAAAGCCATCCCCGAAATACCAGCAGCTCTCCACTGAGCGCACCATGCTGTATGGCATAATGACAAAACCCAGCAGGAAGTCCGTGGTTGCCATGGAGAGGATCAGGAAGTTTGTGGGAGAATGAAGCTGTTTGAAATGCGATATGGAAATCATTATGACCAGATTTCCAAAAATAGTGATAATCATGGCTCCAGTCATAACCAAATACATTATCACCCGCACGTGAAAAGGACGGTTGGTGGGAGGACAGGATTTATTTCCAAATTTTGGACAACTGGATAAGTCTTCCGGAATATAGGTTAGATCCATGGTGCTTTATCACTTCAAATTTCTTTCCAGGAGGATGAGTCAATGTTTCTTCTCTTCTTAAAATGATTCCAGTAAATTTCAGCTCCTAATAGTACAATAAAGTTCGGTCATCAGTTGTTAATTCAATTTTATGCTAATTTATTTAAATATTTAAAATTGTATCGACTGTGTTTGTTTTCTGAGTTATTTGCTGCATTAGAAGAATGAGAAACTTCAACTGCTTATTCTTTCATATGTTATTCTATTTTATTCTATTTCATCCATCCATCCATTCATTCAACATGGGTTTATCTATTGATATAAGCTGACATCTCTTGTACCATAAAAATACTTACTACACAAAAGCTAAGAAAAATCACAAAGATTTTCTTTATGCATTCTTTTAATAATTTGAACCCTTCATTTGGTAAAAGTCTACAGATATTTTAACAGCTATAAATGGCATATTGCTGCTGAAATATACAGCACCACTAACAAGGCTGTTGAAAGCCATGTGCCTATGGGCTAAATCACGCACTTGAATCAATGCTTTGTAGCTTTTCTATATTCTACTTCGTTTCTCTCCTCCCCTCTCCTCCTCTCCTGTGTCCTCTCCTCTTCATTCTCCTTCCCAGTATTTCTTGAATCTTATAGCTTCTCTGAGATTCTAACTAGTGGAGCTATGTCAGATGCTCCTTCTCTGAGGGATTCATAAGGATTACAAATTTTACATCACAGACCCAACCACTCAAATCTCACCTGACTCCTATTGGTCACAGTGGGCTGAATAAACGAGGGTGGACAGATTGTATAAATCCACATTTTCAATAACTCGTTACTTTGGGATACACATCATCCTGGAAAACCACTCACTAATAGGCTCTAGATAAGCTTGACACTGTGCCTGTAACAAAGCATCAAGTCTACCTAGTGGGCCACAGAACAACAGATGCAATCTTGAGTGAATCAGACACAGGAGAAATTCTGGACCTATGTTGGATTCTCCCAAAACAGAAATTCAACTGCAGTGATACATTTGTACATATGTATACAAATGCTGTGTATTTATATATATAGCAAGTTTATCTATTTAGGCTGATGCAATTTAGTTTTCCCTTTAGAACCCTAAGAAAGAGTAACAAAAAGTCTCTTCCTTGTCTCAAGGTGTTAGAAGCTCCCTTCCTTCCTTTTGATTCTGTCATTCTTTCCTGACTAAAGGGGAAGAAAAGGAAGCTCATTTAGACAAAAGAACCTGAATCATGTTAGTTAGAGATGCTTCTTTACTTCCAAGTTACAGGACGGTTTCTCTTTGGAAAGTCTTAGGAATCTCTTTTTAAGCTGATTGTTCTATGTGACTCCCTAATCTGCTCTAGGTTAAAGGTTTACATCACTGTCTTCCAAAGAGGGAATAGCAAAAGAGTCTTGGATTGGGAGTTCTTCTCCTAGTCCAACTTCTGCCATCAGCCAGCTGTGAGCTCTCAGCAGCATGTGTGCTGGACTAGAAGAGCCATACAAACACTGCCAGCTCTAAAAGTCTGTGAACAATTGGTAGCTGAAAGGTGGTTCATTTTAAATAATCTTTTTGTGAACAAGTAGAAAACAGATAAGCAAAGAAGATGAAAGAGAGATATGAAATAAAATTTGGGTCTCAAGGCAGAGATTCATTGAGGGGTACTTTCAGTCCTGAAGTACATCTCATCAATACTAAATATTATTCAGCCATAAAAAAGAATGAAATCCCATCATTTGCATTAACATGCACTGAACTGGAGGACATTAGGTTACATGAAATAAGCTAGGCACAGAAAGACAAATATCACATGTCCTCCACCCATATGTGGGAGCTAAAAAAAAACAAAAATTGAACTCATAGAGATAGTAGCATGAATATGTACAGCTATTTTGTATCCACAATAATTAAAAACAAAAAAAAATTTTAAAAAGAATAATTGATGGATCTCAAGATACCATACCCTAAAACATGGCACCTCAACATTTGAGAAAATAGCAGAAGTCAAAAGTTTACTCTGACCTCCATTCTTCTCCCCTGAAGCAGATCATAAAACAATTAACCAGCCTTCTTCTGAAGTAGGTCATAAGACCTTCGTGTGCCCAATACTCAGAGGAAAACAATGTCACACAGAGACATCATGAAGAATCTGAACAAATAGGCTTTGTTAAGTTCCCCACTGCTCCAGTTTATTATTACCATTAGATCAGACTCTACTGTCCTTCAGTCATATTTCTGCATGACTGCCCATAAAAATACGCAGTTTCCCTTTCATTTCTGAAGGCTCCTGTGTCATGTAAAATTTAACGTTACATAAATTTGTATGCTTTTCTCTTGGTTAAAAAAATGATTGAAGATGTGTTTCTCTCCACTATAGATGCTGCTCCACTCCTCATTGCCTTTCTATATTCTTCGATTTTCACCAAGGAAAAGTTGCAAGCATTTAGTCTGGGCCCCATCTTAGCATACTAGTGATAGCACTTGATAAATAGTTGTTTAGTGTAATACCTGTGCTAAAATATACATGGACTCACATCTTGTCTTCTCTTGCTTTTACCTCCTAAAATAAACTCTCAGTAACAACGACCACTAACCAGACATGTCTTTTTGATATACTACCATGGGACAAGAAAGATGTCTATCTTGTTCACTCCTAGATACTCAGTATCTAGGTTAGTGCTTACAGGAGACACTAGAGACATATTTTCAAACGAATAAATATAAAGATAAGTGGTAAATTATGATTGCTTTACAAAAAATTTGCATTGTTCCAATGAAAGCAATTGATTCAATGTGCTTAAAACTTTGCTGTAGATGAATAGACTAGTTCCAGAAGCACATTTCACAAAAATTTCTTCTGATATTAAATTGTGTCTGATGTTATTATAAAATAATTCCTCCCAACGTAGCGTTTAGACAGGCAGAGCTGAGAGATTTAGTGTAAATATATTAATATTTTACTGATCACTTAGGCATGAGAAGAGAATCAAAGGTTCTGAGTTTGGATAGCGATATGAAAGCGTTAGTAGAAGAAAACAAGACTGCTAAGTATTTCCACTAAATGCACTTAGGAGGTGGTGGTGGTGATGCCATGACACCCCTCGGAGTCATGGACATGTACTGGCTCTATTCATCCCTTTATGCAATGCTTAGCACCTCATCTACCACTTAGAGGAGTTGGGGATTTTCTTCCAGCTGAAACTCACACTCTCAAAAAGAAAAGAAAATGCTGTGTTGGATAGCACAGACTTACAGCTAAACTTTTATGGTTTTTAAGTACATGAATAGGTATGCAGTTAAATTATATGATTACCTGAGAGACTCTCTGCCACACCCTAATTGTTCATATGATCTTAACGATCACAGCCATGACAGTGAAACGACTTCACATAGATATCACATATAAGTAACTATTCCATTTTTCAAGGATTGGGAGGATTCTATAAAGTGTTTCAACATGAGATCAAATCTTCCATCATGTGCAACTTACTATGTATGTAAGGAAAAATTCATATACTTTCAGAACTGACAAGGGCCTCAAATGTTTGCAAATATTTACTATGTGGTGCAGTTTCTAGTATGCTTGTTATCGTGCATTCCACAGTATGGCTTTGCAAACAGGTAGATCTGTGTGTGATTATTAGTTCCACTGCTTATTAACCACATTACTCTGAGCAAGTTGCTCAATGTCTCCGAGCCTCAGTTTCCTCTCTTATAAAATAGAGATAATGCACCCATCTTCACACATTTGATTTAAATATTAGAGATAAAGCATGAAAAGCAGGACATCTATCAAGTAAGCACTCAATAAAGCCCTCAGCTTTCACAAACTAACAATGTTCTTTTGGAAAACTATATTCTGATTTCCAAATGACTGATGTGCAAACAATCTTTTGTTGTTTTATTACTTGTTTATAAGTTTGGAAGTTCCCTGTTTAGATATTTGAGGTGATTAGCATTATTCCTACCTTCTTCCTTGCTATTCCTTGTAAGAATTGTGGCACCTCTTTCAATTTTGTTTTTTTAGGCCTCCATGTAATCTATTATGTTGATCCACATAGCCTCTATGAAATTGCCATTTTCATAAGTTAAAAATGTTTAAATATTAATAATTTTAAATAATTTCCCACTGTGACCTTTTCCTTTTTACCTTTTTACCTTTTTCCATGTTGGCATATCTCAAGCCATATACATTTGCAAAAAGTCAGAATTGCAATGCAAGATTATATCACAGAATTAAAGCTTATTGAAGAGAATCTTTGATAGGCTGGACATATTCATTTCAGTAAGAGGTAGAGGTGGCCTAACAGCAAACTCTAGGTACAGAACATAATTTTCATGGTTTTAAAGTGTAAATGCAATATAAAGTATAGTAGACTATGATCATGGTTCTAACAAAAGTGGCAGTTTTTTGTTTATGCTATTTATAAGGCACCAAATAATACATGCATCATCATTGACATAACACAGTCTCCTCTTCCAAGACCTAACTATTTGTGTAAATAACTTACAATTGCCACCTACATATTTATGTATAAATATATAAATTTATCCAAATTATGATTTTATCTCATTTTTTGTTGAAAAACAGATAAGAAAGATTAGCAAAGGAAGATATGAGCAATTAGTGTTATAGTTCTTCAATATGCAAACTCAAATTAAATGTACTAAGACACAAAGTTTTAAGTTTCTCATTTGAAAACAAATTTGGATAATGTCATAAATATAATGCGCTTCCTTTTTCTCCCTTAAACTCTGATTGCCCCATGCTTCCTGGAATTTAAGACTGAAGTCTAAGCTATTTTAGCTGATTAGGTAACTGCTAAGTGGAACCACATATAATTTCAAACTAGACTCTACAAACCATATGCTCTTTTGAATGCCTGCTTATGCTGTACCAGGTAGAAAGAAGAACCTCTTATCAAAACCTGCAGCAATTTTAGGACCTAGAACTAACTCTAGCAATGATTGCTCCATTATTTCTCTTGCTACGGGGTCAAAAATAATGCTAATTTTTATATAATCCATTAAAACCTGATCTTAAACTACAAACTCTCAAATACAAATTCTATTTTTAAAGCACCAAAATTATTCTTGGTCTAAAAGCAAATTTCATCCAAAGTGCAGAATTGTGTTAATTTTTAATTAAACTTGTTAAAATAATGAAATAAGGTAGCATTTCAATTTCATGAGTAATTTTATAATATGGACTAATATCTTACTACAAAAGTGTAAATGGTATCTGTAGTATTATAGGAAAGATAAAGAAAGGTTTGGCATTTATGAAAATGCATAATACTGGATTTTTTCTGGTTAATTTGCTAATATCTAGTATAAACTACAATGAATATTTAAAGATGGCAATAGCAAAAAGCACTTGAAAGCTATTTCAGGATTGACAATAAGTAGACTATATTCAAATGTACCACTGAAAACTAAAACAGAAGACAAACATTTCTCATCTAAATCTACTTTATATACAGTAGTTTACACATCTTAACACTGAAAAGTAAAATATGGTATCTGGCATGTAAATAACTTATTTATCCCAAATAGCTTGCAGTTCATAAATAAGCCTTACAAAAACACATGGCAGTTGGCAGCAAGCAGAGATGATATCTTGAAAATGTTGTCTTCTTAAAATCAGCTGGGAACAGGAAACATATTTTAAATGATATAAAATACACACACAGAACTGGCAGAGCAACTTCCATTTCAGAGAGCAGGGGCAGAAAGGAAAGTGAATATGAAAACCAAAGCATTTCTGTTATAATTAGCTACAAACTGTAGCATTATTTGAAAACTAACAGAAGAGAAAAATCCCTACTAAAACTAAATATCAGAGAATGTGTTGAGGGGGGCAAGAGGAATTGATCTAAATAAATCTTTATTTTTGGGGAGACAAAAGGGAAAACACACCTTGGCTAGCACATCAGGGCATGGTCTTGCATATTATAAGTATACCTTATACATGGAAACCCTGGTTGTGGCCTCTTCCTCCTTCAGTCTACAATACTCCAGCCACCTTTAGCTTTAGTAGTCTCTCTGTTGCCCTGCAAATGCCCACTCCAAGGCTGGGCCAACTCCTTTTCCTACATCCAATTGTCAGTTCTTCATCTCTGCCCACTTCAGGGCTCAGCACAAATATCATTTCTGTCCAGGAACCTTTCTTGACTCTCCCAGTTGGAGTTAATTTAATTATAGACTGTTGGGGTGGCCAAAGATCTTAGAGATAGGTGGTTTCACTTCCCCATCTTATAGCTGACCATGATTTCCAGTATCTTTGTTTCCTTCTCCTAGCACACTGCCTTAACTGTAAATTTCTTGAAAATTCAGATAACATCCCATTAACCTGGGAACCCTTGCAACACTTGATACAGGACCATATACAAGGAAGGTTACCAGTAACTGCTTGTTGAATGAAGTGGAAAGAAGCTAATTCTAGCACATCATGGAAACCTACTTAATAAGCATCTTGTTTGATGGTATTACAGACATCTGGTTTGGGAAAGATTAAAACTTTATGAAAACAGCAAATGCTATTTACAAAGTAGCTAGTAAACCCCGTCTCAATACAAACTATTACAAATGAAACTTAGTTAACAATAGAATTTCTAGGTGTCTTAAATTTTTAAATTACTCAACAAGCACATTTCACTGCCTCCTCCCAGCTGCTTCAAGTATATGAGATAACCGAAGTCTTGAAGTAGCCATTGCTACTAAATGCTGGAACTAGCATTACAATCCAGGTCTCCTGGTTCTTGTGCAGGTGAACCTCCCACCGGCCCTTAGCATCTCTAATAATGGGCAACAATTCATTTCTGATCTATCTGGGAAGCAAGAAAGTCTATGGCTTCAGCTGCTTCTAGTTCCTTCCATCTAGCCCTTGCTAATCATAGTATGGTCCGTTAAACAGCCATATTGTCATCTCCTGGAGTGGTTTTGGAAATGAAAAATCTCAAACCCATCCCAAAATTTACATCTTAGCAATATACTGGTGTTATTTTTTATACCCATTGAATTTGATAACTTCTAGACAATAGAAAGACTGCGTTTTCAATTTGGACACTCTTTTTACCTGAAATGAGAAAATACTTTTGAGAGGCAAAGAACAACAGAATATCTTCAGTAAATGCTACTTGCAATGGGGAAAAAATACCAAAAGTGAAATAGTAGTAGTATCTGGCAGTGATTTAAGTAGTGTATAACAAGTAATTTTGTTATCGAGTTATAATGCCAAGGAGGAAAGTGCATTTTAGCCTTATTGAAATACTCAAGTACCTTACATTTACTGAGTCATGCCTTATACAGTTTTTGTACTTTACAAAAACATCATTATATGTTAACTTACAGAAATTTACAAATTGTGTCAAACAAATTTTGATGGAAAATTTAAGACCTTTTGCTGAAATATCATAATAATTATTTTTCAGTTAAGAAAAAACCCTACCTTCACTATTGCAACTTATTTGCAACAATTTCTGATTCTCTATAAAATTTAGTTTTTACCATTCAGTTATTTTGAAGAAGAGAATAAATCAACAATAATTTTAAAAAGAATAGAACATTTCCAGTTCTTTTTATTGACCCTGTACCTTCCCTCTCCTGAAAAGTTAGTTGTGAATCATTGAGCCTCTTCTGGTGGCTTTGCAGGTGCAATACCAGGAAATTCTGGAAAGTTTCCTATACAGGATTGAGAGACCTGATTCATATAAGTTTGCTTTAGCTCTCAAGAGAACTGGACTGGAGAACTTAGAGCCAGGAGCTCCAAGACAGACACTAACTGCAGAGTCCCAGTGGGATCTCTCTTTTAACTCTCTTTCTCAAGGAATATTGAAATATTCTGTGTATTTTTAATGTCTCAGATAGTTTTCAGTTTCTTTCTTTCCAAATGAAAGATAATAATTGCATCGATTTTATGGTCATTATGGAAAGATTAGGTACAAAAACCTCCATATATTAAAAATACACAGACATATGTAGGCTAAATTAAATGTGGGCTACTATCCAAAGGAGGAATAATTGTCTGAATCATAAAAGGTTTCTGTTTACATTTTGATTCCTGAGTGTAATGAGAAGATATTGGAGTGGGAGAGAAGTGTTTATTTTTGGTTCAGTTATTTGTGTGAATTTGACTAAAACCTTTAGTTTAAAAAAAAAAAGCCAGTTAAAGTGTCACAAATCTTTGAAATATTAGTTCAGTAAACAAAGAATATGGAATAAGAAGTCAAGAAAGCTAGGTTCTAGTACTGCTTTTATATTTAATAATTAGCTGTATAATCCAGTTGTAAACCACTATATCTCCCAGGCTCAGTTTTCTCATCTATAACTTCCTACAAAATTCTGTTTGTAGAGGATGACTTTCCTAACCCTAGGAAATGAAAGCAGAGTGAATGGTGGGAGGTAGTAAGTATATAGAAGGTTGGATCATTCTATTGTCTTCCCTAGCAAACAAGGCAGGGTGATTACATTCCAAAATGAAAAAACGCAGTGAAAAGGTACAGAGAAAATCATCTGTTTCAGTGAAAGGAAAATAACTTAGCAAAGCTTTACAGAAGAGCTATTTGAATCATGCTTTAAAATATTACTAGGATCCTAATAAAAAGAGCAAAAAGCATCCTAAGAAACTTCATGGTCCGCATAGTGTTGCAAAATTTTTATTTTGTCTGTAATCACCTGCATAAACAAGATCCACCAACATAAACATCACCACACTGTAATAAGGATAATCACAAACTCCAGCAAATGACAACAGGCCACCTCCCACCAAGACATTGGTTTTATTTTCTAAAGTCATATATTAATGAATTGGGAAGTAAATTTAATAAATATTTGCTTAAATAATTCTACATTACAGTAAGGCTAAAATCTATTTTAGTCATTTTTTAAGCAATGAGTCTTTTAATATGAAGACAAAAAGTCTTTGTGTATGTGTGTGTATGTGTGTTTATACCAAAACAGCATAAACATCATCGTTTCATTAAGAAAAATTAACACATAGACTCAATAGTATCCAGCATACCACATTAGCTCTCATCACTGCACCTGGCTTTAATTACTCCCTTCTTAGAAACTCACTTTTTTCATTGATAAAATGTAAATGGAGAACTTAAACAAGAAATATTTCAGTGAGACACAGTTCACTTACATATATAAAAACACAAACACACACCCACACATGCATATCTGTATGAAGGATTCTGAAAAATATTGGAGGGGTTTTGGCGCAAAGAAAAAGATTCCTTTTTTTACTCAAGTCTTAGAAACCAAGAGATTTCTATGCTAGCCAAAATAATACAGATGTGCACACATATACCCACACTTTAATTTCATTCTTCTAATTTCTAGTCTCTTTGCTTCAATTCACTCATACAGAATAAGTCTATTCCGTTTCTTTTTGAGTAAACAAATTAGTATTATGGAAATGTGAGCTGAAAATTTTACCCAGCAAAATGTACTTAAGTGCTCTGCGAAACCAGGGATAGAAGAACCCATATATTAAGGGATTACATGTGGAATTAAAATAGCCAAACCATGTCAAAGCATCAAACAAAACAACAGGAGTAGAGAAATTCAGAAAAGGATCCAACAAAATTGTGAAAAAACAGGGAAACCAACATAATAAGAAAACACCCATCACTATTCCTAAAGTTTTGGCTGCTTTTTTGTCTTTCCTCATTTGATTATTTTGATTTTCTGGCAAGTTATTGATTGCACGAGCATGTTTTCTGGATACTGCAAAAATTTTGCCATAAATCCCCACCATCATAGATCCAGGAGTGAAGAAACCTGCCATAAACAGGGTGGTTCCCCAGAGCTTGTTGAACATCACTGGGCAGGAACTGGAACAAGCGACCAAGATATCATAGCCCTCTATTCCATCAGCGTAGGCCTCCGAGAAGACCACCCCAAATGCAAAGGCCCCAGGGACTGACCAGCAGAGAAGTAGCAACCGTTTAATGACTGGAATTGTCATTTTGGTGGAATAACGTAATGGGTAACAGATAGCATAAAATCTATCAATGGCTACTGAGCAAAGATGGAAAATAGATGTTATGCTAAGCATCAAGTCAAAGCTATAATGAATCTTGCAAAATGTAAGCCCAAAATACCAGCAATTCTCCACCGATCGGATCATACTATATGGCATGATGGTAAATCCCAGGAGGAAATCAGTGACTGCCATGGAGAGGATGAGCAAGTTGGTCGGTGTGTGAAGCTGCTTGAAGTAGGAAATGGAAATGATCATGGCAAGATTGCCAAATACCGTGATGAATATGGCTCCTGCCATAAATGAATACATGGCAGCTCGGACACCCAGGGATTTCTCATTTTCTGGGCAAGATCCATTGCCATATTCAGAGCAATCGAATGTTTCCTTCAAAAACACAAAAACACGTAGAATTTTGTCAGAAAATAAATAAAAATATTCTATATTTTACATATACTTGCATAGAAAAACTCAAGAAAGACATAGAAGACTCAAGGAAGATAATTTATGCTGAATTATTATGTATGATCTTTCCCATTTATTTACCTTTACCTTTATTTGGAATTTCATGGAATTCTAGCTTAAGGGGTTTCAATGACCATTACTTACTTTATCCTGTCCTCTATACCACCAACATTTAGTAAGCTCTTACTTTATGCCAGGGTCTGAAATTTTAAAAAAGAAGAAGAAACAAATTATTGAACTAACTATAATTGGTCTTCCTATGTGCATAGGAGGAATAGAGGTCTGTTACACAATACGTGTCCTTCTTTCTCAAATGTGTCTGGAATACGTAATCAGATTTGATTTGATGGGTCTATTGCCTTGTGGGACCAGGAGGTTATTATTTGAGAATAGTTTCATTCATGTGTTCTATTATTTTCACTGTGCTTTGACTGTTTTTCTTCATGCTAAGGTTGTTGTAAGGGGGAAGAATCATTTAATGACCCCTAATTATCTGATCAAGTCATCCTCTTCCACAAATCCTGAAGACTTAAAGAGCATCATACCAGCCGGAGCAGCTAAATCAGAGGTAGGCAGAGACCAAGGCTAGACTACCCACACTTCTTTGCAAAGAGCAGGTACACTGACCCATTGTCTTTCCTCAGAGCCCTGTGCAGCATACAACAGGCAATAGTGACGGCCTGACGAGTTCTGGTGTGTAGGTCACACAGAGGGCTACAAGCAGGTCACCAGGAAGCTTTTAGAAAGCAAGCCATTTCCACTACAAGAAAAAGAAGCTTATGCCCTCCTTACGTTGGCCCACTGTGTTCATTTTGCTTATAAAAATCCACATGTTATCCTTTACATGCATATTTGGAATGTAACATGTTCATGAGTTAGGATGACTTCCTTTCAAAAATGTACATTAGAGAGAAAAGCACTATCTATATGCAAAGTAAACTTTTAGTGCTGCAGAAGAGCCTTTGGCCTTCAGTGACCTCACACATATCAGACCTGAGCAGTTACTAACAGATAAACCAATAAATTCTCAGCCTTTGTGATATAAGAGCACACCACAAATTGAGCAAGAAATATTTACTGAATGCCCACAATATAAAAGACAAAAAGAAAGGAACAAGAAAGGAAGAACATAGTGTTTGGCAGCAGAGATTCTGCAAAACAGCTGAAGAGACAAGACACATCAACACTTAAAACCTAAATGATTCTGCACTGTAGTGGTGATTAATTGGCCAAAGAAAGGTCCAGGCAAAATGTACAACTTAAGATCAAAATGGACAAGAGAATTTCAGTCTGGGCTGGACAGGATGTTCCAGCAAGGTTGGGACTTTTGATCAGGGTCTCAGTGAGTGAGTAGGATTTGAACAGAAGAGAAAAAAGCCTATTCCATACGGATGGTAGGATGAAGAAAAGACACAAGGCTGTAAGTATTCTGAGACCTTCTAAACATCATTCTCAGGGATCTCTATAACACAACAGGGAAAATAGGGGGTTGAGGAGAGGACAGAGTGAGAGAAGAGAGGGTTTCTAGTTTCATTGTTGTCCCACAAGCCAGTGTTCCCAGTCAGTTTAGAGTCAAAGGAGATTTCCCACTTTGTTCTTAAATTCGAGTAGTGATTATAAAAAAATTAAGTTAGCTACAAGAGAGTGAGTGCATATTTGAAATTAAAATTTTTCTCCAATTCATACCAAATGGTGAGTCTAAGGCAATTTTATCCTTTTTATTCTTCCCACTCTGGGGCCCCATCCCTAATTACAGAGAACCAATGGCCTGATTGTGTGATGGGACCCACTTGAGCAATGGAGCTAAAGATGGTTGAAGGAGCCACCTTTGTACCTGTGACCACTCTGATTGCATACCACAAAATAGGAACACTACCAAACCCCATTTGAGGTCTCTGCCAATTAACACACTAAATGCTGTTTTCAGAAACAACTGACAACCATCCTGAAAGATGGTGTTATCAAAACATCTTTAACCAAAAATTTCAGATGCGTACAACCAATTCTCAAACTATATTCATTTTTACCAGCTAAAATATGGGTTTCTAATAAGTGCGTGGCATCTTACTCCTCCTAACATCTCCACAGAAAAAAGGTAAGAGGAAAAAAACGAGAGGTGAAAGATTTCTCCATCCCCTTGGTACCAAAATACTTAGCTACTTAGCATTTCTTGTTCGCTACCTGCTGATTAGTTAAGTATTACCGTAAAAGAAACTACTGGGAGAAAATGCAGCATTAGAAACAAGAAGAAATTCTGATCACCTTGAGTATGCTCACGGAAAAGCACAGGAGATCCAACGGAAATGTGTTTGGTTTATTTTTAAATTACTTCATTTCTTAGAAAAAGCTAAGAGAGATAACAACAAAACAAATAATTTTAACACACACATACACCATTCTTGTGCTAAAGGCAACTCCACAACAACAGTCAGTTTTAGATTTAATTGTTTGCGCACTTCTTTGTGTTCCTGGATTAGTGACTTTGATGTTATGAATCATCCTACCGTCCCACTTTTGTAAAAGTCATACTCAGTCCTTCTAAGTCTCACATTGTAGGGTACAGAGCTTGGCTCCTTTCCCTGTTAACAGTCAGAAACTTTAATTAGCCTGTTAGCTCTAAGTACTAGAATAAAGTTCTTTGAAACACATAATGCTTAAATTTATATTTTAATTCCTAACACACCCATCACAAAGCAGGGAGAGGCAAATCAGATGACTATCTGATGAGTTTGTCAAACAATATTTTTAATTCCCTTTAAGCCTCACATCCTCCATGGTATATTTGGCATAGTTTCTGCACGTGACAACTATCATCAGTTTAAACCCTTCAATAACCATATTCTTCACATCTTTCAGATTGACTGTGTATGGAAAGCTAAATGCCAAAACATTCCTTCCTTCTTGTAAATAAACACCACATTCAAGAATACGTTTGACCAGAAAAGATTTCCCTAAGAAAGTGAAGAAATGGGATTATGAGGAAAAATCCCAAGTAACTGTCTTAACCCTCTGCTTCTCTTAGGTGAACACCTGTGATAAATAATTTACTCAGCCACTTATGAAGAAGTAACCATTTCCAGGATTCTAAATATTCTTCCCTAGAAACGTGTTGTACTGCCAAAAGGCAGCACATTATGCTGTTCACATATTAAAGTGACTCTGCCTTTTATTATAGATTCATATTAAGTCCTGTACCTTCTACAATCTTCTCCATTCCTACACATTTTCTCTGCACATGACCAAAATTCAAAAAGGAAGAATCAATGCACCAGCAATGCTACTGCATTATTAGGGTGGCAATTTCTTTCTTTTTTTTTAGCGTGAAAAATTTTAAAATGTATTAACAGTTATATAAATCAATGAAAAATGTGATACTTAAAAACAGATTTATCATATCTGTGAAAATATATTGAATTAATTTAATAATTGAAAGACAAAATTGAGATTGAGAAAACTTCAAGGAAGAGAAAACAGAGATCTTTCTCTCATAACCCCACATTCGCCACATACCTGTTGCACTACGGAAGACGCCATTTTAACTCCTTACTGGAGGAACTTTATTCTTTGTTTCTTTTCTAACCACCATAAATGTTTATATGGAACTATGTGAATTGTGCTGATTTATAACTTAACAATTAGTCTCGAGGGAATTGAATCTGAAAATGAGAAAAAAAAACAACCATGCAACCTTGTCATTCAAAAGTTTAACAGCTAAATGAGCCTAAACCATTCCTCCATTCTCTCAGGAGTCTCTGCTTACCTACGTTTTTGTCACCTACAGCACAGAAGGCTCTTAAGTTTGCTATTACATAAAGGCTGCAAAAGCAAATCTGAACCACTGAGTTATAGGTGGCTCCTAAGAAGCCTGTTCCCAACCACACATGGATCAGTGGTAACTCATATGTTTTAGGGCCTACATTTTAGTTTGTTGTTTCTTTTTTTTTTTTTAGAGACGGGGTCTCGCTCTTGGTCAGGCTGGTTTCGAACTCCTGACCTTGAGCTATCCACCCGCCTCGGCCTCCCAGAGTGCTAGGATTACAGGCGTGAGCCACCGCGCCCGGCCTAGTTTTATATCAAATTCCATATATATCTCTGAGCTCTCTAATTCCTTTTACTAACTTGTTTAATGCTTCACGAACTACATTGTCTCAGTTACTATACCTTCACACTAACTCTATATTTAATAGAACAAGCCTTCTTCCTTTACTCTTCCTCTTCCTCCCTCTACTCCTCTTCTTCCCCTCTTCCTTCTCCTCCTCCTCCTCCTGAAGTACCTTGGTTATTTTTTATCTTTTAAACATCTATATTGATTAGTTTTCCAAGTTCCATGAAAACTGTGTTGAATTTTGAGTAGATAGCGTTAACATCGCTCAATATTAAATCTTCATATCCATAAACTTGGCCTAGCTGGACATTTATTTAGTCTTCTTTAATGCTATTAATAAACTTTCTTAATATTCTACAAATAGGTCTTGCACATACTTTGATAGTTTTATTCCTACGTACCTCACAATTTTTACTTGTGTCTTTTAAAAATTACATTTTTTATTTGCTTATTGCTGGTCCAGACATTCAACTGAATTTTTGCATGTTGATCCACTTTGTATCCAGGCAACTTGTTGAATTCTTATTTTAATAATTTAATTCATATCTTCTTTTGATTGTCTATGTTGTCAGTAATATCATTTGCAAATAATTATGATTTTATTTCCCCCTTTTCACCCCCTTAGGTCTTCCATTCTTTGTTTTTAATATATTGCACTTCTGGAATGATGTTTACTGAGGTACAATTATAATATGATGAAACTGCTTTTTGGAAAGCTCATTTATACCTCTTATGACATTTAAAAAGTCTTTTAGAGATCATATTATAGTTCAAAAACCCTTTTGGGAACTCCTTTCTGCCAATCTTTAATTCAGACCAAAAATAAATCAGCCTCTTTTATTACCACTTATGACCACTTCTAGAAAATAAGCATCATAGTTTATCACTGATACTTGGCTTAAAATGTTTATTACTATTCCTGAAATCCAGTACACATTAAAGATATTTGTTAAAATGTGTATTAACCATCTTTTTTTTTTTTTAAGACAGAGACTCACTTTTTGCCCGGGCTAGAGTGCCATGGCATCAGCCTAGCTCACAGCAACCTCAAACTCCTGGGCTCAAGCTATCCTCCTGCCCCAGCCTCCTGAGTAGCTGGGACTACAGGCATGCACCACCATGCCTGACTAATTTTTTCTATATATTTTTAATTGGCCAATTAATTTCTTTCCATTTTTTTGGTAGAGATGGGGTCTCGCTCTTGCTTAGGCTGGTTTCGAACTCGTGACCTTGAGCGATCCTCCCACTTGGCCTCCCAGAGTGCTAGGATTACAGGCGTGAGTCACCGCACCTGGCCTGTATTAACCATCTTAATCTGTAAAAAATAGAGTTAGTGTTGTCTCAGTCTGATGACTTCTTACTCCTCAAATTACTAAAGCAGTCATTGTGACAGCTTTCATAGTCACCCAAATGCTCTTTATTGAGATTTTTAGTTTATACTGTATTACTACACCCTGTGCCCACTTTATTTTTACCCCTATCTTCACCCACTCCAAATACACATTAATAAAGTAGATTTTAAACAAAAACTTTTTATATCACACAAAAAAAGGAAAATTGGAGAAAATAAGAAAGTAATTAAAGAAGGAAGGAAGGAAAGAAGGAAGGGAGGATAAAAGAAACAAAATAAGGGAGCAATGGAGGGAGAAAGACATGCGTGACATGATCATACTCAAAATTTTCCAATGGTTTCCCTTTTTAGAATAGCAAACAAAGCCCTTACTTTGGCATAAAGGGAGGGCCTCCATGATCTGGCTCCTAGCTATCTATCTGACCTCAATTCCTACAATTCCTACAACTCGTCTTTTGGAAAGAAAAAGAAGTGACCAGATTTGATAGGAAAAAAATCCAGCCAAAAGCCATTTTAAAGAGATAGTAGACAAATATAAGTATATCAAAAATTTGAAAGTAAAAAAGATAAAAAAAATAGGAAAAATATAAACCAAAAGGAAGCATATGTAGTTATATTAATACCAGACAACACATATGTTAAGGCAAAAGGCATTATTCATGAAAAGGATACATAATAAAAAGAACTTCATTTGCCAAAATGATATAAGATTTCTAAATTTAATAACAGAGTTTCCAAACACATAAGAGAAAAAAATAACTGAACTACAAGGAAAAATAGACAAAATTCACAATCATTGTGGGAGATTTTAATACACATCTGTCAAAAATTGATAGAATAAGTAGATTAAATATCAGTAAGATTTTAAATAAGCTAGACCTCATGAAAATATATATAACACTGTGTGAAACAACCACAGAATGCAATCTTTTCAGGCATAAATAAAACATTAACAAAAATTGATAAAATGTTGGGCTATAAAGTGTCAACTAATTTCAAGGGACTGAAATCATACATATCAGGTTCTCTAAGCACAAAGCAATTAAGCTAGAAATAAGTCAAAAAAGGTAACTAGAAAAACTCCCCATCTTTGAATATTAAGAAACATACTTCTAAACAATTCATCGACTAAAGAAAAAAATCAAATTAAATTAGAATTTACTTTGAACTGGACAAAGAAAAATTTATTGTCTTGAAAGCGGCAGCTAAAGCAGAAGTTAGAGGAATAATTTTTCCCTTAAATGCTCATATTAGAAAAGAAGAAAGACTTAAAATTAACTAACCATTCAAATTAAGAAGTTAGAAAAAGAGCAGTACCCAAAGAAATAAGAGGAAAAAAATAGCAGCAGTGATTGACACAGGAAACCAACGTACAATAGAAAGAATCAACAAAGCCTAGAATTTATTTTATTTATTTCATTTTTCTAATTTCTGTGGTGACCTAGAAATAAGATTTATTTTTAAAAGACTAAGAGAGATGGATTATGGGGAGGGAATATAAACAATATTAGAAATTTAAAAAGCAGCATAACTACATATTCAGCAAATATTTAAAAGGTAATAAGAGGATGAGAATATTTTGTATTTTTGCCAATAAATTTGATAACCTGTGTGAAATGGACACATTTCTAGAAAAATATTAATAGAATTATGAAAACTGACACAAGAAGAAATGGAAGACAATCTGTGGTTCTACAGTATGTATTTTTTTTTTTTTTTTTGAGACAGAGTCTCACTCTGTTGCCTGGGCTAGAGTGCCATGGCGTCAGCCTAGCTCACAGCAACCTCAAACTCCTGGGCTCAAGCGATCCTCCCGCCTCAGCCTCCAAAGTACTGGGACTACAGGCATGCACCACCATGCTCGACTAATTTTTCTATATATATTTTTAGTTGTCCATATAAGTTCTTTGTATTTTTAGTAGAGACAGGATCTCGCTCTTGCTCAGGCTGGTCTCGAACTCCTGAGCTCAAACAATCCACCCACCCCTGCCTCCCAGAGTGCTAGGATTACAGGCATCAGCCACAGTGCCCGGCCTACAGTATGTATTTTTATAATACAAATGAGCTCATACCCAGTCAGTACATAGGAGGATGACATCAGCATAATTCAGAATGATATGTTGCTTCTGTTGTGATTTTTCCCAACACATTAATGTTATGAAATGATCACACCATACTTCCTCACAATTGAAGAAAAAGTCTCAGCAATATATGGAGACCTTAGGAGTCTTCCTGAAGGACAAATATTGGCTGCTTTCATGGCTTTGAAAACTTCTACAGTTTCCACAGTGTTAAGCTATCTGATGAAGCTGAGAATTCAGATGGAAAAGCTGTGAAGGCATTTCCTCCTGTATTAAAATTTATCCACTCATCAGTTAATGGGCACTTAGATTGATTCCATATCTTTGCTATTGTGACTTGTGCTGCAATAAACATATGAGTGCAGGTATTTTCTTGGTATAATGACTCCTTTTCCTTTGAATAGATACCCAATAGTTGGATTGTTGAATCAAATGGTAGATCTACTATTAGTTCTTTGAGAAATCTCCAATCCATTGCACAATTAAGTTAAATTAAAAACCTTAATATGAAAGGCAAAACTATAAAACTTTTAGAAGAGAATATAGAAAAATTTCTTTATGAACTCATGGTAGGAAAGGACTACTTAAGTCACAAAAGGCATAAAACATAAAGAAAAGGATTAATAAATTTGACCACATTAGGATGAAGAATTTATGTATAGCAAAAATCATCATAAAAGACTGGGAAAATAAGCTACTAACTGGGAAAAGATATTTGTCACAAATACGATTGCCAAAGAGTTAACCTCAGAAATATGCAAAGAGCTACAAACCAATACAAAAATCAAAAAACAAAAATGTTATTTTTCCTAAACAGAGTGTAGGCTGCAAGGATGCTTACTGTGATTTTCATATCTAACATTTATACCTTACTATTTATTTTGAAAACACAAATCATCACCATGCAATATGCTATGTACAGTAATAAAATTATGTGAAAATTGCTTTCGGAGGTCAGAGAATGAAACGCCACCTTGACCTGAGCAGGGTGCTACCAGGAAAGCTTCAGAAAGGAGTTATGCTTGAGGTAAGGCTTCAAGAACAAGTAAACAATTTGGTAAAGAGCGTTCTGAAGAGTAGGAATAGGATGTTCAAAGCCTGAGGGTTCTGAAAAGGCATGGAGTTTTCAGGAAATTTTGGTAACTTGGTATGGCTGAAAACCACAATGAGGTATCATCTTACACCAATCAGAGTGGTTATTATTAGAGAGACAAAAAATAACAGATGTTGGGGAGGATGCAGAGAAAAGGGAACACTTATACACTATTGATGGGAATGTAACCTCTATGGAAAACAATACCGAGATTTCCCAAAGAACTAAAAACAAAACTACCATATGATCTAGCAATCCCACTGCTTATACTCGAGGGAAAAGAAATCATTATATGAAAAAGATACCTGCACTCATTTGTTTATCACAGCACTATTCACAATAATGAAGATATGGAAGCAACCTAAGTGTCTATCAAGAGATGATTAGATAAAGAAGATGGAATACTATTCAGCCATAAAAAATAAAATAATGTCTTTTGCAGTAACAGGATGGATCCAGAGGCCAGTATCTTAAGTGAAATAGCTCACACAAAAGACAAATACCACATGTTCTCACTTGTAAGTGGTAGCTAAATAATGTGTACACTTGGCTGTAGAGTGTGAAATGATGGACTTTGAGATTCAGAAGGATGGAGGGTGGAAGGGGTGTGGATAATGAGAAATTACTTAATGGGTACAATGTACGTTATTCCAGTGATGGATACACTAAAGGATCTGACTTCACCACTATGCAATATATAGATGAAACAAAATTATACTTGTACCCCATAAATTTATACAAATAAAAAATATGTTTGTATGAAAGGGGCAGGAGATACAGATAGGAAAGTAGGCAGGAAAAATCACAGGAAGTCTCTTAAGCTAGCCAAAAAATTTGGACATCATGGTTTAATACAAAAAGTAAAACATAATCATTTAATGATGGTCAATAGCAGAAAGACAGTCAGGTTTTAGATGAATCAGTGGCTACTGTGTGGAGAACGGACTAGAGAGGCTAAGACTTCAGGAATGAAAACCAGTTTGGGAATTTATCCAAAGTTCATGGGAGGGAAAGTTAAGACTTGAACGAAAATGCATTGCCCCCACTTGATTGGGTGTAGGAAGTATGAGGAGAAGGATCCAGAATTACTCCCAGATTTTCGACTTGAGCAATTGCAACGATAGTGATGTCATTCAACAGAGAACATAGGAGGAGAAGGTTGGGTAATGGGATGATTTTGTTTAGTTTGGCACATATAAAATGTTGAGCGCCTGCTGAAAAGGAGAAGCCCAATAGACAAGAAAAAACACGAGTGTGTTTTATGTGAATTGGACAGACAAAAAAGGAAACTAGGAAAAGGCAGTATGAGTATGATCACAATGACCTTCATGGTTCACTTTATCAGTAAAATAGAAAGGGTGAGACATAATGTTGTAATCTTGGCTCAGAATTGACAGTCAGAAATATATTTTTTAATTCTATCTCTGCAACTATAAACCAGGTTGACAGTGGCAAAGTGAATTGTAAATAATAATGATGAATTAATTTATTGACCATGTGCTATTATCTATGTACTATGCATTATTCAAACACTTGATAAATATCTCATTTTATTTCCAGAAAACCTCATTTGATATCCATGAAAATTCCAGAGGGTTCGCGAAAACACTAGTCTTGTTCACATGTGTATCCTCAGCATCTAGCTAACACAATGACTGGTATATATTAGATGCCCAATAAATGCTTGTCATGTGAATGAATAAATATTTAACGAATGAATAAATCTTCACAAGAACCCTGACGGTTATGTATTACTCATTCCACAAATGAGAAAACTGAAATTTAAAAGTGGTTTAGTAAATTGCGTTCTGCTGTGGAACACTGCTAAACAGCCAATAATCACCAGTATTTGAATACAAATTGAAGCCTATATGGTCCCAGGTACACCATAAGCAAGGATTCTGGCTTCTTTTGTTTGTGGTCTTGTTTGATGGTGGTAATAGAAGTGATGAAGAAGAGAAATCAGACGATTCAATAACCCAGGTAATGACCACCATTTTTCACTTCACTTTTTTTATTTAGAACTAACCTACAACCTAGCTGTAGATACTCTAACACAGCATTGTGGTAATTCCACCTCAAATCTATTACGTGGTAATAAAACAAACATTACTATGGCATTTTATTTTGTTTTGTTGTGTTTTGTTTTATTGTTCCTAGCAATATAAATGATGGAAAGAAAACTATTGACAATCTACGTGTTTTTCCTTATTATCCAAACTTTTTTATAATTTTCTATGCTTAGGAGAATATACAGACAAAATGAAAACTTTAAACCAATTAAGAATAAAGTTATCAGCACATTTCAAGCACATGAGATCCCTGTTTGCAAACTTTTCTGTTTGTTAAAAGTAAAGTCTTGAGAGAATTGCTAATAGAAGGCATTAAATGTGTTGATTAGCTATTTACCAATACCCACCTCAGTTCATTCACAGCTTGACACTTCGAAGATGCAATTCGGTTAACTGGAGCCACTAGTCCAAAGAGACTCATATAAACAGCATCTCTCTCACTTTGCTCTCATTTGCCAAACTTGAGAGTAAATAGAGACCAGAGGGCATCATTAACACATCTGCTGTTTGGCCTTGGTTGTGATGGGAAATAATTTCACACTCTAAGTCACTGGGGAAGCAGTTGTACTTAGTGGAGATAGGAAAACATTTATCACAGAACTTTACTTGAAGAACCAAATGCTTGGGGAATTCTTAGACTATTAAGCAAAAGCCAAGTGTAAATCTGAGAAACAAAACTTTATCTGATGCCAAAAAAAAAAAAAGCAAAGCAGTGACTTGTGCCTTAGTCTACCTTTTTATTTGATGTAAATACGTTTACAAATCTGGCATCATGAGCAAAAAACAAGGAGTCACCTATCTGGAAGATTCAGAAGTCTCAGGAAAACCATTCAACTAATATCACACCTCAGCCCTGGTTGGTTGATACAAGAAAACTCTTAATTAAATATTCGCTTGGTTTGTTCCTTAATGAATAATTTCAAATTTTAAAATTATAAGTAAATTGCATACATGAAATAAATTAAGCTCCTCCGTCAAAAGGCCAACTTTTTTCTTGGTAGCAAGAATTGTTTTGCTTGTGTTTGGCTGTTGGCTTTGTCATGTTTCCACTGGCTTGTGACTATGAGTTATTAGCAATCCTTGTGACTTCACCTTCCTCAGATTACAGCTATCTATATGCCTCCCTGTAAATTTCAAACCTGCCATAAGAAACACCTTTCTTGCTACTAGGGTTACTAACAGGCTGAAATAGTGAATTATGGGATTTCATAAATTAGCATTTTTTAAAATTAGAGGGGCAAACAGTTTTGTTAAATAAGGTCATTTAAAAACTTTCCGTCTATCATTACTACATTTTCATAAAATAAAATAACTCTTAATCCTGGAAGTTTAGCAAGGACATAATCTTAGACAAAAACAGTTTACTGAACTGAATAAGTTTTCCAATATGAATTACTGACCACGTTGTTTTTATTTTCTCACTTTACAATAACCTGTAAAAGTTTGTGGCAGCCAACACTAATCCTCAGACTTCGAGGATTTGGGAATCCCTGAGTTAAACTGCCAAGATACCATTAGTTTGAGAAAATATTATTAAAATACCTAAATTTCAAGAAATAACCTTAGAAATAATATTTTCCCTTGCTGGTTTAAAACTGTTGCCTTATGATCAGTATATCTTTCCTCTCTCCCTTCCTTGAACAAATGTTCATGGAGCAGCTATCCTGTGCCAGGCTCCATGGCAGCGGCTGGCCATGAATGAGGCCTGCCCACTGGAGCTCACGGCCAGGGCTTCTGAGCTCAGTTTTAAATATGGTGTAGTATTCATAATTCCCTTAAATTTTTCCCCAACTATATACACCAAAAAATTTAGAATTTCTTTTTCTTAAAGATCTAAATCAATCACTTAGAAGAAATGTATTCGTTCCAAAGAACCCGAGTCACTGATTGAAATTGCAGATTTCTGAGTCTCGGTCCCATCATCCCAAATAATTCTGATGCAATTAAAGCTTCAAACATAGGCCCAGGTAGAAGACCATAAGTCAAGTCTAGCCTAGTTTCAGAATATATGTTTTAATAGCAGCTTTTAAAATCATTTTTAATTAATAAAGAATACATGTTTATTGCCAAAATTAAATCCATATAGGTACATCTGCTTAAACAGGGGATAAAACTGTGAATCTCCATAGTTTACCCATAGCTGGCCCCACTTCTTGAGATAGGAAAGAGGGTAGAGTTTGTAGCCTCTTGACAGACTTGAGCTCAAATCCTATTTCTAACTTTTATTGGCAGTAACCCTTTGGACACCTTTTTATCCCTTTATGTATTCGCTTTAAAAAAACATGCATCGAGTGACTTCTCTGTGCAGGTGTGGTGTTAAGCATGGGCGTACAAAGATGAATAATACACTAACTTCTACAATTCACAGTCCAGCGAGGGCAGAGGGCATTACAACATAACCAATAAGTGCACGGACAAGAAAGGGTATCGGATATTTGGGGAGAAAGACACCTACCTGGTTTGAGGGGACTATAGATGCTTCCTGGAAAGGTGATCCTCAAGATGAGTCTTTTAAACTGAGTTCCTGTCTAGCCAGTCGCATTGAAGGAGTTGTGGGGAAGCATTTCAGGCATAGGAGACTGCTGGAGCAAAGGCACAAAGGAGGGAAAGGAGGGCACTAAAAAATAGCGGGGATTTGAACCCAGCTTGGTCTGATTCCAAAGCCCGAGGTTGTCCTTCTCTGCTGGGATGCTCCAGACTTTTTGCTCTGCACTAGTGTTTTTCAGGGATTGCACAAAGTTTTCATGCAACTTTATTACATAGGTATTTAATAGATCAGTGTTTTGCAGATAGATATCAATATATAAATTATTTTTCTAATTTTATAATTCATTGATATTATATACTGTATAATAATAAATATATTTATAAGCATTTATGTTATTTACATAAATATATCTTATACAAATTTTTAAAACATTAAAATCCCCAATTTCTCAAATAACTGACACATCACTGACTAACAATGCACAAATGTGTCACAGGTTACTTCTTTCTTTGTGGAACTTGGCATAAACCTGCTATCCTTTTGCATAATTGTAATCATGAAATTTGTTTAGGAAAGAAGATTCTAAAATTATGCACTAGCTTCTTTAAAAAAAACTCATACGTGATGTCTGCATATGTCAACTTTTCTGTGTCCAGTACCTCAGCATACACTGAGTGAGCACCATCATGGCACATGTCAGTAAAATGACAGGGAATAATACTAATAACATGTTCACTGCATGTTTTTATGTGCAAGGCCCATGCTAAGCAGTATCTCTTATGTAATAATCAACAATCTATTGAGGTAGACAATATTATTGCCCTCATTTTATAAGTGAATAATCTAAGAGTTTTTAGGTAACTTTGTCCAAATGATGACTGATAAACATTGGAGCCCGAATGTAAACCCATGGCATCTGGCTCCCAGGCTTGCCCTCCTCACCCTGGATCATCTTCTTGACATAGGGCCCAAGGATCCACATTCCTTAAAATCTCCCCAGAAGCAGCTGAGATTGAGAAACACTACTGTACCATATCGTATTGTGAACACATTGACCAATAAACAAATTTCAGAGTTTAGCATTTCAGTTTTTGCTTGTCTGACTTGTACATGTATGAAGAGGAATGCCTGCCATTGATAAATCATTTTCAGCAGCTTAACTTCTAAGCTCCTGCATCACCTTAATTTACAAATATGCTGAGAACTTTTTAATGTGTGTGAGTCAATGATGTCTTTCCACTGGGAGAAACCAAAGACAGAAACAACTGAGAACCTGAGGCTGACATAACTCACGACAGAACCAGCGTCAATGGAATGGCCGGTTGGAATGTCAGAGCAGCTTAAACTCTCTTGAGCCTAGAAGCTTGGGGAAGGGGTTTCGGAAAGAGGATGTGGAAAAGAAGGTGAGGACCTGTCAAAGACAAATTTACTTTCTTTCAATGCTTTTTTTACAGCTGGCCAAGCACTCTATGAGTTGTGCTGGAAACACTTTGGAAAATGAATATGCACCTTAGCTTTTAAAAATGCAAAAGATGAGGAAAAAAGAGAAAACTTTAATCAGATTCATACATCATCTAGATTATTGAGTGCATATCCCAACTACTAAATAATCATTTTGTCTGTGTGCTTTATCATTTGCTAAATTTAAAAACATTTATCACTCTTCATGTATCTTTACACCTTTAATGTTCACGCTCTCGTTGACAATGTACAACTACATAGAAACTGTGGCTCACCAGAATCTACAATGGATTAGAGTTCAGCTGGTTTGACCTACTTTTCTGGCAAATATTTATAACTCTCCAAACATCGAATTATTGACTTCAAGCAAGTGTAAAATCAGAATGGAACTTCCAGTTCACTGATCTCTTAAGATGACATTATTTATTATCATTTGTAAATAAGTTTCAACAAACCTCCTTGCTAACACCTTTTTTATCTGATCCTGAATGGAAATTTATGTGACTATTCCCCTCAGAGGAAAATGGAAAATGAGACTATTTCGATTGGAAGTTGTCTTGGTTTGGGGAAGGAGAGAGTGTTGAAATTGCTTACAGTTCCAACAGACTATAAACTAGTTGGGATAGGAAAATTCTCAAAAGCTATTTGTATTCCCGTTGGGAAATGGACTTTGGATAACTGAAAGACAAAAATACCTTCTGCATGAGAAAATGGAAGCTGCAATAAAGCTGGGAATATGGAAAGACAAAGCAGGCCTTTCTTCCTGCTTTGCTGACAGGGTTGGGTGTTTCTTCTTACGAGTATTAAAAACAGAGCCTACAAAGAAAAATAGGCTATAAGGGCTTTAGTATTAAATGAAAGATATATAATTATTTGAGTCAAGAACCTGTCCCCAGAAAAATGTGGAATCAATATTAAAATCTGAATAGTAATTTAAAATAAATGTAAGACAAGGATGACTCATCGCCATTATCAATATTGCTCTAGAAATGCTGACTAATGAAGTACGGTAAGGGATGTAAACAAGAATCACAGTTATTGGAAAGGAGATAAAACTTAGCATTGTTTGAGGATAACGTGATTATGTATAATGAAAATCCAAACAAGTCAACTGAAAAGCTAATATAAACTTTATTGTATACCAGCAATAATGATTACATAGAAAATATAATGGTTTTTTAAAAGATTTATTCAGAATAGGTAAAACACACCCAGGAAAAGTACAAAACAAAAGTACAAAATATAATTTTAGGAGAAATGTGTGGGAGCAAATGAAGGAAACCACTAATCTGCTGTGAAGTCTAAAAAACTCTCCAAATGCTGTGTCCCCTTTTTAAAATTTGACAAATTGATCTCATAGATGAAAAAAAGTTAAGGCAGTTTTGAAACTAAAAGTGATTAGGGGCAACTTATATTACCATATACTAAATTAAAAAGTAACCCATGTTTTTGAAAAGTAACCCAGGTTTTTAAAATATACTACAACAAAAATAGGAAATGAGATATAAGCATCATAATTTGACTCAAATATTAATAACTGATTTTTAAAAGTCCATGTCTTTGGTGCATGTAGTTAATTATGATGTGTTCTTTTTAATTTTGGAATATTATGGGGGTACAAACCCTTTGGTTACATAAATTGCCTTTGCCCCAACAGTCACAGCTACAAGCATGCCCATTCTCCAGACAGTGCACAACCACATTCATAAGTAACATTCATCAGGTGTCAGGCAGGTGGGAGGTGGAGGAGGGTAAATTATGATGTATTCATAAATATGATCAGCAACTCTTTTACACAACAGTAAAATATAATAATTCTATGGATTTGATTCTAAAAATAACTTACACATAGATGAATCTTTTTGGAAAATTTTACCCAATAGAATTAGCTTCAGTGCTTTCCTAAACCAGGGATAGAAAAATGCATAAACCATTGGATTAAATGTAGAGTTCAAGTAGCCAGACCAAATCAAGGCATCATTCAAGGTGGGTGGAATAGTGTAGTCCAGGAAAGGATCCATGACTGTACAGACAAAGAAAGGGCACCAGCATATTAGGAAAACTCCCATCACAATCCCTAATGTCTTTGCAGCTTTCCTTTCTTTGCTTTGTGAAATTCCATGTTTCTCTTTCCATCCAATGTAAAGCTTCTGATTCATATCATTAATTGATCTTGCCTGCCCATTAGCTACAAAATATATTCTATAATAGATACATAACATAATAGATCCAGGTACATAGAATGAAGTCATAAAGGCCACCACCCCAGATATCTTGCTGAAGAAGACAGAGCAACCCCCTATACAGTGAACACGATTGTAATATATCTCTTCAACTCCTTTGAGGTTTAGTTCCAGGAAGATCATTCCAAATGCAAAAATAGCAGGGACACTCCAACTAATGAAGATCATCACAAAAATAACCAAGATATTGATCCTGGCTTTGTATCTCAATGGGTCACACACAGCATAGTAGCGGTCAATGGAGATGAAGGACAAATGGAAAATGGATGCTGAGCTAAGCATAATATCGGTGCTGGTGTGAATTTTACAGAAGACTTCTCCAAAGTACCAACAGTGCTCAACAGATCTCACCATGCTATAAGGCATGACTAGGCACCCCAGCAGGAAGTCCACAGTGGCCATGGAATGAATGAGCCAATTAGTTGGGGTATGAAGTTGCTTGAAGTGTGCTATGGAAATAATAACTATCAGGTTGCCAACCAGTGTGGTCAGAATTATGAGCACCATTAAACTGTACAGGGAAGCACGGATGTCATTCGACCAGTTGCTTTTCACACAGGAAATATTAAGTATATTGTGGCAAAAGGGCATCATTCCTTAGAGCTGTCCACCAGTTTATTTTTTCCTTTGTGTACTGAGTAATCTTTCTTCCAAATCCATAATCAGGTTAGAGCTCCATCTCCTTTTATTTTTTATTTGCACATACTTATCCCAGAAACCCGGGAGGGGAAAGAAAAGAGTAAATCATTGGCAATTTGATTCCTCTCACTTTTACCTATTACTTCTTGTTGAAGAATAATTATTTTGAAAGGAGCTTTATTTCCAAGTTCAGTTCAATAGTTCAGTTCGACGATTCTTTTCTACTTGCAGCCAGAAGTTATGCTAGAAATACAAAGCTGAATTAGTAGGTGGAACTATAAGAAAGTACCACATTCATAGGTCAGAGATGGTCAAATTATGATTATTATCATACACTTTAATCTATGGAAACAATTTTTGTCCATGGGAAGCCAGAATCTAGTGGAAGAGGCTTACAGTCTAAGAGGTAGATAGAAATTTACAGAGTTTAGAATTAAAATACGTCTGTGAAAGAGAAATGTTTTAAATGTGCTTCTTGTACAAAATTAGTACCAAATAGTGCTCACTTTTGCACTTGGTTGTAAGATATGTATTTCTTATTTTATGATTAATGTGTAACTTAAAAAATCTTATATACCTTTATTTCTGGTTTGCAAAGAACTTCTATGTAGATTCCATGCATTATTTCATTTAACATTTTGACATCTATAAGATCAGCATCATTCTTTGTAAGGAAAACATGACATGTTTTATTAACCTAATTTTACTGGCAAGAAATTGAGGCTTAGTTCATAAAACCTTAAGGCTGGAATATGATCTGAGGTCTTGATTACTATTAACAGTTATTTCTTTTTTTGCCAGTCCAGTCTTTCAAGACCAATCGAAGATCATTAATCTTTGAATTTTTATACAAGAATTTATGATGCCTTAAATAATGGCATTAATGAAGTACGACATTGTGGTCCCTCTCATTAAGAATTTTTAATATTCAGACAGGGGCTATGGTAAGAAGTAACAAGCGAAGAGCCTTTCGATGACAGCTCAGGGAAGCTGAGCTTCCAGGTGGGCTGTGGGCATGGCATGAGACCTCTTTTTTTTCTTTAAGCTCTGAAACCATTAAAAAATTTTTTCATGAAATTCCAATTTATAAAAGTAAAAGAAAAATCTTGTTAAAACAGAGATGACACTGTGTACTAGTCTTCCTCTTCTTGTCCCTCATTGAATAACCCCAAAGCTTCACAGGACTCACTTTGAAAAATGTCCCAATTGTTTCCATATGATTCTAATTCTAGAATGTAGATATATGAATGTAGATACAAATTCTGTCCAGAAAGTATCCAGCCATGTAATCATTCTCATTATAGTAATAACAGCTGGATATTTTCTGGACAGACCTTGAATATGTGAAGAGAGAGAGCATGAGAGAGAGAAAGAGAGAGAGCACATGCATGGGAGAATGGGAAAAGAGTGTAAATTTCTAGCAATCAACGAAGCCCTACAACCTATCAGTATGCTAGAAAATAGCAATAATTCTTAGAATTCCAGGGATCTGCCTTCCTTTTCATTTCTTCCCCTTTTCTCTGAGCTGATAGTTTGGATGAAGACCAGGCAGTAATCTAAATTTACCTAAACAAAAATTGGAGGAAAACAAGATGTAGGTACTAAATTTTGATAATAAATAGGAAACACTTCTCCCCCAATCCTCTCTGTCTTCTATTCCTGGAAGGAAACATTCGTGCCAAATAAATCTGTAAGACTTATTTGAATCTACACACAGGCTCATTCCACGACAGAACAAACAGGAAACTAAAACTATTACATTATTTGAACTAGGCAATATTTAAATTATAATTAAAATTTTACTTAAAAAAGATGGAATTTTTACTATGAAATTTAAGTGTGCGTTTAACTAAATTCTATCAGGTAAGTTATAAATCTTCTACTTAGACTTTTTTTCCTCACTATTTTCTGCCTTTTACTTCTTTCTTTTCCTTGCACTTTGACATATTAAAGGAATCAAGCAACATCCAAAATCACTGTTTAGAAGTGTTTGCTAATTACTGTCTACCTGATGTCATACTGAGTAGGGATTCTCAGCAGGAAGTAGGGTCCTAAAAGGAGTAAGGGAAGGTGGAAATAAAGCAAAATAAAATGTTCCAATTTAGAAGAGGAAATTCACAAAAGATGAAAAAGCCATCTGACAACTTTGTATGCCTTATTCCTTGTGGATGAAAATGTTCAGTCAGTTCCCAAATAAGAACCGGAATGACTCAAACCCCCATTTACACATCTTGGTTTCAGAAAAATAGAATCTTAAGCATAGTATCTTAGAAATTGTTGATAGTATTAATGCCACATTGGTAGAATAATTTGCCTGTCCAACTTAAAGAATATTAAACATTAGCATTTGTGCGAGTAATTTTTAGTGTTATAATTTGTTTTAAAATAGATTTATTTGTTAACAGATGCCCTATGATGACATTATGAGTTGAAAGCTTCCCTATAGACCTGGCAAAACAATGCTTTTGTTTCTTTTCTTCCAGCTTTAAGAATTTATGGGCTAGAAATGATCGTTACCTGTGTATACAAATTATCCAAGTTGAATATACAATAGTTATATGGAAAGATAATAAATCTGTTTAATTACCTAGCTAAGCAAACAGTTCTGTGCAAATTATCTAATCATCTAATGTTTGAAAATGATGTACGAATTAAAAATGTATTGGTAGGACTTACAGTTTGAAATAGATCTGTCTAGCAGGGCAGGAACGCACTGTTAGAGCTCTCCAGCTTCCTGAAAGAGGGCCGTGAACCCTAATCTCATCATGCCCTTCGTCCCTGGTTCCATCAACCACCCTCCCTAATTGCTCAGACTTTTATCCTTATACTGCTCTATACATCTCCTGATCTGAACCCATCCCCCACTCTACTATTACTCTTCATTTACTCATGCCCACCTCTTCACTCAATGTAGATTCCAGTATTTTCTGGCATTATCTTAAACTTGCTCCTATTAACATATTTTACTAAACCTGAACCCTGGTTAAATCCAGTTTTCTTCTCACTCCACTCCTGCACATGTGAAACTGAATGTGGTGGGGAAAACACACACAGTTACAAATTCAGGGCAAATATAGACCATTAGAACTTCTCAAGAAGCCTATTCCATTTCCCTGTTGCTTTCATTCTCTTCCTCTCTGAGATGACTATTTTATACCTCTGACCTTTTTGAGTCCCAAATATTTCTCTCATTTTCACTCTCAGCTGATGACTTTGCATCCTGTCTTGCTGAGAAAATAGGTGCAATCAGAAGAGACTATCCACAATCCCACTTCCATATCTACCCACTAGCCTACATCTGTTTACATATTCAGCCACCTGGAAGAAAGGGAGATAAACAGGGTGGAGAGGCAGAGGTGGGGGAGGGAATAAGATAAACAAATAAAGGTAGGGTGTCATAATGGAATGGCCTGTGTTTTATTCACTGCTCTAGCTCCAGGGTCTGGAAAATGTCTAGAACTACTGAGCACACAAATGAATAAAGGATTGAATGAATGAACAAATGAACTGAGGAGTACCTTGGCTCATGTCTGTGCCTGGGACCAATAAAAATTCAGGCACATACACTTAGCCTGGTTCTGAATTCCAAAGATCAAGGCAAAAATGTTACAAGCACCCAGATAGAAAGAACTGGTTTTTTTTAAAGGGAAAGGTTCAGGCTAGCAAAGAACTTCTCATCTGTAATTTTGGAAGCCAGAGGGTAGTAGGACGAGCTTAGAGACTATTAAGGAAATAGAATGGCAATTCATCAATCTTATATTCAGCCAAAACAGTGATTATACAAGGGTAAAAGAAAGATAGCAAATACACATATATAACCACCTTCTGAGAAATTCCAGGAAATATTCTAGCAATATAAAAATTATACCAAAACAAAAATTTCTAGAGAGCAAGAAACGAAGAATAAAAGCAACAGGGAGTAATGTTATCTAAATCAAGATTTAGTGTAAATCAAAAAGGATTATGATAATATGAAACACTGTAATGCTTGTTAAATAAGGATATTTAAAATGAAAAAAAAAAATTTTAAGTAAACACTTAATATCGGCCTGAAACTTAAATTCTTAACTATCTCAATAATTAAAATTTATAAAAACATATTTTAATTTTAAAACCTATAACAATCTCTATGAAGACTCCTTACATTATTAGGACCAGTTGTTATCAGGGTTGGTGAGGGGCTGACAAGACAAACTTTTTGATTGTACAGAAAGATGTAAAGCTATTAATTTAATTTTGGAAAGTCGCTCTAGCAGCATTTTTTAAAGTTTAAAATGATCATGTTGTTTGACCCAACAAATGTTTAGGGCAATAGGTTTTGCAATAGCAACAAAAGTAAAAATTAAAATAGTGTAAACTTACATCAGACATATATATAGCAGTAGATGTATAATAAATGTTCAACAAAACGTTGAATAGAATGAGTTGGTTCTTTTTATAGGGAGACATAGAAAGGTGTCAATGATGTCTTGTTAAGTAAAGAAAGAAACATTTTCAGAGTATTTAAAAGTACCATATATAGGGATATACACACATATATATTTGTATAATCATGGAATATATGTGTGGGATGGAATACTCCAAATTCTCAATATTGTTTACTCAGAGAGGATGTGATTAAAACTGAAAAATTAAAAAGAATTAAATGATAATAAAAAGGAAATAATACCAATTTTTAGCTATGTTTTTTCCTGGGTAGTGAAATAATGGGTGAGTTTTACTTACTTCTCTATTTTTCTGATATATTCCAGGTTTCCTACTATGGGAATGTTTTACTTTCATAACTAGAAAAAAAATATTTAATTAAATTAAATGTCTTGTCTGCGAATTGAGTTTCATTTCTTTTAAAAACGATGGGTGAATAATTATCAATACATTTATCCATTTGTGTTTCTTTTGCTTGTATAATTCTTTGCATGAGTTATTTATTCATGTCACTTTTGTATTGAAATTGCACTTTTGTTAAATTTCTGAACTGAATCAATTTTCTGGGTTTTTTTCTACTATACAAGCTTGGAAACAAAATTAAAAATGAACTTAGTGATAATTTCATTCCAAATTTAAGCTCACAGTTCGATAATTAATCTAGTATTCGTTATTAAAATACTAAAGTAGTTTTGAAAAATGCTTATTTTTAAAGGGGAAAAGAGACAAGAGCCAGGGGAAACAACATTTTTAAATGTTTAAGTCATGATTCTTGAGATGGAAAATCCCTGGAAGCAAACCACTTCCATTGCAAACAAACAGAAAACAGGGCAAAATCCATTCGTTTGCTCATATGCCAACACAGACTAACGGATAAAAAAGAAAAACAATCTCCAGCAATATTATGGTATATAAACTAAACATGGAAGTATTCCTGCAATTTTAACATGGGTAAGGTAATATGAACCAGATTTAGGTAATCATAATTAGATGATTCTTAGTTAATTGATCTAATATATGGCGTACATACACACAAACATACACAAACACACTAAAGTGTGAAGTCATTTGGAAATGTGTCAGAGTTGTTCCCACCAAGTAATATTTATTCAAATAAGATTTTAGTCTTGTAGTTTTGTATATGGTAACAATAAGATACATTGTAACTTTAAAACATATAAAAATTTCTGTGAAGTTTCCTTACATTACACTAAAACTAGCCAATGTACACAATACAGATGTCCTTCTTCATTCACAAAATAAGATTTAAAAAAATCCACGTTTCAACTTTTCAAATGTCCTAGCTTTCCATAGATGAATTTTTAGTAAGAGAAACATTTTTTGAAAGCATATGTAAAGTCAGCTATTTAAAAAGATATAACTATTCTTTTAGCTTCTCTTATTAAATCATGTGTTCAGTAACTAAATTATTGTTAAACATCACACTAAATAATCCTAAATTTTAATAAATGAGGTAAGTACCAAGCCAATGATAAATCTCATTATCTTTAGGATTCTACCTATAAAATTAGGATTCTCCACTAGGCCTCCTAAGATTTGGTGTGGCTGTTCAGTGTATTCAGACCTACCTGCTCAGGAAAGAGTGGATGAGCCAGAAAACAGAAATGCTGAGTCTGGTCCCAGGCTGTCTGCATCAATGTCCCGTATACGTGTTGCTGGCTAGAGTCACCTGCTGTTCTATTGTAGGCCACAGTCAGCACAGACAGAGTGACGTAAATATTAAAATCTGAAAAAGATAAGCCGATAATAAATCTGCCTGAAATGAGCTAACAATATGTTATTTTGAAATATAACTGGGCAGGTGCTTTTATTCTGAACCAGCATCAGGAAGTTAGTAGTGAGCAAACTAAATAGAGAAGGTAAATATTACCACTACTTTAAAAATAATTCCAAGCATGGGCCACCAGGAGCCATAGTCATGAGTGTTAACAGTATATAAATGAAAACATATGTCCATTAAAACTGCCTTCATTGTTGATTGATTTGGAAAAGAAAGTACCCCTCTATCAGATATCTGTACAAAGGAAATAATCAGCATTTTAAAAAATAACTCACTTTCAAAACAGATAACTTGTCCCTACCAAACGAGTATTTTTTAAAAATTAGAATGTACTTAGGCCGGGCGCGGTGGCTCACGCCTGTAATCCTAGCACTCTGGGAGGCCGAGGCGGGTGGATAGCTCAAGGTCAGGAGTTTGAAACCAGCCTGACCAAGAGCGAGACCCCGTCTCTAAAAAAAAAAAAAAATTAGAATGTACTTAAGCCCAATAATATCATATATTTAGAAAATACTTTAAAGCAATAGCTTCCAAACTTTTTTTTACCACAACCTATAGGAAGAAATAAATTTTATACCATGATTCAATACAAATGTAGGTATGCACCCATAAAAAAAGGAAAGTTTTCATTAAACAATACCCTTACTTTAATTCACTCTGATATTTTCTATTTTATTCTATGTATTTTTTAATTAGCTGTTTAATTACTTGGATTTACAACCCAATAATGTTACTAACCACAATTAGAAAAACACTGCCTTAGAGGTTATGTGGCTACAAATATTTATACCATCAGTGTTTTTTTTTTTTGCTTGTATATGCACATTATTTTTATTTCAAAGTATTATGGGGGTACAGATATTTATGGTTACATGGATCACTTTTGTAATGCTTGAGTCAGGGTTTAAAGTGCGCCCATCACCTGGATAGTGTTCATTGTACCCGCTAGGTAGGTTTTCTTCCAGCCCCCTACCCCCTCCCCCTGCTTGATTTCCTTTGAGATTTACTTCCCTCTGTACACATGTGTGCTCATCCATTAGTTCCAATATAATAGTGAGTACATGTGATGTTTGTTTTTCCATCCTTAGGTACTTCACTTAGGATAATGGTCTCCAGTTCCACCCAAATTGTTGCAAAAGGCATTAAGTCATCCTTTTCATGGTTGAGTAATATTCCATGGTATGCATACACAACATTTTGCTAATCCACTCATGAAGTCATGGGCATTTGGGTTGATTCCACATCTTTGCAATTGTGAATTGTACTACAATAAACATTCAAGTTGAGGTGACTTTTGGTAAAATGACCTCTTTTCCTTTGGGTAGATACCCAGTAATGGGACTGCTGGATCAAATGGTAGGTTGACTTCTAGTTCTTTGAGGTATCTCCATACTGTTTCCTATAGAGGTTGTACTAATTTGCAGTCCCACCAACAGTGTATAAGCATCCCTTTCTCTCTGCATCCACACCAGCAACTATTGTTTTTGGACCTTTTAAAGAAAGTCATTCTGACTGGGGTAAGGTGGTATCTCGTGGTTTTGATTTACATGTCCCTGATGATTAGTGATATTGAACATTTTTTCGTATGTTTCTTGGCCATTTGTCTATCTTCTTTTGAGAAGCTTCTGTTCATGTCTTTTCCCCACTTTTTAATAGGGTTGTTTGATTTTTTCTTGCTAATTTTCTTGAGCTCTTTGTAGATTTGGGTTATTAGTCCTTTATTGGATATATAGCTTGCAAATATTTTCTCCCATTCTGTAGGCTATTTGCTCTGTTAATTATTTCCTTGGCTGTGCAGGAGCTTTTAAATTTAATCAGTCCCATTTATTTATTTTTGTTGTTGCTATGAATGCCATTGGGGTTTTCTTCACAAATTCTTCGCCTAGGTCAATATCTAGAAGAGTTTTTCCAACATTTTCTTCTAGAATTCTTATGGTTTCATGCCTTACAGTGTTTTGAAAACAATGAACAAGACCAAGTCCCCACCATCTAGGTCAAAGAGCTTATGTTCTAATTTTGAGCTGCCATCAAGTTCTGGTTATTCTGTCTTGCCCCTCTGATTCCCCAGTAGCCTATATCTTAGGGTTCATTTTGCAAAGTCATGCTGCAATGAGTCTTTTTAGACTATGTTTTTCTCAGCCTACTTGTGGTCAATCCTCTTCACTTTTTCCCCAACCTAGGTATTTTGCAGTCCTTAAGCCTCTGCACATTACTTCAATGCAACCATATTACAGCTAAATGCTAAGAAAGAATCATGTGATATGATTTGAATACCTCATGAACCTAATACACCTGCCTTAAACCATCTTGCCCAATAATGGGCACGTGTACCTCTTTAGAGCAGTTTCTTCAGATTAAGGTGTTATTTAAAATTGCAGGTATCACAGCCCCAGTTGTACTTGATTATAATAATTAATTGAAACTTTTATTTTAAACTTCCCACAGTGCCTTCAGTCTAAAGCAATGAATGAAGTAGAAATTCTCCGAGGATAATACCCACTAACAGACATTTTGGCACAAGCTAGCTTATGAGAGCAGAGCTTCTGGATAACAGAGTGTTAAGATGGGGAGAAGCGTTCAGGATAAATTTGGAGCTTGATGCATGTAAGTGAAGAGGCTGGTTCCATTGGGGTGGGGGTGGGGTTAGGGTATCAGCACAGGAGTACCTAAAATGCTCTGAGCTGTTAAAAAGGTACCGAAAGCAGATGCATAGGGAAGCACGAAAATGACACAAATATTGGCTATTTTTCAGTATAATGGAAGAAAAGTACCATAATCAGCCAATACTATAAAAAAATCACATCCAAACAGATGATGACAAATTATGAAATGCACAAGCAAGGAGTAGAGTGCCCACTTTTATATTTATAGAAATTTCCCTTATCATATAGATTAGGGGTCAACAAATCGTTTCTGTAAAGTAAATATCTGAAGCTTTGTGGGCCATAGATCTACGGCATCTACAGCTTTGCCCAGGCATGCCTGTAGTCCTAGCTACTCAGGAGGCTGAGGCAGAAGGATTGCTCAAGCCCAGGAGTTTGAGGTTGCTGTGAGCTAGGCTGACGCCATGGCACTCTAGCCCAGGCAACAGAATGAGACTCTGTCTCAAAAAAAAAAAAGAAAGAAATGTCTCGACGTGTGGAATTTGGGCCCTGCGGGAAAAAGGTCCTGGTACAAAGGATGTGGCTTCAAGCCCCTGAAATCATATAACATAGCCCTGGCATTGTCCAGAACCGAGCGCTTCCTGAAATAGGACATGCACATGGTCACTTGGGCAGCTCTATTCCTATTGTGGAGAAAGATGACACAACGAAACTATCATGGCCTTCTAAAAAGTATTCCATAAAAAGATAAATTCCCCTTACTCCAATTTTTAAATTATTTTTATCAAGTGACCTATACATATTATTGGGTTTCCCAAGCAGCTTTATTTCATGAAGTTACTGCTCGTCTGAAATGAGTATCCAGCTAACATAGTAGTAAGCAATCAGTCATTTATGGAGTGCCTGCTGTATGCCAGGCTCTGTATTGCATTGTCTAAATATCTTAGCATAACAAGAGCATTTATATCAAAATAGCATATTTAGAATATTTATATGTAAAAAGTCTATCACAGCCCCTGGAACTTAGTAGAAACTCAGTAAATAATAGTTATGGAACCTAATAATATGGAGGCTAAAAATCAAAATGGTACTCCAAAAATTGTGTTCAGTTCAGAGCCCTGAGGACAGACCAACTGTTATCAGATCTCGTAAATCTCCTAAGAGTCCTTTCAGAAAATAGATCAACTGATAAATAATATCCTCCCGATGCCACCAACTCTGACTTTTTCATGAATATCACAGAGTGGAGCTTTGGAGAATTGTCTGTGTATATATATGGTCACCATAAGTGGAAGAAGGCACTCAGCTTATACATTTCAGGAAGAGTACTTTCTTATTCTGAACCACCCCTAAGAAACTACACCTTGAATGTTAATTTCTTACTGAATTTGAATCTCTGACCCAGATGTTATATTCACATGGACCTATAGAGGGCAGCCCTCTACAAATTTTTATAGGATGTGGGTTTTTTGTTTTTTGTTTTTTTTAATTTGGTCCCTCCACCTTCTTCCCAAAGGTATCAAAATGGAGTGACTCAGTATGAAATAACTTTACTTCTCTCACGTTTTCCTCCCTGTGGGAGGGGAAAGGTTGGGAGAAACTAGGGCAACAATTAACAATACTGGATTTCCCATAGTGTGTCACTCACACCCTCGTCTGGCATCTTGGGGACTCTCGAAGGCAGAACATGAACAAAATGCTTGTGCAGGCACAGCCTAAGCTTGCCATTGTCAGTAATAATAAAGAGGAATAGTGAGCAAGAAGAAGAGAAGGGGGAGGGGAGGAAGGCAGAGGAGGGGAAGGAGGAGAGAAGGAGGAGTAAGAGGAGGAAAAGGAGAAAGAGAAGGGAGGAAAGAGAGGAGAGCTTTTACTAACCCTGTACTAATCACAAGGCTAAGGGTATGGCATGAAATCCCAAACTTATTCCCACAACAACTCTAAATAATAGATATTATTTTTAACCATTGCTTTACAAAGGAATCAACTTAGAATTAGATAAATACTAAGAGCAGCAGTGGCATTTGATTCCACACTTGTTTGACTCCAGAGTCCTAGCTCCTAATCACTACCAAGAATTTGGAAAAAAAAAATTTGAACGAAGGTTTTCTTTCTCTATAGCTGGTTTCTTCTACAGACCCTCTAAATACCCAGATAGAAGAAACTGAGATTACTCCATTAATGAGAACTTTACTTAACACCCATCTATGAATGGGTGAGCAAGGGAATCTTGTTAATTATAAGCTAGGTAGATAAGATACTAAGAATAATTTCAAAACTCTTTTTTTTTTTTTTTTTGAAATAGGGTCTTACTCTGTCCCCCAGGCTCTAGTGCAGTGGCGTCATCATAGCTCACCACAACCTCAAACTCCTGGGCTCAAATATCCTCCTGCCTCAGCCTCCCGAGTAGCTGGGACTACTGGCACACACCACCATGCCCAGCTAATTTTTCTATTTTTTGTAGAGACAGGGTCTCACTCTTGCTCAGGCTGATCTCAACCTCGTGGTTTCAAGTGATGCTCCCACCTCAGTTTCCCAAAGTGATAGGATTATAGTCATGAGCCACCATGCTGGCCATCAGATCATTTTTTCAATGGAATTTATAATTACCTTAATCACTAAAAGTATTATAATATATTTTTATCAGCAGTTTCTGAAGATAACTTTCACATATTTATTTCTGTTAAATTATCTGTGTGTACTTAAGAAGTTATTTTCAGGCTATTAGATTTTATTTTCTTGCCACAATGCTTTTATAATTGATCTCTGCAACAACCAGTTTCCTAGTCCCAGGTACACATGATGACAGGCTTTTCAGTTAATTTTTACTCATATTGCAATAGCAAATAAACCCTCAGTTAATTGTATTTGATGGAGCAAGGCAAAATTTTACCATAGACAAGAAGAAAAAGTCAGCTGGTTCACAATCAATCTCATTAAATCAACATCATAATCTATTAAAATAGCATTTTGTGATTCTAATGTTTTCATAACTCTTTTCAAAGTTTATCCAATCAACATGTCTTGAATGCATGTTGCCCAAACATTAGCTATTTATCAGACAGTCCACTACCATACTGACAGCTATGTCCTGTTTGCTTTGGCTGGAATTTAAAGTTTCTAGAAAGTATCAGTAGCTAAATAACTGTTCATGCTGATAAGCACTTGTGTTGTATTTCTGTGGCTGAACCACCGTACAGAACTGATTTTTTAATAACAAGATTAAAAGAGATATAGCTCTTCTGTTAATGTATTTCATTGATCCCTCTAAACTTACCTCTCAAGTCTGAAAAATTCCCATTCTTTACGTTGCCAGTCTCTCAAGGAAAATTTTTACTCTCCATGCCACATCGACAGATATGATCAACAAACTTCAATCTTTGTTCCACGTATTTATGTTTTAATATTAATAGTGTACTTTTACCTTAGCCCTCGCCCTGTTTTGTATCAAGGTATGCAGCTATTAAAGCTACAAGATTGACTATGAGGAAGGTAACATATCTCTCTTAGAAAGGTAAGCATGCAATAGAAATCTGGCTTTAATAATCATTGAGCAACAAATCAATGTCCAACACGTAAATCAAACAGGATTGGCATTGAGTACCTCAGGAAGCCACAGGCTAGCATGGCTATGCAAGAAAATCCTAGCAACCTGGAGCGACAGACAAATCATTAAACATGAAGTTAAATGATACTGGTTTGAGGATTTGCTACATATAAATTAGAAGCTTTGAACATGACACTTTGCTCTCTAATGCAAAATGGAGAAATACTCTGTGAAATACAAGAAAATATATGTAAAAAATGTTTTGAAAACTATAAATCACTATACACAAAATATTAGAGATGGCTTTACATTCTCTGGACAAGAAGATACAGGTAAAATTGCCTTCAGATCCATGGAAAGGACAGGGAATGTGTAAACTTGACCTTAGCCTGTCTTTATTGGCTTGCAACTGGCTGGTACATGGTGCTGACAACAAAGTAACAAGGCAGAAGACAAGGAGGTTATTATAGGTTGGAAAATAAGGGAATGATAACAGCAGCCCTGGTAACTTATAACAGACATTAATCATTTTTTTTTTTAGTGATTTCTGTATGCTAAAGTTGAAGAAGAATATAGGATCCATGCCTTTGAGGAACTTACATTCAGTGATAGATACTACTAGTGTACAGCAATATTTATGAATCTCTTCCCCTTCCTGGACATGCAGGGTGATTACACTTCCTGGTCCTTTTAAATTTTGCATGGCCATATGACTTGTTTTGGCCAGTAAAATATGAGTGAAAATGACATGTATCACTCTAAATGAAAGCATTTAGGAGGCAGTATGCAATTTTCCCTATTGTTTTCTCATGCTCCAGAAATTATGGAAGCACGGGTTGATAAGGAGTTAACACAAGAGGAGAAAAACTTGGGGTCCTGGGCTATGACACAGAGGGTAGCTGCCCTAGAATAGACTCTGCATAGGCAAGAAACAAACTTTTGTTGTTTTAAGCCATGAAGCTTTTGCTATCATTTGTTACTGCATCATAACCTAGCCTTTGCTGACTAATACACATTCCAAAGAGAAAGTATGGCACAGTGAAAAGGTATATATGTTTTAGATAGAAGGAGATGGGCATTTTATCCCAGCTAAACTACTTATCATTGGTTGACTTTGAATATATTACAGATACTGCTCAACTTATGATGGGGTTATAGCCTAATAAACCCATCAGAAGTCAAAAATATCATAAATTGAAATGCATTTAATATACCTAACCTAACAAACATTGTAAGTTAGCCTAGCCTACCTTAAATGAACACTTACATTAGACTACATAAAGTCTATAATAAAGTATAGAATATCTCACATAATTTATTTAATACACTGTAGAGCATAGTATTGGTTGTTTGCTGCCATGGTTGTGTGGCTGACCAGGAGCTACAGCTCACTGCCACTGCCTAACACGCTGAGAAAATATCATACCACATGTATCACCAGCCCAGGAAAAGTTGAAAATTCAAAATTTGAAATACGGTTCCTACTAAAAGCATATTACTTTCACACCATTGTAAAGTCAAAAAACCATAAATTGAAACTTCTTTAAGTAGGGGACCATCTGTACTTAGCTTCTATAAGCCTCAATGTTATCCTTTTAAAATAAAATAAATAGGGCTTGCTTAGGAGGATTGTTTTGTGTGAGAAAGTGCCTGGTTTTATTAGGTACTTGAAAAATGCTTGGTTTTTTCTATTATTATACCTCAGCAGTGATAACATGGACTGGAAATGTCTTAAAAACAAACACAATAACTCGTGCCGGGGCCCCTGGATGGTGGCACACACTGGGCTGGGTACTGAGGGGCTGTCAAGCACAGGAAAATAGCCACCATCTTCTAGGGGTGTGAGGGGTGGAGCATGTCCTGGCTCCAGGATGTTAGGGTGAGGGGGCCATGGAATCCTGTAGAGGCATTTTTGTTTTTACAACTGTTTGATTTTTTTTCTTTCTTGTTTGCAATCTTGAATGTTTTGCAAGATCAAGGCTTCAAGGCAAGTGGGAGCACCCTTCCCCTACAGACAGCAGACACAGGCACTTGGAACCCTCGCCAAGGACTGACTATTCTTGGAAACTGAAAGTTCTGTGCTGTTGTTTTTCTTTTTTTAAAATTTTTATACAGATGTATTCATAGAGATTTAAAAAACTTTTCCTCTCCCTTGTTGTCTTAGTCAGTTTTGCGTTGCTATAAAGGAAATATCAGAGACTGGGTAATTTATAAAGAAAAGAGGTTTATTCGGCACACGGTACTGCAGTCTGTACTAGAAGCATGGCACCCGCATCTGCTACTGGTGAGGGCTTCAGTGAGCTTCCAATAAAGGGGGAAGATGAAGGGAGAGCAAGCATGTCACATGGCAAGACAGGGAGGAGGAAATTCCAGGCTCTTTATAAACAACCAACTCTCAAGTGAACTAATAGAGTGAGAACTCACTCATTACCAGGCACTACTATGGGGAGGGCACCAAGCCATTCATGAGGGATCTGCTCCCATGACCTAAACCCCTCCCACTCAGCCCCACCTCTAACATTGGAGATCAAATTTCCACATGAGACTTGGAGGGGACAAACATCCAAACTGTATCACCTGTTTTCTCCATCAACTTGAAAGTGAGTAATTTTTGTAAATGAAGGAGGGAAAGACCACAGCAACATTTTGGGAGTTTTGGGATTTTTTAAGAAAGAAAAAAAGAATGAACTGAGCTGGAGAAAATGTCCTGACCTGAAGTCTACCTTTATCCCTCTCCCCAACCTCCACTGGCTTCCTAAGTCTCTACTGGAGACCCCTTTGAAGCTCTCCTATCATCACGAAGATGCATTTGGTGAAGAATAAAGAAAAGGACAAAAAGCTGGGTGGAGAGAGTCACAATCCAATCATCTGGCTCCACTCACCCCAACATCCTGTCTCAGAATAGCATGCAGAACCCCATCTGTCCAGGTCTGCTGTTGTCAGCAACCCACCAGACATGGAGTCTTGCTGATCCTGTGGGTGTGAGCCAGACCAGAGAGCCCTTTTCTCTCCAGCAACCATGCCCAGGAAATATTCGATTCTTGTAAACCCAAGTTCTCTAAGATCCATGATTGGTAAAGTTCCCAAAGTCATCACACCAGGCCATTGTAATTTGACAAGTACTAAGGCAAGTACTGAGGCTCCCAAAATGCCTGGAGGATGGAGGAGAATATGATTGTCACCTGGACTTCATTTGTTGAGTACAAGCCAGGCACATTTCCCTGCAGGATGGCATTTTTGAAGGCTGGCTTTTGAAGGGATACACGGTTTGGTTCCTGTCTATCTAGTAGCCATATCCAAACAAACCTTTCTATCATAAGCACTTTTCCAGAAGCAGAAACCCAGCTGACTCACATTTTGATCTGTATCCGTGTCCAAGTGTGGGTCCCCAAATGTACTTAGACCTGAGTGTGCAGTCATTAGCATGTGCACATTTGTGTGTGCCCATGTGTGAGTGAGCACGCGCTCTTTTGCTTTGCCATTTTTAGAAACTTCGTCTTTTAGTTTTAAAAAAAGTGCCGTGTTTCTATTTGATTATGGAGAACTCTCATGAGTTTTCCTCCCCTCCTTTTTCTTCACTCCTCTTTCATTGTTGTTTCATGTTAGAGTTTATTACCTTTCCATGTTCCTATCCTTGGATTCACTAAGAACTTTGTATAAATAGCAGATCTCAGTTTGCAAGAGTACAAGTGTTTGTTTATGTCTAATTTATAAATTACCATAATAAAAATAATATATACAGTAACAGTACATTGCAGCACTATTAATTTATAGGTTGCTTTCCTCATATTTTAAGTTTTGGTGATAATTGTCTTCATATTTAAAGTACTAGAGGTATTTAGATTTATTAGGTCCCATATTTACAAAGCCATTTTTATCTACTAGGTTTCATTTTTAATTATACCAACCTCAAATAGGTAAGAATATTATTATAACACAGACTTGTTAGCACTGTCTGTACTTAAAGCAATAACCCTATTGCACACTACAGCATGTTGTCTAAGTATTACCAGTGGATGTAGGATACTTTCCTTGTCTAAGTATTTTACCGTCTTTTCAAAAATACGAATTAAACTGATGCATTTTGAACGTGCCACAGAACATCCACAGCAGGGGAAAAGGAGGAAAGAGGGGGTCAGTGTAAGAGCCAAATGATATGTTTCAGAATAGCTTTTGACATTGAAATGACTTTCTAGTTGATTTTTTTTCAGTATTCATCTTGATATTCGGAACACTGTGATTGAGTCAGTTTTTTTCCACTTTTGTAATATGTATATTTTATCCATTATTAGGGGCAAAGAAAACCTTGCTAGTTTTTTTTTTAATCAATTAAGTAAATATGGTGATGTTTTTAAGACCCTTTTTCCTAGTGGTGTCACTTTATGAATTAATGATTCTGGGACTAATGCTGCTTATTCTATGTTGTTTTTTTCATATATGTTCCCTTATAAAGTGGGCTTCTGAAAAATGACTGCAAAGGTCACAAGTATGTATCCAAAGGTGATGGTTTTGCCACAAACGGCAGTTAAGGCAATCAGTCAACTTAAATTTTACTATAGACCAAAAGTACAGATCATTAAATTATTTAATTTAATTATACAAAGTAATTATAAAAAATTCTTTTCTATAGAAAATTCAATATCATCACTCCGGGAGAAACCAACAGCCATTGCATGAAAACTTCCCAGCATCCTAGAGAGAGGCCTGTGTGGTGAGGAAGAGAGGCCTCCAGCCAACCGCCAGCAAGGAACTGAGGCCTGTCAACTCCAGGTGAGTGAACTTAGAAGCAGATTTCCCAGCCCCACTAGAGCCTTGAGATGACTGCAGCCCTGGTGACAGACAAGTGAACTCCACCGTAAAAGAGACCCTGAGGCAGAACAACCCAGCTAAGCCACTCCCCTATCCTGACCCTCAGAAACTCTGTAAGATAATAAATGTTTGTTGTTTTGAGATGGGGTAATTCATTATGCCACAATGAATAACTACTGTAGTTGTCAATGTTGAACAGAAAAGAAGCGTTTAGAATTTTTTTTGAAGTTTTTAATAGTTCACACCTGTCACTAACACATCAGCATGTTTTCTGCTTTAAATTAAAATTATAAGACAGCATTGAGGCTTGCTTATTAGATAATTCCTGTTCCTAAAAACATAAGGTGCTTTCTTATTTTTCTGTTAATATTAGGTCTTTTAAAAAGCTAGTGTCAGTTAATGTCGCCCAAAAGCACAAGATGATTTTATTCAAATATTTTTTGGATGAGGTGGTATTTTTTAGGAAAAGCATCTGTCATGAAAGTGTTTGTTTCAAAATGATGTCTTGCCGGCATGGATCACCACTGCAAGTTCCCTGCTGTCCTGTGCGGAAGGGCACGTTTTACATGGTGTGAGGTTGATTTTAGTGCTATGTGATAGTCTATCGGTGGAGAGATGTTTCCACTTAAAAGATGTTCTTTGTTTCATTAAGCTATATAATGTCAAGAGATTCTGTTATTACTGAAAAAAAAACATTTAATGCTAGATTGAATACATAATTTCTTAAAATGGCACTTTCTGGTTTCCTAATTCCAGAGGTATCCGATGATCTGATGGTTTCACTATAAATCCATCAACAATCCCTCTCTAAGAGTGTCTATGGGAGTCTTGGGCACCCAGACTGGCTGAATATTCTTAGGAGGTAAGAATTTTGTCTCAAGCTTCAGATTTTGGTAGAAAGTGGTGGTGGGGAAAAGGAGAGCAGAAATTGGTCTTTGTATTAGTTTGCTAGGGCTGCCTGTAACAAAGTCCTACAGACTGGGTGACGTCAACAACAGAACTTATTTTCTCATGATTCTGGTGGCTGGAAGTCAAAGATGAAGGTGTCAACAGTGTTGGTTTCTTCTGAGGGCCTCTATCCTTGGCTTGTAAATAGTTGTCCTTTCTCTGCATCTTCATATGGTCTCCCCTCGTGCGTCTGTGTTCCAATCTCCTCTTCTTATGAGAACGCCGGTCATATTGGATTAGGGTCCTCCCTGATGACCTTATTTTACCTCTTTAAAGACCTTATCTCCAAACACAGTCACATTCTGAGGTACTGGGGGTTAGGGCTCCAACATATGAATGGGGGGACACTCTTTAGCCCATAAGAGAATTGAAATGTATTGTTTAGGTAAATAACTAATAGAGCAAACAGATAAAACCACTGGTAATTTTAAGCAGAATTGAATAAGAGATATGTGTTATAATAAAAGCAGTAATACATTTTGACTCTGAGTAAGTATATTTTATGATAGTTTTGAGGTGCTTTTTAACTGTAATTTTTATTTCTTCTGCATAAAACAGTTTTGATACTCATTTGATAGAAATAGCCTAATTCCAAGAAAGATCAATGCTCAAATATAGTTTTTTAAATCTACCTTAATAGATATAATATAAAGCTTTTATTAACTGGTATGTGTGTGTGTTTCTAAATAAAAAGAAATTAGTAATTCACTTATACCAGAGAACACTATTTGCAAAAGCCAGACCAGTCTTTCTTTCTTCATCGATCACTTTTTAAATTATCTCAAATAAAAGAGAGAAAATACAAATATTCTACCAACTTAATGAGTATACAGTAGGTATTATAACTGCTAGAATTATTCTTAGTGCTTGCACTATGAGGTCTGATGAAGTGTTTCATGCTCCGTCCTTCTCATACAACCTCCCAAACAGAGTCACTGTTAAGACAGGTCCAGATGTTGGCTTCAGACTAAACAAGCGTCCGTCACTTGACACCTAATTAAAACACAGAAAAGTAGACAAGGTCTACCTTTAAGTTATACAATCCCACAACATACTTTTAAAATTCAGTATAATTGGATGAAGAAACAATAAAAAATACTGGCCAAATTCTATCAGAAATATTTGAAATATTGCAGAGTACAAGAAATATTGGGGCTGATTCATTTATATACAAATTAAAATGCCTGCCATCAATATCTCATCATTTACTTACCTGAAGAAGCATCCCATGAGTTAATAAACATAAACCAACGGATTTGGTGATATATAAGAGAGAAAGCTAGTCCTCTCAGACAAGATAAAGATTTCCCCAAATGGTCAGAACTGACTGACTAAGGGTGGTTAGAACTAAGCAACCGGCACCCCCTGTCCCTCGTTCACCATGGTCCTCTCACCGTCCCATCGTCCTCCCCCACCCCAGCAGTGGTTTCTACCAGGAAAAGGGAGTGACCGCGGAGCTTGCAGGAAAAGTCAGTGGAAGAAAGTGCTGGGCAGAGCACGTGTGCAGGAAGGGTTAGTTTCTGCGCTTTAAAAAGCTTTTGCTTCTTTGCCAACATTGACCACTGTCAAATTCTCTCTCCTTCAGCTTTTCCTTCTCTCCTTTTCTTCTACACAATGAGAGGGTTTTTTTCAACTTCCTGAGGCCATACTCCCCTGTGATCCTGCAGGGCTCTGGTGGGACTGGTTCTGAAACTATTCCTGTTGAATCTTCTTTCTACTTGGCAGACCTTCAACAGCCCAACCTCCTCCCTACGATCCCCCAGATAAGATATTTTTTTTAATTCTCAAGGACATAATAATTCTTATATTGGGCGTGGTGGCTCACGCCTGTACTCCTAGCATGCTGGGAGGCCGAGGCAGGAGGATTGCTTGAGGCCAGGGCTTTGAGACCAGCCTGAGCAAGAGCAAGAGCAAGACCTCATCTCTACAAAAAATAGAAAATGAGCCAGGCATGGTGGCCTGTGCCTGTAATCTCACTTACTTGGGAGGCTGAGACAGGAGTGAAAGGGCGGCCTTACAAAATTAACAGGAAAATATCTAATCCTGCAATTTCCTAGTAACCGTTAAAGATCAATCCTATGAGTTCTCTCACTAACAGGCACCCCCATAGAAGTTCTGTCTTGAGCAACTTCTGAAAAGAGATGTAAATGTTTCTCTTTTAAAATCGCTTTTGAGACTCTGTTTTTACAGAGTTCCTGAGTGAGCAGAAGGAAAACAAGCTTTAGGCTTCAGTCATATCTCGAGGGCAGTCACATCTCCTGCGATAATACTGTCTCCATGCAAAGGTGGGGAAGCTGACTCTTGGACTTTGACATCCTGCCACCCAGAAGAAAGAAAGGAGCAGTTGCAGCAGTTTCTCACAGCCACTTCTGTTATCAACTGACAGCAATCACTATTCCTTTCCTTTCTCTTTGTCCTCATGAAATCAACAAGCCACTTGGCCTCAGCGCTGGCACCCCCCTTCTCTTTCTTTGGGATGCCATATCCCTGCTCTCCCTCTCTTTCCTTTTCTCTCACTCTCTCTCCTTCTAAGAATGTGAAATAAACTTTTTTTTTACATATGTATCTCCTGATCTCTGCGTGAGAAATCTTTCTCCTCCCACCCCCCACTGTGCCTCAGGCACCCACTAAGATCTCCACCATAACAAGGAGGATTGCTTGAGCCCATGAGTTTGAGGTTCAATGAGCTATGATGACGCCACTGCACTCTAGCCAGAGTGACAGAGACCCTGTCTCAAAAAAAAAAAAAAAAAAAAAAATGAATTTCCAGACAAGAAATTCAGCCTGCTCAGTGTCCTTCCTGATCCCCAAGGATAAATCTCACTCTTTCCAAATGGAAAGTTTTATATTTGTACTTGGGTAAGTTTTGATATTAAAAAGTGCTTTCTCTTACATAAAATTAATTGGCAATATCAAGCAAAGATTCTTACCTGAAATTCTCCAGGTGCAAGCTGAATCTCACTCAACAACACCTCAGGGAAGACATACTGGGTTTCGAAAGTGCCACTGAGGGAGAACATTTCAAACCTGGTAGAAGCCGTTTCGACTGAGTCACCACAAGTGTTTAAGTCAGTCGTTTTACACTTCACCAGAGTACAAATCTAGGGAAGTAATGCAAACCAACAAGTCATAAGAAAGTCATGCTGGATCTGCTAATTAAAGTGATTTAATCATTTCACAATGTATACATATAGCAAAACATCAGATCGCACACTGCAAATATATACAATTTTTATTTGTTAAAGACACCCAAATAAAGCTGGGAGAAAATTTTAAAAATAAAATAAAATAATTTATTAAATAAAATACTATATGCTCTCAAAAAAAAAAAGTCCTAAGATAGTCAATTAAAATACTCTCCTGACCTACAAAAATGCCTATGCTCCTTTGTTTGGTAAAACAATATTACTTCCTCATTAGATTCATCCATTTTATTGCTGAAAAATAAATGTAACTAGTAATAAAAATAAAGACCCCAGTGTTTCTTGCAATTCACTGTCAAACAGATTAACCACATAAAGAGACAATCCATCAGATCCTTGGCCTATAGCCATGAACGACTACACCCTCAGAATTTCTCAAGGTCACAATGCTTTTAGTTAACAGGAGTGTTCAATTTTTTTAAAGGTTTAGTTTATATAGGGATGTGATCTCTATTTTATTGCTTATTTCACCCAGTGAAAGAACGTTAGAGTTGTAATGAGCCCTAAAGTTCACCTAGAGGCAACCACTAGGATCTGGAAAGTCATGTCCTTTCTATCTGAACAAAGACTGAAATGGTTCTCCATGACGTTTTCTTCCACTATACTACACAGCTATTTGAATATAACATCTAATTATATAAGTCATCTCACCATGTAGATGGAAAATTCCCAAAAGAAGCTCCATATTCATTTAACTCCATGCCTGTAATCCCAGCACTCTGGGAGGCTGAGGCAGGAGGATCATTCGAGGTCAGGAGTTTGAGGTTGCAGTGAGCTATGATGATGCCACTGCACTCTATTCCAGGCAACAGAGAGAAACTCTGTCTCAAAAAAGAAAAAAAAATTTGTTTTCCTTTTTACCTCCCTCCCCCAAAATGGTCCCTTTTAAACACTTCTTTTAATCTTCCCCTTTTGAGAATTGCATAATGGAAGCTCAGAGGAGATTGCCTCAACCTATGCCATTCTCCCTTTTATCTTCCACTGTGACTCTTCTTTCAAACTATGCCTTGCTCTTGCTAACATTTAACTGTTTCTCCAGCAGGTCAATCACAGACCTGGCACCCTTTACATCAGTCTTTCAAACCCCGGCCAAGAAAGGGAGACGGGTTTAATGCGGTGTGAGGAACTGTGCTTAGATCTGTTCTTGTCTACTTATTCTCTTTATAATCTATGCTCTTGTCTCCCTTTTCAGATCTCTTGTTACTTGACTACTAACCAAATCTCTCTCTTTCCACAGCCACCAATTCCACTTTTAATGTGTGAAACTTCTAGGGAAGTTCCAGACAGGGGGAATGAGGGAGCTCAGAAAATTTCACCCCAAAATAGGACTCCTTTGTATAAACAGTATTTTGAATTAAAGGCCCTTAGAGATCAACAGGCCCTTGGAAGGGGCTTTCCTCTATCTGCATAACCAGGTGGACGCATCAAAAGAAAAATGGACTTCCCTTTCACTATATTCTTTCTAAGAAAATCAAGAATGCAACCAGATCTGGCCCAAATCATTTTAAATATAATACCTGTCTCTCAAGGTTAATTTCATTTGCAAAAAGAATCATTTATAAGTCAATGTTTCTCCCATCCATTTATCCTCTCTAACAATCATTTATTGTACCTAAACAGAATTACCTATCTACATTCCTCATCTCCCCATCCCCTCTAAAAGGAGGGTATAAAAATATCTGGATCCCACTGGGATATTGGGCAATCACTCTGTGATTTTCCTCATGTACATGGTAAATAAACCTCTTTCTCTTATTAATTGGCCTTAACTGTATGTTGAGCTTTCAGTGAACTTTAGGGGGAAAGGGGAAGTTTTCCCTCACCCCCACAGCCCTAATTGTGCATGGTACCTTTCCTTGAAGTGTTTTGTCACAACTAAAATTAAATAATAATTTCCTTTTTTTTCTGTTCAATGTCTGTCTCCCCACTAGACTTAAGCTCTATGAAGGCCGATCTGTCTTGCTCATCTTAATATCCCCAGGTTTTAGCAAATGTCTGAACATAGCAAGCATAAAAATTTGGTGCATGAAAATGAATCCACATGTTACGGACGAAAATAATCAGAGATTTAATGAGGCTGAGGGGTTGGCCCAAGGCCAAGTGGCTACTACATGGTGAAATAGGGATTCACCAAGGATTTTCTGACTCCAGAATCCGTATTCTCAACATGTTACCTCAAGGCCCTGCATTTAGTTTTTGTTTTTCAGCAGTTTTTATCCCTAATTCCTTACACTGTTGGGAAATAGGTTTCTCCATTCTGAAAGACCTAGAGACTGGGGATTTGGATAACTTTCACCTTGACAGGAGGCTAGGAGAGAAGAAAGGGCGTAGCACGTAAAAGAGGTACCTAACCCAGCTGGGGAGGTGGAAGTGATGCTGCAGGAAGTATCAGGGCAGCCTTCTGGGTGAAGACAACACCTGAATAGTGCTCCAAAAGCTGAGTAGATGGGGCTCACCAGGGATAAAGGAAGCAACCTGTGCAAATACCCACAGGTTGTGCAGATGTTTGCAAACTGGAAGGGGAGAATGTCTCAACATCGCAGAAACTCAGGACATATGCAAGTAGAAGTGAAAGAAGAGAATGTGGAGTAGAAAGGGACTCACAATAAGATTTTGTGAGTGTTTCATATTAAGAAATTTAATTTGTCAATTAGAAGTCAGTGAGGAATTTTAAGCAAGAGAGTGATATAATCAGAAATGGAGTTCTTTGTGATTTTTCTAATTATACTGTAGGGAATGGACTGGATAGAGCTGAGACTGTCAACAGGAAGCCCTGTGAGAAGGTATTGCAATAATCTGGGTAAGCTAGGATGGGGCGACAACAAGGAAGAGAAAAGCAGAATGAAAGGAACATGGAAGCCACTGTGGGCTGTGAATCTTGCAGCAATAAACCATTCTACTGAACAATCTCAGCGGTCAACTCCATCTGTCTCTAGTACATACATAGTATCAAGCTCTTTATAAAACAAGATAAGCATTAGTGAACATATAGGGAAAATGGCAAAATTTGTTTAGGCAGGAGATATCATAGGTATTCAATTATCCATTAAAATTAACTTTAATTTGAATAATTTTTAACATTTGCACTGCAAATAAATATTTTGCCTTTTTCCAAGTAGCTTAAAATTGGACCGAAATCTAGGATTTCAAGATTTAGCAAATAAATATATAGGCTGCCCAGTTAAAATTTGAATTTCAAATAAACAACAAAATTTTTAATACATATATATTCCAAAAAGTAGGACATACTTATATGAAAAAAAATCTTTCATTGTTTATCTGAAATTCAAATTCAACTGAGCGTCTGTATTTTATCTGGTAACTCTTCTGACACCAAAACATTACCTGTAGATAATAGCGTCCTTCCACCGTGTGCAGTGCATCAAATGCCCCTAGGGCATAAACTTCATCTGATCTCTTCTCCGACATCTTGTAGCTTAGATGACAACAGAGATCATTCTGACAAACTGTGTAATTCCCCATGACTCCTTTGAGCTCCACAAAGGTGTATTCATCAAAAAAGATAATGCCCTTAAATTCCTGGTTTCCAGTCGAGACTGCTTCCACACTGCTGGCATAAGATGTCCAATTCACCACTACAGGGTGGTGTGGGTGGGAATCCAGTTGTGAGAGGAGGAGTTTTCCCTCCTTTGTCTTCATATCATAATGAAATGCTCTTGCAGAATTGGGTGCATAGATGCCACTTCCTGGAAGTGATAAGTTGACAATGCCATTTGAAATAAGAAAGTGAAAAGGGATTTCATAGCTGTTATTGTTATTTTAAGCTCATTAACATCTTACTCCCTCTAGGCTATATACTTTATTAATTTCAGTAAAATATGCTGATAAAGACAGAGAGGTGAGAGGAAATCCAATAAAGTATGACATCAAGATGCCAAGAAGGGAGAGTTTTATGTAAGAAGTGGTAAATTGGGGGGGGGAGTACATTTAAGTTGAATAAAACTAAATCTACAGAACAATTTAGATTGAGTTTGATTTTACAGCATGTCACCAGCTAGATGTTCAAAAATTAAGAGTTGGAAGACATTGTATTGAGGAGTATGTGTTAGCCAGAAAAACATGATTTCTTTTTTTTTTTTTTTTTTTTTTTTTTTTTTTTTTTTGCTTTTCTGATTACATGATGCCTATAAATCTTAAAGATCACACATTACCTGTCATCTTCATTGAGGGGTAATGTGTATTAGATGCAAGGAAATTGACCCCCATGCCCATAGCCCACGCTGAGTGGAATTCAATAGCTGACAAATGTGGCAAAACATTCATCCAAGCTGTTGGGAAGAGTATGGTGTCCACGTGGAAGTCTTTCACCAGGGTAACAGCAGGATCATGGAAGAGTATATCGAAGCACGTAAAAATGCCAAACCTTCCAAAGGTGGTGTTGAAAGTCACAACCTCAGGCTCCTTGGGTGCATTGAATTGATCTTCACCCATGAAAAGATTTTGCTGCAATAAACAGAAGGGGAAAAATTCTTGCATAAAGTTGACCTGGACATTACTGTGTCTGAAAAAGGGCAAGCTCATATCTATTGAACAGTAACAAACTCATCTATGACCACTGTCTTCACAGGAAAAAGTTTGCTTTAGAGAATCAGAGGCCACTCCAGCTAAATGGAGCCTCTGGTTCAATCTTCACATGATTGATATGTACATGGGTATCCTTATCTATAAAGACCCTCTTGAATCTTACAAGACACTGGAGCGTAATATGCCTATTCTATTTGCCAAGTACACTTAACTATTTCCTGTAGGCAAAGAACTCTGCTTCTTTCTCCTTAAGACCAAGTCTATCTGGTAAGTTTTTTGCCTTGACCCACTGCCAGGGCATGTCTTTAAAAGGACAAAGTCCAAAAGGCAAGATTGTGTTTTAATGCAGGTAGCTCCTTCTGACTCTCCGACAATTCCAACAACATACTCCTGTGTTCCTAAATGCACAGGGAATTCCTTGAGCCTCTTTATAGGAACTTTCCACACCTAATCATTAGTTTCTATGCTTTTCTATTCTATGCTTTACTCTACTTCTAAAATAGTCTTCTTATTATCAATACCAACTTTTTTCCTTCTTGCCCATTTTATTTCATTAAGCATTCACTAACTGAATTATTTGCAAATTAATTTTACCTTATGGTAGCGTGCCACCAGCCTACCCTGAGAATCAAACACCACATCAGTGTTGTATTGGTAACGGCCATCAGGGGGACACTGAGGGTCACTGGCATTGCATGGCTTCTTGTCTCCAATATTTGCCACAACATAGATAGAGTTATCCTTGGCCAGGCAGCTGAGTCTTTCTTGTACTGGGGTGTGGCCAAATCTGGTATATGTTCATTGGAAGAGGAAAAATTTTTTAAAAGCAAAGTTAACAAAGTTCTGAATGATAGTTGCCTGAACATATTATTTGATATACACAAAAGTAAATTCTAAATAACAGTAGATAGAAAAGAAGGATTAAGACAAGAAGGAAGTTTAGAGGAAGCCCATACTTGTGAGAATTTGGTTGTAGGAAGCTAGGATAACACTCTAGCTCATGTATTTGTTTCTTCATAGCATTTATCATAATCGATTATCATATTTTCACTTATGTGTACATCTTAAAATGTCTACAGCATCCTGTAGATATTATCGTGCAAAGACCTACATATCTTGTTAACTGAACCCATGCCTAACAGAAAAGAGGCCTTAAAAAATATTTTGAATGAGTGAACAAAAACTTGGAGGTAGGAGGATCCTGGGAGGATTGCAGAGTAGGAAGCACCAAGAATTTGTCTCTCCACTTAGGCAACAGTTGCACTGGCAGAATCTGTCTGATGTAACATTTATAGAGTTCCAGACTCTATTCAAAGGCTCCTAACTTCTAGGGAAAGGCTTAGAAGCTGAACTGCAGTTAATTTCAGGCAATTTCAGCTCTTAGCTCAGCAGTAGCTATCCATTCCATGGTCCTGCCATGAGCAGCCATGCATGTCTTCCTAGAGTAGGTTGTAGGCAGCTTATGGGAGTGTGGTGGACAATAAGAATGCTGTCTTCCAATATCAGGGATCTGTGTTCTGATCACTGATTATTGCTTCTGATCATAGAGGTGCAAACACAGAGGCAGGCAGCCATTGTTGCACACACATACACACATACCCATACACACACCATTGCTGCAAGCCCTCCCTCTGTGTGAAGTGACTGCCAGGAGATTTAAAGGGCCAGTGCCTTCTTTTTTTCCCTTCATTTTTTCTTTTTCCCATATGGGGAGACAGACTTTTAAGGACCAAGATATATAAAAACAATCAAATACATAGGGGAATTTAGAAAGTCACTACACATGCCCAGGGAAAGGTGTGGTCCAGAAAAGAGCTGAGAAGATCTTAAGTTTACACTTCAAGCTGATACCCAACATAGGAACATTCTATAACAATTGAAAAAAGGGAAGCAAACAAACAAACATAGCAAACCCTGGAGGAAGGGAATCTGATTTCCAGAGTTACCACATGAAAAGATTCAAATATCTAGTCATCAACAAAAAAATCACAGGTTATACAAAGAAACAGGAAAGTATGGCCCACTTAAAGGAAAAGGATAAACCAACAAAGAAACCATTCCTGAGGAAGACCCGATGGCAGACCTTGTAGACATACACTTTGAAACAACAGTTTTAAAGATGCTCAAGGAAATAAAAGAAGATGTGGACAAAGTCAAGAAAACAATGAATAAACAAGGTGGAAATATCAATAAAGAGATAGAAAATCTAAAATAAACCAAAAAGAAATTCTGGATCTAAAAATTACAATAACCAAAATGAAAATTTCACTAGAAGAATTAAAAGACAGATTTGAGCAGGCAGAAGAAAAAGTCAGTGAACTTGAAGATAAGGACAATTAAAATTATTGAGTCTGGGAACAATTAGAAAAAATTTTGAAGAAAAGTTAACAGAGCTTTAGGGACCTGTGAGACACTATCAAATGGGCCAACGCATACATTGTAGGAGTCTCAGAAGGAGAAGGGGAATTATTTGAAGAAATAATGGCTGAAAACTTCCCAAATTTGAAGAAGGATATGAATAAATATAAAGATCTAAGAGACTCAGTCAGCAAACTCCAATAGAATGAACTCAAAGAGACCCACACTAAGATACATTATAATCAAATCATAGAATGCCAAAGACAAAAATGAGAATCTTGAAAGCAGCAAGAGAGAAGTGACTCATAACATACAAGCGCTATCTAATGATATTAACAGCAGATTCCTCATAGAAACTTTGGAAACCAGAAAGCATTAGGCTGATATATTTAAAGTGCTGGAGAAAAAAAAATTGTCAACCAAAGAATCTCATATCCAGCAGAATTGTCCTTTATGAGTAAGGGCAAAATTAAGACATTTCCAAATTTTTTATAAAACTGAGATAATGTGTTACCACTATACTAGCAAGAGCAAGAAATGCTCATGGGAGTACTGCAGGATGAGTGAAAGGACACTAGGCAGTGACTCAAATTTGTATGAAGAAATAAACATCGCAATAAAGGTAAATAAATGAGCAAATATAAAAGCTAGTATTATTGTAACTTCAGTTTGTAACTTCACTTTTTATTTTCTACATGATTTAAGAGACAAATACATTGTTAAAAATTATTAATTTAAGAGCTAGTATTGTAGCTTTAGCTTATATTTCACTATTTTGTTTCCTTCATAATTTAAGAGACTAATGCATAAAAAAACTTATTAGTCTGTGTCTTGAGGCAGTGTATAAAAATGTAAATTTTTGACATTAATAACTAAAAGGGGCCTCGGAACAGAGATGCACAGGAACATCGTTTTTTGTATGTTATTGAAATTAAACTGGTAAAAAATTTAAATAAGAATGTTATAAACTTAGAATGTTAAATGTTATCCCCATAGTGACCAAACAGAAAATAACTATAGAATATACACTAAAAGAAATGAGAGGGGAATTAAAATGTTTCACTTCAAAAAAATCAACTAAATACAAAAGAAGACAGTAATGCAGGAAATCAGGGACAAAAAGGTATAAGGTATATAGAAAATAAATAGCAAAATAACAGAACTAACTCCCTCCTGATCAGTAATTACTATAAATGTAAATGAATTAAACTCTCCAATCAAAAAAGAGAGACTATCAGAATGGATTTTAAAAAGTACAATCCAACTATGTGCTGTCTATAAGAGACTCCCTTTAGATCCAAAGACACAAATAGGTTAAACATAAAAAAAATGGATAAAGATGTTCTATTCAAATAGTAATCAAAAGGGAACTAGGGTGGCTGTACTAATTTCAGGCAAAATAGACTTTAAATCAAAAAATGTTATAGGAGACAAGGACATTAGATATTAATATTAATATCCAGAATACATGAAGAACTCCTAAAATTCAACAACAATAAAAAACAACCTAATTCAAAATGGGCAAAAGACTTAAATAGGCATTTCTCCCAAGAAAATATATTATACAAATTGACAATAAGCACATGAAAAAGGGCTCAACATTACTAATCATTAGAGGTGACTCAGAGCAGGCTCTTAGATAGCTTCAGGATGGGGGCTGGTCACCAGAAATTCCAACCACATGATTATATGTTGGGCCTTTCAGCCAACAAACCTCTGGGAAAGAGAGATGGGGGACAGTGATTGAGTTTAATCATGTGGCCAATATTTAATCAATCAAGCCTACAAAATGAATTCTTAATAAAAATCCTGGACACTGAGGCTCTGCAGAGTTTCCTGGTTGGTGAGCATGTTAATGTGCTGAGGGTGGCGAGCCCTGATTTCATAGGAAGAAAATATGGAAGCTCTGTGCTCCCTCCCAGATTCTTGTCCTATGTGTCTTTTCATTTGGCTGTTCCTGAGTTGTATTCTTTATAATAAAGCTATAATTGTTAAGTACAAAAAATAAAAATAAAATAAATGCTTTTTCATTAGGCTATCTATTTGGGCAAGTTTTGTGGGATTTTTTTCCCCCTACTTTTTAAATCTGCAAGCCAAATCACTTTGATCATGGGTGGTAGACATTCACTCTAGCAAAAGATGCCTCTTGTACAAGGATACCTACACAGTGGGAGTACCTAGTACACAAGAAGTCAATGAAAAAAATGTTGGATAAGTAAATTCATCTCTAAGTTAAGTTATTAGACATAGTTTGTCTCTCAAGAAATATGGAAACTTTCTTCTATGAGGCAACAGAAACCTTCCGAAATTGTTCTCTTAGCCTCCCAGAAACTCTCAGAACTTTACTTCAGCTCATGATCATAATGCTTGGTAACAATTATTTCCTCTATTCATGTGGCTTCTAGTTTGATTTTATAACTAAACTATCCTATTTTTAATTATATTAGATATAATAATAAACCTCAAATCTTTCTGGAACTGTGGGACCTATAAATGATAAATAAATTAATAAATAAAATAAAAAGAGACACTCTGAGCGCCTGCTTCTGTCATGCTTAGACGAAGGGATGACATAAGCCCAAAAAGGCTGGTGACTGTGAGGAGAGGAACCAATTGACTCTATGGGTATTTCAAATGTACTCAACAAGACATGAATCTGATAATACATGAGGAGTAAAGGAGCCTTGACTCCTCTCTTTCTCTCACATCCTACATCCAATATTTCAGCAAAACCTGTCAACGCTATTCAGAATCTGGCCATTTCCCAATACTCAAACTTCTACTGTCTTGGTTTAAGACATCGTCTTAAACCATCATCTCTCTCCCTAGATTATTGCAATGACTTTTTAACTGCCCCCTGCTTCTTTGTTAACCTACCCCCTGTAATCTATTCCCTACATAGTTGAAAAAGTGAACTTAAGTCATCGCTGCTCAGAGCTCTCCAAGGGCTACCTTCTCATTCAAGTAACAAAGTCATTATTACGGCCTGTGAAGCCTTATGTAATCAATTCCTCCTACCTATCTACCTCCATCTCCTACTTTTTCCCCCTCCCTCACACGACTTCAACCACACCAACCTTTTTGCTGTTCCTGATAGAATAGACATATACTCTGCCCACAGGATCTTGGAGTTTAGAATTCCTTTGGCCTAGAATGGTCTTTTCTCAGATACTCATATGACCTGTTCCATTACTCCCTTCATGTCTTTGCAGAGAGGTCTCTGTGAAGCCCTCTGATATCCTATTAAAAATTTCAGCCCCACACTTGCCAGCCTATTCACCTTTCCTGCTTTATTTTTCTTCATAACATTTACCTCCATCTCATATCATAGATAGTAGACAGATGATAAATACCTAAAGATAGATAGCTAGATAATTATCTTTTTTTAAAAAAATTTACTATCTTCTCACACTAGAATATAAATTCCAGGAGGACAGGGATTTTTCACACGTCGTGTTCACCTCACTGCCTAGAACAGTGCCTGGACCTAATAGGTGCTCAAAGTTTGTTGAATGAATGAATAAAAGGCAAGAAATGGAGATGTCATTAGTTGATGGAAAACATGAAGGGGCAACCAGGCTCCTTAAAATGGAACAAATGGGACATTCTTGCAGGAATATTCAGGAGACCCTTGGAAATTTGGTTCTAGGGAAAGTCCAGTCAGAAACAAGTCAATTCAATTCTTAATGGAAAGTCACAATATAATTCTTGCTTTTTAGAAACTGAAGCTCTGGCATGAGAGATGATTAAATAAGAAATAATTATGATACAATGAAATGAGAATAAAGTTAATGATTAAGGTAAATAATATTAAACTTTATCAAAATCCAAGTGTCTCTATATAGTTACAGTAGTTAGTTTGTGTGGTTTTGAAAGCAGTTCCCAAAGAGAATTTCCTAAAACAATGTTAGCCATGTGAATTCAGAAAGAAGTTTGTTAACTAATATGATTCTCTTAGGTGTGTAATGTATTGTGTCCTTACATTAACATTAATAGTGCTACTTTCAGCACACTTCGTATCTCTTTCGTCTACACCAGATTTAAACCACTTAACAGTTCTGCTGTATCACCTCTTAGGTTAACAATCAGCTTAAGCTTTAAGGATTTTACATGAACTTCATCAGCTATCTTATCAATGAGAAAAGAAAATTATTAATTCTAAACTGACACATGGCTCTATTTTGCCATTCACTCACACAGTTTCCAAATTACAGACCTACACAGGGAAGTATTTTTCTGTTCATTGGCAAGGAGTCAGAGTCTAGAATTTGGGTCTTATTTTCCCACTACTTCTGTGACCCTAAGCAAGTTATGCTGTCATCTCTCTAGACTCATTCCCTCAATGGAAAGATATTCAAATTGAATATGATGATTTCTAAGCCACCACCCAGCACCAATTTCTGTGATTTCATAATTCATATTCTCTTTCCTATTAAACATATCCATAGTAGATGAAAAATAAACTATATTGAAACACAGAGTTGATAATGGATCTATGTAATAATTGTCAACAAAGCTTTCTCAGGTAAAATGAGTTGATGTTTACTATTGAGATTTTTCACAATCCTCTTCTTTACCTGTTAGGATTATTACAGGGGATCCAGTTTACTTGAGGGTGTGGGATATCCTCCAAGTACGGGTAGAGAGATTCCCTGTTGAAGTGCCAGCCATAAATACCATCTTCCGGAGTCACGATAATATGTGCACCCTGTCAAAAATGAAGCTTAATTAAAATATTCCTCCCATAGGCAGACAAAGAGGGAGCTTGCAAGAGGACTGAGGAACCAAGTGGCCAACAACCATTTGTGCTTTTCTCTCTCTTTTATCTTATTCTTTTGTTTTCTATATTTTTATAATTTATTTTCTTCTCCCAAGCACTTTAATTTTCTAATCCTGCCATCATCATTTCCATATAACTTTCTCATCCTTTCATAGACATTAACAGTTTTCCAGGCCACTCACGGCTCTGCCTCCCATTGCTAAATAAATAACTAAATAAATTAACTAAATATAAACCCAGCTCTTTCTGAAGTCAACCCCCTCCCTGAACTTTGGTGGGTATGTGCCTGATGGTGTCAAGATTGATTTAGAACTCAAAGTCTCTGTTTACTTCCTCCTCTGCTCCAGCCTGCCTCTGCACCATACCCTGCAAACACGATTCCTGTTCCTTGTAAAAAGAGAGGTCACATACTGTTTACCTGAACTGTGCTAAGCCGACAGGTGCTGCCTGAGCTAACCTGGGTACCCTCCGATTGGAGAGTCACTTTGAAAGCTGCTATAGACTTCAAGGAAATAGTTGGACTAATTATGAGAAAGAACATCAGAACTCCTGATAACCTTTTAAATTTTAGTATATATAAGAAGATATATTGATAGACATATGTAATATATATGTATCCACGACTTTCATCACACTTCATAAAGTCATGAAAACCACATGTATGGTGTATGATTAGCTTTAAACTTAGCTCTTCATTCAACTCAAGGGCTTATGCATTCACATATATATTTTTCCTTGTAGTTAGAATGAAACAAGAAGAATATAATACATACTGGTAAGTAATTTGTAACTTAAATTAATTGTTGTCAATTTGTAAATTTACCTAAAAAAAAAAAACCCTGCAAACTCTTAAGAGCACAAGCGTCTATCAAAGCCACTGATAGTCTAAGAATAGCACCTGGTCCCTCATCCATTTATCATCCTCCATCCTCCATCTGGAGCAGAAAAGAGGAACAAAGATGTTGAATTTCCAGCCAGTTCCTCAAAACTCTGCTGCTTCTTAATGATAATGAAACCATCCTTTTCTTAACTTTGCTTACTGTTAGGGAAGTGTAATATTGTCCTTGCTCTAGTAATTTTGAGAGGAAAGTAGGATTTTAACTACAGAACAAAGTTTCTTGGCCACCCTTATATATATGTCATCCAAAAGTGTAACTGATCCTGACAGGAGCCCTGTCCCCTAGGACCCCCTCCTTTCTCACAGAATCCACTGGAGACCTGACAGACAGGTACCTGCTCTGCTGCTGACGTGATGGCTCCTTCCAAAAGATCCAGATTCCGATGCATCGACGCCAGTGCCTCCTCACGAGACACTGGTGTGAGGCTGGCGTTAGGCAACAGCACCGCATGCTCATAAACAGCTGCAATAAAAGTGTCCAGAGAGCCGGTTTTCGAGACACAGAAAACCAAAATCCCCACATAAGCCAGCAACGGAGAAGCGATCATGCTGAAGTCCAATGACCGCTGGAAGCAGCAGCACGTCCTGATATTTACAAAGTGAAAACACGTGGTTCCCAGAAGTCAGTACCTTGAAAATAAATTACAAAATCTAATTTTAAGAAAAACTTTTGACTTCACACCATTTTTAGACAACAAAAGACCCTCCCTTATGGCAGGGATTTGTGAGAATTAAATCAGGAAATATATACATATTAGTTTGCTAGGGGGCAGCCTAACAAAGTCCCACAAACTGGATGGTGTAAACAACAAAAATGTATTTCCTCACAATTCTGGAGGTTAGAAGTCCCAGATGAAATCAGCAGGGTCGTTGCATCCTGAGGGCCATGAGGGAAGGCTATATTCCAGGCTTCTCTCTTTGACTTGCAGATGGCTGTCTTCTCCCTGTGTCTCTTCAGATGGCGTTGTCCCGTGTGTGTGTCTCTGTACAAAGGTCCCCTTCTTATCAGGACACCAGTCATTAGATTTAGTGCCTACTCTATTCCATATGACCTTCTCTTAACTAATTAGATCTGAAACGACCCCATTTTCAAGGAAAAAAAAAATGTCACATTCTGAGGTATTGGCCATTAGGACTTCAACTGTTGGGGCTCACAAAATAGTACCCCAAAATGAAAGCCTCATAAACAGCCTCAGAGGCAAAAGTTTTTCTCTGACCTTCTCCTGTCCTCCTGTCTCTCAGTCTCACTCTCCCCTGAGGCTAGCCGTAGAAACTAGAATCCCTCTTCCCCAAGGTTGATCATAGAAACCAGAACTCCTTTTCCGAAGAGCCAGCCATAAAACCTAAAATTATTCTGTGTAAAAACTGGCCATAGAGACATTATCTGACCTACCTTGTTTGACTGTAGGTCATCAGACCCCCAGTCCACAACCTGCTACACACCCAGAAGGGAGGAATGCACGCACAGCCAGGCCAGGAAGAATCCAGACAGACAGGACTTGCTGGGTTTCCCCACTCAGTTTATTTGCATTACAGCTTACCCTTTTGTCTATATTTCTACACAGTTGTTTATACTGTATTGAACCTAAGCATAAAAATGGACAATTTCCCCCGCATATTTGGGTCTCCATTCTGAAGGTGCCCGTGTATACACATTAAATAAACTTGTATGCCTTTTCTCCTGCTAATCAGTCTGCCCAGATCAGTGATTTTCAGTGAAACTTTAGGGGGCCCAGGGCCTTGCTTCCTTATACAACATATGAATTTTTAAAGTCCATATGTTTTAGAACTTCAATGTATAGCAATATGTATAATTTGAAGAATAGATAGCTTTATAAATATGAAATTATTATTACTATCTTCATGTACATATTTGAGCTCCACAGTTTCATTCACTCTAGTTTCCTCAAAATTGAGAAGCCAGGACAAAGAGGAACACAAAAGAATTATTCATTATCTATTGTTATATAACAAATCACCCCCAAATTCAGTGGCTTCACAAAGGAAACGCACATTCCTCTGGTCAGGAATCCCGAGGCAATTTGCGGGGTGCCTCTGGCTTAGAGTCTCTTTCACAAGGCTGCAAATAGGCTGCCGGCAAGGTGAGGTATATCTCAAGGCTTGACGCCTGGAGGACTCACTTCCAAGCTCCCTCACGAGGCAGAGGGCAGGGCTCAGGACCTCATTGGCTGTTGCCCAGGGATGTGAGTTCCTAGCGGTGACAAAAGCCTCACCATAGGGCAGCCCACATTATGGTTACAGCCCACATCATCAGAACCAGGGAGCAAGAGAACCCCCCCCCAAGATGGAAGGCACAGTTTCTGCATAATCTGATCTGGAAGTGCCACCTCATCACTTTTGTTGTATTCTGTTCATTAAAAGCAAGTTGGTAGGTCCAGCCCACACCATGGGAGGGGATTGCCCAAGGGGGTGAATGAGGCTGGGATCCTAGGGACCATCTTAGGGGCTGCCTCCCACAGAGGCTACAGCGAGGGAGGTATGAAGAATGAGATCTAGCGAGCAAGAGCCAGAGAGAGGAGAGGAAAATAATATAAAATGAAAAAAAGTTTATAGATTTTGATGTGGAATAAGTAGGCAAATTTTGTTGCTATTATGGATTAAGTATAATATTTACAGAATTAGTGTTTATGATTACCCATTTTATTTTTAGGTATATTTGATTTTGAATGGTGTTTTTACAGTTCTAATTGCATATACGTACCTCTGATTTTTTACTTCAGGAACTATAATGAATTTATAACCCAGAGGTCGTGGTTGCCTGATCCTCTTGCGTCACCAGTAAACACCAGCTCCCTTGGACTGCCTGCTGACCCTCCATGGCACCCGTGGACCCTCCATACCCAGGCGGGTGGGGGCACTATTAATACATACTTCCCAAGGAGGCATAATTTTTACATAACAATTTATGAAAGAAAGCTCTGAAGTGAAAGTTAAACTGGAATGAGTTACCAAGAGGTTAAAAAATTACTTCTTTGACCTTCTTAGGTTAAAAATATTAAATAAGAATCTTCCATTAAGGTTTCTTTCCAGTACACCTTGTACAAAGCTTGGCACTCTCCTCTAGCTCATCCTCACAAGAAAAAAGCTGAGCAACTGAAAATCACAACTTTTTTTAGATGCTTGAGAGCACTGAGGTCATATTACAAACCGCTACTCCCAGAATTGGAGAGACAGGCAAGTACAGAAGATAAAAGTTTACTGGGGCTGAGTCCTCTGCTGCCAGTGCAGTATCTTAAGGATGGCTTGGATGGTAGTTGGTGAATTGCCAAAGGCTCCGTGGAGACAACCTTGAGAGTGCTGTTCTGCTCTCCTCAAGGGAAAGCATTTGACAAGGACCTAACCTGCCTGGGGGGAGGAAAAGCTACAACTCCAACCCCTCTAACTTTTGACATGGAGGAAGGGACAATCCCAGCTCTAGCTACCTCTCTCTGGTTTGTTCTCATCCCAACTAAAGGTGGAAGAAAAAACATGAAGAAACACTTGTGAAGGTTGCAGCCCAGAGGTATAGGCTTACTGAAAGATTGAGACTGAATTACAGGACCCTGTAACCCTTTCCCTCCCCTGATATGTCACCACCACATCAATCTGGCATTTTTGGTCTACCTAGCATGTACTAGACAAGCGCAGTTTTCAGATGAAATATTGCAGTTCTTGCAGCGTGAGACCTGGAACCAGGACACACAGTCTACTACAAGTCCTTAGCTGGGGTCCCTGATCCCTAAGGCCATTGTATCCCTATGTCCTGCCAAGCTTCCCAAATGTAGCCCTTCTCTCATACAGAGTAGAGACCAGGGGAATGGTCTCCAACAAAACAACTTTGCATGTAGACAAAAGGCCTAATCGATGCCTCCAGACTCCTCCAACCAAATCTGCATGGAGGGAGTAGATTGCCTCTTGTGAGGAAACCGTGACATCCTGCTGCCTAGCCTAGGGACAAGACCCACACTAGTTTGGACTTTGCTAACAGAGCAGTGATGGCACCAACCCAGCCAGCAGGCCCCAAAAGGAACTCAGAAGCAAGTCCTGTGCAGCTCAGGCAGAGAGAACCAAACACAGGAAAAAAGGAGGCGAGAACAAGGACTGAGTGAGGCAGGCCCTGCCTCTCCTATACCACCTGGTAAGCTCTGAAGAGCCGTGTGCATATTGAAAGGTTGAACGACCAAAAGGACACATTTCACACACAGGCTATGTGAGAGCAACATGGCTGGTTTATTCACCCAGGGGCAGGTGGGCTGAGTCCGAAAAGAGAGTCAGCACAGAAGAGGGTTTAGTGAGGGTTTTTATAAATGGGGATAGCTGGCCCCCTCCCGCCTGCCCTGTTAGGTTCTTTGTTTCTGGGCCAAACTGGCAGGTGAAGAATTGCTTCCTGCTGCGTGCAGCAGAGGATGGTGGGCAGAACAGCTGTTTGTAGTAAATTCTTCAAACAATAAACTTCTATGACCCCTTTGCCCCAGTCACATCCATCCTTCTGCTCTGGTATCGTCCGTATCAGGAGAGCTAGGGAGGGCTAGCCTTGGTCTCTATCAGGGAGGAAGGGGGAAGAAATGGTGGCTGCAGCTGTCTGTTAGATCTACAAAGTCTGGGGACTCCCCAGACTCCTGCAGCTATGGTGTTACAAGCCTAAATTTTGCATTAACCACATTTTGTCCTATACATAATTTTCGGGTTTCCACCTGGAACAAACCTAACACACGTGTGTGTATATGTGTGCACACACTGTGCGATACAAGACTAGAAGTCTGCCTCTACATTGCTACTAAACATATATGCCTACATATAAACATTTAGTGGCTACAACACCTGTCACTTCTCTTGTTGACATTAATCTGGTTGATAAAGTTGTTTTATGCTGTAAGAAGATATATTTTTGCCATAGGGCTTAATATGACTAGTTTTACATTTTTTAATGTGGCTTGAACTGGCTCTCTTGAGGAAAAAAAATTATTTTTCTCACCAGCGAGTTATACTGTACTGTACCAGAAATTGAAGCCATAAGAGTGGCTTTGTTCTCCAAAGAAAGATTTTAGATGAAGAAGACACTGCTGCGAGAGCTGAGTCTAGCAGAGCTCCTCGTGTATAGATCATGGTAAATCAAATGAGAAATGAGGTGGGGGGGGGAGGGAAGAGAGGCAAGAAGTCAAAGAAAATAAAAAGCATAAGATATTGAAAGGTGCACTCGGGATCCGAGTGTCATAGTCCCTGGAGAGAGAATTCAGGAAAGATGGGATGGGGAGACCATGGGCATTATCTGCCACCCAGAATGTCTGCAGCTTTCTGTGCTGGGTTGATTTATATTGAGTGGAAATAAACACCTAAGACAAGTCCAGGAATGTGGTTGTCATCATTTTTGTGAGGGTAAGAGGTGTCTCCAAACTCGGTGACCCTCAACTGCTCCTACACATCCCAGGGAACCCACCTGCTCTCTTGCGTGTCCCTTCCCAGAGTTAATCAGCGACCAACCCATGAAAGGACTCAGAGAGCCGAGACAATGGACCAAAGGTAACTGGGGAAAAGGTGACACAATGGCCCTGTCTAACGAGTTTCCAATCTAGCACAGCCTGCAACAAACCCCGGAGCACTAGCAGATGGTTCGACCAGGACTGGGTAGATCTTAGGGTAGAATAATTTCAGAAGGAAACAAGGTGTGGTCTGAAGGAGATAATTTACTTCTTTATTTAGTTCCATTCCAAGTATCTAATTTCCATACAAATAGACCATAGGAGTCAAAAAGATTATGATAAAAAGATGATGGAACAATTTTAATTAGCTAGAAATTTGTTCATAATTACTTTTAAAAATATCCTTTTTCTTTAACTTACTGTAAATTAATGACTGAGATCAAATACCTTCTGCATATTCAAAGTTCACCCTGCATATTTACAAACGAAGTGTACTAGTCAGGGTTCTCCGGGGAAAGAGAAGCAATAGGGGATATGTATGTACATCACCTATTTTTATATATATATATAAAGAGGTTTATCATAAGGTCTTGGCTCCCACAATTATGAAGGCTGAGAAGTCCCACAGGCTGCCACCTGCAAGGTGCAGACCTAGGAAAGTCAGTGGTGTAGTTCAGAGGCCTGAGAGCTGGAGAGCTAATGGTGGCAATTCCAGTTCAGGTCTGAAGGCCCGAGAGCCAGGAGCACCCAAAGGTAGGAGAAGATCTATGTGCAGCTCAAGAAGACAGAAGAAAATGAATTCAACCTTCCCCTGCCTTTTTGCTCCATTCAAGCCCACATACAGTGGAGAGAACCAGCTACTTTGCTCATACCACCAATTCAAATGCTAATCTCTTCCTGAAACACCCTCACAGATACCCCCAGAAGTGATGTTTCCCCAGGTATCTGGGCAGCCATGGCCCGGTCAAGTTGATGCATGAAATTAACCATTCCATGATGGGAACATTTGCATGTGTTAGATAGTGACTGCAAAAGGATTGTTCCAGGACTTCCTCCCATTTAGAAACATGTTCCACTGTACTTACACATACTTACATATTCTTAAACACACAACATAGAAGACAACTCCCAAAAATGAGGTGGTGCTATACCAAATATGCAAAATATAAGATTTACACACACATCCATTGCTTTTTAAATCTTCTTAAGTTTATTTGTTGTTTTGGTGAGTTTATGATATCTCCTCTAAACAGACACTAAGGGCTCTTTTTTTTCTTCCTCTCTTTGCCAGGCTAATGCTGAAAGGGGCTGGTAAAGGACATCATTGTAACTTTCCAGGTCCCTGCCCTAAGCGGGGAGGGTCCTTCTCAAACACTCTTCCATACAGGGCCATAACTAAGACAGGCAAAGGGGCTCCACTTCGGCTCTTCAGACGTCCATCTCTTGAAATCTAGCCAAAGAAAGCAAAGGATTAACTCCATCGCAGGGCTGGTTTCCAGCCCAAGGACTTCTCTGGGGACAAAGCAGCATAGAATAGTAAAAATCACACAGTGCTTGGTGTCAGAAGACCCAGATTCCTCTTTCAGGTCCAATAGTAGAGGGACTTTGGGTGAAAGTGCAGCAACTAAATCTGTTACACAGGTGGTCAAATAAGATAATGTTTTCAAAAGTATTCTTTAAACTCACGAATCACAATGCAAATTATTAGTTATTAGTATCATTATAACAACTCAAAATAACACACCCACAAAATAAGTTGTGGATGCATTACTTAATGTACTTAACTTGATGAAGAGAATATTAATTGCCATTATCAGCAATCAATATTTTTACTTTAATTTCTCTATGAATTCACTGTTGCCTCAGATCTCAACATCACATCTATGCAGAAAAATGAACCGCAAATTCTCCATCACAGCCTAAAGTCAATATAAAACCTCAACTTGTGTTTCATATCACAGTTTCCATGTCTTTAAAGTGTCTCATGTAGAATGTGAACCACGATATTGTGAGACTTTCATTATTTCAAAGATTTCATTATGTTGGTCTACCCTGTCTGCTTGAAGAAATTTATCATCCCGAAAACCTCCTACCTCATAGTGCCTTTCAGGAGCAAGCTGACTCCCACTTAGAATGATCTGTGGGAAAACATAACTTGTTCCGAATGTGCCACTGAGAGAGAATTCTTCAAACTTGGTAAAAGCTGATCCCACAGGCTCTCCACAAGTTCTTACATCGGTGGTTTGACACTTCAGTAACGTGCATACCTATGTGGGAAAAAAAAAAAAGAGGAGTCAGAAAACTTTCAAATATTTTCTCAACTAAACAACACAATTTCAAAGAATAGAGGAATATTTAAGTTGCCTTGGAAGAAGCATTTTTCAAACTGCATGTCAAAACTTATTAGTGAATCCTAAAATCAATTTAGTGGGTCAGCATTAGTTCTTTTTTTTTTAATGAAGCCAAGTAGAATAGACTAGAATTTTTAAAATCAAAGTTATTGCACATAATTATAGCTATTTCTAATTTTAATTTGAACTATTTCATAAACTGTTTCAATTAAATCTCCCTTTTAACTCGGTCACACATCCAGTTGGCTACACTGAGCCTGATGTAAAACATCCTTCTTAGTGTAGACTCTAGTTGAAGACAGTCTGAAAAACACTACTCTGAAGTAACCCGATTGAAAAAGAGAATGCGTGGAAGTTGTAGCTTCGTAAACGTGAACCTGGCCTGCTAAGAACTAATCAATCTGCTTTATGGTTTTGCCTTGCAGCCACAAGAACTAATTCTGTTCTTGCTAAGACTGAACAAATAAAGCGTTCTAGGGACAAAAGTCAGTGATAAAGGCAACATTATACCATTTAACTGAATCCAGCACAATTTTCAAAGAAAGGCAATGATGACCTAGAAGTAAAACTAGTAATAAGGCCATTCTAACATGGCATTTCTACCTGCAAGTAATAAGCATTTCTACCTGCAAGTAATATTGGCCTTCTACTGTGTGCAGTCCGTCAAAAGCACCCAGTGCATAGACCTCATCTGTTCGCTTCTCAGACATCTTGTAAGTTAAGTGACAACACAGGTCTTTCTGGCAAACTGTGTAATTTCCTGTGTTTCTCTTAAGCTCAATGAAGGTGAACTCATCAAAATAAATCATCCCTGGAAATTCAGACTGCTCAGAGGAGAATGGCTGGACTCTTCTGGCATAAGCCTGCCAGTCAACAGCTGCCGGGTAGGTGGGCTCACGGTGAGGCCGAGCCTTCAACTCTGCTAGTAACAGCTGGCCACTCTCTGTTTCCATGTCATAGTGATACACCTTGACGGCTTCTGGGGCGTAGATTCCACTCCCTACGGGCAACGTAAAGAAACACAAATATTACTTTCAGATTTCTTATGGTGACAAACTAATAGACTATTTCCATGTGAGTATTTCTCTTTATTTCTTTAAATAGAGAGTTATTAAAGCATAAACATTTTCAAGATAGTTATAGAGATAGCTGTGACATTGGCATAAGTTCCAATTTGATGCTGCATCCTCTGTAAGGTACTACTTGCGCTAAATTATCATTTGAAATGGAGAACTTATTTTTTGGGTTCTTTAAATGTAAACTACCCTTTTTCTTTTCTTTCCTTTTTTTCCCCCCTGTACCTCAGCCTCCTGAGTAGCTGGGACAACAGGCATGCGCAACCACACCCAGCTAATTTTTTTATTTTCTGTAGAGACAGAGTCTAGCTATGTTGCTCAGGCTGTTCTCAAACTCCTGGCCTCAAGCAATCTTCCCACCTCAGCCTCCCAAAGTGCTGGGGTTACAGATGTTAGCCACTGCACCCAGCTCCCCTTCTTATGCCAATTTAACAACAAACTAGAAAATTTCCAACACGAGGGATAATTTTAGCTCTCCACTGACTAATTTGTTCATGTTTAGAATTCTCATCTGGATCAATGAATAACAAAGCAGTCAAGAGGAGAGCTTGCATTTTCTTGAACATAAATACTATAAAGGATAAACTCTAAAAAAATGATTAATTCTAAAGTGACCTTATCACCTTGACAAACAAGATTTATTTCAATATTACTAATAGACATTGGCTGTGAAGTTCCTTAGATCTGGCTTTCATATTTCACATGAATAGACTTCTCTCTAACTCCAATTTCCCCTCAAGTAAACTTGAGATAATAATGTTTGCCTCCTTTATTCAAAAGGATAGTGTTTCTTAGCAGAAACCCATGCTGTCATTAATTTTGTGATGTTAGAGTTATTAAGAGAATCGTTAAAGAAAAGTGTGGCTTGAAAATCAATGAAGACTTGCTAAGACTGTCACTGTCACTTGGCGCATGACGAGCGTGAGTTACCTGTCATGTGCATGCTGGTGTTGTGGGTATTTGCAGCAAGCAGATTGACGCGCATGGCTCTGGCCCACGCTGAATGGAATGGAACCGCAGAGAGGAGGGGCAGTGTGTTGTACCATGCCGTGGGCAAGAGGACACTGTCCACTTGAAACTCATCCACCACCACGACAGCCGGGTCATGAGAAAAAATGTCAAAACAAGTAAAAATGCCAAACTTCCCAAAGGGAGTGTCAAATGTCACAGGTTCTGAATCCTTGGGGAAATCAAATTGAATTTCAGGTGCAAAAAGATTGTACTGTTAATAAAAAGCAAAGAAGGGGAAAATTAGTAAGAAAAATTGTCAAATAGATGTGATCCATACCCAAATCTTTTTTCCCATGTATGTTGACATGCACATTTAAGACTGTTACACATAAATTTCCATAAACCATGCTTACTGTCCTACTATCTATGAGTTTTCTTACTGTGACATTAATCAAAAATTTTCATTTTTCAATAACCAGTGAATGAAATCATGTCCACAAATGATATTTAAAATGTGAGTATTTCTATATTAAAAAGCAAAGGTTGAAATCTTGAATCTTATGATTTGCAGATTGTTTTCCACTGTATTCTTTAAATTTCAACAGCACTACCTGGGTGATATCTAAAACAGGTTAATAAAATAAACTTCGTCATGTCTCCCTATGATACTGCTAGGTTTACAGAAGCAAAATCAACTTAAAATGAATTCAGACAATACAATAGCTACATCTTGCTAATTAGTAATTTTATTTATTTATATATCTGTATATGTATATGTGTGTGTGTGTGTGTGTGTGTGTGTGGGAGAGAGAGAGAGAGAGAGACAGGGTCTCTCTCAGTTGCCCAGGCTAGAGCACAGTGGTGTCATCATAACTCACTGCAACCTCAAAACTCCTGTGCTCGAGTCTCCCACCTCAGCCTCCTGAGTAGCTGGAACTTCAGGTGCATGCCACAACTCCCACTAGCATTTTTATTTTTTGTAAAGATGGGGTCTTGATGTGTTGCCCAGGCTGGTCTTGAAATCCTGGCCTCTGATCCTCCCTCCTTGGCCTCTGAAAGCGCTGGGATTATAGGCATGAGTCACTGCACTCAGGCAGTAATTTCATTTTTTTTTTCAGCCTGATTATTGCTCCAAAATTCTACTTGACCTGGGATCAGGTGTACAGCATATGTTTTGCTCAGGTTTTGGTTTGGCCTGATGTGTGCATACGCATGCTCTGGCAACAGACACCCCAGCCCCATGGGCCACTGAGGCTCTTTCGCTCCCCCATTCTCCTCCCATGTGGAAGCCCCTCCTTCACCCTTCATCTTTCAGGAAAGGCATGTGGCCTAATTGGAATCAAGGAGTGATAAGGCCTTTGCAGGGTTTCTAGGAAAGAGAAATACACTTTCCCTGTAGTTGTCGTTCATAAAGATGTGAACTTTGTGTTGCTGTAGCCATTGGCTTCCAAAAGGAGAGTTAGCTACCCTGGGGAAAGCTATAACAAAGGGCTAGGACAGCGAGAGGGACGGATGATCTCTTTTGAGCCTCTAGGGACAGCCTGCACCTGAAATGAGAACTACTCTTTATAGTTTTTCAGATGAAGTAAATTCTCCTCTTTTTTATAAAGCCAATTTCAGTTGAGGTTTTTTTTCCATTGTAATCAAAAAAGGCCTAATATAATACATGGTAGCTTAGTATGAAATGTTAACAAATTGGGCCATAAAAACCTCCCATATTAAATCTTGAATGCAACAGAGCATTTCTTATTTTTTCTCAAAGAATATTAAAATCTTTGTGAGACTATTATCACATCCATTTTTAATATTCTATTTTATGGCTAATTCAAACTCAGAACACTTATATGGAACTGAAGTAAATTAAATCCTCTTTTCAGTTAGAATGTAATAATTAAGAGACACATCTATGAGAATTCTCTCCCCAACATTCAACAAAAATATGTACATACATACCACAAACAAACAAAGGAAGTAAATCAAGTTTAGCTAAGGCACAAGTAATTCTCACCTTATGGTAGCGTGCCACCAGCCTACCCTGAGAATCAAATACCACATCTGTGTTGTACTGGTAACGGCCATCAGAAGGACACTGCGGGTCACTGGCGCTGCATGGCTTCTTGTCCCCAATATTTGCCACAACGTAGATAGAGTTGTCCTTGGCCAGGCAGCTGAGTCTTGCTTGCACTGGTGTGTAGCCAAACCTAATTCAACAGACATTTCCTCAAACTCACTATATTTTAGTGATTTCTGAAATACCAAAGTGATATTTTATTTGCCTGTTACGTATAACACAACAGCTCTAGGTCAAGAATGAACAGAAAAGGCAGGACTAGGTGGCTCATGCCTGTAATCCTAGCACTCTGGGAGGCCAAGGTGGGAGGATTGCTTGAGCTCAGGAGTTCGAGACCAGCCTGAGCAAGAGTGAGACCCCATCTCTACTGAAAATAGAAAAATTAGTCAGGCATGACGGCACATGCCTGTAGTCCCAGCTACCTGGGAGGCTGAAGCAGAAGGATCACTTGAGCCCAGGAGTTTGAGGTTGCTGTGAGCTAGGCTGATGCCACAGCACTCTAGCCCAGGCAACAGAGTGAGACTCTGTCTCAAAAATAAATAAATAAATAAATAAAAGAATCAACAGAAAAGATTTTAAAGGTCACATGCAATGTAGTGTTCATCTTCATGAAAGCTGATCTGTTTTAATGTGCCAGACTCCAGATTACAGAGCAAGACTGAAGCACAGAAAAGATAGAAGAAGAGGAGGAAGAGAAGCAGGCAAAGGAAGGGCTTGAAATTTAGCAGACTCTTCTAATGGGAAGGACCTTGTGTACAATCCAAACCACAGTATTACAAATATGCTGCTATGACATGTGTTTAGAAACATGAATACCAGATAGCAGTAAATAGCTGGTCCCCTCTGGATCATCTTCTGTAGAGAACAAATGTAGCATTGTATAGTGGAAATTTTTTTAAAAAACAAAATAAAAGCACTGCACTGTGCTGGCTCAGTTTTCTCATCTGTCAAATGTAACATAATAGCTTCCTTCTGCCTTAGAGCTTCCTCATGAGAAATCCTGAGATAAGTACAGACATGAAGTTCCTTTGCGAAGTAAAGCCAAATCCATCCACATTGGGGATACTTATCCTAGAGGTAAAAGGGAATGTGGCGAGGGAGTAGCTGGCTTCAAATATGTGAAAGGCTTAATGTGGAGGAGATGGCTTGCATATGTGAATATCATACAGAGTGCAGAACAAAGGGGAAAGGGAGTTATAAGGAGGCAGATTTCTGCAGAAAATAAGATTTAAAAAAGTTTTAGCAACCAGCTCACTCTGTCAAATAAATGGATTTGCTAGTCACTGAAAATCTCAGTATAATATGGTATATGCAGGCACTTAGAGTCCATTCAGTTAGCATAGCTTAATGGAAATGGCTACATTTTAATCTCAGCCAACCTAATTGCCAATTATAAGACCTTAAGCCTCCTTTTCTTCTCATATGTAAAATGCAATAAATTGAATGAGATAATGTGCATTTACTGGGACCAAGTAAATGCTCAGTAAATAAAATGTGGCTATTAGGGATTTTGTAATTACAAGAAGGCAGCCCAGGGTAGGGACGGCTTTATTGCTTTTTGAAGACATGCAGGGTCTCTCCATGATCTCTCAGGCCCTCAGCAATTGATTTCAAGCTAATCTTTAAATTAAAAGGACAGGCAGGGTGCAGTGGCTCACACCTGTAATCTCAGCACTTTGGAAGCCCAACACAGGAGGATCACTTGAGCCTGGGAGTTTGAGACCAGCCTAGGCAACATAACAAGACCCCATCTCTACAAATAAATTTTAAAAATTAGCCGGGCACGATGGCGTGTACCAGCTACCTGGTAGGCTGAAGTGGAAGATTTGCTTGCGCACAGGAGTTCAAGGTTACAGTGAGCTATGATCGCACCACTGCACTCCAGCCTGGGTAACAGAGTGAGACCCTGTCTCTAAAAAATAAATAAATAAGACAGATTAATAAACTACTGGTTTAGACCTTTTCTTTTTTTCCTTCAAGAAAAACAGAGAAATACTATCAATATTCATATTCACTCAGACCTATGAGTCTGTCATACACTTTTCTTAATTTTTCTCTTCTTGGATAAATAATTCAGGTTCTTTAGTATTTCCTATTAGTTCCTCATGAAAAAGCCCAAAGAAGTGTTTGACTTGTCAGCATTCTAAACAGCAGTATTTAAATACACAAGGATGACCACGCGGCCCTCAATTATCCCTTTCAGGGATAAATATTACCAGGGAAGAAACTGGTTTTCTTTTCCAGTACTATCATTATATTGAATACTGGATTTCTGTTTTTTATAACACAGAACTAAAAGCTTACCATTTGAATAAGTATGTGCAACACTCCACAGTGTTTCATCGGTCACTTACCTTCCCAACTGAAAATAATTCATCTACGGCTAATTATCAGATTAAGTATATCTTTCCACTAGGAAAGTCAGTTTTGTCAGCACAAATAGGGTGTGTTTTAGCACAAGTCTCATGAATTACGGCAAATGATTCCTTCCTGTTTGGGGAAAAGCCACATAAGGAAATAACTGTTGAGTCATAGTTACGTGGTTTCTGTAAACACAGACCGGGCAACATTTACAGGATAATTTTCCAAAGGTAAAAATCCCAGGGAGAGACTCAACTCTCATAGCAGAACTAGAATGTTGTAGCATTGAACTTGACTTTCCAGTTGATTTCTCATAGTCAAAATTATCAAATAAGTTCCTCTTTTTGTGCAATAGTTGTGGTTCTAAACAGGTATATGTACAGCAAATTATATTACTTTTTAATGTATCAATTTCATCATTTAAAGGCACTACATATAAAGCTTTTTCTTTTTTTTTGTTGGTAGACAAGGTCTTGCTATGTTGCCCAGGCTTGTCTCAAACTCCTGGGCTCAAGTGATCTTCCTGCCTTGGTCTCCCAAAGTGCTGGAATTATAGACATGAGATTCCATGCTCAGCCACATTTGAACTATTTGAAAAGTAAATATAATCTACTTTATACATTTTTCTTATTTATTATACATTTTTTCTTTAATAAAATTTTGTCTAGGCCAGGCGCGGTGGCTCACGCCTGTAATCCTAGCACTCTGGGAGGCTGAGGGTGGATCATTTGAGCTCAGGAGTCCGAGACCAGCCTGAGCAAGAGCGAGACCCCATCTCTACCAAAAATAAAAAAAATTAGCCGGCCATGGTGGCACATGCCTGTAGTCCCAGCTACTCGGGAGGCTGAGGCAGAAGGATTGCTTAAGCCCAGAAGTTTGAGGTTGCTGTGAGCTAGGCTGACACTTTGGCACTCTAACTCGGGCAACAGAGTGAGACTCTGTCTCAAAAAAAGAAAAAAAAAATTTAAATTTTGTCTAAACTACAGCTATTAATAATTATGAAAATCTCTCTAAGAACAAGAACATGAACAAGTGCAGACTCAGGTTTTTTCTATATAAAAAAGTAATAGTGACAGCTAGCATTGGAAAGCACACTACAGTGTGCAAATTCCACGTATATTACTTCATTTGACACTCCTGTTTACTCTGTAAGGGAAGTAGAACAGAAAATTTATTATGCTTGTTTTACAGATAGAAACAGAAACATCAAGCATTTAGATTATATAAGCCCACATCACTCAGCTAGGAGGTTATAAAATGTGGTCTGAGAAACAGTTCTTCCTTTTTCAAGTTCTATGCAATTTCCATTCATCATATTAATTGCATTGAATGATAGTGACAGTAAAGTTCTTTGGAAACATAGATTCATTCATCTTTTTACTATTCCTATGAAAGAGGCAGGTGTTCATGGATGAACCAACTTACTTGTATTTGGTAACACAAGTGCTAGATATTACAACTTTCTTACTTTGCGGAAACCCAGTTAAATGCATTTGTTATAAAAATTGTGTATATATACACTATTCTTTAAAGACAATTGCAACAAATAACCAACCAAAGGATCATTTTCTCAAGTCATTTACCAAACAGGAGATATGCCAGATGATATACATCACGAAGCACTAGAGGTATCTAAATCCTATACCATAGATTGACCATTGGTTAACAAAATGACTAGTCAAGCTTAGTGAACTTACTATTAGTATTTTACAATATCACAACTTTTTATTTAAAAATTGAAGGGAAATGACAAGACTTACCTCTGGGGGTCTCTGCATGGAATCCAGTTCACTTTAGGGTCTGGTATATCCTCCAGATAGGGGTAAATGCTCTCCCTCGTAAAGACCCAACCATAGATTCCATCTTCTGGGGTCACAATCATGTGGGCACCCTAGTCAAAACGAGTGGGACAAAACAGTTTCTCATGGATTCCAAATACTCCCATTCTTACCAAATTGCAAACCTCCTTTACGATATCCCACTCAGTATTTTAATAAAAGGTCAATACCTGCTTGGCTGCCAACTTAACTGCCTCCTCCAAAACATCTATGTTCTTGTTCATCAGGAGCAAAGCTTCTTCTTTTGAAACAGGTGTTTCTGTGCTGTTTGGTAATATAACAGCATGCTCGTACACTGCAGCAATAAAAGTGTCCAGTGCACCAGCACTCAGGATAAAGAGGGCAAAAAGTGCCACACACTTTGGAAAGTATGATCCAATCATAGCTAAAATTCAGTGATCTTTGAAAACCAAATTTAGATTCTTATATTTTGTTTCACTGGAAAAATTTTACATTAAATCTCTTCCAGCAACCAGTTGTATTTATTTTCTCATTAATATATTACACAACTCAGCATTGAGAAAGGATATTGTGCAAGAAAACTGACAGCCAGAAGTACATAACTGGATTGTGCAGTGCTGTTGTTGACATTGTCCATAAGTCAACCCAACTCTAAAAGTAGAATGATGAGCCAACCAGATCAGTTCACCCCAGTCCAAAACACACTGACGGTTGAACTTTTTTCTTTTAATAAAATACATTTTTCTGGTAAATGATTTTTTTCATTAATAGATCCAAAATTGGATCTATTGGATTTTTTCATTAATAGATTCAAAATTGGATCAGTTCTAGAAGGTAGCCACCCTCGCAACAATTTGTTGAACCCTCTACTTAGATGACTGTGTACCCGTTTCTCCCTTAAGACCCTTGCTCTCCATCTGTCTCTAAGCTCCAGCTCTTCATACAGGTCTCCCAAATCCACTTCAGTCCTAAATGATATTTCTGAACTCCTACAGCTAATTTTTTCTGTACTGTTAAATGTCTCTTACTGCTTGCTGTTGTCTTGACCTTTAATTTAAATCTTATACTGATTCTTAATTTTGTATATGTATGCCTTGTTTTCTTAAAGAGATTAAAAGGCATCTTAATGTTTGCTCCTAGGACATCCATGTCCAATAATCATCTAGAGATGATGCATCCCAGGGGTGTGAGCCCTGGAAGGTAAGGAAAGCATCCTGCTCACTGTTGAACCTCATCACCCCAGCACATGTATGACAGGTGGTGGGAGCCCAGTACATGAATGGGTGTTGAATGAAGGAGTCCACTGACAGGTCAATCTATTCCATGTTTGAACATTGCAAATTTTTAGAACATTCTCTCCTGTGTTGAGATGCAATTGACTCCATCTATTTTCCACAGTTTAAACAGTAACTCCAATCCTGCTGCAATATAATAGACTATGAGATAATTCAGAGTGTTAAATTCTCTCTTAAATCTTTTACTTTTCAGACATATGATCCTTTAAGTTCTTTAAGGACAGGGGCCACATTACAATTCTCTGCTGTTCCTTTGAAATTTTATACTGTGCTAAGTAAGCTCTGTAAGTGTTTTTTGTTACACTCAATTTCCTTGCCTAATTTTGGATTGAATCTCCTTGTTTGAATATGAGTTGATTTAAAATGTAGAGTTTCTTTAGAGGTTTAAATCTCTGATTCTGGAGTCATTAATACTATTTATCTCTTGGGATTCTTTCTAATACTCACCTGATCTAAAGAAACTTGTAAATTTTGGAGATTTGTGTGTGGGGGTTGTTTGGTTTGGTTCTATAATTCAAAGTCCCTCAGTTATAATAACCTTCTCCATTATAATATGCCTTCTTCCAGGTACCCCACTGTGCTTCCACATGTCCTTATGCCCTGAAATGGCACCCATCAGACATCAATTCTTTCAGAATAAATATCTGAGGACAAGAAGGAAGCTGTGTAAGACACACAGGTTGCTTTGTGATAAAAAGAAAAGTATTTTCATATTTCAAATTGAAATTCTAACTCTTGCCTTGGTTCACTTGACTTTCTGAATAGAATTGAAAGGAAACATGAGAATTCCCCTTCATTCTCCCAGGCCCTAATTCCAGGAAATGTACCAGCTTTTTATTGTGTTAAAATCAATAGAAACTTGAGTTCAGTGTTCCATTACCAAATGTGGTTAGTAAGGACTTTGCTTCATAAGTATGTGAGTAATCAGGATTGTGAATACAAGTGATTTTAAACAAGGTATTTGCATATAATCCAAATGAAAGGTTGGAATTATTGTGGGAGTATAAAGTTTAGAGTCTGAAGTTTTGTATTAAAATAAATATAATTCTTCTTTTAAATACATAAGGGAAAATTTTAAAGGGGAGAAGAGGTCCTGGAATAAAATCTATGAGAGTCTATTTCTAATACTCACTGTAAAACCTCCTCCATTCCCACTGTCAGGGTCCTGACCCCAGGAGCAAGAATCCCTCTTACAGGGTCCCCACTGATCCCACTCTTCCCAATCTAACCTTAACACTGTAATTCATTTGCATTCCATTAACTGCTGCTTCCATTAATTAAGATGCTTCCCATGTGTGTATGGAATTGAGGCAAACAATCAGAGCCTTCTTGTACTTGGTCATCTTTCTTATTCTTAGCTAAAACCACTCTTGTTACTATATTTTAACACGATCACTGCTGCTCTGATCCTAGAATGATTTCTCACTGAATCCTACCCTTCTGGCTCAAGTTCATCACCTCTCCAGTCCTTGTTGCTATTCCCTTCTCTGAACTCTTAATACACTTATGGTCACTGGCCACGTTGTTGTCTTTCAATCTCTTTCTCTCCTCTCTCTCCCCCACATCAGATCTTTTTCTACTTAACACCTTCAACTACCTTCTATAAACTCATAACTACTGTGTCTCTATCTTTAGCTCAAACTTCTATCCTGAACTCCAGGCCTATTTATCCAACTCAGAAGAGACCTCCTGTAAGCTCCCACCGAGCATCAACCCGCTGCCAGTACCTGTACGTATAAACTCTGCCTCCCTCCTCTCACTACAAATGACTGCTAATGCTCCTGTCTAAGGCCAGCCCTCATCCTGTACACTGGATCCCAAGGACATTGCTTCCCAAGGAGTAGAAGTTCTCTCTTACTGTTTATCATCAATTTTTTTCTCTACTGGATACAATAAAGAAAATATATATAACTTGTTAGATTCTCCTATCTTAAAAACAAAACAAAAACCTCTTGATCTGACATCCCCTTCCAGTTCCTGCCCCATTTCTCAGCCACATTTTACAACAAAACTCCTTTCCAGGATTGTATTTCCTGTCTCAATTCCCTTCCTCCCAGCAGGATTTTACCCCACTGCCTTTACTTCGCTGCCTTGCCAAGGTTGCATGGATCCCCACATCACTGAGCCCAATGGTCAGTTCTCAGTCCTATCTTATTTAATGTCTTGGCAGCATTTGACACAGCGGCCGCCATCCCGTGGCATTTAACACAGCGGCCACCATCCCATTTTTGACGCGCTTCCTTACCCACAATCTCCTAGTTTTTCCCTTTCCTCTTTCTTGGTGTTTGTATTTATTTTTGTGGACATTTTCTTTCTGGTTCTTTCTTATTGTCCCTGACTTCTTAATATTATTACACCATAGGGCCCAATCTTTGGAATCTGTTCCTAACCACACTGACTCCCTAGGTGATTTCATACATTTCATGACTTTAAATACCATCTCTATATTGGTGACTCAGATTTATATCTCTAGCTCAGATGTCTTCCCTGAACTCTAGACTCTTGCGTCCGACAACCAGCTCCTCAAAATCTCCACTTGGGTGTATGACGGCGTATCTGTCAACATGTGCAAAACTGAGCTCCTAGCCCTCCCCTGAGGCTCCTGTACTGCATGCAGTCTTTCAGAGCTCAGCTAATGGCTCCCCTCATCTTCCAGTGTTCAGGCCAAACCCCTTGGAATCATCCTTACTTCTCTCTTTCTCTCTTACTCTTCTGCTCAGTCAGGTGGTCTTTCACCATAGCAACTGTGGTCCAAGCCACCGACATCTCTAATCTGGATTATTCCAAAACCCTCCTAGCTGGTTTTTGTACCACTACTTCTACTTTTGCACAATAGCAGTCAGAGTGATCCTAGTAAAATGTAGGACTAATTGTGTCACCCTGTGCTCAAAACCTTTCAATAGTATCCGACTTCACTCAGAGTTAAGGCCAAGTTCTCACGATGCCTACAAGGCTCAGTATTGTTGACCTCCCCTTACCTCTATAACAAACCCCGCTGCTTTTCCCGTGTTCACTGGGCTCCAGTGTGCTGACCTCCCTGCTCCTCATGCCGTTCCCAGGTGCTCTTCTGTCTCAGCTACCCTGAGGGGACTATTGCAATTGTCTCCTCCCTGGCCACCCTGCCTTTAGAACTTCCCCTTACACTCTATCCTTCAAACCACCATCAAATTTATTTATTTTTTTAACTGTTTAGTCCCTCATGGCTACTTGACTCTAAAACTCTTCAATGGGTCTTTCTCTTAGCTTCAGAGTAAAGTCTAGGCTTCATTTGTGCTCAGTGACCTGGCTCATTTTTTGCATTGTCTGTCCTTGTCCTTCTTGCTTGTACCCTCCCACTCCCCAGTATATCAGACTTTGCTTGAAGCGTGCTACTCGTCTATGTGTTTGCATACATGACTAGCTCAACCTAGCCGTCATTGACTTATCCAGTGGGTCTATGACATCTTTCTTGTCTTCCAAGGTAGAATTGATCCATCTCTGGTCCCTATATTGATCACAGCACTATCATATTCTATGACTTTTATTATATGTATTAAATGAGATGCTTGAAAATGCTTAGCACAGTGTGTGGCATGTTCTAAATGCTCATTATTTAATTGCTATCATAATGAGTGATGATGATGGTGGTGACAATGCTCTCTTTTTCTAGACTGAGATTTTTAAGCAACAGAACTCTGTTTTATTCATCATCATCATTCAGCACAGGGATTGCTTGATCTATAGTAGGCATCCCAAAGTCATCTAACTTCTTTTTAAAAAATGTTATTATTATTTTTTTCTTTTTAGAGACAGGGTTTTGCTCTGTTACCCAGGCTGGAGTACAGTGGCTCAATCATAGCTCACTGCAGCCTCGAACTCCTGGGCTCAAGTGATACTCCTGCTTCAGCCTCCCGAGTAGCTAGGACTACACGTGCAAACCACCACACCTGGCTAATTTTTTTCTTTTTGTAGAGACAGGGTCTCTCTGGGTTGCCTAGGTTGGTCTCAAGTGCCTGGCCTCAAGTGATCCTTCTGCCTTGACTTCCCAAAGTGCTGGGATTACAGGCATGAGCCACCACACCCAGTCTATTTTACTTTTTAACGATGCACAAGAAGACACGTACAAGGATGCCTAAAGAAGCTTTATTAATATAAAATAATAGCAATAATAATTATAATTTAAAAATAACCAAAAAGATAGAAAACCTAAACATCTGTTGAACTGGACCAAACCACAAAAACAGACTCAGGTACAAAGATTATTAAAAATGATAATTCAGAGTTGGCTAACATTGCTTCTTGGTTCAGCTTATTACTGAGAAATCACAGAAGTACCACAAAGTACATTGTATGTTCAACATCAAGGATATATGTGGCCACCAACCCTGTGTTTTCAAAGGTCATGGCTTCCGTAGCTTTCCAGGAGTGAAGAACATACCAGGTCAGAGAAAGTCCAACAATGAGCATGCCATCTTTTTGCTGATGGCTGGTTGAGAGGCCATAACAACGTGCCCGGGCCCACCACTGCGTCACGGTTGAATGCCTCCGCATTTTGTGAATACTTCATCTGGCTCACCCACGATTTCCATGCAGCAGGCCTGGCCACGCTCACCACATTCATCAGTAGGAGAATGGACAAATGAATAACGTTCTATCCATTGTATCAGGCAAGATGCAACCAGGAAAACAGAATTGACACCAGTTATATTAAGAAAATTTAATATAAAGATTTGGCTAAACGGGTTTTTGATGAAGGAAGGGCAAAAAAAGGAGAGCTGGCATAACACAGAGGTAGTGACTGCAGAGGAAGCAGCTACCACTCCCAATGTTAGTGAACAAAAGGAAGAGGAGGGTGTTAGAAGCTAGAAACTTGCCAGATGTGGGAGGAGGGGGTGCTCCCCAGGTGGTGCGGAGGAGTCAGATCCGTGAGGGCCCCCATGGAGCTGGAACACACCCCTTGAGGAGGCACTAGCTTGTGTGCTGGTATGTTTGAATAATGGCAATGGTGCTGAGAGTGTGGAAAAAAACTGGAAACTAGAACCAGTTCGTACTGGAAGAAACCGCTGCTACCAGGTACAATATTCTTTATATTATTGAGGAAGACACTGATAGGTGAGCAAATAGGAGCAGGTACCTATCCTCTTCCAACCTTTGGTGTCTCTCTAGTGCCCCCTACTGGCAGAACTGAACAGCCGGCAAAGGAGAAATATGTTAATTGCTTGGTTCCAGTCACAGCATCACAGAAAAGAATATAGAACGGTGGGTTTGGAGCTGAGAGACAATAGCTTAGTAATCAGCACATCCCTATAACTGTACACCATACTGCAGGGAAAGTGGAGGAAATAGATGCCTTTTCACATGGGTTGAGTTCACAGTATAAAAATAAGAAATATGCAGAATATGTATAATTTACCATATACAGCATACAAATTTCAAAAAGATGCAAAAAATTCTAAGTAGTGATATCATTATATATAATAAATTACCAAGAAGTCATGGGACTAATCTATGAGAATCTTAGGATAGTGATTTCCTCGGGGGCAGGGGGTAGGGGAGGAGGATTGTGATGGGAGGGGCCACAGACGCTTCTGCTGTATTCATAACACATGCTGGGTGGTGGGCCCTGGGTGATTGTTATGCAATCCTTTATACATTTCTGTGTATCAGAAACATCTGCAGAAAAAACTTTAAAATAACTTGGAATATGCATTTATTTTTCAATAAGTAAGTGTTTCATAAGGAAACTCCCCCAGGCTTTGACATTCCTAAGCCCCGGGCAGGCTCTTTCTTTAGATCCAGTGTGACTTCTCTCCTCTCTTTTCCTCCACATGACAAAAGCCATGCATTGTCCTCCACGGAGCTACCGCTGCCAGCTTTGATTTTTGAGATTATGCCCAAGACTGGCAGTCTTACAAAGCACCACCATCACCACCACCACCCCCCAAAAGAAAAGAACACAGGACCTTTGCATCTAGAGGGTTTGTGCAATTCACTATGCAGAATTAGATAATGGTGACAAAAATGAGGAAGTGCATTTGTCCAAGAGATGGTAATCTAACTCAAAAGAGCTTGAAGAAAAAAAAAAAAAAATGACACTCCTGGGCTCACAGAACTGGGAAGTCCAGTGGAATGTTGGTTCCACCTAGCTAGATCCGGGTGCTTAAATAATCCGACCACAGGTTTCTTTTATAACATTGCCATCTATGGAATATCTAGGAAAGATGGTAGAAATGGAGTCAGAAATGTGAAAATAATTTAGGAAAGAGGTCAAAACAGAAAGAATGCCAGTGGAAATCCGCTGTGTAGAGGAATGAGCTAACACCAGATAAAAAGTAGAAAGTAGGGGCAGTGGTCATTGCAGAGTAGACAGTATGTCACAAAAATTACGGGACTAGATCATATCATAGGGGCAATGTCACAGAGTGGCAAAGAGAATGCACACGCTGTCCTGGTGCCTAGTGCTCAGGACACAGTGGGCAATAAGTAAATGCTTCCTGAATGAGTGAACGATGGGTGGAGAGTGAGCCCTGGAGAAAGCAGACGCTGAGGGTGCAGTGTTGTAATACAGGGGGTTGTAACAGGTAAGTTGTAAAAGACAATTTCAGAAAAAAAGCTAAATAGGAGAAACTCAGAGCCTTATTCACTACCTCCAGAACTGCAGGGGATTCAAGAACTAACATGAAATATAAAGTGAAACAAAAGACAGTTATCAGAGAACCTGGACTCTGACATTAGACTCTTTAGAAACTAAAGAGCTGCTTCCTTAAGCTAAGGCCAAGTGTAACTATGCTTGGGTTGTTTGATACAATAACATGTGTATGTGAAACCACTGTGGAAAGATGAGTTAAAAGGTCATGGTGCAAGCAATTTTACAATCGAGTATAAGTACTCCCCATTTCCCTGGGGATTTTGTGCTTTTGTTTTTGGTTTTTGTTTCTCAATGAATCAAGGCACAGCTGACAGCTCCAAGCTTGAATCAGAGGAACAACTGTCATTAGAATCTGTGAGGAGCTCCTTGCTTATATCTTACTCAAATCAATTGATTTAAGGTCAGCTGCTGACTTCCAGTCAACATTTAATCTTTGGGAAGGGTAACATCATTGTCCAAGAGCCATGACACACACAGCAAAACCACTGCACAACATCTAACTGCCTCAAGAGAAACCTGCCAAATCTGATATGTTCCATATTTTATGAAAAGACAAATGAACACACAATTTTTATTTGTTAATTATGGACTATACACATAGATATACATTCACTACAGCTTTAAGATTACCACCTTTGATGTCCCAATGTTGAACACAGGGAACATATAAGCTCTTCTCAAAATTAAACACAAAACATAGCTTAACCTTTAATATATCTCCTCTTAATAATAACCACTAGATTATAAAAGTGGTCTTAATTTTCTAGTGCATTTTAGGAGAATATTAAAATTGAGTCCATAAGTAGATTTATGACAATATATAAAAACAAAACATAAATGCCTCAATTGTGATTTTTAATGTAAAAATATTGGAACTAAAAAATGATTAGGGAGATATAAAATTAAAAAAATCTGAAAACTGAAAATTATTTCTCTAATTTTAAGAACATAAGAATTAAATAATCAGTAACAAATACATTGCTATATTTCAGTTAGATGGGATATGTGTATTTTGAAAAAAGTAGACTGCTCAATGTTGAAAACAGCGTTACCACTAAACATCATAATCTTTGTGTTGTGGGATTTGTGCCTGTTAAATTGTACCGTAGCCTTCAGGTGGAACAGTTGTGGCTATGAATGCCCTGGGCTAGATCTCCTAGATGAACTTGGAATAGCTGTCATTTCTTCTGGCACGTCTCCAAACAACTTTCACTGTTAAGATAAACTTCCACATTGTCTTCCGATTGGAAAGCAAATTTCCCCCCATCATTAACACAGAAAATTACATGAATTCAAAATGTCCTTAATGTTAAAGCAAATTCAGTTATAAACCTGTCAATTCCCATCACTACTCTTCTCTTCAAGGGCACAGCTGTGTTTAGTGACTCTGAAACTCTTCACACTGCATGCTCACACACACAAGCACACACAAGATCTCACAGCAAGTAAGGCTGGAGCTGAGGTCTGATCCTCATTTATCTGACCCAAACACCCATGCTCTTTCTTTGGTCCTGCACAGCAACATTTCAGCATTGCCAAAAAAGGGACAAAATTACCATAATACTTAAAAATAATCCTTTATGAGGAAAAAAACAAACCATTTAGGAATCATTGGTCTATACTACTAAGATAGCCCTTCAAAGTTCCTTGGAAACTTGGAAGCCTGATAAACACATTTAGTAAAATATATGGTGCAAAACATGCATGTGATGAAGAGATGGCCTACAAGGCCACAGTCATTAATAATGTGGATATCAGCAAGTAAGCTACTGCTGAATTGCTGGTCCCAGATGAGTTGTAAATGGAGTCCTTTGCGTACCACCTCCCAAACAGTGCCACTGTTAGGATAGGCCCAGATGTTCCATTCTTATTTACCAAACGCCCATCTTTTAGCACCTAAGGAAAAGATAAGAAAAGTACAGTCAGCTTTATTAAAATACATGTTACAAGCAGACTAATGATTTTGTAACCATGCTAGATATAATGGATGATCAAGTCATTCCTGCTTGGGCAGGGAAGAAGCAGCAGGACAGGAAGGGGACAGCTATTTTCTATGTAACGAAGACTAGAGCAATTCAAGAGGGCCCAAGGTTTGAGTTTCAACAATTGAATGTAACCATTCATGAAAAGTCAAAATCAGCAGCAGCAATGACTCATTGCACCCAGTTACATGCAAGATAATCAGGAACCAGAGAGGTATACATCACACGTTTCTCTCAAGAAACTTAAAAGCTAATGGTGAAACTAAGCCAGTTCTAAGCATAAAGAGAGAAGTCAGTTTATTAGTATATGAGAGAAGGAAGCGGATATGTGCTCAGGAGGTCTGAGAAGGAAAAGCTGTACTGGGCTGTTTCCCAGAGTGAGGCACAACCTGCCATAAAAAGGAGCAATTAAGAATTTCTTCCTGGGGCTGTATGGCAGAAGACACTGTGGGAAATGGAAATTGATCATGGTGGGAATATTTTACACCATGAAAATTGGCAAATGCATGCTGCAAATCAGGCTTTTTCTTTCATGCCTCAGAAAGCAGGTTGTTACAATTTCCAGCTGGCTTAGAGCTGGAGATTACTGAAGAAGAGAAGAAGCCATATGGTCGGAGCAAGGTGGGGATCAGACTGTGAAAGCCAAGAAGGATGAGATCTATCCTAAAGCCACAGGGTTCTCTGTGAAGGAGTAATGTGTATAAAGTAATTGACTAAGAATAGAAAGAAAGATGAACAGATGGACAATAGAGAGAGCAAGAATAAAGGAAAACGAACCCATCAGTTGTGAGGAGGACAGTGTGGATAGGGAAGAAATTGGAAACTGGGAAAACAAGTACTTTAGAAAACTAGAAGAAGAAAATAACTAAATAGCCTAGAAGATAATTATTGTGCTTCACTGTTAACAAAGCGCCGTCCCCAAACCAGTGAGAAAGGCATATTGTCCTATAGGTACGGAATTCAGAGGTTAAGGGAATTTCCAAAGGTTATATAACTAGTTAGTTGTGGAGACCAGGATCTGCCAGAGTGTCAACAATAACACCAGAGATGCAAAAATGGTAACACATGATGTTTGCACAGTTGTGGGCATAGTAACACTCCACCCTTTTCACGTAAAACTGGGGAAGGAAGGCTAGATAGACAATAAGTGTGTTGAAATCTCTTCAATTGTGATCCTCTAAGATAATGTGTAAATATTTGCTGAAGGAGTGTCCATCAGTGAATGGAACTAAGGAAATACTCAAGAAGATGTTGTGAACATGACTGATGTGAAAACTTTGTTATCTACAATGTTGTAACTGGTCTCTCTAGAAACAATATGTTGACAGAAGGGCCATGCTCTGCAAGGTCTCTACAGAAGGAAGCACTCAACAAATCAAGAATTGTTCGCTGTTTATTTGGTTCTTTTTGAAGAAAGTAGTCACCCTCATCCTACACCATCTTTAGACCACCAGCCCTAAGAGAAAAAACACATTGCCTTAGGCTACCATGACTTCTTAGAAATCTTTTCCAGGAAAGCCCAACTCCTTTTGTTTTAATTCTGTGCTCACAAAACAAACTTCTGACCCATAATTTGGACTCCTGAGAGAGTTTACCAATGGGGAACCTTCTTGAGATGATAGTTTGCTCTCCAGTGGATCTATTTTTAAAAATAGTAAGCTGGTGTTCTCCTTTATTCACCTTGTGAGTTTGGCTACTATCTGTTGCTTAGAACCTGATGAACTTGAAGGACAGTCATGTTTAGAGAGTCTACACTTGTAAAATGAAAACCTGCAGCACCCTCACTACGGCGCTTGCTCCAAGGAATTGCTATAACAAAGACCCTGCCTGCCACATGCCTCTTGTGTATCTTTCTTGGTGTAACATAATCCGTATCTTATTTCCTCTTTCTGAAAAAGAGCTGGAGTAGGCAAGACAAGATTTAAATGATAAATAGGCTAAGTGCCTAGTTTAAAGGGTAGGTGCTGTGCCTCCCTTCCCTCCTTTCTTCCGTCCGAGAGTAAGAAGCCAGAGATGGGAGATAGCATGACAAGTCTGGAGAATTGGTAAGAGTTGAGACTTACAGATATTATAGAGTTAAGTACTTAGACATTTACGACTGTTTCCAACTGCCTGAAACCATTTAGGATGAAAATTTTAAAACAAAGAAAGGAGGTAGCTATGGAATAATTTATTGCTCTTCCACTATCACCATCCAACTTCTTCAAATACTGATATGGTTCAGAGTGATAGTGAAGGTATTTCTGGCTTTGGACCTTTAACCTGTCTGGAAAACTCTAACATTTTTTTTTCTTTCTCCCATGGATGAGGTAGTTTGTTTTCTGTTTGTTTGTTTGTTTCTTGATAAATGTTCAGTCCTACTCCGAGACAGTTCCTCAAAGGGATAGATTTCTATGAGTACATGACATAGAGAAAGTGTCGCAGTAGCACTCAAAAAACTAGACTGCGTGCTCAGTTTACATGGTTGGACTTGCAAGATATAATGTGCCAATATGGCCCTATGCCTTCCTAAGTTCACCTGTGTGACCCTGTTTTTCCCTCTCTTACTTCCTTGAAGTGACTTCGTATATTTTCAGTTCATCTGTGCTTATTTATTCCAGTCCAGCTACCTTTGAGCTACTGGATTTTAGCCCGAGACTCCTCACTTCAGATATGATCATGATTTTCTGCAGTTGGCAGTTAAGTTTTTTTTCCAGCCTCAATTTGCTCATGAGATTCTACCTCACCAGGTTCTATGGCAGCCACGGATTCTTATTTTCTGGGTTTTACTGCCTTAAGGCTGTACTTTATGTTAAATTGTTGGTATCACAGAATTAAATATTTTCATAAATGTGACATATCCCAATGTAATAACACAGGCAGATGCAGATATATGACCATCAGCAGTCTGCAATTTGAAAGACTTCCTTGCTTGATGCTTTGCATAAATTAACTTAGATCCTGTTTTCCTTTTATAAACTATACAGTGATTTCATCCTAGGTACCGAAACTCTGCCACTGTTTGCTGCAATTCAGAGAAGACATTAATATCCAAACTGGTGGAGTGCAGGTATGTATGTGTGCATGTGTCATGTACTAGCAGATATAAACCTGCAGAGTCATAATTCTAATTTGAGACCAGCTTAATTTGTGAATTAATTGGTTACAGCTACTATAATTTGTGAAACAAATAATCTGATTTTCTATTTGTCTCCACATGTGACAAAAGAAATTAAAAATCTATAAACAAACATTTTTCAATGAATGGTATCTTGCACTGATAGTTCTAGCATTGTTAGTTATAATGTTATTCCAATGAAGTGTGTCTTTACTTTAGAATTAATTGCTATAAGATGCAAAAATGGCCACAAAATTTTCCCTGCCTTTACACATGCCCTTTTGCAATGTGATTTTATAGCTCTGTCCATTGAGAGGTCTGAGCCATTTATTTCTCTACTGCTTGAATCTACATTGTTCATGTGACTTGCTGTGGTTGATGAGATGTTCACAAATAGGGTGCAAGCAGAGACTTGCAAAGAACTTGCCCATTGTGGCTTTTCCTCTTGATGCTCTTGGGCTCATTCAACTAACATGTGAATGAGCCCAGGGAGAGATGACCCCAATCATCCCAGCTGTCCAAGACAAGTCTATCACACACCAGTCAGCCCCTGGCAATCTACTAACTAATGGCAGATGCAATGGGCCCAGGCAACATCAACTGAATTCCATCTCAGACCAGAACCACAGCCTACATACACTCAGTTCAAATTGCCAACCCACAAAATCAGGGTTAAATAGATGGTTATTGTTTAATGCCATCAATTTTGGGGGAGATTTGTTAGACAGCAAACGTTAACTGATGCAGTTGCAATAGCCTGTTTACTTGGCTTCAGAGAACATATAAAATGAAAATACTCTTAAAATCCTTTTACCTCAAATTTTCCAGGTGACAGATGAATTTCAGTAAGTAGCACTTCAGGAAAAACATACTCTGTTCCAAATGTACCACTGAGGGAGAACATTTCAAATCTTGTAGAAGCAATTTCTACCGGCCGCCCACAAGTTGTCAAATTAGTAGTTTTGCACTTCAGCATCGTGCATGCCTATGTGGAACAGAAGCAGATAAAATACAATGCCTTACATCTAACTTAACTGTACTAGAACTGTTGACTTAGTTTTTAACCACCGCAAGACAAAATTTTCTTTCTCCAAAAAGGGATTTAGATCATGTTTCTTTCTTTTTTTTTTTTTTTCTTTTTTGAGACAAAGTCTCACTTCGTTGCCCTGGCTAGAGTGCCGTGGCATCAGCCTAGTTCACAGCAACCTCAAACTCCTGGGCTCAAGCTATCCTTCTGCCTCAGCCTCCTGAGTAGCTGGGACTACAGGCATGCGCCACCATGCCCGGCTAATTTTTTTCTTTTCTATATATATTTTTAGTTGGCCAATTAATTTCTTTATATTTTTAGTAGAGATGGGGGTCTCGGTCTTGCTCAGGCTGGTTTCGAACTCCTGACCTTGTAGGATTACAGGCGTGAGCCACTGTGCCCGGCTGATCATGTTTCTTATAATTACCTTCTTTATTGGAAAATGCAAGTGATTTGAGAACCAGCCCACTTCCTGGACAACAAGTGAATTAAAAGAAAGAAGTCAGTTTAGAATTAGACTTCAACCATTACTCTGGTATGTCAGATGATGGCATTGAGCCCAAGGAAGGGGAGGTCTTTGGGCAACAGTATTACTGAAGCTGAAAAGATGATTAAAATTCTGACCGCCCTTGCACCTCGCCTGTCTTTTCCATATCCTTTTCTTTAGAAGAAGATGGGGACATGGAGAATAACAAGAAAATACGAATTCATAGCCAACACTCTATAAAAAGTTTCCATCTTTAAAATTTGTCATTTGAAGGGAATAAAAAGACTAGGACATCTAATTAGAAGACAAACTAAGATTAAAAGTAGTATTCCTGTTCATTGTTGGTTTTAAAAAGTGAAAATAATCTAGACCTTGAACGTGGAGGATAACAAAAAAAAGAAACAAAAAAGTGAAAATAAGACTTTATATTCAGATGTGTTGGCAAATCTAGTTAAGGAAGACTTCTCGAAGTTCACCACGGTAGGTTAATTGTTTCAAATAAAACGTCATCATGATTGGATTAATAATTTTTTCTAAATGTGCTCAAACCAAACAATCAGAGCATACCTAATTTCCATTGCAAATATTTGATAAGTCCCTCTGTGTGTTTTTGTGTATGTGTGTAATATTGTCAAAGCATGGAGTAGTCATGCCCAGAAAAAGCACCTGGTTTTCTAGAACAAATATGAAAAGTCAACTTGGAATTTACTGGCACCTAATACTCCCTCTCACTTGAGCTGAAATTACCTGCCAGTACTCTCGTCTCCTTCGGCCATGTAATCCTGTAAATGCTCCTAGAACGTAAACTTCATTCTCCTCTTTTTCTAACATTCTGTAGCTTAAATGACAGCAGAGCTCTTTTTGACAGACTGTAAGATTTCCCGCATTTTCAAAAAGTTCTGTGAAGTTGAACTCATCCCGGGAAATAAATCCTCCGAAAGTGTTTTTCTGTACTGGGAATGGTCTGATGGCGGTGGCGTAGGCGCTCCAATTCACTGCTGGCGGGTAGGCAGGAGAGGCTCGGGGGTGCGAATCCACCTCCGAAAGGAGGATCCTTCCCAACTGTGTTTTCATGTCATAGTGGTACGCTTTGGGAGAGTTTGGTGCATAGATACCACTCCCTGTGAATGGAAGACAAGTTTTTTTAAAACAACAACACAAAAAATACCAATACGGTCAATTTTCCCCATCAAAATTGGGCATGTGATCATGCCACAATATTAGTCACAATGAGAGAGCACAAATGCTTCTGTAGTTGCACGGAACACCTAACTACTTCTCTTATTCTCTATTGAAAGAGATTAAAACAGACATTCAATGGCCTCGTTTCAAATGAACTTTGAGTATAATAGCATTATTTATTAGCATGAAGGAAAATTAAACCAAATATAAAAACTTTTGTATTCAGGAGTCCCTGAAAGGTGGGGAAAGGTAATGCAAAACATCCTTTTCCCAACTGTGGTGGTTTTCAAATATATCCAAAAATTCTTCAATACTCCTCTCTCCAGTGGGTGGATGTAATTCCCTCTCCTTTAAGTGTGGGCTAGACTTAGTGACTCACTTCTAATGAATAGAACATGGTAGAATTGATGGTGGGTAAGTGAGTAAGTCATCCTAGAAGCAGATCTGTGAGCCCCAGTCAAGCTTTCAGATGACTGCTAGACCAGCCCACAGCTTGACACGATTGGAAGAGATAGGCTGAGCCAGAGCCACCCAAGTAAGCCACTCCCAACTTTCTGACTAACAGAAACTGTGAGATAATAAATATTTTTTGTTTTAAGCCACATTCACTTTTAACTTTTACAGTAATTTGTTATACAACAGCATATAAATAATACACTCTGCCTTTGCCAGTTTAGAGTACATCTCTGTTCAGTTCCCTGTTTTGCCCTTTACTAGCTGGGTAGCATTTGGCAAGCTACTTGCACTCTTTGTGTCTTGGTTTACTCATCTATAAAATTGGGATGATACTACCCATCTCATAGAATTGTCATAAGAATTAGACAACTTAGACACATAAAGGTCTTAGTAAAACCATGGCTTATAATCAAGAACTAGCTTTTCTTTTCTGTTCTTTTCTTTTTTTTCTGCAAAAACATGGCAAACACAGTATGGAGTTCCAACAAAGAAGCAAAATCTTAATACAGGGCATATCCGAGGCATTAGTTTTTCTGCACTTAGAAATATAAGAGGCCAGGCGTGGTGGCTCACGCCTGTAATCCTAGCACTCTGGGAGGCCGAGGCGGGAGGATCACTCAAGGTCAGGAGTTCAAGACCAGCCTGAGCAAGAGGGAGACCCCATCTCTACTATAAATAGAAAGAATTTAATTGGCCAACTAAAAATATATAGAAAAAATTAGCCAGGCATGGTGGCACATGCCTGTAGACCCAGCTACTTGGAAGGCTGAGGCAGAAGGATTGCCTGAGCCCAGGAGTTTGAGGTTGCTGTGAGCTAGGCTGACGCCACGGCACACTACTTCGGGCAAAGAGTGAGACTGCTTAAAAAAAAAAAAACCAAAAAAAGAAATATAAGATGAAACCTAAGCTGGTCATGAATTACCTGTCATATTTAGGCTGACATGATGTGTGTTGGCCACAAGAAGATTAACTCCCATTCCCATTGCCCAAGCTGAATGGAATTCAATAGCTGTCAAAAGGGGCAAAACATTCATCCAGGCTGTGGGAAACAGTATGGTATCCACGTGGAAGTCTTTCACCAGTGTAACAGCAGGATCATGGAAGAGTATATCAAAGCATGTGAAAATGCCAAACCTTCCAAAGGTGGTGTTGAAAGTCACCAACTCCGGCTTTTCAGGGACATCAAACTGAGGCTCAGAGTAGAGGTGGTACTGTAACAAGTGCATAGAATAAAACTAGTAAAGGCTTATTTATTGAAGACATGACTCGTAAACTGCACCCCACTCCCTGCAAAGTCAGTAACAGATTTGGCTATAGTACGGTACAGTCAAGGTACGGTCACACTGCCTGTATATCACGTACCCACGTGAAAGGCCAGCCTCTCTACCCACCCAGTGTAGTATAAAATTATGCCTTAAAGGTTATTCTACTCTTTTTTCAATTCAGAGTTTAAAGTAAAATTTTTTTTATGGTTTGAATTTAAATCTACAAAAGGGTAATTAACTGGCATAGAAAATAGAATATTTGATGCAAATTAACTTACGTGAAACTGATGCATGTAATTTTGAAACATCTTTATACCGTGTCAATATTGAATGGTATCCAGATTACATTCACTTTAGTATCTTTTGCATCAATATTAAAATCACTTTATACACACACACACACATATACACACACACACACACAAATTATCTCAATCCTGAACCATTACAACACTTTTCTAAGAGGTCTCTGTCTACATATTTTTCCAGATTAGTTTACTTTCTAAGATGTCATTTTCTTTATTGTTCACTTACATAAAAAAATCTTTAGTCATGTCATGTTACATCAGGAATAAAGCTCAAACTCCTGAACACAGCATTGGCCACTCTCATATCAGCCTCCATTTTACACATCCGGCCCCCTCACCTTATGGTAACGCGCCACCAGTTTCCCTTTCGTATCATACACCACGTTGGTATTGTATTGGTAGTAGCCATTAGGAGGGCATGTGGAGTTGTGGGAACTACATGGCTTCTTATCCCCAATATTGGCCAAGACATAGATAGAGTTGTTCTTGGCCAGGCAGCTGAGTCTTGCTTGTACTGGTGTATCACCAAATCTAAACCAAATTTTAATTAAAACATTTTAATTTTTAAAAAGCATTTTAGTCATTTCATACAGAGACAGTAACAACTTGAAGAGCTGAAGTGTAACTTAAGTCAATATAAAAACTACTCATAAAAATATCATATTTTAAAATCCAGAAATGATACTGAAATTTGATGACTATTTTCCACACATATCTATTGCTCCAGCAAATCATTATTCACTCTCCTTCATCATCAATTGTATCCTCTCTACTGGAACATTCTCTTAGCATGACGGATGCCTTATGTCATGCTAATTTAAAGACTCCTATTGGTGGCTCACGCCTGTAATCCTAGCACTCTGGGAGGCTGAGGCGGGTGGATCGTTTGAGCTCAGGAGTTCGAGACCAGCCTGAGCAAAAGCGAGACCCCCATCTCTACCAAAAATAGAAAAAATTAGCTGATTAGCCAGGCATGCCTGTAGTCCCAGCTACTCAGGAGGCTGAGGCAGGAGGATCACTTGAGCCCAGGAGTTTGAGGTTGCTGTGAGCGAGGCTGATGCCATGGCACTCTAGCCAGGGCAACAGAGTGAGACTCTGTCTCAAATAAATAAATAAAGACTCCTATCTTTAAAAAAAGTAAAAGAAAAACCTCTCTTGACCCCACATGGCCTTCCAAATATGACTTCAGTTCTCAGCTCCCTCTTAGAGCAAAACACCTCAAAAGGGATGTCCATCCTGCTGTTTCTAGTTCCTCCTCTCAAATTCTCTTGTGAAGCACTCCAATTAACTTTCATCTCTATCACCCCAGCTCTTCCTAATGCCAACAGTGATCTCCACATCTCGCCTGATCTCATCTTACTTGACTTACCTACAGCAGCTGACACAGTCAATTGCACCCTCCTCCTGGAAACACTTCTTTCCCTTCCTGGGCTCATCCTCTCATTCTCCTACTCATTCGTTGTTCTCTGACTCCTTCCCTGTTTCCTCCTCATCTCTCCTGAGTCCAGACATTGGAATTCCCTAGTACTCAAGCCCATACCTGTACTCTTCTCTAACTCATTCCATACGTGAAATCATTATGTGTTAAAAACAGTCTATATGCTGACACCTATTTTCCTATCTCCACATATAACCATGTCCTTTCCTGACAAAATCATATATGTAACTGCCAGGTCAACATCACTACATTAATAGTAGCATTTAGATGTTCACTATATATTAGATATTTTGTATTAAAAGGTTTCTAGATAACCTTATTCCAGGAAAGTGAGCTTTGGGAGCCTAGGGAAATGCAGTTTCAAAGCAAAAAGCCTTATGATTCACATGAAAGTACATGATGATGTCTTTCTGCCTGGGAAGCAGATTCTGGGACACAGAGACTCTGTGAAATTGAAACATAGTCCCTTTAACCAGAGGCCTTGGAATATTTTCCTAATACAACCCACTGTCTACTTCAGAAATTAAGTTATAACTTGTATCCATGAGATCCTTTTCCTTTAGCTTTTCTTGCAATAAATACCCTGTTTACATATTTCCCCAAATTTAATAGAGATATTCAATCATGAAATATTGTTCAATGGTATCTAAGTAAAATTTTTAAAAATCGAGCAAATGCCGAGATAAATATAACCATAACATACCCCAGATATATGATAATTCAGGATCACTCATTTTGCTTTGGTGAGTATGCACATTTTAGAGAATTACAGCACATTTTAGAGAATTACAACACTTTTGCACAAACAACTAGGATAGTTAAAATACCTGGAGGGGTTTTGACATGGAATCCAGTTCACCTGAGGGTCTGGGATATCCTCTAGATAAGGGAAAACAGTTTCCCTAGTAAATTTCCATCCGTAAAGTGCATCTTCTGGAGTCACAATGATTCGAGCCCCCTGTTCAAAACAAATAAAATCAAAATTATTTTTCCATGTACAACATAGATAATTCAACACTCCCATCTTCCACCAGCCCCCATGTCCCTAACACAAATTATGATTCGCAGAAATAAAAGAATACCTGCTCAGCTGCCAGCTTAATCACTCTCTCCAGAATATCTATGTTCTTGTTCATGAGACGCAAGGCATCATCTCGAGAAACAGGTATTTCTGTTTTGTTTGGCAATACAACAGCATGTTCATACACTGCAGCTATAAAAGTGTCCTGAGCAGCGACATGCAGAGTAATTAGGGCAAAAACTGCCGCAGAGGTTAGAAAAGAGGAAGTGATCATGGCCAAGGTGTAGTGAGCTCTGAAAGTGAAAAATAACATTCACGTAGTATTTACAGATGGGAGAACATTTATGTAACATATGGCTGCCAGCTACCGGGCTTGTATTTTATTAATATAATCTTATGAATACATTATGCCTGACCAATTTTGAGGAGAAAAATGTTGCAGGTCAACGAACACAATCAGAAAGTACTATCAGACTTTAATAACATGCACTATTGATAAGATTTAATGTCAAATTTCCAAAAGAAAAAAACCCCAAATTCTAATACAGTACAATCCTACCTTTTATTAACAGAAAATAGTAACTAAATTAACTTTCATGTGAAAAATTATATGACAGCAAACATTTCATTTATTAAATTGAAAAATTAGCAATAATTGTTTTGTTCCTTTGAGTGATTTATATCTTGTCTATTTTTAGAAGAGGAGAAAAATATTAAAATATTTACTACTGAGAGAGTGCATCATGGAATAATACTGAGAATTTGCCCAAATCAACACTCTGACTTACTTATTGCTATTAAAGACTAAGAGTGTGTGCTCCGTATAAGCTGGAATTTGTGTCTGTGACTAAAGCACTGGTCTCCCAGGAGCTGCTCCCTGAGGTTAGGCCAGGCGAGAAATGGAGACCTCTGTTCAGAGGCCCCAGGCCTCAAGAGACCCAGCTTCTTTCTTTTCTTTTCTTTTCTTTTCTTTTCTTTTCTTTTTTTTCTTTCTTTTCCTTTCTTTCTTTCTTTCTTTCTTTCTTTCTTTCTTTCTTTCTTTCTTTCTTTCTCCCTTCCTTTCTCTCCTCCTCCTCCTCCTTCTCCCTCTCTCTCTCTCTCTTTCCTCTCTCCCCCCATACACACCCATTCTCTTTCTTCATTCTGTCTTCTATGGGTGTGGGAGGAAGATACCAGGGAAGGGGAAGTATCTAGGACTAGTGATAATAAAGAGAATCACTGTTGTAAAAAAGATAAGATATAACGTTTATTTTTGTTAGAGGCAAATAACCACAAAAATGAGTTTTAAAACAACAACAACATATATAGTATGTGATCTCTGATGCCCTCCTAGAACATCCATGTTCTCCCTTCCCCAGTCTCAATCCTACCAGGTAAAGGCTTTGTTTTATTTTATCTGGGCCTCTTCGTAAAAGCCACTCACGTGATTTTAGACAGCACAGAGGAGTAGATACAAAATTCATTCTGTGCTTTCCCTCATACTGAGATAAAACTTTTATTAAGAATGAGATCTAAAGGCTATAAACAAGATCTGCTCTTATTTTCTGCTTTGAATAGAAGTTTCTATTAAAGGAATAACTTTTCTTACCTCTATAGAGTGGAAAACTGAAAATAATTTCAATAAAAATGGTCAAGGCCTTTAGTGGAAAATGTGAAAGGATAGATATTTTTATACATTTTTAACAGATTGTATAATAGATTATTGGCATATAATTATACCATATAGAGAACATATATAATTAGTAAGTTACCACGATATTGGCATATAATAGATAATGAGCACCTTTAGAGTTTAGAAAATATGTGACCCAAATGCCCTCATATTACAGGATAGGAATGTGAGGCATAGAGAGGCAGTGTCTTAAAGCACGACGTGTCACTTCTCACTCCTGCTTCTAGAATCTTTCCTTCATTCCCAAGACATCACGCATGTGTCTGTGCTCTGTTTTAACATCTGCATCCAAGTGTCTGAACACTTATGTCTTTTAAAAAACCCAATTCAAAATGATCACCTTAAAAAGACCACAAGAAAATTTGCGAAGTGCTAACTGAATATTTGATGCAGTTGATGCCTAGTAAAAACAACTAAGCTCTTCCATCTCTGTAAGTATAATTCAGATCATGAACTATCTTCATGTGATTTAATATCACGAATTAATAACAAATGCTTCATTACCTCTTTTGCTTGGAAGTAGTCAGGTCCACAGAGGAAGAATCCCTAACAGTTGTTTACATGTCCATGTTGGCAGTAGGAGTGAGGACAAGCATGTCTGTCATTCACCATTTAGTGTCCCCAAATTTCCAAGACGTTTTTCTCTGTTCATGGCTGTAGAAGATAGAAAGGATGTTGATTAGAGATTGTAGATTTGTTTTTGGTTTTCTTTTTTTTTTTTTGGCTGTAGAGGAAATGGGGAAATCACTTCAGATGTAAAGTCAAGATGACTAAGTTCCCTTGTTTTTCTTCGTAACATTTCAAAACTGTGTCGTGGAAACTGAGAATCTGAGTAACAAAGGAAATTGCATCAGAAGTTAGTAAACGAAGCAGCAATGTAAATATATGAAAACCCTTGAGATATAAAGAAAACATTTGACATAGAGGCTGCTCATATTGTTTTAAATCTTCAGAAGTAAAAACCAATTTAGGACATAGCACTTCAAAAGATGGCATTTTTGTTTATATAAAGATGATTGATCAAGTAAGGCCTAACTTCTTTAACAGGGTTATAAAATAAGGTAACTTTATTTTGCCACAGGGAACATTGGTTAACTATAATTCACCGCTAAAAGAGCCTACTTCCTAAATTACCATTTTGTGATTAATAGACTTAGTTATTAATAAAAGAATGAAAAGTTAAGAGTCACTATAAAAACAGTCATGGCTCAAATATTTGTTTCTATAATAATTGTGACTGTGATCATCTCTTAGAATATTCAGTTGGGCTGCATTATTCAATTATACTTTCTGCAATCTCTCTTTTTCCACTTTGTCAAGAGAAGTGTGGAGGTGTGGTTTCAGCTTTGTACTCCACTTCTTTCAACCTCTATTTCTCATTTAAAGTTGAGATAATCATACCAGCTCTATCTCCTAAAGATACATGAAAGTCCTCTGTAAGATTTTGATGCGAATGACAATAATTAACAAAAGTGGGTGACAATTTAGTAATGTAATTATCTTGACCATTTAATATTATTTCATTGTTAGGCCCACAGAACTGCTATTGTTCCACTAAGTAATTCTAGTCTATCTGGAGTACTACACTAAAAAATTGTTGGGGATGAGATGGGGTGACAGGGTACCTGGGCATCAACTCCTAAATCATGCTAAACTCAGCGTGGTGGACGAACTTCGGTGGAGCAGCAGAGGTGAAGCAAGAACACCAAGGAACTTGGCCACAGGAAGGAGAAGGAGCAGCTCCAGGCTCTGACATCTGTGGCTGGGTTTCCTGGTCTACCCCCTCTCCCAGCTATGAAATGACCACAGGTGAACTGAGAAACAAAGAGTCAGAAAAAAATAGCATGTATAATTACTACCAATGATGTTATCAATAGCACCCTCATAAGCAGCAAGAATGGTATATCAAAATAAAAGGCAAGAAGAAACAGAAAAAGCAGGCCTTTATTTTAAAACCAGTTTCTTTTGATACTGTATCCATAAAAAGGACTTAATGACAAAGAACAATGTTTCTATGTCTACGCCATTGAAATCTTGCATGTCTTTAGTGAGACTGTTTGAATCAGCCTCTGTGAAAGGAAAGATCTGCTTAAAGAGAACCAGCCTGAACTCTAACCATCTTTTGATGCCAGGTCCCATCTATCTAAGGTGATTCTCCAGCTCTGGACTTAGATGGGTATTAACTCTTTAGACAGTTAACACATGCAACTGAAACCAAGAGAAAATCCAAGAAGATAATCATATATGGCAGCCTTGGATTCTCTTAACACTCTATTGGATGGAAATGATTGTGCCACTTGAAATTGCTAGTGATCACTGTTTTGACCTAGTAAAATTAATTTCATGTAGTTCAACCAGCCCTTCTGTTTTCCTCTCTCAGAAGTTCAGGATTGAAGTTGCAGAAGTCCCTCTGAGTTGGTAGCATGTCCCCCTACTTTCTGATAGCTCTCACTTCTTTAAAAGAAAAATATTAACCACCTCTCTTCCTGGAGATTTCACCCACTATGCCCATCATTAACTCTGCCAAAAGTTTATTGTATTCACCACAGATCCTTTAAAAAATCCTCTTGGTTGGCTGGGCACCATGGCTCATGCCTGTAATCCTAGCACACTAGGAAGCCAACATAGGAGGATGGCTTGAGGTCAGGAGTTTGAGACCAGCCTGAGCAAGAGTGAAAGCCTGTCTCTATTAAAAATAGAAAAATTAGCCAGGTGTGGTGGCACATGCCTGTAGTCCCAGCTATTTAGGAGGCTGAGGCAGGAGGATGGCTGAGTCCAGGAGTTTGAGGTTGCAGTGTGCTATGATGATCCCATTGCACTCTAGCCAGGGCAACTCAGCGAGACTCTGTCTCCAAAAATAAATAAATAACAATTAAAAATAGAAATACTCTTGGTTAAATTCAAAGCTTTTGGTAAAGTTAGGATGACTGTCATATCAGAAATAAATCCAAATGAGCTGGATAAAAATCCCTTGTTTATTTATGCAGGTTGTTGGTGAGACATGCGTTTGAAAGGATACTATACAAAAAGGAAACTGAAATCTCAGACAGGAAAGAATAAACAGATAGATTAAAAAGAGAAAATCATTGAACTGTGGTACATTGTTTTACTGAGCAATAGGAGGATGTCACAATAATTCGCCAATAATTCAACTTGTTCTTTTTTAAGTTGTAAAACAAGGACATAAAGAAAAAATATGTTTGCAGACTAAGGTAACTACTCACAGCTCTCACCAAGTTGAAGCCCTTTTGTCCTCTGGATCCCAGCTGCTTTCTCCTTTCCAAGGCTCATGCTCCTGTAGTCCTCTCTGGCGACTCTCTGTTTTGGTTTCACTTTCTGGGCAGGCTCTACCCTGTAGCATGACAGAGAGCAATCCAGCAGCAGCTGGTTTGAAGATTCTCTTCCATAGGCACCAGGAGATAGAGCACCTGTTTTATCCTAGCCTGGCAATTCTGATTCCTGGGCTTTCGGCCAGTTTGCATTGACATGATTTCTACGGAACAGTGATTAAGTTTAGCAGAAAAATCAGAGCAATAGAAGCTGCAGATGCTGGCCTGTAACGCCAAAGTTGACTCTTACGTTTATGTCATATTCTTTCTCTTTAGCACATTAGTCTTTCACTGTAACCCAGATCCCACTCTAGACCTTTCTTCAAGACAGAGAGAATTATGGGTGGTCCTCCATCCAGTTATGATGAACTTTTCTCACTATAGTTATGAGACTCATGGTGGTATCTCGTATGCCTGGGTTTGAACCACTTCCTAGCTGTGTGACTGTGAGAAAGTTAAGTGTCCTTTCAGCGCCTCGGTTTCCCTTATCTGCAAAATGGTGATGGTATGTGCTGAACAACGTTTGCTGTTATTATCACCATTGCCTCATCCCCACAAGGTGGAGGTCCAATTGCAAGGGCCATGCCCATGTGGTTCTGCCCCAGGTCTTTAACTTCCCCCGGTCAGATGCCCACCTGTTCTTGGTTACTATCTTGTTAAAAGAGTCCAAATGAATGCACTTTCTCTATTTTCTCATTGTTCTTTCCATCTCCACAAAGTCTTTCAAGTTTCCTTTCTTCCAGGGCAACCAGATCTGAATGGTTTCTCCAAAAATTATGATGGCTTTCCTTCCCACTGGACCACAGATTCTCCCTGGGATCAAGGGCTCTCACTCCACCTATTTCGGGCATCATTCTATGAAAAACAAACAAAAAAAACCTCACACCTACACAAAACAACTTGACGGGAAACTAGATTACTCATATGTTGCTGTTGGGAATATGAAATGCTACAAGCCACTCTCGAAAACAGCTTGGCAATTTCTTAAAAAATGAGTCACAGCCTCACCTCTCCCCTCCCAGGGTGGCAGCAGCAGGGAGGCAGGGTGAGGTCATGGCACCTTCTTCACCCTCTTGATTTCTCTTGGTGGGAAGGGAGGAGGGCCAACAGGACAGGATGGTGTTTGTGGGGAATTTAGAGGCCCCAGTACAGGAAAAAAATGCTTTATGAGCTGTTTCTTCAGTTTCTCATAGGCTATGCCATTAACCAAAGTGATGGTATGCAAAAACAAAGATGAAAAGTAGAAGTCTTGCATTTGTCTGCTTTAAACACACAACTGCGAGTCTTATGCCATAGTTTTGCAGAATGGAATTCATTTATATGGAAGATCAATTAATGTGCGATATCAGAAATGAATGATCTTCTGAATGAACTAAAGCTTTGAACACTGTGTTAATGTTAGGTAAACAGTGAGAGATTGCAGGTCTCCTAGGGACAAAAGTGGGTACTGTGGCCCCCGTCTTGGTCCTGCTCCACCCTAATCCTCTTCCAAGTAACTGCCATACCTGGGGTAGGAGGAAACACCCTACGAATCGGCCAGTCAGAACTTAGCACACCAGCTGTGAAAGAATGCGGAGGACTCTCTAGCCCACAGGCCAAGCAGCATAGGTACCACAGAGTCTGGAAATTGACCCCAGAATAACTGGCCTGCATAGTTAAGACTCAGGTCATGTGACTCCCAACTGTCCAATCAAAGTGTTTCTGTGGTGACCTCTGAACCACAAGGGAGGTCCCAATGTGAGCATTATAAAACAAGATGTAGACCATAATCAGTCCGTTTTTTGGAGGCCCTTAATTATGCTCTCCCTTTACTGCGAGAATGGGTCCAGTCGTCATCTGTGGCATATGTATCACGCTCTGTAAACTTATATCTTGCTCTTGCCCTATAATCCTACCTTTCTCTCCTCAATAAACCTCATTTTCATGCTTGCCTTACTTTGGTGTGTCTGGTCACTCTTCTGCCATGAGTGCACTAAGAACCGACATTTCAGACTAAAACCTGACGTCTATAGGAAGGAAGAAGCCATGGGCAGCTCTTCCTTTGCCATGCAGTTCTTTCCAATTAACAATGCTGCCTTACCTCAACAATATTTTTTTTAATTTATTTTTTTATTTCAGCATATTATGGGGGTACAAATATTA
>VBSM01000361.1:79807169-79835207 GCA_008086735.1 Cheirogaleus medius
ATCATCATTTTTCACAGACATAGAAAAAATAATTTTACACTTCGTATGGAACAATATTTTTTCTTTCAGAAGATGCAGTAGCAAGCCTATACCCCAATGCTGTAGCTTCCTTCCTACATGACTGCCCACTTCTTAATTCACATCCGGGTCTTCCTCACTAAATCATGTTCTAGATCTAGAGGCTGGACCCAGCTCATCAACACCCAGGAACTCACCAACAAGCAAGTGACTCAGATCGGATCTTTATCAGATAAGTAAACAAAAGAGGTAAATGCAAACCAGTAATAGTGACAGTATAACAGAAAACAATGGAGGAAATAAACATAGGCAAAAGTTCTGAAAGTATAAGAAGAAGAAAGGTAATAGTAGTATGTTCAAATGAAAGATTTATATATACTGGTTTTAATACAATTGAAAGCAAAAAAACAAAAAACAAAAACCCTACCTGTATTATTCAACTACTGATTTCACGGCTGTCCTTTTTGAAATAATGTAATACTGTGACAATTTATTTGGTAGTTAATTTTTACCTTCAATGACAAAAACTTATAAGTGATATAATGTACTGCTTTTTGTATTTGTCATGCTACTGTGACTCACTGTCAATAAAAAATGCACTTGGAGTTGTTCCTTTTAGTATTGATAGTAAAGCTGTATTAAACTATAAGTCAAAAATTGTCACTGAACAGCATGCTTTCCTGGATTGTCCCCTACAACACTCACCTATAAATAGGCTGGAATTAGAAGTGGAGCTGTGGATTTGCTAAAAGAAACTAGTGCAAATGTTTGAGTTGCAGATGTTCTTAATGAAGACTGAATACACAGGCTTTTTAGTGCTTTAGTTTCCTCTGTTAATACTTTACAGAACATTTTATTTTTTCCATTTAAATATGTTGTTTCTGAGCCTTAGTCTCATATGGATCTATTTCATAAAATGGGGACATGTGACAATGATACCAAAGGCAAGATGACTATCATGGGACTAGTCTGTTGATCATTCCTTTGTTATGTGATTATATATAAATAAGTAGAGATAATTCCCAGTTATTAATTATATTTAATGAAAATGAGTTGTCTATGTCAATATTTATTGACCTCTTTTGCCAGCAAGGTTTGAGAGGGTGTAACATATTTAAATTTTGATAATTTAATAAACAAATAAATGAGATATTTTGTTAATGTATAATATTTAATATTTATTATTAAAAGCAAGTTTCCTGTCTAAAATAAATGGGTTATTTGAAGGAAAAAACAAAACTAATCATACAACTCACATACCACCCAGCTGTTGTATTCCTGGACATTTATCCCATAAAAACCTGTTCTTGAATGTTAATAGCTCTTTTGCTTGTAATAACCATAAATGAGAAACAATCCATATGTCCTTCAACAGGTAAATAAACAAGATGCCATATATCCAGATGATGGAATACTACTCAGCAATATAAAGAAATGAACTATAGATGCATATAACAATGTAGGTAGATCTCAAGGGCTCTATGAGTGAAAAAAGCCAACCCCAAAAGGTTACATACTTTATGATTACATTTATACAACATTTCTTGAAATGTCCACATTAAATGGAGAACGGATTAGTGGTTGCCAGAAGTGAAGGTAGGAAGGAAGTGGGTGGCTATGGCTACAAAATGGCAACCTGGGTGATGTGGTGATGGGAATGTTCTATATTGTGATTATGCTATTGTACTGTAGTTTTGCAAGATGTTACCACTGGAGAAAACTGGGGAAAGGGCAAACATGATCTCTGTGTATTATTTCTTACAACTGCACGTGAATCAACAATTATCTCAGGACTTGCAAAATCATAAAATGAGTAAGAGGTAAATTTGGTTAAATACTGGTATCCAAGGCATGTACTGAGAGTAGCTTGTTGAGAATGGGAACAAAGGAAGTTCCCTCACCAGAAAGGCTGGAATCTTTGCCTTGACCTTGAACTCTCAACAGTCTACTGCGCTGGTAACAGTAAAAGGCTGGCGATCGAGAGTGATGCCCAGATGCCAGGTTGGGGAGGTGCGAGCAGGTCACAGCAACCCTCATGCTTTAATAGCGGCCCCACGCGGCAGCGGCGGGAACTGCATGCGCTCAGTGGCCCGCGGGCTGAGGGGCAGGCGCCCAGGGGAGCCGGCACCCAGAGGGGTTAAAGCAGTGGAGGGCGATCCCGGCCCGGCTCTGTTCTGCACTCCTCCGAGGTGCAGCGCTCCGTGCCACTCCGAGAAAGGGGCCGACAGGCCATTCGTGATCCTCACGCGCTGGACCACCCTCTGGAGGTCCAAGGGAGAAGGAGCTCCAGGGAGCAGGGACATGAAGAGACCATGAGACAGATGGACACTCAACTTGACGATTAATGCCAAGCAGTCTTCCAAAGCGATCCTCCCCAACCCTTGGTGTCGTCATCCTTTTCCATTGTTTTCGTTCTGGCATCCCATCTTGGTTTCAATTGACCCCTTCAGGATCTGTTTTGCTCCTCTTCGTCCCTATCTCACCGCCATCCACCCACGCCCTGAAGCCAAAACCTGGGAGTCGCCCTAGATCCCTCTCTCCTCCCTCCACCTGTTGGTTCCACTTCCAGACATATCCCTTTCTCTCCAGCTCCACTGCCACCTCCCTGGTCAAAACCATTATTGTTTCTCTCAAAGCTTCCGAAGTTCTCCTTCCATCCGTATTTACAGGCCTCTCCACTCACAGTCCACATGCAGACAGAATGGGCTTCCTGGGATGGGAGTCAGGTTTTGGCATCAACCTTTTTTCATAATAATAAAAGCTGGCTCCTCCCCGCCCCCACCCTAGGGTTTGCTAAACTCCAGCCAGCTGACCACCACCTGTCTCACATTTGACGGTGCCAAGCCCTTCTGGACAAACTATGGGCTGTTCTCCCTTAGAATGAATGAATGGCGGTCTCATTCTCACCCTTCAGATCTCAACTCAGAAGTCTCACCTCCATGGACGAGCCTTACCCAAATTAGGCCCCCACATCTAAATGACCCCAGCCAAGTACCCTATCACCTCACCAGGTTTTTCCTTCTTAGCATTTCTGTAAGATAATTAGAGATTCTGGTATTTATTAATATTTATTGTTTGTCCCTTCCACTGGTATAAGTTACATAAAAGCAGAGATTGTGTTTATCTTGACCACAGCTAAATCCCTAGCATCTAGCACTGTCAGTCCAGGCATTCAATAGATACATTTGAATGAATGAATAGATAAAATCATTTCTTCTTTTTAAAAAAATTACTGTAAATGTGGCTGCTACACCATGTAAATAGATCAGGAAGTATGAGAGTTGCACAATAGACATTTGCTCACATCAAACAACAGCATGGATTTCAAATGAAGGTGGAGGAAGCCTTTCACGGGGAGATAGGGGGTGCTGATGGAATACATCCACCAAGAATATGGGGGTAGAAAACAAAAACAAAACAGATGTCAGAACTGAAAAACAGAGACAAGGGAAATGAATAGTGTTATATCAAGTTATGTTTATAAATTCAGATTATAATTGAAAGTAGGTTACAAAAATAGAAATCGTAAATATTGTTATTCCTGTACTTTTCACACAAAATTTTTAGAAAAGCTTAAGACCAAGGATGCTATAGAGTTTTTGCACAAAAGGCAGGAATTTTGCCTTTTGAACAAGAACAAAAATCTCATGATACAAAGTATATCTTTTAAAAACTGATTTTGTAGTAATTATTCTACATATTTTGAGTTATTTTTTATATATTTAGAGCATATCAAATCAATTCATCTCTTTCCCTGTTAACAACAACAACAACAAAAAGTACATTCACAGAATTAGTGTACTTGGAATAAAAAGAAAACAGAGGAAACAAGAGAATCTAAACAGAGTCAATAACAACATCTTCCAGGACAAGTTTGGTCACTTAAAAACACAAACTACAGCCTGAACAAGAGCAAGACCCCGTTTCTCCTATAAATAGAAAGAAATTAGCCAAACAACTAAAAATAGAAAAAATTAAGCAGGCACGGTGGCGCGTGCCTGTAGTCCCAGCTACCCGGAGGCTGAGGCAGGAGGATCCCTTGAGCCTAGGAGTTTGAGTTTGCTGTGAGCTAGGCTAACGCCACGGCACGCTAGCCCAGGCAACAGAATGAGACTCTGTCTCAAAAAAAAAAAAAGAAAACACAAACTTGTGCTGGTTTTCAACTACAATTCTCACACTTAATGTTTCAAGTACAGCTGGTTCAGCAGGCCAGCTTTTCAGGACAACAGTAAGTGCAGTCCAACACAGGATTGCCCAAAAACACATTCATACTTCCAAGATGCTGATGTGGTGCCCGGGGAGGTCTGTGCGTAAATTAAGAAAACCCTTCCAACAGCGATGTTCAAAGCCAGTGATGTTCAAGGCCAGGAGCATCGACTTCCCAACCTCGCATCAATCCAGGATTTGTAAAGCTACAGTTCATTAGGCAAGAGAGCAGTTTTTTCCTCTTCTGTGCTGAGGATGTTTAGATATTTAGATCTACATTGAGGGAAAGAAGAAAAGAATTTCAATATTTCTCATCTTAAAAAAAACCCAGCATCTGCATCTCTATCCAAATATCCCCTTAAAAGTGTCTATCAAGTGATGAGCCTCAGAGTGCCCAGAAATCCAGTGACTAGAAGAATGGATGTAAAATGTTATTTTTTTTCCATTCGCACAGGCTGACTTTTAAAAGGAGAAAAAAATCCAAAAGTTGACCATACCTTCTTCTTCTCCTTGAGTACTCCAGTACATAAAATAAGCCCATGGCTAATCCCTTTAACACAATTAAAGGTACTGGTTAATGTAAATTCCGCAAGTCAAGTTTCTCCACAAATATAAGGGAAATGAAAATAAAAGACTGATTACTCACACTCATTAGAGCCCACAGACCTTGTATAGCTGCTGCCCATTCAAAACCAATTTTCTCATACAGAAATCCGCCCAGTGTTGGTCCTATGAAAGCACTAACAATAGAAAGAAGAAAGAGTATACAATAGTGCAAATTAAGTATTACTTCATAAAAGTTGCGTGATCCCTCAATCACAGGGCTTCCTTAAATTGGAACCATAAGTACTAAAGAAAAAAGCCAATTCCTGGGCATAGCATTGGATATAAGAAAACAATTCTGGATGAGCGCTGTGGCTCACGCCTGTAATCCTAGCACTCTGGGAGGCTGAGGCGGGTGGATTGCTCAAGGTCAGGAGTTCGAAACCAGCCTGAGCAAGATCGAGACCCCGTCTCTACTAAAAATAGAAAGAAAATTAATTGGCCAACTAAAATATATAGAAAAAATTAGCCGGGCATGGTGGCACAAGTCTGTAGTCCCTGCTACTCAGGAGGCTGAGGCAGAAGGATCGCTTGAGCCCAGGAGTTTGAGGTTGCTGTGAGCGAGGCTGACACCATGGCACTCTAGCCCGGGCAACAGAGTGAGACTCTGTCTCAAAAAAAAAAAAAAGAAAACAATTCTACCTGATAATGATGATGTTTAAAATTTTTAAGCAATTGTGAAATTATAACTGCTTCTGAAAAGTTGGTAGCTTACATAAAAATAAAAAAGGTGACACACATTTTAAAAATTCTTTAAAGTATTCTGTTCTTAGCATTTACATCTAATGTATCTCAATTCAATACATATTTATTAACTATATACTACATTGCTAGCATACAGTTACCCTTCTGATACAGGGTAAGAAAATAAACAAATGATGAATAATTGAATAAATTTTAAAAATGTAAGGCATATTTCTGTTAAAGGAATTTATAAATATCACTTGTATAAGATAAAGTATATGAAACCATTTGATTAGGTATTAAAACTACTGGTATAATCACTGATTGTGGAGTCAGAAGGTATGGATTAGAATTCTGGCTCTGCCCTAGATGAACTATTTATCTTTGAGAAACTCATCTGACCTCTCAGCATCTCAATTTCTTCACCTGTAAAGTGGGGATAGTATTTTCCATCTTGCAGGTGTGAATGAAATTGAATGACTACTCACCCAACTGACCACATTGCACTAAAGAGACCTGATACGAGTCCCAATGTACTTAATCCCTCTTCAAATCCATTTTCACTGCAAAGAGAGACATGAGTTATCCATTATTAAAAGGAAAACCTGCATGAAAGAAAAAATTTACCATAGATAAATTAAGATAAGCTAGGGATAATCTGGACAAAACCAATAGCAAGAATACTGTACTTCTAAGATAAATAATGAATCTAATTTGAAGGAATTTTCATAGTTAGGTTTACTCTATGGTTTTCTAAAAATAATTTTATTACACATATAAGATATGATATCAAGAATCATGAACCATTAGCATTAAATGCTTATAAAAATATATAATTAACTAATGAATTCTTAAAATGAGATGAAGATATAAAGAGAATAATGGCAACTTTTAACAAACACAGAGGCAGCTCCTTACTCCTAAAAGAATTGTTGAACTGACCTGGCACAGCTATAGTAACATAGTGTTCTTCCTCATCTTCTATTAAACAAAAGAATGATGGCCAAGTGACAGATAGATGCCTGGTAGCTCTGTGCTCTTGTATGGACCTCCTCCATGAAAGAGGAAAAATGTTGAGCCCTTTCCATTTTGCTTTAGCTTTTCAAAATTATATATATACTGAGACATAAACCAAGCCAACCATCTATCCACAACCCATTTTAGCTATTACTGTATTAATATTACTATATATTACCATTTATATTATTGTGTTATTATTCAGACTGTTTATATCACAATATTATAAGCTATGAAATCATGAAGATTTAATATTGTGGAAAAAATATCCGACATTAAAAAAGGTTGAGAAATTCTAGAAAGCCTATGATGCTCACTGCTATTTATAATACAGCTCTTCACACAATGGAAGTAACTTACTATGCACAACTGAGAATTTCCGGGAAAGTTGGAATTATACTCATTCCAGCAGAGATGCCATGTACAACTAATACCAGCACGAGCAGCCAGAGCTGACTATAAAGGGGTTTTGGAGAAAACAAAAACAAAAACATTAGTATTTTAAGAGACACGAAGCTTCATGTTAAGGAGGGCAGGATCCAGAGAAGTTAGTTACACAGATTCTGTGCCTAGTCTCATTCTCATTCTCATTTGACCCTATCTCATTAAGTTAGAGCTCCCATTAGCTTCTTACATTTTGGGGGCAAAAAAAAAAAAAATCACCCTAATATCTCAATCTCTTTGGTCACATATATCATATGTCTGAAGACAACCTGCCTTCTCACCATACAAAATCTTTTCAAAATTGGTTAAAATGTCAATAATAATGCCGTTCATTTGATCACTTGGCTTTGAAATTTAATCAACTAAAAAATAGCATAGAAGGGAAGTGGTAAAGGAAGAGACAGGAAACTAACATTTGTTCCATGTTGGGGCACTATGCTGGTTACTTAATATACATTATCCCATTTAATTCTTAGAATGTAAGTACTATTATCGGCTCCTTTTTGTAGATGAGAAAACTGAGGCTCTTGGAAAGTAAGCGATTTGCCTAAGTTCACACTACTAGTAAGTGGCAAAGCTAAAATGCAAACCCAAGTCTGAAGAACTCTGAAATCCCTCTTTCCATGATATCGTGTTTTAACCCAGAAGCACCAGAAAAGATCTAAGGAGCTCACTTTATTTTCGTAAATAAATTACACTAAATAAGCTTTAATGAACAGCTGTAATGTTACATGCTAACAATGACACAGAAACAAAAAAAGATTTAGTCCCTGCCTCAAGGAAGAAGAGTAGAAAAAACAAAAATATATTCTAAGAACCATCAACTAAAGGTGGGTAGCAACAAACGCTATTTTCAAAATAAAGTACAACCAAGTATGCAATTGAAACAGAGGGAGATTAAGCACTTTTGTCATTTATACAGATTTTACACATTCCTGTCTGTTTGTATCACTGCTAGCTTCTAGGAAGGTAAAATACCATCAGTCTAACAAGCAATTCAATAGAGTCCTAAATCAAAATAATTATTTAAATATTTAATATGAAGGCTCAAAATACTAAGCTAAACCAGTACTACAACAAAATTTTTGGAATAATTCCTAATGCTATTCAACCAAAAATACAGAAGAAGAAAAAAATTACCTTTGAATGTGCAAAATTGGGACAGGTCCTAAGAGCATGTAGCACCCTGCTGTGATTAAGTTTCCAAAAACCAGGAGCCATTTCCTTACATGCTGGTAAAGAGAAAGAGAGTCCAAAGAAACTCTTAGAGGTAAAGACCTCCATGATTAAAAAAATTATTAAAGAACACAAGTTATGATATTAAAAATAATACAATGAAGAAAACAAAATTTTACATTTACGAGAAAATAAGTAGATGATAAACTCCAAAGCAAGGACAATATTCCACAACATAGGGAGTGAGTAAAGGACAAAGATTCCTCAGAAAGGGAGTGTATTGCAGATTTTGCACTGGATGAACTATTCCGAATATAGCAATTTAGAAACGGTGACCATAAGGAACCCACCAAGTAGTTACAATACCTAGAAAAATGACACTATTAAAAAATGGTCCCTCTATATAGATTGAATGCTATGTCCCTCCAAAATTCATATTTTAAATCCTAATATCCAATGTGATGGTATTTGGAGACGGCTTAGGGAAGTGATTAGGTCATCAAGGTGAAGCCCTCATAAATGAGATTAGTGCCCTTATAAAAGAGGTCCCAAATTGGGCATGGTGGCTTTCCCCTATAATCCCAGCTACTCAGGAGGCTGAGGCAGGAGGATCACTTGAGCCCAGGAGTCCAAGACCAGCCTGGGCAATATAGCAAGTCCCAGTCTCAAAAGAATGAATGAATGAATGAATGAATGAATAAGGCCCCAGAAAGCTCCCCTGCCCCTTCTGCCAAGTGAGGTTACAGTGAAAAGACGTCCATTTATAAACTAAACAATGGGCCATCACCAGACACCAAATCTGCCAGAGTCTTAATCTGAGATTCCAAAACTGTGAGGAATAATTTTCTATTGTTTATAAGTCCCCCAGTTTATGACATTTTGTTATAGCATCCTGAACAGACTAAGACTGTACGCAATAAAATTATCCCTTATAAACTACTTGAATCAGGCCAAAAATTACAGGGGTACCATATCTGCTCAGTTATGTAAGACTACATCTTAAAACCAAGCTCCAAATACTGTTTAAGATAGTTGCTTTTTGTCACCTGGGTTACTTAGTAATTCCCATATAAATTACATCTTGATAAATATATATGCAAATCTAATGAAGAGGGGAAATGCCAAAAATAAGCACTAAAGCCATAGAAGTTTAAGATTTAGCTAACAGTACCAGTTCTGCATATTAGTCATCTGGACTGAATGGTTGAAAACTAGTTAAAAGAGAACAGAAGGGAATTTCTGCCAGGATGGCTATGGCATGAACAATGCATATTTACATTGCCAAACCTTTCACTCCCACAGAAAACCCAAAATATCTTCTCCTAAAGTAGAATCTCTCAATTTATCAAGTCCCATAGTAACCTCTGGGACTCTGCCCTAATTATTAAGATTAATCCATTTTTGCATCAAGGGAGTAGCTGGGATTATAGGTGAAAGTCACCACAGCCAACTTGGCGCCTCTTTTATAAGGGCACTAATCCCATTTATGAGGGCTCCTCCTTCATGACCTAATCACTTTCCAAAGCCACCTCCAAATACCATCATATTGGATGTTAGGATTTAACATATGAATTTTGAGGGGACATAAGCATTCAATCTATAGAGGAGCCATTTTCTTTTTTTTTTTTTTTTTTTGAGACAGAGTCTCACTCTGTTGCCTGGGCTAGAGTGCCATGGTGTTAGCCTAGCTCATAGCAACCCCAAACTCCTGGGCTCAAGCAATCCTTCTGCCTCAGCCTCCTGAGTAGCTGGGACTATAGGCATGTGCCACCATGCCCGGCTAATTTTTTCTATATGTTTTTAGTTGGTCAATTAATTTCTATCTATTTTTAGTAGAGACGGGGTCTTGCTCTTGCTCAGGCTGGTCTCGAACTCCTGACCTCGAGCTATACTCCCTCCTCGGCCTCCCAGAGTGCTAGGATTACAGGCGTGAGTCACCACACCCAGCCCCATTTTTAATAATGTAATTTTTCTAGGCATTGTAACTACTTGGTGGGTTTCCTATGATCACTGTTTCTAAATTGTTGTATTTGGAATATAGTTTTCAATGGTTTAGCATAAGACTCCTCTTTTCCTAGGTGGAGTAATTAAAAGTGCATCTGCTCAGGGTGATGGCTGATGTGGGAAGACACTGGAACCCCTCCATTAGTCCAATTGAATATGTCGATTCTAACCAATGGACCCCTAGAGTTCCAGAGGAACAGTTGGAAAACCACTGGTCTAAACATACAAAAGCAACTAAAATATAAGTGTACGTACTGGCTTTTTATCACTTAGTAGGCCAAATAGTGGTGAAGAAATGGCATAAGACAGTGCCAAACCCAGGAATACCAGTCCCACATATCCAGCTGGTAAATTAAACTGCAAAAGAAATCCTGTATTAAAATTACATGATTAAGTCATTTTAAATAAACATCCATCTTTTCCTTCTACCATTTCTTCAGCTCTTGTTATTACCATGAGTCTACTAATAACACTCAGCATTCTTCCTAAGTTGTCTTACTTTTGTAAATGGGTTACTTTTTCTCTGTGAGAGGGGAAAAAAACCTAACCTGAGTTCAAAAGATCTAGATTTTGCTTTTAGCCTTTGACACTAAACATAGAATTCTGCTTCTCTGAATCACAGCATTTTTATATGTAAACTAGTGTTTTGCAAACTTTAAGGTGCATAAAAATTACCTGGAGAGCTTGTTAAAAGAGGTTCCTGGATCCCAGCCCTAAGATTTCTGATCTAGAAAGTCTGGGATGGGACCTGAGAATTTGCATTTCAAACAAGCTCCCATGTGATTCTGATAGTCCACAGGCTGCAGTTTGAGGTATACTGGTGTAAAAAACACTAATGATAATAGCTCCTTTAACCATCTCAAAGGGATATTCATATCTAATTTAAAAATTAGATGACATGACATGTTTTAAAAGGCTACTATGTGATAGTAAACTATCACATAACTCTGATACTGTTAATATTAACAACTCGATATAAATGCCTGTCTTTTTTGGTTATCGAAGTTGTTTCCAGTTTCCTTAATTTTCTTAACTCATTTTCTTATTTAAGCCCACGGGATTTATTTATGAGTCAATATGTGTTTTAACAGTTTTTATGACAAATATGAATCTTGCTAAGAAATTAGTCCTTTAAAGACAAGAGCAAGATACAAAAGTCAGAAATGTCTTCTTCTCATTTTATAACTGGAGGGATAAAAGGTAGAGCCTTCCTACCCTAAAAGACTGGACAACCAATGACTGTACAGCAAACTGCCAATTAAATAAAAAGAAGTCCAAAGAGGGGCAACAGGATAAAAAAAAATGATTAAAAACCAGGAAAATAAATTTCTAAACATGTCTTAGGTTGGAGTTGGCTAATGGGATGGCACAGCAGCACTCCAACCTGAAAAATGTCATTCGTAGCATGTCACCACCAACAGCCCTGTGGTTGTAAAATGTCTGATACAGTCCATCATGCAGTCGCGAGCAGGGCTCATGCTACCTACCTACCTACCGTGCCACAAACGGGCCAGCTACAGTTATCTGTAGAGAAATCTCCTATCTTCCTCTTCTCTTATGAATAAACCACTTTTTCTTGAGAAAACAAAAGATTTCTTATAAGATATACACTAAAAACTTGGGTTTCCCAGCGATTACAGATTTTTTTTTCATTGTTTAGACACAACTTTTTAAGAACATAGAAAAACAGCTGAGAGAGACATATTGTTGATGATATAAATGGACTGTGTCACCATAATCACAAGATATTTTTCTTATGAGTTCCCTAATAGATGCTCATTGGCTAAACATAATATTATATTATTTTCTAAATCTTACCTGTGAAATACCCAAAACTGTTTTTAGTGACTTTGAGGGGTAGTGTGAAATTATAAGAAAAATTCATTTTAATCCTTATGTTGTATGATAGATCAAAGCATTTGAAATAACCATATTAGAAACTTAAATGAAACGTAAGCTTCTGGCAATTGGGCTATTTTAAATCTAGTGCCTCAAATAAAATTGGGGCAGGCTGAAGTTAGTCATTTTTGCCTCTTCCAGACACACATTAATTCTCCAGTATAATTAACCACCAGATTTGGTTGTGAACTTTATTGCATCATTAACAATGTTTTTTCAAAAATACTTAAGAACAAATTTCTATGACATCCAACTTCCAGAATTCAACATTTATTTTTTAGCACTACGGACTCTTGGTTCCTTTCTCCGATCCCAGATTAATATAATCCATAGTTCATCTGATTATATGAAATAGCCTAAAAGGTGAGTGAGTGGACCCAGAGTGGATCTGTTAGAGAAGAGCACCTCACATTAAACAAGCTACTGAGGATACCAATGCCTACTGAAACTCAAATAGAGGAAAAGTGTCCTTATTAAGCAGCACGAATTATGCCCAAGCCAGAACTACAATGACACAAGCAAGGTCTTGGAAAGGAGACCAATGTTTTGGCCACTTAGGGAAAGACTTCTTTCTTTTATACTAAATCAGATCCCTAGTTCATAGGGACGTCACAGAGGGAAGGCACAGGCTACCTCAGCGTGCAGTCCCCATTCTGCCTCCTTTTCCCTGCCACTCAAAGATCTTTCCACAGAGCAAAGCCTAAGAACAAGCAATTACATCCACCTGCCACAATGCAAAGCTCTTCAATAATCAGGCTACTTACCTTTTCCAAAACAAAGAGAGACAGAGTAGGATCAAGGAAGCCAAAACACGAGCTGAGCGAGTTGATGATGAAAACTAAAAAGCTAACCTTGGGTAAAGAGATCAGTTTCCAAAATGAGTGTTGACCTGGATCAGACTCTTTGGAGTAAAGGTGGAAAAAGAAAAAAATAAATCATAGCAATTAAAATCTCTTAATTTATACTTTAACTAATTTTGAAAAGTAGAACTGGTAAGGTCATCTTTATCTGGTAATCAAAAAATAACCGTACCTCTAAGTTTGCCTAAAATTATCATCTACATCTGCATATAACTTATCCAAACCTAGAGGCCACATTCAATTTTATCAAAAATAATTTCCCAAATTTATGAAGAATCAACTGGAATCAGAGTGTGAGGGGTAGAAAGGGTCTTAGGTTACAGGTTACAACCTAGAAGTAAGGCCTTCGTCAGATGTGATAGAGACTATGGCAAGTTTGATTTGGTGCACAGGAAAAGCATCGACAGAGCTTTACCAAGAAACAAAGTCCAGTGTACTTAGGAGGAATCTAAATTACTAAAAAAAAGACAAAATTTTTTTTTCTGCTATCAAAGCAAACACTGGGTTAAAAGAGGGGCTATTGAATCCTACATAAATTACATTTAGTGTCCAAGGTCAGTGGAGTACCAACCTTGCTTCCCACTTCTTCACTGCTCCAATCAGCAGGTATGGTTATTTCCAAGCCTCCAGTCATACTGAATGACCCCTTTCTTTTTTCTCTGCTAATTTTTCCAATTTTATTCATTTTATAAGTCTAGCTCTGGCCCTAATTCTTCCATAAATTTTACCTTTCTCTGGTTTCCTACTGCACTGCTAGTCTATACTACATGATTTAACACCAAAATTGTATTTTGCTTTGTATTGTTTGCTATTGTTTGGTGGCTTTCCTATCTTCCAGTTAATATACTGAGCAAAATCTTTGCTGAGCCAGGAGTCATGCAAAATGCTTGGCATATAAATATACAAGACAGACCCAGCTCCTGTCCTTGCAGAGAAGTTCCAATAAGGAGGGGAGAGAGCTAGGACGGGGCTAGGAGGGCACCTATGGGAGCAGAGGAAAGGGCTACCTGAACACAGGGAGGGTGGTGTAGGAAAGACTTTCTAAAGCAGCAATATATAAAGCTGGTGCCTAAAGAATGAGTTTGCAGTGAGCAAGCAAAGAAGGGAGAAAAAATAATGCAGGCATATTATTCGAAGACTCAGAAGTGAGGGGAAACTATTCTGTGTTTGAGAAAATGAAAGAAGAGAAGCAAAGTTGGAAGATTGAGATTGGGGTAAGGGACATCAACATAGCAGGAAGAGATCAGACTGCAGAAGGATGTATTAAGAAGGAGGACCTAGTAAATGCTAAGAACCTAGTAAATGCTAAGAACCTAGTAATGCTAAGGACCTAGTAATGCTAAGAAGCCTTAGAAATCACTAGGGATTTCAAGCAGTGAATGGGAATCAGATGTGTGGCTTAGGAAGCTCTCTCTCTGACCCTGTGGAGAATGGAGGCAGGGTATGAGTCAGGAGGCTGCTATAGTGACCCCGGCCAGAGATGATATTGGGTTTGGACATGGAAGCTCTTTGACAGCCAGGATCAACCTTCATATATCCTCACATCTCCCACAGCACCAAGCACAGTTCCTTATTCAATAAATATTAATACTTGTTGGATAATGGCCAAGCATGGAGCCAAGTACAAAAAACATCATGAAGTGTGGTTCAACTATTTTACATGCTACACTTAGACTTTTTCAGGATACAGGAGGTAAAGTTAAACCTAAATAAAATTTCTTAATTATCAGCCAAGCATTCCACAGTGAACCAAATCTGAGCACAGCTCCCATGTGCAACCACAGAAACAATACGGACTTTGACTTACAAAGAGGACAAGCACCACCGTGTGGCTCAGTGAGGTATTGCCAGCAAGGAGACTTAACTGTGAATTTTGAATTGTATACTAAGGATGTTAGTCACCTTTAAAAGAGAAATTACAAAAGATTGCAATTTTCACTGGTTACATTATTGTGCATATAAAATTTATTATGTATTTTCAGTATAATACAGACTATTATAGTACAAATTGTCCCCTTCCCTAAAATCCAGGGTGGGAAAAGGGGTTATCATAATAAGAATATATTTTAAAAATCCATGAAAATGAACACACAACTAATATAATTAAGCAGTGGAAGAAGACCAAGTAATGAAAACTTGGGTGTTACCTGCTTCAAGGGACGCATAGCAGAATTACCAGGAGAGCTTTTCAAAGCTACTTGGTACTCTCTTTGCTTCCTCCAAATTTTGATATACAGTTGGCCCTCCATATCCATGGGTTCGGCATCCATGGATTCAACCAACCATGGATTAAAAATATTTTTAAAAAAATTATGTCTGTATTGAACATGGACAGGCTTTTTTTTCCTTTGTCATTATTCCCTAAATAATATATTAATAGTATAACAACTATTTACATAGTATTTACATTGTATTAGGTATTATAAATGACCTAGAAATGATCTAAAGTATACAGGAGGATATGCACAGGTTACTTGCAAATACTACACCATTTTATATCAGGGACTTGAGCATCTGTGAATTTTGGTGTCCATGGAAGGTCCTGGAACCAATCCTCCATGGATAACGAGGGACAGCTATATTCTTCTTAGAGGGATATGATTTCCTGGCTAACAATGCCTGCCACAGAGAGCTCCTGTTAGAGATGGGACATGGGGTGGTCCTCAGGTGTGGGGGAACAGGAAGAAAGCTGAGCCCTGTGACACTACTTACTCAACATCTAATCCAACGATCAAGATTTTAAAAAACTCCCCAGAAGAGGTAATACAAATTACGTTTTCCAGAATGAGTAGGGGTTAGAATGGGAGGGAGATAGTCTAGACTGTGTGACTCTTCCACTTAAATCTAATAGTAGCCTCTAATGGCTTCCAGGATTAAGTTCATATTTCATGGATTTAAGGATTTTTTTTTAAATTGACAAGTAAAAGTTATAAATACTTATGGTATATAACATGATGTTTTGGTATATGTATATATTGTAGAATAACTAAATCAAGCTAATTAACATGTGCATTACCTTATGTATTTATTTTTGTGGTAAGAACACTTAAAATCTACTCTAGCAATTTTCAAGTACATATTGGTATTATTAATAACTATAGTCACCGTGATGTACAATAAATCTCTTAAATTTATTGGATGTAAGGATTTTAATAATAGGAGTGATATGTCCATGACTCTGTTTTAGAAATATGTTTTTCGAGCAGTATAGAACAAGGGACTTGGGGAGCAGATGTAAAGGAGGAGGAAGAGGGACTCAGCCACCCACAGCTAAAGCCACATTGTCCGTGGTTCTAGAAGAAGGTAAGGCAGAGGCAGAACTCAAGAGCATACAAAATTCTGCCAATGTCAGAAAAATAAAATTTGTTTAATTTTCTAGCTTCTATTTAGAAACTCTCTTAAAATAACAATTTTTAAAAAGTACTTCTAAATGGGAACACTTAAATGTATGTTTACAGCTTTAATATTATCAATCCTAGAGAGTTTTTTTAAAATACCAGTTTTTTTCCATTCAATCTAAATAAAAAATGCCTTCAGTAGATAAACAGTGAGTCTGTCAAACCCTTGTGTTCATAAAAATATAGCTAACTGGGATTTTGTTAAGTTCAATAAAGATGCAGGGAAATTTTAATTGAGAAATAACAGAAAAGAAGAGAAATAAGTACCAAGTAAGCAGGCTGGTGGCGATTAGAAAGGGCTGCAAAAGACACCAAGGGGAGGGAGGCGGGGATGGGATGAGGAGTGCAGGCCAGTCTTTAAGGGGCAACAGAGGCTGGGGCCAGTAGGGCACCTAATCACAGAAGTTCTAAATACCCAGTTCTACCATTAATTAATTAGTATGTCTTAGCAAAGTCTTTTTTCCTTATCTCGTGTGGTACAGAGTTAACAAAAGTTTTTCTCCTTCTACATGAGAATCTGGCCTAGAGTCTATGTCTTACTTATCAGCCAAGTATCTAACAAACCAACCTGAGCACAACCAGGATGTTCAACTACAGAAGCAACAGCCTTGTCGCACTCAGAAAGAGGACAAGCGCCACCGTGTGGCTCCATGTGGCACTGCCTCTCTAACGCTGTTCTCCAGCTCCGTCCGCGCTGGTCGCTGCCGGTACAATGCCCACTACATTACTAGGCAATCTTATTTAGAATAAGAATAACTCTGATTGGTACATTTCATCTGGACAAAAGGAAATATAAATAAGCTATAAACACCTGATGAGGACACGATGTTTTTGTGCCTCCCTGATTGTGCTGATTCTTGTACCTGGCCTGTCTCTCCATAGAGACTCTAGCAGCGATTCCCAGGTATTTATTACAGGGCAGGCTGACTCCTGTGCAGCATGACGTTTTGAAGCTAATGTGAACCTGTGTCCTTGCACCTGGTTATTGCTGCATGGACAGCTGCAAAGGCTGCTGGGAAGAAAGCCTTCTAGGAAGACTGGGGCCACGTGTGGCCAATGATAACTCCTTGTTCTGGCATTTAATTCACTCCAAGAAGACTTCTGGTGTGCATATGGTAATGGCTTATGATCAGAAATTAAATATTTGCTAGTTCTAAAGGTTGGAAAACAATTTGTGATATATAGAATTCCTATAACCTAATTGCCTACAGTATTTCTGAAAAGAGAATCAGTTCTTTAAGCATGTTCTAAAAAGCTATTGTTGATTATATAAAATAAATGTGAATATTTGGTAAACTGTTCTCTTACAAAGGCATAGAAATATATTCAAGATTCTTAAAATGAGTAATAAGTGTGGGCTTACCATAACTGGGTAAAATATACATGTTGAGTGGTACCATCAGCAGAACTATGCATCCCAGAAAAATAAAAGGTACCTCATAGCCAAAGGATTGATACAAAAAGCCACCTACAGGAGGACCCAGTATTAGTCCTAATCCAGAAAAAATCTCAAGACTTCCCTAAAAGTGAAGGAAAAAAGCTGAATTAATATATTTCATTTGAAGAATTAACAAGATGCTATCTGAAAAAAATTCTATCCACTTCACAATTTATACACACACACACATACACACACACAAACACAAGATGGACCAAAAACTTAAACATATTAAAATCATAAAAATATAGGAAAATAAAATATGAGAGGTTTTACTTTTTTAATTCATATGGTGGGGAAGGTATTTTAGTTTTGCCATAAAACTCAGAAGACATAAAAAGATTGATAAACCTGCTTACATGAAAATATGAAAAAACTATGGATAGAAAAATACATCAAAAGACAAATGAAAAATAGAAAAAAAATATTGACAAGAACTAATTCCCCAAATATATCGAGAGCCACTACTAATCAATGAGAAAAAACCAGCAACTCAATAGGAAAATGGGCAAATGGTATATATAAACTGTTGACACATAAAATGAAATGCAAATAGCTCTTGGAAAAGGCAGCTTGTCCTTATTTTTTAAAAGAAATGAACAATTTATAGGCCAGGTGTGGTGGCTCACGCCTGTAATCCTAGCACTTTGGGCCAAGGTCAGGAGTCCGTAACCAGTCTGAGTAAGAACAAGACCCCGTCTCTACTAAAAATAGAAAGATATTAATTGGCCATCTAAAGATATATAGAAAAAATTAGCCGGGCATGGTGGCGCATGCCTGTAGTCCCAGCTACTAGGGAGGCTGAGGCAGAAGGATCGCTTGAGCCCAGGAGTTTGAGGTTGCTGTGAGTTAGGCTGACGCCACAGCACTCTAGCCTGGACAAGAGAGTGAGACTCTGTCTCAAAAAAAAAAAAAAGAAATGAACAATTTGAACCACAAGATACCAATTTTCACCTCTCACCTATCAAACACACTGTGCTTCCAAGGATGTGGGGGCAGAGGCACTCTCATACACTGCTGGGGAGTGAACTCGGGAGGGAATTTTGGCAAATCTATCAACATTACAAATGCACATACTCTCTGACCCAGAATTCCACTTCTAGGAATTTAACTTACAGGTATAGCCATTAAGATGTAACATGGTATATATATATATATATATATAAGCTTATGCACTGTAGTACAGTTTGCAATAGCAAAATATGTAAACAATTTAAATATTCATCAACAATGTAAATAAACTAGGTTATATCCACACAGTGAAATAATATACAGCCAGTAAAGTAAAGAGTAAGAAAGCTCTTTATATGTAGGTACAGAAAGAATCTCCAAGATGATTTCATTGTCAGTATAATCAACAAGGTGCTGAATGATATATGTGGTATGCTACCATGTGTATAAAAGAAAGGGGGGAGGGAAATCATGTTGTGTGTGTGTGCATGTGTATATGTGTGTACATACATGGAATCTCTCAAGAAGACACCTATAATATCTGTTGCTTTCCCAGAGGGGGACAGAGGGCTGAGCACCTGGACAACAGGTGTGTATATGAACACTGAGCAACAGTAATATGTAGAATATACTTACTATATTCTATATTCCCTTGTTACCACATAAAACTGTTTTGTTAGCTAAAGTTAAAGTAAACAAAACAATGCTATGGAAAAAAATAGTTTACTACTACAGAAATTGCATCATTTCAAATCAATCTAGTTTTTAGGGGCTTTAAACAGAGACCTGTGGCTTGCAACCTTACATCCTCAGACCTCATGGAGTGCACAAAAGGAGACCATTAATAACTTTCAGCATTTCATAAAAAACATATGAATTCTATCTTTAACCACAACAAGGTCATCCAGATCGCCTACCATGTTAGGCGTGTTGGCTATTGGCTGCAATTTTATATAGAAACATCATATGGCAACACTGGTGTCCTTCCCTGATCAGGAAATCCAATGGACTATTGCCAACAGCGCAGGACTTTCTTGGACAGCACTTTCCAGAGTGTCCCACAGACAACAAACTGTTTTAAAGGTCAACAAGTTTTATTTGAAAACAATGGTTCCATGGTCAAATTGAGCTGTGGAACACTTAATAAAGTATCTTTACTCTAAGATTTCACAAAGTCTTAAGACATTAATGTAAACTGGACATCTCTAAGAAGGAGAACAGCACACAGCACACTCCAAACTTGTTTAGCCACAAACTCTTGCTGTATAGACCATGTCAACAGACTAGAGTTCTTCTGAACCCTTTTTAAGAAACATATTTCTGGGTAAAGAGTATGCCTATCACGGTGCCCACCCCTGCATGCCAAGGGTGTCAACAGGACCTAAATTGAACCTATCCAGCTGTATACACAAGTGCTTAACGAAAATGTGGGGAAAACTGCACACCTATAGCCAGGACTCAAGCATTACAAAAATGATCCATGTAACCTAAAACATTTGTACCCCCCTTAGTATTTGAAATTTAAAAGTGGGGAAAACTATTTACATAGCAAATAGTTTATCGATAGTAAAAATTTTTAAACTATAGTATTAAATGAGTAAATGAGGGAGTCCTTGGTACTAAGATGATTAAACTCTAAAGTCTAGAGAACAATTATATGCTATGATGGTGGCATTTGGTGGTGTTTTGGTCTGACAAGAAGAGCTCAGAGAAAGTGCTCTGGGAAAGCCTGCTTGGGGTCAGGGAGGCGTCTGCACAGAACCGAGACAGGAATCCGGAGTGTCATTAATACCAGGTCTACATGCATCTAGGCAATCAATACACAAGAATGTATGTCAATATGATACCACCAGGTTCTGCATTTTTATGTCAAAACAAGAGGGCACTCCTCAGATAGCACAGAAGCGCTTAAAGACTTCAAGGTGAACTCTAAAATCCCTTGTACAAATCAGGGGAAAGTGGAAGAAGGACTTATATGAATTGGGTGTTTGCCACAAGAATAACTCTTTTTCTTCCTTTTTTTTTTTTGTAGACAGAGTCTCACTCTGTTGCCCGGGCTAGAGTGCCATGGCGTCAGCCTAGCTCACAGCAAGCTCAAACTCCTGGGCTGAGGCGGTCCTCCTGCCTCAGCCTCCTGAGTAGCTGGGACTACAGGCATGTGCCACCACGCCTGGCTAACTTTTTTAATATATATTTTTAGTTGTCTAGCTAATTTCTTTCTATTTTAAGCAGAGACAGGGTCATGCTCTTGCTCAGGCTGGTCTCAAACTCCTGAGCTCAAAGGATCCACCCACCTTGTCCTCCCCAGAGTGCTAGGATTACAGGCGTGAGCCACCACGCCCAGCCAGCTCTTTTTCTTAAAGCAGAGGAATGCTTCAGGCAACTCAGCCACAATCTAGGCTCCAGGGAGATAGAAAAATACTCTTTTAGGAAGTTTTAAAAAAGTGGTAGAAAGAATAGTTGGTTTGGACCATATTCATTTGTCAAACTGTCCATTCAGGGAATTCTAAGACCAGGAGGAGCACCTAAGTAAGACTAATGGTAGATTTAGGGACAGCCTTGCTGACAGAAGTAGAAATTAGAGTAAAAGGTAACAAAAACAGAGAAAGTAGAGAAAAGCAAGTATAGAGGAATGGATCCCAGCTTTAACTTGGAAGGTCAAAGAAATACTTTGGCCTACACTCAAAGGAAAATAGAAAAAAATGTATAAAACACATACCAATACTGTAGCCACATTATTTGGAAAAGCCTTTGCAAGGATAGAAAACGACGCAGTTATTGCTGCAGCAAAGCTTATCGCATCCATTACTCTCACTAGAAAACACATAGCAATAAATATTGGTCCTTCTGGAACTTGATCCAATATACTAAAAGAGAATAAGACAATTCTCAAATGTTAAGCTGGTTTTTATTTATTTTTCCTTTTTAATTGTGCTCATGGAAAAGAGTAGTACATTACCCATAGTTATTAGAATAAATCTATTCGGAATATAAATTTTTTGAAGAGTTATTTTGTTATATTTCCAGTAGAATGAAATTACCTTCTTATTTTTGGTAACAATTTAAGTCATAATGACAGCTTAGGTTGCTCTTTTCTGCTGATACAATTGGTCTCCTAGATGAAAACAGTAAATAGGCCTTTTTGGAATATGTAGAATCACTCTGACAAGACCTATACAGAAGGACTTCTTAGTTCCAGGTCTCTCCCATGGTGAGACTCAAACTTTCAAAAAAAAAGAATGAATACAGAGAACAGAAGACTCCCTGTGCAAAAAATCCACTTCGTTTAATATAATGGTTTTCCTGAGTTTATTTCATCATAATCTTACCATACTATTATCATTCCTTTATGTTGCCCAAGTATTTGTATAAGCTCTTCCATATTATTTGCCACTATGCTGCTGGTTTAAGGACTCTAAGAACTTCTATAGCTGTTTTGCCTCTGGCACTCATTTCTGCTTTTCCTGGAAACAGCAACAGGGAAAACCATGCTGCTCCACCCTAAAGTGAGCACATGACCCAGCCTGGCCAATCAGAACATTATTTCCCCGCTGGCCACAGGGATGGGCCATCCACAAAGATCTGGCCGGTGGGGCTCCAACCTGGGGCCTTAACAGGAGCTATTGGGAACGTGGCACTACCGATTGGAGCTGGTGGGGCCATCTTACCACCACAAGGTAGAGGTCAACCAAGAACAAATCACTTTCCATTCCAGTGTGAAAAAAAAAAAAATCACAAGAAGAAAAAAGCAAAGCCAGTAAGTCAAGAAAAATTTCTAATGACATTGTTTCAACACCTGTATCCTGAAGTTTTTGAGGTGATTCTTTAGGAAGGAAATTCACTTTTTAGCTTAAGCCAAAAGGTTTCTGTCACTCACAGTCACAGGAGTCCTAAAGAATAAATCCAGTGGCCAGTGTAATGGTGGTCCCTGGAGGACTGTTTCCTCAAGATCAATGCCATTCATTTCTGTTCTCTACTCACACAACTCCTTCTGCCATTTGTCACATGCTATGCATTCAACAGACAATAATGGTACCATTGACTTAAAAAGTCATTAATATTTCAAACTGAAGATGGATTATAAAATCTGTTCAAGCTCCCAAACATATCAGAAAATGACTTACCCAAAGAGAATGGTAACTCCTCCTGAGACAAACATTCCTGCTATAAACATAAATTTTGCTCCAATATGTACAATCTACAATAAATGTCAAAGAAGAGTGGTAAATTGGTCACTTCTATAAGTCTATATTGACCCAAACAAATCTACTATATTGGAAAATACAGGATTGGGGGAAGACATGTGCAGTTATTATAATAACTCTTTAATGGAGTGCCAGTACATATTGCTTACAAACATGGAAGGAGTTAAAAAATCAATCAATCCTAAGGAGGGAACTGTCAACAGTGGCACAATTTATAAAACTATAACAGTGGTTATTTCTGTATCAATACAAATTCTAGACTTGTAAATCAGAATAACTAATCACACAATTTTTAAAAATTAAAACATGTACCTGAACTTTAATACTTACATAGTTTCCAAAGACGAAAGACGCTAGCAACTCAAACAAAGCATAACATCCAAAAATCATACCAATAATGGTATTGCTGGCTCCCTTCTTTTCAGCCTTTAAAAAAACAAAAATGGGAACAAAGTTTGAAAGACAAATTAGCATCAGTATGGAAAAATGGAATATTAGATCAGAGCATCATCTTTTTGTGATCTTTAACTGTATAGCAATTTCAAAGATTATTATTTTAAAATAAACAGGATGGGGAAGGAAGGGTAACTAGTTAAGACAGTAAAACCTAGTCCCTGACATGAAATTCATTCACCTTGACTATAAAGTATTGTTAGCTTTAGCTGGCAAAAGTCAGAATTAAATAGTATAAACAAACACGAAAAACTTTGATGTGGAAATTTGGGCTCCATTTCATAGTCACAGGACTGAGAAAACAGCTGACTTAGACACAACTTCCTTTTTGGTATCACATTTTAGTTATAGGAAACAAACAAAAAATGTTTGCCAGTCAAAAAAACTTAAGAATAGGAAGTCCCGTGAACTGGCATATGGGTCGCACCACGGTGTATTCAGTCTGGTTCTCTATTTCTGGCATCAATACCAATTACCTGACAGTTTGGAGAATAGTTTTCCTTCCTGACACCAACAACACAGACAAAAGATGCTCCCTTAACACTCTACATTCTCCTGAAACACCTAGGATAGTTTAGCATTCATCAATTATAACGATTAATGTTTATAGTCTATTCTATCAGTGAGCTTCTAAATCTGCTAAAGTATCAAATCCTAAATGTGATATAGTGTTTATCCTAAATCTACTTCTTTTGAATTTCAAACACTACTATTGTGATGTACCACTAAATTCACCTGAAAAAAAGAGAGAAGGTTTAAAAAAAACTTCTTCAAACTCTGGAAATATGGCAGGTCCTTACATCAGATTCTAACTATAGCAATTTAAAGAGGTAAAATACAAGTTTAATTTCCTAAAGATAGGATTGACAACTTAGCACACTATGAGGTGCAAAGCCTGAGCTACACAACTCTGCCAGAAGTCATTTATTGAGCACCTTCTGTGTGCCAGGCACGGTAGCAGTAGTGAATATTTATGATCTTAAGAGTCCAATTTAGATCCATTCTCTCACCAGAGTTTCAGGTTTTTCACAAATAACTTCACTCTTAATACTGAAATGTGTGTGTGCGCATGCAGGCGTGTGCACACACACACTCCTGTACCCTTCAAAATCCATTCTCTACAACAGCCACAATCACATTTCTTTACCTTTTCTAACTACAATTTTTAGATAAAAATTTTCTTCATCCCTTCTCATGTAAAGATACCATCATCATTCAATCCTTGTCTTTTTCAAGGACATTCTTTTCATGTCACACTATGCCTCTTTAAATAAACCCTATATTTTTCATAACATCATACTGCAGAAAACCAGATAGGTGAACTCTATTGTTCTAAGCTAAAATTTAGGAAGGGTCCCCACCCTTACTCTAAGAAGGTCCTTATAGATGTGGTCCCTAAGCACCTGGTGGTGGGTGAGGGCAGAGAATGTACCTACCGTTCTGCAGTAATTACAGAGGCAGGATTTTAAGCTCATAATTCTATGGGCTTCATAATTGGCCATGCTGCTTCCATGTACTAACAACCACATGAGATAATAGTGTGAAGACAACAGAGATCTCATTATTAAGATATCTTTAACAGCATCGTAGGAAAAGGTTATGCTGTATGTAGACTGGAACGTGAAGTCGACATTTCTACTACACATGGGTCAACTTCCTCAAAGGGAAAGTATTATCAAAAGAGTCAATTAAAATGTAGGCAGAGCGTTCATTGGTCAAATTACATTATCCATGTTCTTTGCTTAATAGATCTGATAAGTATTTAATTCTAGAATCTAGCAGGAAATATATAATGGTTATAGCACCTAATATTTACTGAACCCTCACTATGAGCCAGAATCTCTATTAAGTGCTGTTTTACGTGGTATCTAACACCTATCAAATAAGGAATATATTTTTAGGTGGCCCCATTTATAGATGAGGACAAGGACTTGCAAAGGTTACACAGTTATCGAGCCACTATGGTTTCCATCGTGTGCATGTTCCCGCATTCACTGTGGAAATGGAACGATGACACAGGATGCGCTAGACCCACACGCCATGGCAGCAACTAAACACCACCTTTAGAACGTGGGTCCTGCTTCACATTAGGAAAGCAAGAACGGCTATTAAAAGCAATTTCTGGTTCACGTATAATCCTCTGACAAAGGAGGAGGGTGACCAGAAAAATGATGGTTAGAAGTAGGAATCCTGCACCAGAATTTAAGAAAGGTTCTATTTTCCCTTCCCCAGTGAGCTCTAGCTAATAGGAAGGATGACAGAACATACAGGAGGAGGGGGAGGCTTTACCAATGCATTTGTCAACCATAAGATTTTAGTGAGAAGTGAAAAGGCAGAACCCACTCTTCTTATCTATAGCTTTTAAAGGCAGAATGTTCTCTCCCTGCCTTTGTCTTCTCTCCCTCGGCCTTCACTCCGCAAGACAAAGTAGCAAATGTGAGAAGCCATGTTTGTTCATTTCTGTTTGCCAGCTAATTTCACAAAGCCCCTGACCCTGTGCCGATGGGCAGCTCTCAGGAGGGATGCTTTGAAGACAAAACAGGAGAGAGCACACAGTCCCCCACATCTCTTGCCTGAGTCACTACATTCCCTAAAACTGGGGTCCCCAACCCCAGGGCATGGCCCAGTATTGGTCCATGGCCTGTTAGGAACTGGGCGGCTCATCACCTCCTGAGTTTCACCTACCCCCGGAAAAACTGTGTTCCATGAAACCAGTCCCTGGTGCCAAAAAGGTTTAGGATCATCACCCTAAAAGATAAATGACCCCAGTCCTTGCCTTTTCCTGCATGTCAGACAATGTCTGCCAGGGTTAGTGATTATGCTTCTATAATTTATAACCAGATAGATGTGCTTTAGTAATCTATAATTTGGGTGTACTCTTACACCCAAACTCTGAAGTGATTTTGCATGTACTGAAACTTCACCACCTGTATTTAAGCTGTGAACTGAAATACTGTGTTAGAGCAGTCTGGCAGAACTGCCCCGGACTATAAATCTCAGTCTGTAATCCTTAGTTAAGGCTTCTAAATAAAACTTATTTTAATTCTTCAAAAGTTTGAGTTTTTTTCTTTAGTCAACTCCTCCTATAAGCAAAACACTCGATCAAAAACTTAAAACACCCACCCACAGCCTGGTTTTCCTTTGTCCCTATTTACTTAGAGGAAGCTAACATTAGTTGCATCCACTGAGTTCCAGCTGAGCGGGGAAATGCCCTTCTAACTGGTTGATCCATTTACTCTAGTTCTTCTCAATCTTAATTCCACAGACTCCCATTATTATTATTATTATTATTATTTACTTATTTATTTTTCACAAAATCCAAATCTGGCCAGGCTACTCTATCTTGCTCAATCACTAAGTCTTTGGCATGCATACAAGTACCCTTGTGTTCTAGCTGGAGCCTGCTCTCTCAGATCCTCTATCTCTTAGACCTAACTCCACCCTAGGCTCAAGCCACTTCAAGCTGTCTGCTACTTCCCAAGAACATGCCATTCACTTTGTTATTCCTGTGACTGTCTAGAATGCCCATACCTCAAGATTCCCCTTAGATTTATCCCGTGAAATCCCTTTCAGTAGCCCCCTTCTTTTCCTGCCCCCACTCCGCCCATTCCCCATTCCTTTGTCTAGAGTCTCATAACATTCTGGACATCCTTTACTTAAAGGATATCCAAACAATCTGAAACCTTTTTTTTTTTAATACATTTTTCACTCCCAATGGACAGACAAGGGAGGGACATTTCCCTGATTTTTTTTTCTTTCTGCCCTAACACATCCAATGCCTAGCACACTCCAGAGTCAGACCTCACTGAACCTCTAGTTAATAGAACTGAATTGAGGAAGTCACAACCTCTGAAACTGTTTCTTCATTTGTGACATGATGAGATTCGCACTATTCTACCTACTTCATGGAGTCGTTGCAGGAACCAAATAGATAAATGGGTGGAAATGTGCACTGAAAACTAGGGAGCACTCTGTGAGTACAGAGCAGTATTGTTTCTTTAGTAGAGAAGCCACTTTATCCTCTTTTGTAGCACACAGAATGAAGGACTATATGTTATCAAAGCAGTTAGAAGACTGAGAAGCTGCTAGTACATTGTGAGCTGAGTATTTGGCAAAAAGGACAAAATAAAACGCATGGACATGCTATTTACATTCACCCAAGCCAGTCCCAATCATGTCATATTATATGCCATTGACAGCCAGAATCCAGCTAGTCTCACTAGAGGTTATTCTCTTTGAGTCTGTGCCATTAGCTGTAGATCCTAACACTATATAAAAGGCTATGTGTGATAAGAGGGAACTAGGCACTATTAATCAGAATTCCTCCTTTGTGTAAACATTGCCACTAGAGTCCATACAAAATTCAAATCAGAAACTCTTTATATATTAAAGACATTAATCGTGCTTTACATTTGTTAAAAAAAAATTCAAATCATAAAAGGAATTCAGTGAATCACAACTTCCTAATTCCAAAATATTAATAAACCAAAACTCCCAGAGAGAGTTACTGTCTTAACATAGCCCTTTGCAATCGCATTTAAATCTCTTATTCATGGCCGAGCACAGTGGCTCACGCCTGTAATCCTAGCACTTTGAGAGGCCAAGGCAGGCGGATCCTTTGAGTTCAAGAGTTTGAGACCAGCCTGAGCAAGAGCAAGACCCTGTCTCTACTAAAAACATAG
>VBSM01000361.1:79835307-79849784 GCA_008086735.1 Cheirogaleus medius
AAAAAGAATTCTAAGACAGTATTGAAGTCAAATGAAGTGTAAGCAGGAGAAAACAAGCTAAATCATTCAACTGGTAAATGAATACTTAAAAAGGTATGCTTCTGGAAAGACAAGTCCCACAAATCTGTAAATCAATAGATTTTTGACACTAATTATTGTTCTTATGCATCAATTCATTTAATATTTATTCCCAAATAAATTTGAATTGCTCTATTTTTCAGAGGTTGCCACTGGAGCCCAGAAGAAAAAAAAAATCTGTGCAACATGAGGAAGTCAAGAATCTTTGAAAAAATTTTGGAGTAGATAAGAAAGGGAAATAAGAAAAGTTAAAGAGAGAGGGGAATAAGAGTGAGTATTCAAAAGATGTTTTACGTTTGCCCAATGGCATACCTTTTTGAATGCATTCTTAAACACACAGTAGTTTAAAGAAGACCTATAGGGAGGAAAGTCATTGGAGACCGTACCATAAACAGCCTCGAACTTTACCCCTTACGGAGAGAAAGGAAACCTCATATTCAGGCCACAGCCTTTCCAATCTCTGCGAAACAAACCAAGCTAAAAAATTCAATCGCTGCTAAAGAGACAGGCCCGAAGCCACCGCGGCGCTCCGGGCCACGCCGCTGTCATCACCTCCTGGTGGGCGCGGGCCCTCGGAGTCCCCCGGCGCGTCCATGCCCGGTGCGTGGACTCCGGCGCCGCCGCCCCCGGTTCCAAACCCGCGTGCCTGGTCTCGACCTCCACCGAGCGCACGGGCGGCAGCCGCTCAGCCGAGCCCTGGCATCCCCGGTTCCCCGCCGGCCGCGGTCGCACACGAGCTCCGGAGCCGGCCAGGGCTCTAGACACCCGGGAAGGCGGGCGGGGGCGGGGTGGGGGTGGGGCTGGGCGGGTTCCCCACCCCCCTTAATACCGTAATCCACCATGTCAGCTGCTAGAATTCATGAGTTCCTTTTTAATTCCGTATGAGGAAAAAGCAAACAAACCAACCAACCAGAGTCTCTATTCCATATAGTTGGGCCCCCTCTATTTTAAAATGAGTACAATTTTTTTCCTAGTAGAAGAAAGGAAGCTCATGTAAACCACAAAAGGTAAGGAGTACCTCAACTGAAAGACACAAAAGCGAATTAGAAAATTAGAGGTATTTTTCACAGTGGGTAAATGAGGTGGCGTTTGTAATCACTGAAGCCAGACACTAGTAAGCTGGAAATGAATTAACCAATGTGAAGCACCTGGCGTCAGAAAAAGAATTGCAAGAATGATAATGAAAGTTAAGGAAGCATGGGGAGTCGCCAGGAATTTGACCTCTAAAGGGAGATGCCTGGGTTTCAAGCCAGGGCACTTACTAGCTGTGTGTGTGACTCTGGATTACAAGTCAGTTTCTCCAACTGTACAACTGAGATTATACTGTTGGTCTTGTAGGGCGGCTGTGAGCATTGGTGATAAGGCGTGTCACTACCTGGCACATGAACATCATGGCTGCTACCTTATTACTCCCACACTTACAATTTTCTGACAGAAAATGTTTCATTTATCTTCACCTTATTTACTATTGGGGAAAGGTTAAAGTTCGGGGACTGGGAAATGCTTGATTTGAAGCCAAAGCCAAATAAAAGACTGAGTTACCACCTTGTGCCAGGCATTATGTATTTAAAGATGAATGAACCCCATCCAGCCTCTGCCCTCAAGCAGCACACCTCCTTCTACCAGATAAAACCGATACTAATTAATAATTTACTATAGGACAGGCACGGTGGCTCAGGTCACACTTGTAATCCCAGCATTTTGGGAGGCTTAGGCAGGAGGATTGCTTGAGACAAGGAGTTTGAGACCAGTCTGGGCAACATAACGAGACCCTATCTCTACAAAAAATAAGAAGGAAAAATTAGCCAGGTGCCATGATGGGTGCCTGTGTCTCAGTTACTGAGGAAGCTGAGGCAAGACAATCAATTGAGCCCAGGAGTTTGAGGTTGCAGTGAGCTATGAACGTGCCACTGCACTCTAGCCCATTCGACGAATGAGACCTAGTCTCTAAAAATAATAATAATAATAATTTCCTATAATGCAATGGGTTATATAGAAATATATTGGAAGAACTGGTTTCTTGGGCGAAATGGGTGCTGGATGGCTTCCAGAGGAAGTGATGTTACCTTGGGTCATGAAGTTTATGTAAGAATTCCTGGGTGGCAAGTAGTAGGGAGATCCTTTAGAAAGTGGCCTTACAGAATCTTTAGGATCTAACCGCTGTCAGCTTTTCCAATCTCATTTAACTCTATGTTCTCTCTCCAATCTAACATCAAATTGTATAAGGGGGGATTTTCTTGAATTATTTCTTCGATGATTACATTTCCTTTTTTGCTCTCTCTATACAGATGTTGGGTTACTCAAACTGGTCCTTTTACTGATTGCTCTTTTTTAAAATTTTTTACATATTTTTTATTCTTTGTTATGTCAGGAGAGAGTTCAAACACAGTCCTCCACTACCACAAATTATGCAGTTGAGTTTCCCACATTTAGGGAACACAAGGATGGGCATATCATATCAGAGTGCAATGGATACACCTCGCCCTGGGAAAATCACCTTTGTAATCATGGTATCTCCCTGCTGGGTGACTTATTGCTTTTTTCTTCTTCTACTTTTCTTCTCTATATCTTTTTCTCCATCTCCATCTTATAGGAAGTTTTCACAAATTTATCTTGCAATCTTTCAACTGTATTTTTCGTTTCTGTTGTCATCTATTTCCCTCTCTCTCCATTGCCATTCCCTTCCCCCATTAGCAACCATTCTTTCATGTTTAATGCAAATCTTTTTGTACGTCTTCAAAAAATATGTATTCTTGTTTTATGTCCATCTACTTTTAATTTATATAAAGGCTATTCATATTCCTGACCTTTCCACTTCTAATCTCTAGCTCCCATCCTCCCTCCAGATGATCAGTGTTACAATCAAATATATTATTGTGTTAGTTTTCTGTGGCTGCTGTAAAACATCATCGCAAATGTTGTAGCTTAAAACAACTAGGTCCTGTAGGCCAGAAGTTCAACATCAGTTTCACCGAGCCAAAATCAAGGTGTCAGCAGGATCGTGCTCCCTCTGGAGGTTCTAGGGCAGAGTCTGTTTCTGGTGTCTTGAAGCTTCTGGCGGCTGTTGGCATTCTTTGTGCCAACATCATTCTGATCTCTGCTTCTGAAGTCACTTTGCCTCCTCTCTTCTGAGTGCGTAATCTTCCTTTGCTACTCTCTTGTAAAAATATCTTAATTGCATGTAGGCCCCACCTGGATAAGCCAGGATGATCTCCTCATCTCAAAATCTTCCTTTTAATTACATCTGCACAGATCCTTTTTTCAAATAAGGTAACATTTACAGGTTCCGGGGATTAGAATATGGACATATCTTTGGAAGCTATTATCAGCCTACCACAATTATCTATTCATAGTTTTATATGATCATTTAGACATATATACACATATGAAACATTTTTCTTTTCAAACTAAAATGGAATAACTTGGTCTCCATTCAAATGCCACCACCTCAGAGAAATTCATTCATATTATTTCCTTATTCAAAATACAACCCCAGTCACCCTTTGTCCTTTCACCCTTTAATTTTCTTCCTAGCATTTGTATCAGTCAGTTGTAAAAGAAACAACTTTAGCTAATTTAAGCAGAAAATAAATTTATCATAGATTATTAGGTAGCATATAGAGTCACCAGGAGGATCATGTACACCACATAGAGGCTAGTTACCTAAAATCACACCATCAGAGTGGTCTAGTATACATCCCACTGAGACACTGCAGGACACAGATGGGCAGCACATGTTGCCAATATCACTGGAGCCAGGCACAAGACACTATAGTCAGAACCTCATCCTTACTCCCCTGGAATACTGCCACCCTCACCAGAAGAGATTTTAGGTAGTGCTAGCTTCTTCCACTCACTTGCTTCCATTGTTTATCAAGACTTGGTGTGTTTGAAGTCAGGTAGTAAAAATTCTCCAACTTTGTTCTTTTTTTTCAAGAGCAGTTTTAATAGTCTTTGATTTTTCCATAAAAATGTGATAATCAGTGTTCAATTTCTCCAAACAACCTGGTGGGATTCTTACTGGGATTTTTTTTTTTTACTCTGTAGATCAATTTGGGGAGAATTGACATGTAATCATTATTGAGTCTTTTAATCCAAGAGCATGGTATATCTGTCCATTTATGTAGATTTCTCATTTCTTTCAGAAATGTTTCACAATTTTCACTGTAGAGGTAGTACATGCATTATGCTAAATTTATTCCTAAATATCCTAGTTTAAGAAACTATTAAGTTTGATTTTTTTACATTTAAATTTCCAGTCATTTGCTGATTATATATAAAAGTAAATTAATGCATCCTGCAATCTCATTAAATTCCCTGATTTCTGTTAGTTGTATAGATTCTTTTAGATTTTCTACATAAACTATCATGCCATCTGTGAATAGAGTTTTACTTCTTCCTTTCAGAAAGTTATGCTTTTGTTTCTTTCACTTACATTATTGTACTGACTAGGATGACCAATAAAATGTTAAATAAATGTGGTGAAAACAAAAATAATCCTCACTTTGTTACCAATCTTAGCAGGAAAACATTTGGTCTTTCACCATAAAGTATGAGGTTAGCTATAGATTTTTCATATTGCCTTTTATCAGATTAAGGAAGTTTCTTTCTATTTCTAATGTGTTGAGGACTTTTAAAATGAATTGGTGTTAAATTTTATCAAATAGTACTTTTGTATTTATTGTAAATGATTTTTCTTCTTTATTTTGTAATATGATAAATTACACTGATCTATTTTCTAATGTTAATATAACCTTGCAATGTTGATATAAATCCCCGTTGATCAGGATGTATTCTCTTTTTTCTTTTTGTTTTCTTTTTTTTTGAGACAGAGTCTCACTCTGTTGCCCGTGCTGGAGTGCTGTGGCGTCAGCCTAGCTCACAGCAACCTCAAACTCCTGGCTTAAGCAATCCTTCTGCCTCAGCCTCCCGAGTAGCTGGGACTACAGGCATGCGCCACCATGCCCGGCTAATTTTTTCTATATATTTTTTAGTTGGACAATTAATTTCTTTCTATTTTTAGTAGAGACAGGGTCTCACTCTTGTTCAGGCTGGTTTCGAACTCCTGACCTTGAGCGATCCGCCTGCCTCAGCCTCCCAGAGTGCTAGGATTACAGGCCTGAGCCACCGTGCCCAGCCTGTAGGATCTATTATGATAGCATCACTTTATTACCACCATTTTAAGTTTTTCTTAATCAGTGTATGCAATGGACTGAATGTCTGTGCTTCCCCTTTCTCACAACCTCATATGTTGAAACCCTAATCTCAACATGATGGTATTTAGAGGTGGGGCTTTTGGGAGGTAAGTAGGTCTTGAGGGTGGAGCCCTCATGAATGAGATTAGTGCCCTTATATAAGAGGCTAGAGAACTAGTTAGCTGTCTTTTCTCCATGTGATACAAGGAGTCTGCAACTTGGCAGAGGTCCCTCACCACACTAGAACTCAACCATGCTGGCACCCTGATCTCCGACTTCCAGTTTTCATAACTGTGAGAAATAAATTTCTTTTGTTTATAAGCCACCCAGTCTATGGTATTCTGTTAACCACAGCTCAAATTGACTAAGACAGTGCAGCTAGGGGTAATAAATATTGTTGACCTTTTGAAAGAAACAACCTTTAGCTTTTTAAGTTTTCTTGCTTACTTGCCTGAGAGAATTTGAGACAATAATTTTTTCAATTATTTTCTAAATCATTGATTTCTGCTTTTATCTTTTTTTTCCTTCTTTCTACTTTCTTTTGGTTCACTTTGTCCTTATTGTGCCAGCTCCTTATAGTGGAAGTTTAGATCATTAATTTGAGCTCTTTCCTCTCTTATACTATTTGCATTTAAAGCTTTAAATTTCCTTGTAAGCACTGGTTTAGCTACATCCCACAAATTATCATTCAGTTTGAAATATTTTTTAATTTCCTTTGTGTTTTCTTCTTTTATTCATGGGTTAATAAGTGTGTTTCTATAATAATGTTCACTTACTTGGAGATTTTCTAGTATCTTTATATTGATTTCTAACTTAATTCTATTATGATCAAAGAACTATTCTAGAAGATTTCAATCTTTTAAAATTTACTGAAATTTTTTTTATGGCCCAACATGCATTCTGTCTTTGTAAACAGTACCATATGTACTTGAAAATAATACTGTTCTATAGTTGTTGGATATAGTGTTGTATAAAAGTCAATTAGGTCAAAGTGATAGTTTTGTTCATATCTTCTGTAACTTTACTTATTTGGTCTAATTGTTCTATCAATTGCTGAGAGAGGAATTGATGTGCCTAGGGGTGTGCATGTGTATATTTATTCTTCTTAGGGTTACACTGAATCTGTAAATTTTTGTGTTCCACCAAATTTGGGAAACTTTTGGATGTTTTCCTTCAAATATTTTTTTCTACCTCATTCTTTCGTTTCATTCTGGCATTCCAATTGCATATATACTCGTCATATGTATTCTATTAATAATTGTATATATGTTAGATCTTTGGATTTTGTCCCATAGTTCATTGCAGCTATATTCATTTTTTTTCAATTTTTTTTCTTCTCTGTTCCTCAAGTTGGATAATTTTAGATTGATATATCTTAGAGTTTACTGATTCTTTCATAGTCTCCAATCTGCTGCTGAGCCCTCCCAGTGAATTTTTTATTTCTCAGATTTTTACTTTTCAGTTCTCAAATATTTGACCCTTTTTATAGTTTATATTTTTCCTCTTTGTTCATTCATCATGAGCATTTCTTTTACATTCTTGAACATATTTTTAATAGCTTCTTTAAAATTCTTGTCTGCTAATTCTAACATTTGATCATCTTGGGATCTTTGTCTCTTGAGTATTAAGTCATAATAATTTGGATCATATCAAGGCATTGTTAATGATACATTGCAGAGATTCTGGATTCAGTTATATTCTTCCAAAAAATATTAATTTAAAAAAATATTTTAGCAGACAGTCAACCTACCTTGACTCAAACTTTAAAATTTGTTTGCCCAGTTATGGCAAGAGAAGCAGCTGAAATCTCTGTGCATTTTATTTAGCCCTAGTTGTTGCTTAGAGTCTACCCCATGATGTGTAGTTAAGGAATCAGCCAGAGATTTAGGAAGAGTTTATACACATAATTTTGATCTTCCCCTCTCCAGATCTCTCCTTTCTGGGATTTCCCTCCTTCCCTCTATTTCCAGCACTGTGGTTGCTCTAAACTTTGTTCTCTGTTTTTTAAGGCAGTAAAACTGAGGAACTCTGAAGTTGTTCCATGTGGCACTGACTAGGAGTGCCCTCATGCTAAAACCCATAAAAATGAGAAATCAGTCAGTGCCATTTCTTCCTCCCAATGTTGATCCCCAGCTCCACCCACAAGTTCTTTCTGTTTTTGGTCACTGTCTAGTGTCTTCAGATAGTTGTTTTTAACATTTTCAGTTACATTTGTTATCTGCATGGTTAGTCTTGTACAACTTCCCAGTAATTAATATTTGCTATATTTTATTAAACTAATAATCTGTGATGGATTGGGTGAAAAACCCTCAGATAGATAGTTAGACAGTCAGTTTGAGAAGCAGTGCCTTATAAGAGTTTTGATGAGTTCCTTGGAGCCATCCTATTCCTACCATTCTCCAGACCTGACTGCTCAGCAAACCCTTCTATTTTCTCAGCCATCCAGTACCTTTCTAATAAATTCATTTTTAAAATGTTGGCCATAGCTCATTCTGTTGCATGCAAAGAATTATAATTGATAAAGTATTATCCACATTTTCTATAATGAACATGCTTACTTGTCCTATTAAAAAACAACAAATATAAGGAGGGGCAAGGGCAATATACGTAACCTTAACATTTGCACCCACATAATATGCTGAAAAAAAAGAACAAAAACGAATGTCATTTACAAATAAAGAGACCATCTGTAAGCTGGGGACACAGGAGTGAAGCTGGCATTAGCTATTGCTCAGTGTCATGTGACTGAAGTTAGGTGAAATCAGAAAACAAATGTATCAGGCCGGGTGCGGTGGTTCACGCCTGTTATCCTAGCACTCTGGGAGGCCGAGGTGGGAGGATTGCTTGAGCTCAGGAGTTTGAGACCAGCCTGAGCAAGAGCAAGACCCTGTCTCTACTATAAATAGAAAGAAATTAGGCAAACAACTAAAAATAGAAAAAATTAGCTGGGCACGGTGGCGGGTGCCTGTAGTCCCAGCTACCTGGGAGGCTGAGGCAGGAGGATCCCTTGAGCCCAGGAGTTTGAGGTTGCTGTGAGCTAGGCTGACGCCATGGCACTCTAGCCCAGGCAACAGAGTGAGACTGTCTCAAAAAAAAAAAAAAAAAAAAAAAACAAATATATGAGACCACATAGATTTTCAACATTTATTAACAGCTAAACTTGTTTCAAAATAATGACATAGAATGCCTAAACCAAAAAAAGTGCTTAAGGGTATCCCATTCAATTCCCTATTTCATTTTTTGCAGAGGAAGCACTTGAGGCCCAGAGACTGGAAGTCTCTTGACCAAGGCTACAGAGTCAGAACATGAGAGAAAGGAGAATCTATATCAGAGAATCCTTGAATAACAGTCAGCCCTTTACATATTCATTTTTGGGGTTAGAACCAGTTATATAAGCAGGACTTTTTTTTTTTCCGATAATGTAGCTCCAGTTCTCAGGATAGGAGTGATACTGGCTTTATTCTAATGATTCTCTAATAAGAAGTGCAATTATCAAACAAATTATTTATAGCATTGAAAACCCATTTTCAATGTGGTATATACACACAATGAAATATTCACATTTTAAAAGGAAGGAAATCCTGTCACATGCTACATAGATATACTTTGAGGACATTATGCTAAGTGTTATAAAATAAGCCAGTCACAAAGAGATAAACATTGTATGATTCCATTTATATGAGATATTTAAAGTAGTCAAATTCATAGAAACAGAATGAATGATGGTTGCCAGGGACTAGTGGGAGAGAGAAATGAGGCTTGTTTAATGAGTATAGTTGCAGCTTTGCAAGATGAAAATGTTCTGGAAGTCTGTTGCACAATAATGTAAATATACTTAACACTACTGAACTGTATACTTAAAAATGGTTAAGATGGTAAATTTGGGGTTTTATTACACAATTAAAATAAAATCATATACTAAAAAAAAGAATCCCATTTTCAAAAGAAATGTTACTCAGATAACAGTGGAGCTACTCTGTAAGAAGCAGCGTTGGGGGCTGGAATCCCACACATTCAGGCCCTCCTTGTATCCCAAAGGAACAAATTTAGTGTCAATTTAGACTTTGCTGTATCAGCCACTACTCTTTATTTCACTTATAAATTACTGTGTTGCTGGTCTTTAACTGGCCTATTTATAAACTTTAAGTATTATCTCTAATTATCATCCACAGTATGTTAGTTCCCACAGGTACCAAGTCAGCCCTATAGTAAGTAAGCAGCTACAGCACCCAAACAGTTCTGGGTAGCATGTTCTAGAAGCAATAAAAACAAGTAAAGAAACATTCTTAGTAAGATTTATGAGAACTTGGATGAGAATTACACAAAACCTTCAAAATATAAAAACTATTGGCATAGGTTTCATACTTAGCTATATAATAATCTAGCCCCATTCTCCTCCACAACTGTTTTTCCCTTAATAAACTGGGTTTTGCAATTAAAGCCTTTACATGTTAACTTTACAAGCTACTACCAACAGCCTTTATTAGTCTATTCCACTCTTACTCATCCACCAACTTTATTTTACTTTTTAATTTTTTCCCTTACCAATTCTTTTTCTCCTTTGATTCATCCTCTGATATAATGGGATTTTATCCAAACCTTTCTTCAACTATGACTAATTTTTCTTCAGTATGCTTGAAACTACACGCTATAATAAATGAGGGTTAGACCTACATGTTCCTGAGCTGCAGCAGGATAATATTTTTTAGTTTTTTCTCCTATTTCTTAGCACTCATTTCCACCCATTGTATTTAATTTCTACCCCCAAAGGTAGGGACAATTTTTTTCTTTTTTTTTTTTTCTTTTATTGTTTTTTATTTTTCTTTTCACATATGGATCAGGAACAGGTAGGGACATTTTATAAGTTTTCAAATTAAAAGTGGTTTTCAGGGATGCTCAAACCCTTCAGCTAACTTACAACAGACATTAATTTATGATGGTAGTTGTCAACATGGCTTTCCTTTAACTATGACATCTATTCCACAGGCTTCTTTAATTTTATTTCATTCAATGAATTCATTTTAGTGCCTCTAATATGCAAGTCACTGTTTTAAGTGCTGTATGGTTTAGGAGAGGAGAAAGGTAATATGTAAGAACCTTTCCATATATTTTCATATGAAGTTCTTTATAAGGTAAATTACAGACACAATGGTAAACACTTGAAACAACCATCTCATTTAATCCTCATAACGGTATTATAGCTATTATTACCATTTTACTGGCTCAGAAATGTAAATAACTTACCAAAGGCCACAAAGTGAGCTGAAATTTTAACTCATCTCAGGTGGGTCCTGACCACTCCAAGATACAAAATCTTTAATATGCCTTGGCCCAGCTTTTCTTCCCAGCTTTGGTCTTCCAAGAAAGTTTTTGTTTTCTTTTTGAGACAGAGTCTCACTCTGTTGCCCGGGCTAGAGTGCTGTGGCATCAGCCTAGCTCACAGCAACCTCAAACTGCTGGGCTTAAGTGATCCTCCTGTCTCAGCCTCCCAAGTAGCTGGGACTACAGGCATGCGCCACCATGCCCGGCTAATATATTTAGCTGTCTAGCTAATTTCTTTCTGTTTTTTTTCAGTAGAGATGGGGTCTTGCTCTCGCTCAGGCTGGTCTTAAACTACTGAGCTCAAACGTTCCGCCTGCCTCAGCCTCCCAAAGTGCTCAAGAAAGTTTCTTACAATTCAACTCAAAGATCCTTTCTATCATTTAATCTGTTCTACATTTCCTCCTTCTTTAGCATCTGAGTTGAACTATGTTCCCAACAAAACTCATATGTTGAAGTCCTAACTCCCAGCACCTCAGAAGCAGATTTTATTTGGAAAACGGTTGTTGTAGATGTATTAATAATTATTTAAGATGGAGCAGATGGGCCCTTAATCCAATATGACTGGTATTCTTTCTTTCTTTTTTAGAGATGGGGTCTTCCTATGTTGTCCAGGCTGGAATGCAGTGGTTATTCACAGGCATGATGATAGCTCACTGCAGCTTTGAACTCCTGGGCTCAAGCCATCCTCTTGCCTCAGCCTCCCAAGTAGCTAGGACTACAGGCATATACCACCATGCCCAGCTTTTGGTATTCTTATAAAAAGGAAAAATTTGGACACGAAGCCAGACATGCACACAGGGAGAATGTCATGTGAAGACTGGAGTTATGCTAACACAAGTCAAGGAACATCAAGATTGCCAAGAAACCTCCAGATGCTAGGGAAGAGGCATATAACAGATTCTTCCTCACAGCTTCAGAAGGAACTAACCCTGTCCACATCTTCATTTCAGACTTCTAGCTTTCAGAACTATGAAATGTTCAATTTCTGTTGTTTAAGCCATGAAGTTTGTGGTGCTTTGTTACGGCAGCCCTAGCAAACTATACAACATCTACACTTAGATCATTCAGAAATCCATATTTCTACCATGCTCTCTTTTTCTGCCTAACAGCAACATTCCCTTTCTCCATCTATGCAACTTTTTAGCACAATGCCAGTTGTATCATTGCCAAATGTGAGATGTAAAGAGTCATCTTTGAATTCCCAGAGATCTCTCTCCCACATTTGTGCAATCACTTAAATGACTGAAGGGTTAGGGACAGGAGCTTTGAAGTCTGCTTAAATACCAGCTTCCACATTTATTAGCTGTGTGATTTTGGGCAACTCTCTAAGCCTTAGTTTCATTGCCTGTTCTAGAAGGCTAGTACTGGCACTACCACACAGGGTCTCTATGACAGTCAAGGAAGAAAACACATGATAAGAATTTAGCATGTTACCTGGAATATCGAAAATGCTAAACAGAATTACCTACCATTATCATTATTGTTCCTAAAACAAACTTTAGAATACATTTATTTTTCATATTTATTTCAGACTCATATTGGTATACATTATGTAAGTGTTATAATCTGCTGGTGTAAGAGTGGCTGGGCACTAACCTCTGTTTAGTATTGTCTCCCACCTTTGCCAATACCTCAAATTGAGAGGAAGTAATCTCAAAAGAGTGAACTCAGAGAATCTATATGAAAGAATCCTTGTTTCACCAGTGTGCCCTTTTAACTTCATTTTGGGGGTTAGAGCTGGTTATATCGCTGGATTTAAGTGGCATTAAGGCAGAGGTCCATGATATCTGGGTCAACAGAACAGAGTAAGGGTTGCTAGAAGACGGAAACCAAGTCTGAGTTGGTTGGTACTATGCTGGCAATAACCACATAGGCTAAAAGGCTCTTTAACATTTTCCTCCCACATAAATATGTTGTTTAGCAATGATTATTTTCTCCATTTAGGTTTCCCAAGTCTCTACCAAATTCCCTGCTTCTTTCTTAAAATTTTTTCAGGGGAAGACATCTAATATGCTTAGCATATTAACTTTTATGTACCTTAGATAATGAGAAATGTGCTGAAACAATATTTACCACATTCTCTTTCAAAAATACAAATGTTATGGTAACCTCCAAAAAAGCCAAGAAAGGCATTCATGTCTTGGCCCTTACACATTCTTCCACTTAGAATAGCCTCTCTCCTCTCCTCCTATGCTTACTTGTTTGGAATTCTTTTTTTTTAAAGCCCTTTACAAACGTTGCCACAAGCCTAAAGTCCTCTTACCTTTCCACATCACGCCTGTTTCCTAACTCCATGCTCAGGAGTCCCCCTCCCCCGTGTGTCCCCTGCCGCCCTGAGATATTCTAATCTTTGGCTCAAATCTTAACCCTACCACAAAAATGCAGAGGGGAAAGAATAATTCTCATCGTTATAAACTTTGTGTCTTTTTTTTTCCTTTGAGGCAAAAGCTCAATGAACATTTGCATGAGTTACTGATGGAGAGAAGCAGGTTCAACACTTTAAAAATGAAACTGAAAGCATTTGAAAAGCTAAATATGAGCCGTATCACTATATTAAAACTCCAGTATGCCTCTATTCTGGTTAACTCTCCCTGGCACTCTTACTACCGTGTAACCCATTTTTGTTTTCTTCACAGCGTTGTCTGTCATGAGCTGTTCACTATATCCACAGTGCTGGCATATACCAAGCGCTTAATAATTGCTGAGTGGCTTGGCGACTTCTCATGAAGGGAAGCTAAAGCAAAAGAAAAAAAAGTACTGATAACATTCAGCTGTGTTTCGTGTCTTTGCTTTGGAAGTGCGGGTAGGGGAACTGCCCATCACTTCAAAATTTAAAACTTTGCTTCCGGGGAAAAAAATAGAGATTTGAGGTTCTCGAATTCCATCCCTACCTCCTCCAGGTCCTGCATGAAAAATGCCGAATTTCTCAAAAACTACGTTTTTCATTTCTGTAGTCCCTGTGTCAGGCACAATGTTAGATGTTTAAAATGCACCTACAAAATCCTGATTTGCGCGGGACTACGAATTTAGGGCACAATCAAGTATTCAACACAAAACAAGAACAAGAAAACTTCGTTGAGAACGTACTCTCCGACTATATTTAGAAACCAGAACCGACCACCACGCTGGAGGGCCCACTTTACCAACACAGGCTAGGAGAGTGAGATTTGGGGAGTGCTTGGAAATAATGAAAACGTGTTGGTTCTCCTCTTACGAAAACAAAGATGAGGACCACCCACACAACGACACATTCACGAACACTCAACGTGATTTAGAAGCGAAGAAACAAAGTGTGCTCCTCAGGAAGGCTCAATCTAGTGGAGCCGACTGCAAATCACCATGAGCTGTGGAAACGGTTAAACTACCGTTTTGAAGACTCCGGTGCCTTAGGAGACCACGCGGACACCTGCATTTGACTCCTCTAGCGCTCCGTAAAAAGAGCTGTCTGGGCCTCCGCAGGCCACGCCCCCGGCACGGAAGGAGGACGCGAGGCTGCCCGCGTGATGCCTGTTACGCACGCCAAGGACTGGGGGAGCGCAGAGACAGAAGACTCGTAGTCCTCTTGCCTCAGAACTGCCTCAAGCCGGAAACAGGAACTCCGAGGCCTGGCACCATGAGAGCCACCTCTTTCGTGGGAAGGAGTGCACATGCGCACAGGGGGCTTGAAAGCCCTTAAATACCGTCATGCGGGCGCTTGCGGCCTCTTTCCCTGCCGCCGCCGAGTGGTGCGGAGGCGGAGGCTTGGGGTGAGTTGGACGATTTTACGGGGAGTCTAGTGGTGGTGGTTCGTGGCTCGGCGTGCCCTGGCAGGGATTGTTGGTGGGTATCTGAGTCAAAACTGAGTTCCTTGATAAGTTATTTTTTTTTTCGCCTTTTTTTTTT
>VBSM01000361.1:79857604-79933426 GCA_008086735.1 Cheirogaleus medius
CCTTGGCCTCCCAGAGTGCTAGGATTACAGGCATGAGCCACCACGCCTGGCCTTCCCCACCCTCTTTGAAGGTTTGGGGAATTCTAGTCGTAGGATAAGAGACTAAAGGACATTGTTGAGCTTTAGTTTACTACCACTGGTTGCATTTGTTTTTTTGCAACAGGTATCATTTGGATTTAGTTTCATAAAAGTTTTTGCTAATAATAATACCTCAATATAGACTAATTAGCCTTGCCTTTAGACCATTTAAATTTTAAGTGCTTAAATTTAATGGACAATGGAATTTTCTAACTTGCATAACTATTTCTATTAATAATTAGTTGTGATTTTAAATATTTCAATGAAGTTTTATAAATAAAATTAATAATAGCAATACCAATTAGAATTCAGTAACTACTGATGGACATTGATTGTTTTTCATCTTTCTTCAAAGGTTACTAATTTTGCTTAATTGCAATATGTATGTATGAAATAAGGATCAAATTGTAAATATGTAAGTGGTTCATTGTCAGTAGACACCTATGGTAAATCATAATGATGAAAGCCAGCTTGGCTTTCTCCTCACTTGGTCTATATTCCTAATGCCCCCCCGCTTTCCTTTTTCCTGTTCTAATTCAGGAATAAGTGGATGTCATTATGAGATCTCTTTGGTTAATTTTGAAAGGTCTTATTTTTTATAAGACAATATTCATAGTTCGAAGCATCAGCAAATGTTAATAGGATAAATAATACATAGTTTTGTTTTTTGCTTGTTGATTTTTTTACTTTATCTTAAAGATACGCTCAATAAGTTTTTGCTATTACAAAGAAATAAGTGAGATTATATTTAGATACTGCCCTGTAACTTGCTATTTTTCATTTAACAATGTATCATGGACATTTTTCCATGTCAGCATGTACTCCTTAATCACATTTTAGATAGTTTCAATCTTCATTTGTCTTGAAGAAGCAGGAGTATCCAGAACTCATCCCAGGGCTTGAAGTCAGATTGAACATTTTAGCCTGTATTGCAGAATGCACACTCCTTAGTTGGTAAGATCAGTGGAGGGTAGCATTTCATCATGTGCATTGGGAGCTTGTCAGCTGAGGTTACTACAATTATTTCATATATAATAAAAAAAATGAGCCGGGCTTGGTGGCTCACGCCTGTAATCCTAGTGTTCTGGGAGGCCGAGGTGGGTGGATCGTTTGAGCTCAGGAGTTCGAGACCAGCCTGAGCAAGAATGAGACCCCATCTTTACTAAAAATAGAAAAAAATTAGCTGTACAACTAAAAATATATAGAAAAAATTAGCCAGGCATGGTGGCACATGCCTGTAGTCCCAGCTACTCGGGAGGCTGAGGCAGGAGGATTGCTTGAGCCCAGGAGTCTGAGGTTGCTGTGAGCTATAATGACATCTCGGTATTCTAGACTGGGCAACAGAGTGAGACTCTGTCTCCAAAAAAAAAAAAAAAAAAATTAAACTCTAACATATTCCTAGAAGGAAAGGTTTTGATCTGTAATAGTGGATTCTATGTTTTTATTAGGGTTTTTTCCTTCCACTACATTGAGAATATGCCCAGAGCTACTTGAAGAAAAAAAAGGTTCCAGAGAAGGCCTAGTCTGGAAAATGGACATCATCTGGAGAGTATAACTTCTACAACGTAGCTCCATAGAAGCGTTGACTGTTCCGAGCTGTTATCCCTGGTGCTTCGAACAGTGCTTGGTGTGGTAGTCACTCAGGTACTTTTTGCTGGATGAATAGGTTTCACCTGCTTATTTGTTTATTTGTGGGCTTTCTTCTCAGGCTTAAACTCTGCTGCCTTTTTTTGCCCTTTAATTTCTCATGTTCCTTTTCCTCTGGCAACAAAAGCAAATCTCTCAAGTTGGACCTCTTTCAGACCAGTGTGGTGCCAAGCTGTCTCAACTTCCTTTCGCTCCAGCTCCACTCTAGGGAGCAGGGCAGAGAAACATATCCTATCACAATATGGGGTACATGGCTCTGAGAGTCTGAAAAAATAATTTTAAAAGCCATTTTGAGACCTGGGAATAGTAAAAAGCATGTGAATTCAGGGAAACTATTTTTATATTGCAATAATTTCTTTTTGAAGCCTATTTATTAAGACATATGCCAACAGCACAAGATCGTACGAATGATGTGAATTAAACCTTACACAAACGTAGTATTTGCCTTTTTATTTTTCCTTCTCTCAACTCAACCACCCCCCACTAAAATTTACAAATGGATATAAAATTCCTGTTTGTACCTCGTTGGCTTGTTAGAGAAATAGCGAGTAAAAGGCCTGTGATATTTCACAGTGCTGCCACCAGATTAAAAGAAGCAAAATTCACATAAAAAATAAATATGAAATCCATAAGGGGAAAATAAAATATTAACATACAAAATCCTAGAAATTAAAAACCTTGTTTTCTCTTTTAGATTTCATGCTGGATAAACTTGGTGAATTCCAGGGGTCAGCAGATGTTTTGCTAAATGGGTACATGTTGTGTCTTGCAGGGAGGTACTCACCCACATTTGGGTCATAAAGGGATGCAGCTATGCCATTATTTTAGGAGGGACCACATATATAATTTTTTAAAAGAAAATGTTTATACCTTTCCCTACAAGCTGCATTTTGAAATAAAATCACCCCATTCAAAATATTATATTCCAAATTTCCATCATGTAAAGAGTAGAGAAAATTTTACTCTATAATAATAAAAATGATAAAATATGAAAGATGCTAAAGTGCAAAATTGGAATTCAGATCCCTATGTGAAGAGGAAATGATATATATTCAAACTTTTAGATTTTTAAATATGATCAAGGTATAAAAAGGATTCTTGTTATATTACCCTTGTTGCTTAGTGTCTTGTGAAGTGAGCCTCATTCAAAGCCGTTTGGGTTGCCTTGCTACCATCTGGAAGTGGTTGGGTAATAGAATGTGGGGTAGATATAAGCATAACATTCAGTTACAGTTTGAAACTATTGTGTTGGATTGCAGTAAAAATAAAACAGGTAAGAAATGAGCTGGTCTTCAAAGAAACTTCTATTTTGTGGTAAAACTGCTGAGGTGTTTCTCCTATCATAGTGACGGGCAACAACCCGACCAGAAACTGGCCTGTCTAATGAAGCCAGTACACCTAGCATCATGGCAATTTTAAAGTAAGTGTTCAAAGTTTATTTGCAGCAAATGAAGGTAACATTTTCAAAGCAAGCAGTATTTCTGGAGGGGGAAAAAGAGAGGAAGAGAAAGTGAGGGAGGGATGGGGGGAGAGAGAGAGAAATGTTCAGTTCCTTATAAATTTGTACAAAAGATTTATTTTTTTGCTCCATACTGATTATTTTCTTGAGTTAAAAAAAAATGAAAAAAGTGCCAGCATTCAGCTTTTATTTCAGAAGGTCTGAAATTGCTTGATATAAATCATTAGTTGAAAATAAGTGTAAAATTGAATATTATCTGACCAATTCTACTTTTATTGTATTAGGCAGAACTCCGGTAGTTATTTTTTCTCTGGAGATCACAGATAGTCTCAATTGAAATGGCATTTTATTGAAGTGAAAAGTGCTCATAATAATTGCTAGTCCACAGATTTGTATTTGTTGTGCTAAAAATTTTTCTTAGGGCAGCAAAGTGAAATACATTTTCCTACCTGTGCACTTTAACTCTGTCCTCCTAGTAAGACGTTCTAATTTGGAAATGAGCAGCTAGTTTGTATGAGAGATGCAAACTGTTATTTTAGAAAAATAATACATTTAATAATATTTATATTGCTTTAAATAAATTAGAAAATAGCTGAGCAAAAATATCCTCCCATATATATAAATAACATGTAAATATTTAATAGAAACAAAACCTGACAGAGTTGAGTGGGAGATCAGGTAAACTGGTTCCTTTTAAGCTTGTTCTGTGATTCTAGAATTCTATTTGTTTTTGATTTCTGCTTCCGTTACTTGATAATGAATTAAATAATTGTGCAAAGAAATAATGGACATTTCTTTTATCATAATATTTTGTTATCTTAGGCAATTCCCAAATTGCTTCATGTTTGATTTTAGTCCTTTGAAGAGGATTCACCAGGAAGGGACTCTTATGTAATTCCAGGGTCTATTTAAGACTATTTACTGTTACAAAAAAAAGTTTATTATGTTTGTGTAATATCTATCATGCTTACCTCTCAAAGTTAGCTTACTGCTAAATGATACAAAATTTAGGGAATTAAACCAAACTATTAAAGTATTCTTCATATGACATAAGTGATATTCTTTAACACTGTCGTCACCTAAAGTAAATATTAATGGCAATTGTAATAAATTACTTTTCTGAGAGTCAGTAGCCATCTTGCCTCTATTATCATGATCGATTTTGTTATTTTCTAGAAGTTATTATATGACCTGATAAAAATGTGACCTTCCTACTTTCTTCCTTTGTTTCTGGAGAAGATGCTTTCTCTTGCCTACAGAGAATTTAGGCCTGCTGTGACAATGTTTTCTACTGCAGTTAGAATCTGAGTTTTTAAGATGGAGGAGACCTAAGAAATGATCTTGTTTGAGTCCCTCATTTTCCAACTGAGAAAACAGAGCCCCAAGTCCCAGGATATGCCCCAAGAAGCCTTTGAATACATGGTTAAACTGATTATAGGATTTGTCATTTTGTTGAAGATTAGAATATTCTGTATTTAATATATATATTGAAGGATTGTATTTTGTAAATTAATGTTTGTATGTTGGTGAAGAATACCAGCGATGAGAACTATAAACATGCTATGAATACAGGAACACTTTGTAATACCTGAAAAATAAGCTAACAATTCATTTTGCATGTACAAGAAACATGAACAGATTTGGAAGAAATCTGTTTATACAAAGCTAAAGCTAAAATGTACAAACATAATCTTCCACAGGTCATTCATTGGCAGTGCTGTGCACTTGAGTTTTGCTGTGCAGCATTTTCCTGATCTGCACTTGTTCCGTATCATCCAGACCCACAGAATGGTAAAGTCTCCAGAAAGAGGGATCTACAACAGAGAGCTTTTTTGGTCCCTCAGTAAGGGAGCAACACAGGTGAATTAACGGCGCCACAGGGTGCCTTTAGAGAAAAGGGATGAGATAGGGAGCTATTTGTCCAGAAAAGAGTGATTTGAAGAAAACCTGTCTTGAAGTATATGATGAAGGAACATTTTATAAAAGATTTATAGCTACCTGCTTTGCCTTGCCATCAAATAAAGTAAATAAATTAGTCTTAATTTTCAAAGGAGGTTATAAATAACTTTAAATGAGGAGTGTTGTCACTCATTTGGTGAGGGAATTGGGCTTTTCTTTTTACTGTAATACTGGTTAGGCATCCATTCTTCTGAGATACTGTCAGCAGAACATTGCTAATGTTTGCAATCCGAGAAGAGAATGTCTCTTAAGGATCTCTTTAATGAATGAGCATAAAACACAGATTCCCATCCTAGACTAGAAGGTAATTCCTACCCTCAAAAATCTGTGGAGTATTATTGCATTAACACTCCAGTGTTACTGATTTATGGCAAGAACAAGAGCAAAGGAAAAACTATATTCTATAAACAGAACTTTTAAAGATATGGACCTTTCTAATGGATATGTTTTTAGATTCTAAAATTTAGAGATGAAAAGAATTTTTTGAAAAGTTTACTTATTTTCTTGTATCTGCTTTGGTAAAATTCCAAATTAACACAGTATATATTAGCTAATGTTTAGCTAATATAGTTATTATTTTTAAAGTTTTATAGTGCTTTATGTTTATATTATAAAAAACAGATGATTGAAAATTAGGTAATAATGAGAACAATATTCAGAAAAATGAGGTGAACTACCAATCTAATGTTTAAGTAAAGATTCTAAAACTTCACTTGAATAACTTCTATTAAAAGACATATCAAATTAAAACAATATTATTATGACATTGCCAATTTGAATAAAATTGGTTTTAATCTATGACTAAAAAAGTTTATAAAAGAGCAACAGTCTCTGGTTTGTAGTTTTATCCATTTCTACTTTCCATTCCTTTGGAGGGTAATTTCATAAAATTCTATTCAGTGAACAGGAGATGGCAGCATTACTTCAGCTGTTCAAAAAAGTCGCTCAAATTAATCCTTTCTAAAAAGAGTTTAGGAGCTGACGGAGAGCAGAGTTTTAGCAGCAGGTGCTATAGTGTACACAGGACACAGGAATGTTTGTTTCCTATGTACAGTACATAGGAAACAAATGTGAAATAAAACTTTTTAATGCCTCTGAATGCTGCAGATTTTTACGCATATTTTCCAGTGTAATAGGCCCTTCCCTTGTAAAAATGAAATGGGTCAGATGTTGAGATTTTTATGGGACTTAGAAAGCTGTGCATCCATAACAAAGAGCTTGGCTCTACAGCTGTGGGATTTTTAATCTCTTTTTTTTATGGAATAGTACTTTTCTATAAACACTAGACACTAATCTTCTTTATTTCTTCTTAAATTTCTAAGCAGATATTGATAATAATGAATAAGGAACTTGGATCTCAGGTCAATAAAAATACATATATGAACCCAAACTATTAATTTCTGTTTGTTACAACTGTAATGCAGCAGAGAAAATACTAGATTGGTAAATTCATGAGCCTCAAAGCCTCAGCTCCTTTTTCATATCCAATTTTGTATCTCTCCTTGATGAGGAACCTTCTAAAGAACACAGATCTGTAATATGCAAACTGGATATATATTGCTGAAATGCCTTTTTAAAATATATCTGTAAATAAATGTACATATCTTTTGTTTGTAAAGAACTTGTAATGTTCTTTCTTAGCTTCCTTCAGGAAATCTAACCAGCTATTAGAAGAGTACGTGGAAAATCAAAGTTTATTAACTTTAAGAAAAAGAAGAGAAAATGAGCCCCAAATATTAGTTTTCTTGATGCCTATGTTAGATTTTTACGCTAGTTAAGAAAGAAAAGATTCAAAGAATTGTTTTAGATTGGAGACTTGCATTCCAGCTTTTATCATCATTTTACAATTCTATATTCTTAGAAGTCTTGTTTAGGAGATATTTTCCCAAACCCTACTTTTAAAATATGGATTTCTGTTGCTCATTTTAATTAACCTTTGGGCTTTAATTTCCTCATGTCTGCATATAATCTACTTTGGGCAATGATTGCTTTTTTATTCTATTTTGAGAAAGCAACTCTTCCATAATGGCATAAATTTGAACCAAACAGAACATTTTATTAATATGCTAACCCTTTTTCCATTAAAATCCAAGGCTATCACATACATAAATATAGCTTTTATGGGTTCGCCAGAGACCCAAAGGTGAACCTGAAATTTAGTCTACCACTTGGCAGCTTATATCACTGGCAGGGTTACTATATCAGAAATAATGACTTGAGTGTGAGCTTGAATAAATGAAAACCATAGATGTTTAATCATAATGCAGTCAGAAGTTTATCCTGGGGTAAGTAGCGGGGAGGGCATATTTGATTTTAAAACCTATTTTACCTTTATTTTTCAATATACTAGGTCTCCTCATTAAGTAATTGTGAACAAAGACACTGGTACTAATTTTGACCCCATTTGACATACTAAGAAATTTAAAATGGGATATTTGACAGAGATTCTTGGTGTATTTGTAGGGCCAATACCACAGAGCATCATATTGGAGATTGTTACAGTGTCTTTATCAATCCGTTTGAAAAGTGATAACTTTGGAATGCAATGGCTTTAAAAATATCTCTATCTGTGTCTGTATCTATCTATATCTATATTGTGGTTGTTCAACACACACTAGCTTTATAGTCAGGGGAGCTTGGGTGTGAATCATGGTTTTGCCAGTTAGTGATTGTGAGACAATAGAGAAATCATTTAGTTTATATGAACCTCAATTCTTGTTCTCTAAAATAGGAATAATCATACTGGCCTTATAATGTTTTTGTGAAGATTAACTGAAATGATGTGTATAGAGTGCTTTGCCCAGTGTCTGGGACATAAATGATGGTGGTTATTATGATGATGATACAGAATTATCATAGATTTAAATATATATACTCTTTTGAAAGAATACAATTGGATTACTTTTTCTTTGCAAAACTGTAATGTATATAAAGATAGTTTTAAGATCTGTTAAAACTCGGATATCCCCTATGGAATAGGTTATAACTTTTAGTTACACAGTGCTTGAGACAATATATTTGTGTAACCTTCTCAGAAAAGTTTTATAAATAGCATTCATAGGCCATGGACTTTATTAGGGTCCCAGTCCTAAGGGGTCCATAGAAGCTGGTCTAAAGATTATTTAGAAAGATTATAGAAAACTGTTCTGCCCAATGGGAGTTTGTGTATGTTCAGACTCCTGCTTTGGCTTCAGCTCTCAACTGTCGCTTTGTGCCTCTGGAGATAGCATGCTTGTTAAGAGCATTGGTTGTGGCCATTTAGAGCCGTTGTTGCTCTGAGCAGCATTTCCCAAACAGAACATTCATTTTTGCACACTACTTACTGAGTGCTTTACACAATGTTTTACTTTATATTTACATAGAACTCTTTTTTGTTATCTAAGAAACAAAATAAGTTTAAATATTTCATTTTAATACTTACAAAGTCTAGGCCTCTACCTTGAAAGTTCTGTATGTTGAATCCTTTGTGTTTTCTTTAAATTACAATTTAGGCCTTTGAGCAATGAGGTCAGGTAATCTTGTCTCTTGTTTTACATTCTTCGGCCCCTGCCCTTTCTTACCTCTTCGAGATCCTCATTTGTGCAGCCCACATTAGCCTACAGATTGCATATTTGATAAAAGATTTTGTTAAAGGTAGAGAATATTCTTATGTGCTTCTCACAATGGCTAATATGATGTTTTGTTCAAAAGGTGTTTAAAAAGTGAGGAAATGAACATGAACCACGGTCATATTTCATGGATTGGGTTTGCCAGGTATGATTTGTACTGCCAAATATGATTAGGCTAAAATGGGGGCCCTTCATTCTGGAAAGATGATAAATCAATACTATGACAGAGATCATGGATAAAACAGATTGAATATACATAGGCTTTTCCACATTATAATTTAGTCTAATCCATGAAAGAATTAAAACACAAAGCTACCTTACATATTGAATAGATAATACATTACTCCAAGGGATGATATAGGCTGAAAAGAGAAGGTTTGGATAAATGTAGAGGCAAGATGTAGAATGAATAGTTACAGGAAACTGCATATTTTGAGTATACCTCTAATCTTGAAGGCTAATGTCAGCTGCCACCATCTTGGAATCTCTGCAAAGATTGAGCCATTCTACTGACTGGTAGGACCTGGGCTTGATAGTAGGGCAGTTGTTATGCTTTCAGGAGTTATAAAGAATAGAACGTATTGCAGTTTTAATTTTATAATTATTTCATCTTTGTCTCCAGCACCCTTCATCATCCTTACCCCCAGTCCTGGTTCATACAACACTTCTCCTGGTCTGTTTCTGCATCACACAGCTGAACACCATTGCAGAAAAGCACACAATCAAGCCAACTTGTTTCATGTCAAATACATAAGGGTGTGGGTAGGAGGTTAGAAGTGGTGGTGGCAACTTAGGGATGCTACTTTCTGATTGTTTCTATTTCCTCTTAGTGAAATAAGGAAGTAAGTTCATCAGCCAGAATGAAGGAGGGAGGTGATGGAGATTTGGGGTAAGAGGAGACATTTAGGAGAGTGAGGGAGTGAATACACAATGCGTGTGATCCCATATTCCCTTGAGCTGCTGTCCCCACTTCCTAATTCCCATTTATAGCAAACCGCCTCAAAAAAGATGTCTTTTCTCCCCACTGTTAGTTCTGCTTTCAATTATCTTGAAATCACTACAATAAGGTATTCACTCTCAATACTCCTCTGAAACATTTCTTGTCAAGGTCTCTGGTGATTTACATGTTTCTAAATTTAATGGTCAATTCTTAATCCTTTCTTGACTTCTCAGCAGCATCTGACAGTTGATCATTCCCTCCTCTGTGAAATACTTTCTTTACTTGTCTTCTAGAACACTCTACTCTTCTGTTTTATTCCTGCTTCATCGGCCTCTCCTTCTTAGTCACATGACTGAGTCTTCCCCCTGTCTCTGTCCTGGGTATTGCAGTGTGCAGGCTTTATTCTCTGGATCTCTTCTCCATCCACACTCACTCTCTTGGCGATTTTATCCATGTCTACATGGAGGGCTTCCAAAGTTATATCTCTGTTCTAGACCTTCCCCTTGAACTCTAGATGCATATACCTTACTGCTCACTACATATCTCTACTCAAACGTCTAACAGGCTTCTCTAATCAAACTTCTGATCTTTCCTCAGAAAACGTGACTCCACTCTTGGTTCTTCCCTATTACTGTAAATGACAACTCTATTTTCTTAATTGCTCAGGCCAAAAAATTTGGAGTCACTACCTCTTCTCTTTCTCTTTTACTCCATATTCAACTCTGTCAGCAAATCCTGTTGTTTTTAACTTCAGGATATAGTCACCACGTGGTGGTTCCTTAGCACCTTGAGTGCTTCCATTCCGGTTGAAATCACTGTCATGTCTCACTTGGATAACTGTGGTAGCTTTTGAACCAGCATTTCCACCTTTGACCCTGACAGTCTGTTCTTCCAAACAGCAGCCACAAGGATCTTTTGAGAACCTAAATTAGATCATTTTACTCCTCTGCTCAAATCCTTTAATGAATTTCTACCTCACTTGGAGTAAAAGCCAGTCCTCACAATGGCCTACAAGGCCCTACATGATCTGATTGTTGGCTTCCTCTGGGATCCGTTCTCCTACTTTCTTCTCTCACTTTCCTTTAGCTGCACTGGACTCCTTGCTGTTCTTTGTTAACACCAAGCATCTCCTGCCTTAGGACCTCAGGACTTGCTGTCCTCTCTGCACAGAATGGTCTTCCCCTGTGTTTCTGCACACCTACTCCTTCATCTTCCTCGGGTTTCTACTCAGATGATACCTTATTAAGAAATTCTCTTGATCGCCTTATGTGAAATAGCAACCCTTTCCCATACTCTAGGACTCCTTTCCATATTCTCCACTTTCTTAATTTGTCTCTGTACTACTCATTACCATTTGACACCCTATATTTAAATTACTTGTGCATTATATGTCTCCCTCTGCTAAAATATAATTTTCACTTTTATAAATGGAAAAGTAAGGAAGGCCTTCCTGAGGAAGTAATTCTTGAATAGAAATATTAAACCTGAGGAGGAAAAACTAAATAGGCTGAGAGAAGAGAAGATCCTTCTAGGCAAAGGAAATATGCAGGCAGAGGCTTCCTCCTGTGGGAGGAAACAGAGTGAGAATGAGGGACTAAAGGCCTTCCTCTCTGATATGGGAACCCTGCCTGATGGCTGAAATCAGGGCGTAGCTCACCACACCCATGACTAGAAAGTAATTCGGTATTTGTCTCTCTGATCTCAAGTTCAAAAATTCTACAGAAGGACTTTAATAAGGCCTATTGGGTCAATGGACTAACTGAGGCAGAGCAGTATGTCTGGTCCGGCTTGGGTTACTTTCTCACCTCTAGACCAGTCCGTGTAGTCAGGGAGGTGTGGTCTATGAAAAGATGACAGCCACCCTCAAACTCCATGTTAGTATGGTGGAAAGGTACATTTCCCCAAATGAAAGTGACGATGCTACACTGATCAGATGCCCACTTCAGTAACCAGGTATGAGAGATTTTTTTGCAGTCCAGGAATCCAGAGGTTGGAGTCTTCAGGGAAGCAAGGAGGTGATGCCATGCTGGATCTTTTGGAGAAAAAAAACTTTAGAAATGATTTCCTCTATTGAGAAATAGCAAGTAAACTTGAAGAACAGTGATATTTTAGTTTTAAGTTGATTTCTGCTGAGTGTAGTAAATACTATGTAGACCCAGGGAAAATCTTTTGCATACAAAGCTATGTTAGTGGGTTCTGATGGGATTGACAAGATGAGATGTGTTATTACTTGCGGAGAAGTGATTTGATAGAAGCCCGCAGGAGCAGTTGTTAAATCATGTATGGTGACTGTGAATTGAACTAGGAGTTGGAATTTTTCAGAGAGAGAGAGAAAGAAGTTGGGCAGGGAGTGAGAAGGTAAGTCATTGAGAAAACGGGAAAATGTTAGCCCTGTTTTTTCCTTCAAAATTTCAATAACATCTCAGGCTTGGGCTTGGTGTTTTATTTGCGTCTCTAAATGCATTCTCTACCATTCTCCAGCTTCAGGGGGAGGCTGACCTGAGTAAGCTGCATGAGTATCCCTTGTGTTCCACCAGGGAGAGGCACCAGCAGGGTGGGAAGAGGGTGAGGCCAGAGTGATTAGTCCCCAGGATCCTGCAGGTTCAGCCTAGTCCTGTAGGCCTATAGGGCAGCCCCTATGCTCTTCAGGAGTAGTAGCAGTTTTCTGCTATTGCTAGTCCTGGGATCCTATACTATCTCTGCTTGCTCTTTTTGTAAACAATCCCTTTATTGAACTCTGCTCAATTATCCAGTTTGAATATGCTACCCATTTCCTCCTTGGCCACAGACTGACATAAGGATATAGGGCATACTAAAGGAACAGCTTGGGGAGCTAAAGAAGATGAGGGAGATTACAGATTGTTTTATGGAGTTTGTATAGAGATACGGAGACAAATCTGAAGAGACTGAGGTTCTAATGCAAAATGCCCGACATATTACATGCACACTTACTGAAACTAGAAATCCACAAATAGAGAATAAAGCCGTCTGGGTGTCAAATGGTCCAAATCCATGCTGATCACAAAGGTGGAACGATGAATTAGGATATATTTTGCTGAAATTTACAGTCTCATGATGCCCTTTCTGCAATTTTATGGTCTCCAGACAGCCAAAAGTTCATAGAAAGGTGATAACAACTCACTTTTTCTATTTCCTTGGCATCCATATCCTCCAGCCCAAATATCTCCTTCATTGTTACATTTATTTAGCATGTTCTGTGATTCTTGAATGATATTTATTTGTAAAATAGGATTAACAAATGGGCCACCACCAGTTCACCTGTGTCAGGAAATAGCTCTAAAAAGGAAGACATCTGTGGAGGATAAATGAGAGACCACTTATGCAGCCAGAGGAATCCAAAATAAACAGAAGGGGGAAAAGAATATAAACCTGAGATGTTGCAGGATTTAGGAAGCAATTTATACACCAAGTCTACAATGGTAGAGGAATCTTTGGAACAAAAAATGATATTCAACTATGATGGAGAGAGCAGGCACCTCAGGGAATCAGCACAGTCTTAAAAGTGTGATGTAGTTTTATCAAATATGTGTGCATTGATTTTGCAGTTTTATTTACAAGTATGCTCAATGCTCATGGATCGAACATAACAAATTGTAATGTCTTAACTTAGTGTAGCACTTAACAAAGAACTTTGCATATTGAAAATGCAAACATTAGTTGAATGAATAAAAATTAATCTGGAAAATGGCACTAACCATGAGCATATTAATAAATTAACACTTTTATACTCAGTGTAATATTTTGATTCTTTGATTGTTTTGATTGGGCTTTATTAATTGATAATAGTAAGCCTATGAAAGAGATATGTTGAGCATGTTTACTTTGATAAAGTTAATTGGTAGAATTTCCAACACTTTTTGGATCTATCCCTATAGGAGTTAACAGATAAATGTATACATTTTTTAATCATTAATATACAGCCATTGGGACTTGTGCATATAAATATACAAACCAGATGCTCAAGTTATAAAGTTACTGCTTATTTCCTATTTGGATCCTGAATTTCTTTGGCCACTCTAACCTAAGCAAAAGTATAGGTGACAGAGCAGTGAAAATCTAACACCTCTATTGGATGGATGAACAAGTACAAGTTGTAGCTCCAGATGGAGGATATCTAACATCATCTTCATGTATTTATGAATTTGCATATTAAAAATTCCATTTTAAGTTGAATTATTAGAATTCTACCAATGCCTCTATAGTTGCTTTAAAAGCCAATTTTGTGCTATCTGGTTATTGGGCAAGAGGAAAAAAATGAGATAATGCATTTCAGAAAATATGATAGATTCATATATAAATTCATATACAACTTTAGGCTTGAGATGAAAAACTGGGCTCCTATAGAATTTTTTATGTATTATAATAAAAGTCTGTAATCTGATACCTCACACATCTCCATTAACCTCAGACATTGAATTTGTTCTCTTCTCATTGTTTTTTCATTGATACAAGTGTTTCGTGAGGAATTAAGGTGCTTTCCTTCACAAATGTTTCATTTGATTTACAGCATTTTGGGCTGTGATATTCCTGGTTAGAATACTTTACTGTTGAGGTCTTTTAAAAAAAATTAGTTGAATTCCCATAGGAGAATATGCATCAGTTCTATGTTAAGCCCTTTGTTCAGACTTACTATTTCAGCCTCCAAAATGTGTTTTCACTAATGTAATAGTGTGATAAATGCAACAAATGTGTGCATAGCTTAAAACACTTGGAAATACTTCTATTATGTGCTTTTACACTGGGAAGTTTACTTTCTTGGTAAAGGTATTTCTATTCCACACTCCGTATTCCCATGGGTTTCTGAGATACGAGCATGAACTCTGTGGGAATTCTATTTTTGCACTTAAAAACTGAAGTTACGTGTCAGACAGATTTTTACTCTTGTGTAGTTAGAGGAGTTCTCAAACTTTCTCCCTTTTTGAGTGCATGAACATCACTTTCACTTATTTTCCTTTGAATATTTATGTGCACTTCCTTAACTCAAAGCACATAAACCTTCCAGTTAAGTGTCATGTTTATCCTGGGTTTTCCACGCCTTTTCATTCTACTTCTTGACTTTCCTAACCATTTCCTTTCCTTGAGCACTTAGTGGTTATGAACTTTCAAAATATAGTAGCATTACCAAGACAGCTTATGTCACCAAGACAGTCTACCCCTTTACGTTCTATATCTGCCCTTCCCAATATGGTACCCAGCAGCCACGTGTGACTGTTGAGTACTTGTAGTGGGGTTTGTTCAAATTGAGATGTGCTAAGTGCAAAACACACACTGGATTTCTAAGACTTAGTAGAAATAAAAAAGATATAAAATAGCTTATTAATAATTTTATGTTGAATACATGTTGAAATGATAATATTGGGGCTTATGGGCTCAAATAAAATGTTAAGAAATTAAAATGTATTATTAAAATTTTTCATTTCTTTAAGTGAGGCTGCTAGAAAATGTGGCTCACATTATGTTTCGTTAAACAGCAGTGCTCAATATCAATCTTTCTCAAACCTAGTTACCCATCAGAAGCATGTAGGAGACAAAACAAAACACCCCACAGTTTTCTGGTTCCTACTCCAGACCTACTAAATTAGAATCCTGGACATGAGTCTTAGGAATCTGTATTTTTGGAAACTCTCCAGATGAGTTTGAGGCAGTCAATTAGTAGAACAACACTGGAAAACTTCTACTTTATATGATCTTTTTTCACCACTTCGTGGCAACAGTTTTGATCCTGGATCCCACATGCTACAGGAAGTACTCTTTAATGTGACTGAATTTGGTTGTGGGTAAATCAGAAAAAAACAAGCTCTTACCTGCTTGCTAAAGTAGTTTACTTCCCTTAACCTATTTAAATTTATTTTCATATACTTTATTTTTTAATTGACAAGTAAACATTGTAAATATGTATGGTATACAATATGATGTTTTGGTATTTGTATACATTATAGAATGGTTACATCAAGTTAACTAACATAGGTATTACCTCACTTTTTTTTTGTGGTGAAAACACTTAAAATCTATCTTAGCATTTTCAAGTGTATACATTGTTAAACTGTAGTCACCACGATGTACAGTAGATCTTTTGAACTTTTGAAATTTTGTGTCTAACTGAAATTTTATGTCCTTTGGCCAATATCTCCCTATTTAAAATCAGAATTTTTTAAGGAGGGGCTTAATGACTAAGGTATTTGCATAATGCTGTGGAAACTGTCTTATCTAATTCAGCTGGGACCAGCAATGGTCATTTACCTTTTAAAACTCCATTTAGAGGTTGGGGGTGGGGGATGAGGATTCATATATTAAACATTTTATTTTAACTCAAAAAATATGTATGGACATTCCATTGTCAATCTTTTGACACACGGCTAGCATTTTTTTGACATACTGGTTTGCTGATTGGAGCTCTGCAGTATCTTTCTTTCATAAGTAACACCTAAAATGTACCTTTTACAATTTTCACTTCCAGCTTCTTTAAAATATAGAAAGACATTAAAGTACTGTGGAGCATAGTGAGTGTAGCACTTTCTAGATTATTGTGATTTTTTTCTAACTTTCTATAATTTTGTCATTTAATTTGGCAGAAATTATTTTTATACTTATATATTCAAAGTATTTAACTTAGTTCTCATGGAGATAATTTTTTGGTTTTGCTTTTACCTTTCATAAGTTTACATCTTATTACAAATGTTTAATAACAGTTAACAATCGTCATAAACAGTTTTGGGAATAAATTTATTTGACTTTTGTTAGGCATAAAACTCAACTGGCAGGAGCAATATTGTACAGGTCTTCTAAGATGTAGTCTGTTGTTGAGAATACTTAGAATGTCCTGCGCTTGAGTCTACGTGTTTAACAGAAGGAATAGATGGCATGGGGAAGTAATCTGGCGAATCAGTTCATTCAAGGTCATTAAGAGAAGCTCTACAATAAAAAATAATAACGTAGTGAAAGTAACTAATATTTATTGAACACTTACTGTGTGCCAAACACAGTCACTTTATATGGAATATCTCACATTGCACTCTGATGCATGGCTTATAATTGGCTTCATTTTACGCACCAAGAAGTAAAGGTTTCCAGAGGTTAAGTCACTTAAGGTCACCCAACTTTAAGTTTGGAGATAAAATTCAGACCCAGGCCAGACAGATCCAAGAATCCAGGATCAGCTTTTAGCTTTGAAAGCCTAACCTTGAGGAGAGGGTTCATGTTGTTCCTTGCTGGAGATCTCACTTGGCCTGACACTGATCTATGGGGCTGGGTCAAGGGCACAGACTCTGCAAAGCAAGCAATCACCATAACAAATAACTTGCATGTGTGTCCTAGATCAGCGAACAACTCTATCAGCCCTTTTAGATTATGATGAACATCATGTAATTAATATATTTAATGCCTCAATCCAATCAATAGATTGCTTGTTTTGAAGCAAACTTTGCTGAGAATATTATTTGAGCTCGAGTGCAGGCTTCAAAGAGATAAATAAATTTTTATCCTCATTTCTGGACACTCTATCCTGGGATTCCCGAAACCAGGTATTTATCATGCTGTCTCCTTTGTGGTGCTTTTCCTTGGAGTGATGAATGTGGCTTCCTGGCGGGGCTGTTTTACGCCAGCCTTGAGGCAGAGTCCTTTTAGCTCAAAGAAAAATAAATTGGCTTCAGAAAGAAAAAACCTGCTGTCAACCTTTTAATCCTTCCTTTTCCATCTTCTTTTTCCTGACTATGGTACCATGCTTACTTCAGTCGTCAGGGATTCATTGTTCATTTCTAGAAGAGCATCAGATGACCCAAATGTGCACTCTGAGTGCCTTTTATATGCTTTGTCACACCCATATTTGTATATGATAATTAATCACCCATGGATCAATCACTTAAAATACTGCCCCAAGCTATCTCTGCCTCTCTCACACCTTTCCTCCTGCAGGAAAACTGCAGGGGTAGCTTTGCCTAGGTGTCATTTGGTAATAAAATATTTTTTTCAAAGAAGTTTTCCAGTGAGGTATGAAGCACTTATAGCGATTTATATCTATTTCTTGTCTTTGCAAGTGAATAATGGCATTTACTTTCTTTGAAGTATAATTATGCCCAAAGAGGTTATTGTATTGATTTGGTAAATATAGATTTTCTGAGACTTTACTTTTAAGCTTTACACATTTGAAATTTTTTTATAATGATAATTTTGACCTGAGTGTTAAAAAATCAAGCTGTATAGCTTCTCTTTTACACTCATAAGAACAATCAAAATTATTCTGTGAAGTTTTCGGTGCATAGACTTGTTACCAAGGAAGTGAGCAACTTTGTGAGAGCCTTAAAGTCAATAGGACTTAGACTGGCTATGCAATGTCACTTGAAATTAAAGACTTCTGGCTGCCAGAAAATAAGCAGTTGCCACCAGTAAGTCCAAAGGAAACAGGAATACTGAAATTTCTCTTTCTGTGAGGCCTGTCTCTGGGTGTCTGTGAGACAATATTAAGCATGTGTTTCATTTAATTTCAAAAATGTTAGCTTCGTGGTTAAATCAGCTTTGCAATGAAAAGAGATTCTCTTGTTTTTTTTTTTTTTGCAGAAGATATGCATTTTAGGCCTGAAAATCAAATTGAATATCAAGAGTGGATAGGATCATTGACTTATCTTTACAGATGGTTCTCAAATTATTTTCAGAGGGCACTGGAATTTGAATAATGGCTCACATGTACATTGTAAAATAAATATTGCTTATGCAATATGCCAGTGGTTCTCAAACTGTAGTCCCTGTAGCAGAAGCATCAGTGTAGTTTTATGTGTCAACTTGACTGGGCCATAGGGTATATAGATATAGATACAGATATCCTATTGGTTCGGTTTCTCTGGAGAATCCTGACTAATACATTAATATAATCAGCTTCATCTTAGAAAGGAAATTTCTCAAGTACCCCAATCTTAAAAACTTGAGGAGTGAGGTTCAGTAATCTGAGTTCTAGCAATGCAATCCCTTTAGGCAAGTCTGCATACTAATGTTTGAGAACCCCCTCCATGCATAATTATTTTAGTTGGAAGGAAATTTCGACATTATCTTTTCAACTTCATCATCTAGTATATGAAGATTTGAGGCTCAGAAAAGCAATGTGACTTATCTAAGGTATGAGTTGTTTCAAGTTGCAAGGAATAAAGTCATATAATAATCATTTAGTTTATTATAAGAATTTGTAGGGTGTCACTGATACCAAGTCTTAGATGCTATCATTATGTGGACTCAGGTGTCTTTTTTTCATTGTTTCTGTTATTTCTAATACCTCCAATTAATGACTTCTCTCCTTCTACCTCATGGCTTCTGCTTCCTTACATCTTTTATTGCCTCATTGTTTTTGCTTAATGCCTTTTCTCTCCATGAGTTGTTTTATTTTGTCTTGTTTTTCAGTTTCAGCATCAGTCCGTAGCCCATACCCCACTCTTTGTATTACTGTTTATGGTCCCTAGGAGAGGATCTGGAATGAAATACAGAGTTCCTGTATTAGGCAGAACTCCCATGGCAGACCTCATTCATTCATTCATTCACTCAATAGCTATTTATTAAGACTTTGTGTCTTTCATTATTGTAGACTTTGGAGACACAGTGAAGAAGAAGTTAGACAAAATATTCAGATATCTATGGCTCTTAAATACTACTTGTAGGTATGAACAGAAAATAGTCAAAGAGTAAATACTTATAGATCCACAGTCTCTTATCTGTGATTCTGAAATTCAAAAAGCTCTTCAAACTAAAAGGTATTTCCTAACTTATTTGGCAGCAAAACCTGACCTGACTTGAACTCAGGCAGCAAAACCTGACCTGAAGAAAGGTGAAGCTATTTGTAGTCTTTATTTATCCATCTTAGTAGGAATATCCATGTACTGCATTGAAAAGGTATTAATGTTTGATCATGAAGAGCTGTCACGGACCCTAATGAGAATATACCATAAAGCCTTTATAAAAATTCCTAAAAAATTATATTCTGAAACACACGTGGTTCAAAGGGTTTTGGATATGGGATGTGGACCTATTATAAAATGTCAGGGAGTGCTGAGTGCTATGAACAAAAATTAGTCAAGGTAAGGAGTTAGAGAAAAATGGGAAATGCTATATAGATCCAAAAAGTGAATTTTCTGATTCTTCTCAGCATGCATTCAACTCTAGGAATAGTCACTAATGTGGGGAAATAAAATCACTGGTAGAAGACAGAGGGACTTTTGCAACAACAACAAGAAAAAAAAACAAAAAAAACCCTCAAAACACCCCAAAAACCCTTGCAAAGAAGTTAAAGTTTTCTAATCAATGCCCACCAAGTAATTCCCTAAATATAATGGAAAATAGTATTAAAACTGTAGCCTGATATTGTAGGATGTTAATGCTTTTAAAGTATGTAAAATCCAAGGAGGTGGACTTAAATAGAGAGAGTTTATGTCCTTATATAATAATGACATAAATATATGTTTAGATAATTGATGACTAAGTAGATTAATTAGTGACTTAAAGAAGAGGGTCTGAGGAACAAGGGAATCTGAATTATCCCTCTGTGTGTGTGGTCCAACCTAAACACACTTATGGCCATTTTTTTTACATGCAAAAAATGGCATATGGAAATCTTCTGTGAAATGTTAATGATAGCATGAGCCTTGCCAACTTCAAATTCTGGTGCCACTGTTTATATTTAAAAATTTTCTCATGTTGTACTTCATGTAATATAGTCTTCACCTGCTAAAAAACATTATTACTAAGCTATTATTAACATGTTTAATAGCATAAGTGGTGTCTGACTCTATTGCCTTATTATATCTTAAGTGTATGATTTATAACAACATTTAATGTGCGCTAAACTGTCATACGCCCAGGATAAACTTAGTGAATGATAAAGGATGACTATGTATCTTTGTCATGTGCTAAATTTAAACTTTTAAGTGATTTCTGTCTTTTTGATCTCTAATATTCTAAATAAAAATTTATGTTTGGCAAATAATCATGCATTGATACCTTTGATGTGTTGGGTGAAAAGTTAAGAATCTTTTCATCTCCCCCTTGGCGTATGATCACATAATTCCTGCCTGATGCTCAAGGTAACACATGGCTGCCTTTATTTCTTTTTACCATTCCATTTTTGCTCTATCTAGAGTAAAATATCATGATAGCAAAATTGTCTGTGTTTTCTGAAGCTGTGGGGACTAGTTTACTCCTTCAATCTTTGACATATACTATCATATTCTTCTCTCATCTTTTCTTTCCCAAATTGTCACAGAAATGAGTTTTTGCAACTTTTTTTTAAAGAAGATATTCCTTTCTTTTTTTTTTTTATTTCAGGGTATTATGAGGGTACAAACATTTTGGTTACATTTTATATCTTTGCCTCACCCTAGAGAGGGTTAGAGGCGTGCCCTTCCCCTCTACAATGCTCACTGTGTCCTTTAGTTGTGAGTTTACCCCCCCACCCCCACAATCCCTGGAGAATATTACCGTGTTTCCCCGAAAATAAGACCTACCCATAAAATAAGCCCTAGCAGAATTTCTGAGCATTTGTGCAATATAAGCCCTACCCCGAAAATAAGACCTAGTGATGGACGTGGCTACGCAGCGTGTCTGCACAACCCATGCATTTCATCACAGAGCGGTAAAGAAGATGAGCAGCCCTTCTCATCTGCCCCATGAGAGCTCTATTGCTCGACATGAGAGATTGGGGCCAAGGGTTCTAAAGGAAATAGAGTTGCAAGAAATTCAGAACGGAATTCGGGGTTTGGAGAGTTATGATGATGTTCCAGAAGAAGATGAGTTAACTATATTTGAATAAATGTAGATTATTGTACTGTACTTAAAAAAAATAACACATCCCCTGAAAATAAGCCCTAGGATGTCTTCTTGAGGAAAAATAAATATAAGACCCTGTCTTATTTTCGGGGAAACACGGTACTACCATGTGAGCACCATAGTGTTATTCAATACCAATTTGATGGTGAGTACAAGTGGAGCCTATACTTCTGATCTTGTGTCATCTCACTTCGGATAATGGGCTCAAGCTCAATCCAGGAAAATGCAACTTTTCTTCATAGTTCATCGTTTCTAAACCAATTTTCCTCCATTGGACACTGTCTCATTTTGTATTATCCATTAAAAATATAATACATGCAGCCACAGCAATCTAGCAGTGCTGTAACCAATACAGAACATAATGATGCTAAAAGTTTTCCTAAATCAGGAACCATGCTGTGTTTTGCAATTCTGTCATATATTTTCATATTTATTTTTCTAGAGCTGTTGACAATCTTTGGCACTTTTGTGGCTTCTCTGTAGAAGCTTTTCACATCCTGTCCTACAGATTCATGGTTGGTTGCGTGATATGCAGAAACCAGCCTATTTAATGTAAGTAAGTGGGTAGATTGATGTGGAAATTATATGCAGGAATGGTTTAAGATAATTAGGTGACATTAATTGGAATTTTAAAAGCAGAATGTTCATTGTTTTAAATTTTGGGATGGTAACCTAATTGTTAGCTCTACTATTGACAATATTCTCATTACTTTGCACCCTATATTTATTGATTTTAGAAAATTTCAGTGGGGATTTATGTTAAAGATATTGAGCCCTGAATCAACAAGTAATAGCTTCAAGTTGTGTTGATGTATATAAAATTTTCTGAGACAAAGAAAAAGCACCACATCTTGAAACTTGTTTTCTACATTGACCATAAGGAGGATGTTAGAGGTTTTTAGTTTTAAAAAAAACAAAAAAACTTATGTAGTTAGAAGAATGGGTTATAGTGTTGATTACAGATCTTCACTGCAGACCTTCAGCTTATGAGGTTAGGCTTATGATTTATAAAGTTGACTGTGGGTCAGATTGTCTTTGTGAAAGCTGTGCTTTCAACACCATAGGATTAAAAGGAAAAACCAAAAGGAAAAACACTATATTAAAAACAACCCCTCCTCGCAGCTCCTATTCTCAAGCCCCACTCCTCTTCCCCAATATCCTGGTTCATAAGCCAGCGTAAAATTGATGCTGGTGACTGATTGTCTTTGCCACCATGTGTCTGCTTCCTTCCTTACCAGTCTAGTTTTCCCCAGTCTGTCTGTGCTTATTACTTTTACTCACTCTGTTTCTATCAGGATTATTAAACTGGTTGGGTCTACTTTGTGGTCTTTTTGAAAGGAAACTCATAGCTACAGGCAAAGACAATGGAGGAAATTTCACTTTTCTGGTCTTAGTACCGTATTGCTAAGGGAGTTAGTTATATTGCATTGTGAAACATTGATTGGTTACCCAATTTCTAAGACCTCACTTGTGAATATAACCCTTATGAAATATCCATGAAAGCAAGAATCCAAGGAAGCCATCCTAAACTCCCCAAAGGGAGTTTTGAAGATAGTAAATTTTTAAATATATTATGTATAAGTCTTTTAAATGTTATAATTGATATCTGACTATAGAGAATAAAGTAGCCAAAAGCACATATAAAAATGTACAAATAATTTGTTTGAAAAACTTCCATCTAAGTATCCACCCTGGATGTGGCAATATGTATATGGCATATTTTCTCATAAATTAATTAGATTAATTAACCTAACGTAATTCACCTTACGTTTTAAATTGTCTTACTGTTTATCTTTCATTCCAACCTCTTCCCTTTATCTAGGATTTTAAAATTGACAAAAACTTAATTGCACCTCTATCTAACATGAGTAACTTAGAAATTCCAATTCATCTGATATCTTAGTAATAGAACCAAGTCACCAACATAAATGTGTGGTATTATTTTCTGTAAAGATTGTTCTCTTGGGAACACCTACTGACAATGATAAACTGCCCAGATTTTAGTCTTATAGTGGGTATTATAATCAGACTCTGAGGAGGCAAGTCTTTAATAAATGTAAAGTATTTCTTTGGAGGAGTCTAATTATTGACAAATTATGAGGGTCTTCAAGTGTGCCCCACTGCACATGTAGACTGTAGTGTCACTAAACTCGCCTAATGATCTTGCAAACTGAAAGAACAAAAGTTGAGTGGTTTATCAATGTCAACAAGCCCCTAGCTGGATGTAATTTGAGTTGCATAAGCACTCCTTGAATGTATATATGTTTTTCATTGTAATAATTTGCTTTTTAGAAGGTATATCTATATTAAATATAGACCAGGGAAATCCTGAGGTGGAGACTCTGGATGGTAGAAGATGTCATAGGAAAGGGCAAGCACCAGGCAGCTAAGGTGGTGTTTGGGATCCTTGTTGACTCTCCCTCGAACCAGTTTTAGTTTTGTGGGTTCACTGGGTAATAGAGGGAAAGTTTTTTATTTAGACCAAGGATAGAAAATTTGTGGCAATTCAAACAAGGGCTAAATTTCAGTTAATCTTTGCTCTACCTATGAAAAAGTAACTGATTAAAAACCGTGAACAGGATTATAATGGAAATGTATACTTTAGAATCAGACTAAAAAAACTGTAGCCATCTAAGTGAACCTTTCCAGATTGTCACTGTACAGTACTACTCACAAGGCTTCCTGAGTCTTTCAGCCACTTGGATTATTTACTTGGAACTCTATACTTTTACTCTTCCCAGTTCTTAAAGCAACAATAACCTATTCTTAAAAACAAAACTTCCATAATTTTGATCTTTGCTTATGTCAGTTTAATGCATCAATTTCAGTTATTCAAGTTCTCTATTTAGATCAGCTGTGCTCCCTTCCATCACTGAATTAGACCACAGTTCTGGGTAGCACAGGTACCGAACTTGGTGGGAACAAATAGTAGAGGATGAGGATGGGCACCCATTGGTGTGTGAGGGAGGTTCAGAAATGGGCTAGGTGTAAGTTAATAGGCTCTCAGGTCAAGGTGAAATTGGGGAAGTGAATCCTAACCTTTATTCCTCAAATTTCCCCTGTCCCTAGTTGTTTCCTTACCCCAGGAGAAGGCCAATGATGAGAGATCAAGTCCAAACAGGGATACAAGATACAGTACAGGTCAGTTCAGGCATGGAAAACAATGAAAAATCTCCTAGGATTAGGATGGGAGCTGTCTGGGATTAAGGAGAGGAAAGTAGTCAGAGTATCAGAGGCAGAGCCGAATCCTTCAAGCAAAGTTTCCTAAAGAAACTTTAGGAAACTGAGACAAGTAAAGAGAACAGGGGTTAATCCCAAAGATTTATAACTCAGCTAACAAAGTGGGGTGTTTGGATGGAAAGGGAAAGAATGTGGCTTCCTGGGGTAGTTGGAATAATGCGCAATGACTTACAAACATTATCAAAATTTCTGATTCTGGCCCATGAGTAGTACCTCCACTTCCCTGTCCCATCGCAGCCCTGGAGATACACCAGAGTGTTATTCTGTGCACTGATTTCTGAATTTCTTCCTTGAGCTCAATGCCAAGATGCTGATTTTTTTTAACAGAATTCCAATAAATAAATATTATTAGATGTCCCCAAATATCTGAATACTTTTTAAGTAGCAAAGGGGTCACTGAGAGAAAGATTTTTGATGCATTACAAGTTAAATAGTACTCACTAAGTATTAGGCCCCTGAGCAGCACTGGACTGTGCTGTGTGTTGAGTGTGGGCAGTTCAACCACAAGTTAATGCAGAATATAATCAATGTCAAAAGCAATTGGTTCCAAGGATGAGTATTATGGGAATTCAGAAAATAGAACTGCGTGGACTTGAGTGGTTAAGGGGCCATTATGGGAGAGATGTCACTCACTGGACCTTCTTCAGAGAGAAGAAATAAGTAATCAGAGAGAAGCTTTTGTGTTCCCTAATGTTGAAACTGCCCATTACAAATTAATAAAGGGGTGCAAGATGAGAACTGTGGTAAGGGCCTAAAACTCTTCAAAGGCACATGCATAGCTAAAAATATTAATAATAATCAGCCACTGTCCCCATGTTTGCTTCTCTATAATTTCTAATGTGGAGTAATATAGCTGGTGATCATAAAGATTCTTAACTTTTCCCAAAGATAATATCACCCTTGTGAAACCTAAGGCTAGTTTTTGAGATATCTTCCAGGCCATGCATTGTGGTGGAATGGATGACCCACCCAGACCAGGGGCCCATACTGAGGAATTCACTCTGATGGTACTGTGGCCCCCACTCAAGAACCTACACAGCAAAGAAGACAATTTCTACACCCCTATGGTTCTGTCCCGAACCCAGCCAATTAGCAGACTCAGTTGTCTAGCCTTTTGCCCTGCAAGCTGTCTTTAAAAACCCTTTCTCCTCAATTTTTGGAGAGATGGGTTTTAAATGATTGTTGAAAGGATTGTAACATGGTTGACCATCAGTCAAATGGAAAACCTTCTAGACTGCATGTAATTCTGTGCTGTGATTGGAAGGTACCTGAGTACTCTAAGTAGGCCATGAGGCAAAATGAGATGAAAGGAGCCTAATAGTGTTTCTTCAGTACAGGATGGTATACAAAGACTTTCCTGAAATCTCACTTTGACGTACATTGCCCCACCATCTTCATAATGACCTTGTATTCTTAGTCCTAGAGCCATAGGTTGAAGTACAGTATAAAGAGTAATATTACTTATCCCTGATTACATATGACCTAATATCTTTTGGCCAGAAACAAAAACTACCTCAGGTATTTTAGAGCAAATGTATGTAATGAGAGTGATAATGTATAACAATTTATACATATGTTATGCCCAATACATTTATTAGTTATCCTTACATGTGTTTTGAAAGTTCTAATGTTGGAGTGGATAAAAAATTGACCAAAGGCTGAACACTAGTGTGAAAATTGAGCCAAAGGGCATGAGTTATGAAAGACTAAAGAAAGGATGGATGAGAAACATTAATACATAGAAGTAATTAGAAAAATGGGATCAAACACAGAAGAGAGGATGGTAAAGGCCAGAGGAGTGTCGGACTAAGGCATCAGAGTATCAGAAAGCTTCAGTTGTCATCCTGAACTTGAGAGCTAAGCTTGCTCCCTGAAGGCTGTAGCTGTCTGTACATGGCTGAAACTATCCCAAATCGGTAGGCATAGTGGACCTTGATTATAACAAAACTCTTGATAAAAACCTTTCAGGGTATAAAGATGAAATAAAGATTATAGGCCATGATATTTTTAAAAGAACTATGCCATTGCCTGACATACATAAAGTAGGCACTGAAATTGAAAGAATGAGAAGTGATCTATGGAATATCACATTAAATAGATTTGTAGCTGGCTGAAAATATATTTATCAATCAATGCATTACTGTCATCTCTATTGAGAGCTATTGGAGGGCAGAGACCAATCCTTATCTTTGCACCCCTGGGCTGAGCAAAGAGCCTCAATATGCAATAAATATTTGTAGATTGACTCAACTTGGAGGTAGATACCCGGTAGCTTATCTCAGAACTCAAATGTTCACTATTTTTATCTGTGATTTGAATGAATACATAAGAGGTTTAAGCAAAGTAAATGTGTGGATGACACAAAGCTTAAAGGATAAAATGCTTTAAATACTTGATTTATCAGTAGAGCACCATCACTCATCTTAAATACAGCATTCAATGGGAACTGTAGCTGCAGTATTAATTGAGCATTTATATGAAGCCAGCACTATTAGAAATAACTAGATGCATAGGTAAATTTAGGGAAAACCAAGTTGGCAGCCCTCAACAATGTTATTTCATTTTTCCTCTCTGAATGCCTTATAAATAAGTAATGAAAATTTAAAATGTAGACTGAGTACTCATAAATATGTAATATATTTAATTGACTCTGATTTAAAATTTCAAGTGAATTTGAACAAACATTGAGAAACATTTTGAAGCTCTAATAGAAAAGCACAGTAAGGAGCAGTTTCATTGCAGTGCCCAAAATATAATTTTGCAAAAAAAATAATATTTGTTATGTGGCCACTAAACAAAATACATTGAGCGATTATCTAATTTGAAAAATTGATTATTCTCCAGTTGTTATAAAAACTGTAGTAAGTTTTGAAATAGACCCCTTGTTGGACCAAAATTTGGACCAAATTAGGACACAGATATCCTTTGGCACATGCTAAGCTTAGGATGGGGCCATGAAAACTGAGAGACCTCACCTTACGTTTGGCAACAGTTCTACTTTCTAAGCAAGGGGGTCATGGCAGACCTCTGCCCCTGCCGGGTAGCTCGGACCAAGATGTGGGGCCAGGTTTCTGGGCAATCTTTCAGCAAGGGGTGCCTGTTTCACAATGGTAAGGATGATGGCCTCAGCTTCCTCTTTTTTGTTTCAAAAGGTTTATTTCCTGCCATTTCCCACAAAATAAAAAGACTTATTCAGAGGTAAATTTCCATATTAGAAATGGAAATTTCTGACATATTCAGAAATGTGCAGAGAGTCAGATTTCTGACTATGTAATTTTACCTTCTATTTTCAGTAAGAAATTTAGGATTTTCTTCTCCAAACTCATAATTTTTCTAGTACATCTCAACATGACAGCAACTTGAAGGAATAAAAAATTGGGGGGAAGAAAAATTAAAACATCATTTTCAAAGAATAAGGATTGCCATGGCATAAGTAGTTCTGAGGAGTTCAGAAAAATAGTCCAATGACTAGCATTTTTGCCAGATCATTTGCCAAGATGTTGACATGGGAGTTCCTTGAAAACTTTGTCTTAAGTTACCAAAAATTTCACTGAGGAAATTGCTAAAAGAATAAACAATCAGTTCAATTGCATACAGTGAAGAATAAGGTCCACATCCAATGTGCATATTGTCTGTTTATAGCTGGGAAGAATTTAAATTACTTTCCTAGCATTCCTTTTTTCAAGTATAAACTAAGTCAAAAATTAAGTAAAAATTGATGATCTAGCAGTGTTTCTCTGGCTGCCATACAGTATGGGCAATGAGTTCTAGACTCCAATTTATTGGTTTGTCAGAAAGTTTGGTTATTTTCATCAATTTAGCTTTACATTTAACATTCCTCTGCTTAATTGAAACCATGCGGACACATTTGGTTAGCATCCACATTCCTACAAAAGTAAAAAGGGCACTTTGTTTCAAATTCTGCACAGTTTACCAGTAAGTTATATTTTTCTTGCAGTAACAATTAAACACACGGTTTGCACTTAATAGCAAGTCCTTCCTAATCCCTATTATCAGTGGGTACAACTCAGTTTTGACAAATAGCCAGTCAGCTGGTGGGGGAAAGAGCATTATCCATAACTTTGTTTTAATAATTGAATAAATGGTTTTCCGGGGACTAATCCCAGGGTTTTAAAACACGGCCTTTGGAAAATTATGACCATTTTAGAAGCTCATTTAACCCACTTTCTCTGTTTCTTGTCCCTCTGGGATCCTGCATCTAAGTGCTGGCAAAAGGCTAAGATCTGAGGGGTAAACTAGTAAGTGCTACCATTGATTACTGTCTCTTCTTCTTTCTTTCTTTTTCAATCCCATTGTGGCAAATGACTCTGGATGGGTTTATGAAGTGAGCTTAGTGAGAAGCAGGTTTCTAGGATTTGTACTTTCTCTACTTTGGCGAAGTAGCTCCCAATAAGCCAAAGGTGCAACAGCAGGATAGCTTTTATAGCTAAAATACAATATTTTGAGGTTGACTAACTCATTGGAAAAAAAAAAAGGATGTCCAATCCCTTTTTCCTTTTAGAAAATACTCAAAAAAGAAGGTGGAAACATGAGAGGTAGGAATGATCAACAGGATGAGTAAAATGACCCGTAATGGACAATGACAGGGTGGGTCATCAAGGTCATTCCACTCTTATCTGTAGAAGTCAGAATTGCCCTCTGATATGCACAAATAGGTCCACTGTGGAGACACACAGTGCTCATTCTTAGGCAAATATTTACTGAGCACTTACTCTATGGTACTCCCCTAGATGCGACTGCTGCACTCTTGCCATCTTTGTAGCCACAGGGAGATGAACAAGGCAGGTGAGGCCTTGCTTTCCTCTACCTACATTCCAGTCACCTTACCTGCTTCCCCTGCATCCTTCGATGCTGGCATGGCCAAGCACAGAGGCCAGAGTATGGTTACTGTGCACGTCCTGTCAAAGGCTGGAGCAGGGATGCCACACCAGCCGTGAAGGCCTGAGTGACTGAGTAGGTACAGAGAGAACCAGACGTCAAGTAGTGAGGGGAAAAATCAGGAAAAGTGTCAAGGGCCAGAGTGAGCATAGATGGCAAGACCACGGAGCTAACGGTTTGCAGCAGAGAGCTCATCGGGCCCTCCTGACTCTGGCTTGCCCTCTTCCCTTTGCACGAAAAGAGATCTTCCAGTGGGTAAATATAATCCTGTTACCCCATTCATAAAGCACTTTCAGTGACTTCCCATTCATTACCCTGAAGGTAAAATTAAAAACATGGACTCTTCTCCCTCTTGCAGACTTCCACCCTACATTCAGTACTCTAGCCATTCTGAACATTTCTCCCATAACTTCTGTGCCTTTGCCCATGCTGTTCCCTCTGAGAAGAATAATCTCCTTCTCTATCCTGCTCTCCCCACCTCCCTGCCTAAAGTTGCTACAATATCAGGTCTTGGTTAAATGCTCCTTCTTCCAAATGACCTTTTCTGACCCTCTAAATCAGAGCTGCTCATAGGGCAGGCCTGGAGCACTTGTTTAAAATATTTCTGGGCCCACTCCATATTAACAGAATCATAATCTCTGTGGCTAAGGCCCAAGAAACTGCATTTTTAGGAAGCATTCCACTTATTCTGAGACACAAAAATATTCCAGGACCACTGATTTAGACTCTCCGATGACATAAAAAATATTAAACAATCCATACAGCACAGTCACCAACCAATCAAAATGGATGTAGTGACCAGTGAGGATAGATGCCATCGAAATGGACCCTAGCTATTGAGCTGTGATTGGCACCAGTATGTACTAACAATAATATAATCAGCTGCCCCTGTGCTGTGTTTCATTTCACCCTGTCTTTCCTCTGGGCTGGAATATTCTGGCTGCTTTTTACTGAGCACTTCCTTTGTGCCAGGTATTGTTCTAAATACTTTTCTTACATCACTTCAATTAACTTTCAAGATAATCCTATAAGTCAGGCACTATTATTATTTTCATTTTGTATATGGCAAAACTGACACAGAGACGCGAAGTAACTTGCCCAAGGTCACCCAGCCAGTGTGTGCTGGAGTTCAAATGCAGCCTGGCTCCAGAGCCCTATCCTGCACTGTACCTAGCATGGTATGTCTGAGACTTTATTTTAATTGTCGGTATGGTTATCAGAGTTTCCCACTTTGCTGCGATCTCCATCGTACATAACAGGCTGTCAGTAAGCACTGGGAAAACAAATGAAACCACACTAATCCAGTTTAGGATCAACAGGAATGGAGGGGTAGGAGGCTGACTAATGTCTTGGACTATCTCTTAGGGTTCTGAAGCTGTCTTTTAAAGGAATTCAAGGATAAGGAGCTTGAGAGATTGTAGAAATTGAGAAGTAGCAACCATCTGAGGCCACTGAAATCCATGCACCTAAAAAGCATGAGCCATAGAATTTGCTTTCCTGCTCGAAACATTTTTATCCAAAGTGATTAAAAATTGAAACTGACATACCTACTGTTGGCCAGTAAAACCATGCTAGAAAGGTTAGAATCAACAGAGAGGTGACAGGCTTCAATGCTCCACGAACTAATTTCTTAGAAAAATCTCTCCAGAATGCCCATTAGTGGAGCCACTTAGAGCTCAGAGCCCCAGTATCAAAACTAGCTGTGTCATGTGGATCTACCACATAAAATCGAGATACTCATCCTCTTTCTCCAAATCATAAAGTTGATTCCTTCTCTCAGGCTGGAGCACTGTGCTTGTCACTCATCACAGACATGATCCTTCTTAAATGTGGTCCTGTCATAAACTTCATAACTGCTGCAACACAGCACTCCCTCCTTCTATTTTCTTACTCTCACAAGGCCTTGGTCAGCCCCAACATCTTGGAGGAGTTGAGGTCAGCTCCTCAACATCTTCCCTAACTTTGGTTTTGCTACTTTCCGAGCCAATGGCTCTCTGAGCCGTTTCTGCTAGACAAATAATCTTCCTAAAACCTTCTGGATGGGAGGCAACACATTACCTCTACCCTCCTAGGGTCTCTGGCTGGGCCTGAAAATTAAGTTGACATAGACAGATTAACAGGAGAAAAGCATACAGATTTTTTTTTACATGGATATGGAGTCCCCCTTGGAAAATGAAGACCCAAAGAAGTGGCAAAACCTAAGTGCTTATATACTAGGTTGAGCAAAGAAAGGCAATTGTGGAAAAGTAACTAAGCTATTAGAGGCATCTTAGTCTGTTTGTGTTGCTATAAAGGAATACCTGAGGCTGGGTGATTTATAAAGTAAAGAGGTTTCTTTGGCTCATGGTTCTGCAGGCTGTACAAGAATCATGATGCCAGCATCTGCTTCTGGTGAGGGAACAGGCTGCTTCCACTCATGGTGGAAGGCAGAAGGGAGCCAGAATGTGCAGATCACATAGTGAGAGAGGAGGAAGTGCCAGGCTCTTTTCAACAGCCAGCTCTCCCAGGAACTAATAGAGTGAGAACTCACTCACCCTCTACCCCAGGGAAGGCATTAATCTATTCATGATGGATCCACCCCTATGGCCTAAACACCTCCCATTAGGACCCACCTCCAACATTGGGGATCAAATTTCAACATGAGGTTTGGAGGATCAAATATCCAAACTATAGCATGAGGGACTAAAGAAAAATAAGAGTTATTTTAATAAGGTCTGTGTGTGCAGAATTCCCTCAGCTTCGACTCCCCATTTCTGGTGATAAGAATGTTTCTTTCTTTCCATTATAGGAAGAGCATCTTTCACATGGGAGGTTTATCTCCTGCTTTTAGGAAGAAAAGGGGAGGTCAGAGCACTCTTCTTGCACCTACTGTCTTTCAAGCACCTTTAGCTCAAAATAATTCTTATGCCAAGTTGCATGTTTGGGGGTGGCATATTCTGATACCCTTTACCTATTTTCATCAAGATGCTATACTTTAAAAGTCAATTCACAAATCAATAGTTTACCAATACTCTCAATATAAAGTGTAAACTCCTCAGACTGATTTTCAAAGTCCTATACAATTTTTACCTTCCACCAAATATATCTGTCCAAAGCTACCTCCCAAGACTTCCCAACATAAGCAAAAGTTCCCCATCATCTCCCTCAACATAACTTCCCCGACATTGTTACTGCCCAGCTGGGTTCATTGCCTGTTGCCCAAGAGGAAGCCAATACACTGAAACAGCAGGTGTGACAGCAGAGAAAGGGTTTAATATCACAGGCGCCATTACAGTTCATTACAATTCTGTGTTGTCATTTTGGTAAAGAAACAATAATGTTCAGATTCAGCAATCATTTAAACTAAAGTTTCCTCATCTTTTCTGGATTGGAATGCTCTGGATGCCAATGTTATTAAGCCTCCTTTGGACTTTTTTCTTATTGGTATTTGTCCTATATGAATAATATAGTGATAATAGATATGTCTATAAATCCAAAGCTAGTGCCTATCACCATTGTTTGAAAGATTTTGTGTATGTGTGTGTATACAAAATATCCATATAAATTCTTTCCTAAATACAGTGTGTAAAGTCTGATGCCATATGTAAAGATAACAAGAAAATATACTAAATTTGAATTAGAAACCTAAGATAATATTGTTCATTTACTAGTAGCATCATGGAAGCATTTGAAAATAATATAACAGAAGGTTAAGAACATGGGAGAGGAGGTTAAATGGAATGGCAGCCTCTGAGATTTTGTGAGGAACCGAAAGGATTCTTGGGACAGTGTTTTAGAAAATGCTTTTGCACATGGTGACTTCTTTTTTCCTTGGGGCTGTAACAAAGGGCATTCTGTTAATAGGGCAATTTATGTGAAATCCCCTTCTGAGCCCAAAGAAAACCTGGGCATTTGCTTCCAGGTTGTATTTCTCTCATTCTTCCAAGGCCAGTGTTTGAAAAAAGCTCTAAAAGCAGGATTCAATAAATACATGAGCTTGCTAGGAATATTTAGACACTTGGTCTTGTGACTGTGGCAAATCATTCACTTGAGCAGAACCCAAAGGGCTTTTGTTTCCCGTTATGGGAAATACAATCTCGGTGAGATGGAGAATGTTCTTTAGAGGGTAATGTTTGTGGGTCACTTCAAAGTTATGCATGCTTACCTAGGGCTCTCTCCTTGAAGAAACTTTGTAAGCATCAGCATGCATGTTTCCGTTTTTAGTTTAGAATGTGCATTTCTCCTCCCTACTCACCCCTCCCTTCCTGTTTTTCTGGTAGTTTGCAGATTCAAAATGCCTCTCTCAGGACACAGTTTAGAGGCCAGGGACATGATGCCAAACAACCAGCCATGATTTAGAACAATCGCGGTCCCCTGGATGTATTTTTCTACTTTACCAGCAGTTTGATAACTAAGGACTATAAACTTTGAATAGTGAGTTCAAGTCCCTGTAGACTGTTCTGTTCACAATTCAACATCTACACTATTTTATAGAGAACAATGCTGGCTCTTGCTTTAAAAAAAGTAGTTTCTGGTTCTTTACAATTATCGAAACATGATATTTTCCAAATGTTGAGAAATTATGATGGAAGAGAAGACTGATTTGATAGTATTCTTATGTATAAATTTCTTTTTAGGATTGCCTTACCCTATTTATTAACATTACTTATAGTAGCAAATAACAGTCCAAATAAGTTGTTTGAATGTTCATTTAAGGACTCTTGGCTTCTGTCATTGACAAATCCTGGCATCTCAGATTTATTTGGTTGCTCAAGGTTTGGTTCTCCGAGTTTAAGCTGTTAACTTGTTGAGGGAAGTCTGTGTGAGAAAGGTAATTGTAGGACTAGTTCATAGAGTATGTGTGTGAATCTGGGTCATGAAGAGGATGCTGGATATAGATAGTTCCAAGGAAGGGAGACACTAAAAGAAAACAAAAGCAGATGGGAAAGAACACATTATGTATATCAGGAAAAGATCCTGACTTGTTTTAGTGAACTGTCCATAGCCTGTCCATAGCATAGAATGGAAAAAGATAAGTACAATGGAACAAGTAAAGCTGAATTTGTAAAATTCCAAATGGTGGAGGGATTTGAAAGTCCTGCTAGAGATTTGCGCTGTAAGCTTTGTTCATTAGAGCAATCACATGATGAAAATTATGCTTTGGTGATATTATCCAGGCATTTGGATGTACAGAATGGCTTGGATCCAGGAGAGATTGAAAGCAAGAAGTCATTTAGAAGTCGAATGCATTGACGCAGTGGGAGGTGAGAAGTGGTACCCTAGACAAGTAGCTGTGGCGATAGAGCAGGCAGGATAAGAGAGGAAAAGCAATTGCATTAGAAGAATCAGAGCATTCTATTGTCTGTTTGCATGTGGAGAAATAAAAGAATGGGAGAAATCCACCCTAAAATCATGGAGAATGCCAGCCCAACAAAGTGGCAGAATGGTGTCACAAATGGCAAAGCCAAGAGATGATTTGTTTGCTTTTAGATGTGTTGCTTTGGGGTAATTCTAGAACCTTTACATGGAGATGCTTTGTTGTCAGCTGAATATGTTATCTAACAGGGACAAGAAATACAATTGAGAAGAAACATTACAGAAGTGGTACTTGAAGTGTACAACCACATACATTCTCCAATGGGATAACTTGAAAAGAAGATACAGAGAGCTAAGAATGGAATCATGAAAAGAGGTAAAGAATTAACTGGGGCCAGAGGAGAAGTGGCCAGTGTGGTAGGAGATGAATCTTTCAGAAGGCAAAGTGGAAAGGTTTCTTGAAGGCTGAGTAATTAATAGTATACCATGTAGCAGAGAAATAGGGAGCAGGTTCTGGGAGAACTATGATCTCTTTAATTCACAGCTTGCCTCCCACTAATCATGCACATATTGCTACATAATGTAAACATTGAAATATTTATCACAGAATAAATTTAGAAGAATAGTGATGAAAAATAAAGCAAGATTACTCATTTTGACTAATTAAATTTATATTATGGGAGAAAATTGGTACAGTCTTTTTAGCACATTAAAAATTAATCTCAATAGCAGTAGAATAAGAATTATAATAAAAATCATGTAATATATTAAGCTACTACAATCATAAAAGCATGTATACTGTGATGTGGATGAATTTCCCACTCTTCTCTAGATCTCATCCACTCGCCTTGGGCAAGAACAGATTCCATCGATTCTTTTCTTTCCAGTGGGTCATTCCCATCAACACATAAGCATGTTATTTCCTCAATTTTAGCTTGTTAGTGGTGACTTTGACAACAGCTTCTGTCAAAGTCACCATTGACCTCCACATTGCTAAATCTAGTAGTTAATTCTCAATCTTCCTATCACTCAGCCTATCAGTGGCTTTTGACACAGGCAGTCATTCCTGTGAAATAGCTTCTTCATGCCTGAACTGCACTTAACATGCCCCAGACTGAACTGCTGATCCTTCAAGCATGCTTCTCCTGTGGTATGAACTCTATCATCCTCTTTGCTTGGGACAAAAACCTCATTGTCACCTTTGACTCCTTTTTTTCTCTTAAACCCTACATCCCATCTGCTAGCAAACCCTATTGGCTCTACAATTAAAATGCCTCCAGAAATACGGCCCCTCCAACCCATTGAAGATACCATCATCTCCCACCTTAGTTATATATTCTCAACTCATCTCCCTGTTTCTACTCCTCTTTTCCTAGGGTCTATTCTCTACACCACAGCCAGAGATCCTTTTAAGCATTTAAGTCACATAACAAAATTTATTTGTTAAAAATTCTCTAATGACTTCTTATGTCACTTGGAGTGACAGCCAGACTCCCACAATGGCCTACAGGGCTCTACATAACCAGGTGCTGGCTACTTCCTGGGTCTCGACACCCCAGATAACTTTGACATGCTCACCGCAGGAACACTGAACTTGATGTATCCTTTGCTTGGGTCTCCCTCCATGTGGCTCACTGTCTCAATTCTTTTAGCAATCTGCTCAAATTTCATCTTTTCAGGGAGGATTTCCTTGACCTGCCCATTTAAAATTATAAGTCTTGGCCCCTAACATCCCCAGTCCTATACAGTGCTTTATTTTTCTTTGCTACACTTGCTATCATATGACAAAATAAATCTTTTACATGAACTCCTAAGAGTAGGGTGTTTTTTTTTTCATTATTGTAGTATCCCAGCAGCTAGAACTGGTTCTGGCACATACTAGGCACTCAATATGTATGAATGAATAAAAATAAAAACAAAATCAACATAATTTGATTTAATAAAATTGCTTGCATTCACCTTATGTTGAACATCTGGAAAGCTGTTTATATTGACCTTAGAGTATTTTAGATTCCAATCCAGTGATAATCCAATGATATATTTCAAATGTTATTTAAGTGTTTTAGGAAATATTGGTTTCAATGGGGGCATTCCCTAATGGGAAGTAACCTACATTTGTAGTAAATGCATCAAGTAACTAATATACCTGAGAAGGTCCTGGCATGGATTAGCAGTGATTATCAGCTTCACAATGGGGTTATCCCAGCTATAAATATGTCTCACTTTCTGTAGTCAATGATTTAATGAGAGGCAGTGTGGTCAAGTGGAAAGAGCCTGAAATTTTAAGTCTGAGGTCTAGGTTGCCCCTCATCACTTGTGTGACCTTGAGTAAATTATTTAACCTCTCTGGGGTGTTTTCCTCCTTTAAAAAATGCTAACAACAGTGAGTTGATTGTAGCAATTAAATGAAGTCTAAGAAACTTGTTAAGAGCAGGTACTTTGTTTTGTTTATTTTTAGGAACAAAAAGTGTTATGTGTAAACAGTGAGTGGCACACAATATGCTCAATAAAATAAATATTTGTTGAATGAATGAATAATGTGTGCAAAGCACCTAGACTGGTGCCTGGCACAATGTAGGCACTAAAAATGGTAGCTATTATAATATTTATTAGTAAATTAACTGTATTTATTTAGTTACACATATTCAGGAGCATAAAATAGGTTCTAGCTGACTTCAGCTGTTTATTCCTCCTTGGATAGATTTAAAGATGCTTGATTGAGCTTACAGAATATTTTTAACACTAGAATTAGAAAGTGTTTTCATTGGCTTTTCCTCTTGATGAAAAAAAAAACATTCAACACTGACACTATAGCTCTAGTTAAAATAGAAGCTGCAATAAATTTTGGTTAACAGTTAACATCAAAACACAATTTATTTGGGTTTTTGTACAAATTTGGTGGTAGAATTCCAAGTAAGTCATCCTGAGTTTCAACTGAACTATTCATCCATGGTTTCCTTGCATCATGCTACCAGGGCAGGACTCAGATGTAGCAATTACCCAGTTACACCACCTTGTAAACAAACCTCTGCTATTGTGTTCAATGGCTTATTTGACAGCACTGCCCTCTGAACACAGAACAGTTAACAGCAGAAGTGGAATTGGAAGATCTAAGTTCAAGTCCCAGGGATTCAGTAACTGGCTATGTAATGTTAAATTATTTGATTCAGTTCCTGATCTATTAAAGATGGATAAAAAATACATACATTGCCCACATTTCAATGGAATTTAGAAAGGAAAAGTATTCATTTTACCCAAGGGTGCTGCTTATGGTCTGAATGTTTGTGTCTTCTTAAAATGCATACATTGAAAACCTAATCACCAATATGATGGTATTAGGAAGTGAGGTCTTTGGAAGGTGATAGATTTGGAAGGTGATAGATCATGAGCACATAGCCCTCATGAACGGGATTAGTGCCCTTATAAAAGAGGCCTCAGGGGGCCACTTTTCCTCCTTCTACCATGTGAGGATGCAATGAGGATGTGCCATCTATGAACAGGAAAACAAACCCTCTCCAGACACCAAATCTCCCTTGATCTGGACTTCTCAGCCTCCAGAACTATGAAAAATAAATTTCTGTTGTTTATAAGCTACCGAGCCTCTAGTATTTTGTTATAGCAGCTGGAATGGACTAAGATGCTTTCATTGCAAACAACAAAATAACAAAGCTTGTTTTAATAAAGGGAACATTTTAATAAGACCTTAGGCATATCTTATGAACCAAAGGTTGGATATGTAGCTAGGCATGAGTGAGGTGCTTAAATACAGAACTAGAAATCCCTCAGAAACCATCACTTCTTAATCCACCCCCTTTTCTCTGCACTGTTGGTTGGCTCATTAACACAGATAATCTTCAGATGGTAGTCACAGTCACCAATCCAGTAACTTGTCAGCTAGAACACTCTCAGAAAATGAATTCATCCTCTGTTTTAACTGCCGGTTTCCAGAAGAGAGAATATCAGAAACCTCACTGGGCTGGGTATCATTTTGGTCCCATCAGCCATGCCTGGATTTTTGGGTCACATGTCTTGCTGCCCATTTGGTGGATCCTGTGGGATCATTCTCTCTGAGAAAGGGCGTCTGGGTAGATTCTTTAAAAGAGTGTTAGGAAGCATGGGGAAATAATTGACAAACAAAATGATTGACTTTTCCAGTTCAGTTCTTTAAATTTAATTGGAAATTAATATGTGAAAAATGTAAACCAATCATTTGTGTATTTTTCCCAGCATCTTGATTTTTGATGTGAAACAGATTTATATTGTTATAATAATTGACTTTAACACTTGAAAAGGTTAACTTAGCTCAAGAAGTGTCTAATTTACAAGTATGGAGTTATACAGTGGGGAGTGTGTACTCAGAGTGTTTCATTTGATCATAACACCACATCTTCCTTTTTTTCCCATGTCAGGGTTGCCCACTCCCTTAACTGTTAGCTCTTTTATCTAAAATTAAAAAAAAATAATAAAACAAGACAAATAGGCAAACGAAAAACACTGGGGAATATCTAGATCTTTATAAAAACACAGAATGAAAAAGCTTGCTTGGAAAATTTTCAAAAAACTGTGTTTGGTCTCTGAAGGATATGGTCTGTCCCAAATGGTTTGCTTTTATTTATGTTTATATAATATGTGTAATATATCTTGCATATTATTATGTATAAATATATTAGTTATTATGCAATATTTAAATGTTATGTATGAATATATACATTTATAGTACCAAGTCAGCATTGGGTAGACTCCAGTGTGCTTTTGGTTACCTGAGTACTATGGAGACTCTCTTTTTCATCTTTATTAATGTATTGTTAAGGATTTCTAAATAAACTTTATCTGTATCGCATTAGCAGCATATCTGACTCATAACAAGAGGTCTGGGAAATATGGAATAGTATAAAAGATGGAAACAAGACATAGATAACCACACTACTTACAGGCAACTGCTGTTCACATTTTTTCATATTTCAGTATTTTTCAATGAATTTATTTTCCTAAATGAAGAATACTACATATATGGCTTGGTACCCTGTTTATTCACTTAACATTTTATAATATGAAGTTTCTCGTGTCATTACACTTTTCATAAACATCTTTAACAGTGTCATAATGTTCTACTACATGAATCCACCATGTAGTAAATGTTTTGTTTACCTATACCTTAACAGTAGGTGTTGAAGTTTTTTCCTTTTTTACTTTATTATGACTATAGTATTTGACAATGCATATTTTTAGTGTGCAATTTTTGTCCAAATTTTTGTTATTCCCGTGGAATAAATTTCTAGAAAAACAATTACATGATCCAAGGTTATACCCTCTTCATGTTTCTGAAAGCATTTCTGACTTTCTTTCCAGAATGATTTGTACTATTTTAGAAGTTCATCAGCAATGAAAAGATGTCTCTTCTGGTACCCTTGTAGTATTAAGTACAACCATTAAAAATAAAACAAACAAACAGAAACTGCTACATATATAGGGGGAAATAGTATTTCATTTTCTTTGATGACTGGTGAGCTTGACAGTTTTTTCTTGTATATTATTTTCTCATAATTATTAGTCACTTGAAGTTTTCCTGAGGAGCATCTGTTTGCATCATTTTTTCTTTTGGTTTCCTAATATTTTCCTTAAGAACTTTTGTGAACCTTTTGTTTATTAAAAACATAACCATTTGTCATATAATTTAGAAGTATCTCTTTTTAAAAGTATAGATGTTTTACACTTTTAACTCATTAGAACTATTATCCTTACTAGCAATTTTTTCTTTTAACTTATTTTTAAAATTTTCAAACTTATAGAAAAATTGATATTAATAGAATAATCCAATAAGCCATGTGTGCTCTTAGGTTCACCAGCTGATAATATTTGTCACATTTTCTCCCCCTCTTTCTCGCTTACATATATGATACATATATATACATGTATGTGTATATATGTTTGTGTGTGTATATATATAAGTATATGAGAGAGATTTATTTATTATTGTTGAACTATTTGAAAGTAAGCTCCAGACATCATGACACTTGACTGCTAAATTCTTCATTGTGTATCTTAAGAACATGGATATTCTCCTATATGTACTACAATACTATTAATTAACAAAAATTACATAATATCTAATATCCAGTCCATATTTGGACATTTATTCTATTGCTCCTCAAATAGATGTCTCTTGTAGTCTTTTATTATATTATCCAAAATCCAATCAGTTTCATTGTATCTTTTATATGTCTCTTTAGTTTATTAAACAAAATTTGTTTAAGAAAATCCTTTTTAGTAAGAGATTAAATGGTTTTCACTTATATTTTCTACTGGTTTTTTAATTCCTTTTTTCCTAATGGCAAACTTTTATATCCAACTAGAGTTTACTTTGGTTATAGTTTCTGCTGAATATCTTAGATTATTTTTCTTTCTAAGTAGATCATTTTGTTTCAGCAAAATTTATAAATATTTTTTGAATTCCTCACTTATTTATTAGACCTTATTTAGCATTTATTAGTTTTTATACATATTAAGTAGTATCTGTTTCAGGATCTATTTCATTGATCTTATACCAATTCCATATGAATTTAATCATTATATATTTGTAATGGATTTTAATATATGGTTGGTCATCATTTACATTTTCCACTGGCCTTTTTAGAAAACAGTTACATGTTTTTTCACTTAAGTAAATGTTAGTATCTTTTTTCTTTTCTCCATTGTATAAAGAGTACCACATTGATATTTTCATTGAGATTCTAGTTACCATCTAAAACTATCTTTTACTAAAGTTACATATTTCTGTTGTTTGACAACTCTTAGTACTTGATAGGAATTTTAATCAATATATTAATGTCACTCAATAGCTTTCAAAAGCTTAGGTGAATATATATGGAATATTGCCTAAAATATGTATTAACTTACCCATTTGTAAATATTCTAAATTCTATCTCAAGATGAAGCCACAGAGAGCCACAATTCTGCACATTTATTACCACCTCTCCTCTCCAAATTCACTCCCACTGCTTTTATGGAATTGTACTTTGGCATGAGGCCATTAGCTTTGATTATAGCAAATATGCCCTATTAAACAGGGTCTTGCTTTTGAGAACCTATGGGGAAAGCTTTTCTCTAGTCTCACTATAAGGAATACTTTTCCCAAATAGTTATTATGTTTTGGTCTTATGGAGACTGAGTCTTATAACCTATTATGTTTGAATTTATACTTTTGTTGCTTGAAATCATAGAGCCAAATTTGTGACCTACCAATAACAGGCATATAGAACCTCATTCATTCATTTAGTCTTCCAGATCTCCAACCAGCATTAATGAAAGATTTAAAAAAATCCCACTTGCTATACTTATCTTCTATTCATACATACTTGCATCCAAATGGTGTTTTTGCTACCTGTTTGAATTGCTGCTTTAATTGGCTTATTTGACATTTTTCCCTTTCTTTTAAAAATATTGCAAACTCACCTATAAACTGAAGGAATGGTTTCACAGTGCAGTAAAAGAATGGAGAGAATACCCACCATGGTAATAATGAACTTGAGTCTCATATTTTAAAGGGACTGTAAGTTTAGCTTTGCTCTCTCCCTGGAGCAGAAGTGTTGTAAACACTTGAAAATCACGATATCCAGGCCTAGGCTCCCTTTGCTCCATCTCCTTCCATAAACCTTCACTCATGCCCTTCAAAATATGAGAGAATTGACCTCATTACTATTTATAGAGATTTTACTTCCACAAAAGCTCAAGGCTCTTCAGGGTCTCTTAATATTACAGTACCTATTGCAAAGATTTAAATCAGTACATTATTATATATTCCAAAATATTCTTGTAAAAAAGGGGTGCACCACTTTCCCTCTTTACCAGGTCAAGGAGGAGGAAGAGTTCTGAATCCACACTTGAACAGCTGCAGGAAAGGAAAGGATATTCTGATCACACTGGGCTAAGCTTATTGACATGTCACAGACCATTCTTCCTTTGGATAGAATAAAGTGGTGACAGACTATTTACACACGTGTATCTACTACACAGGAGAAAGGGCTGAGCAGTCTTTTCCCCTTACTGTTTTGCTGAGTATTTTTCTTCGAAAGCTAATCTCCTCATTGTAATATAAGGTGCTATAAAATATATTATGTGAACATATGTATGTATACCTCTTCTTTCTCTTGGTATTATATAATAGGTCTAAAGTCATATTTATCATGATATCTCTTTATGTAGAGCAAAGAATCCAGGAATTTTTTTCTAATAAGTAGTATAGCTTATTAATACTTATTATTAGGAAAAGAGGGAAGAAAAGAGAATAGCTTTTAACAAACTGAAGCAGCAGGCTGATGAGCTCAGGATGAGGGGTCACAGAAACAAATATTTGGTAAATTTCTAAAAGGGCTGAATAAGGTTGTCAATCTCAGACCATTCATTGTCTAAAAGGTTAGGCCAATCCCTGTGAAGAAGTGGCAGACATTTTTCTTTTACACGGGGGTTAGACCTCCATCTCGATTTTTTTGTTCTTATTTTAGATTTTGTGTGTGTGTGTGTGTGTGTGTGTAGCCAACCTTTGAAGAAGTTCACTCAGAGAAATTATATCTGAAATTATAAAGAGTTATGGATTAAATTCATAATTATTCAGTTGCTTAGTTTTCCTTCAGGTGAAAATAGTTAACAATTAAACTGACATGACTCAAAAATTTCTGAAAAGCATTTGACTGAACCACGTACTAATTTACTATCCTGAAACTTTTAAATGAAAAAAAAATTCATAGAAACATGAGAAGTGAGATCCTTTTTAGCAGACCAGCTTTAAATACACAGTATTTTGAAGTTTTTTAAAAATAAACTTTGGGTCTCTTATCTATCTTTTGCTTTATTTTGAATAGGAATTAATATTTATTGTTTTAAAGTGTCACTGTGTAGGAATCATGAACTCATTTCCTTAAATAAACACCAAAGGTAAAGGAATCAAAGTGGAATTCTCATTATACATAATGATCAAAAAGTTAGATTTTAGGCCAGGCATAGTGGCTTACTCCTGTAATCTTAGCACTCTGGGAGGCCGAGGCAGGAGGATCATTTAAGCTCAGGAGTTTGAGAACAGCCTGAGCAAGAGACCCCATCTCTACTAAAAATATAAAAAAATCATCCTGGCTCCGTGGCGCTTGTCTGTAGTCCCAGCTACTCCAGAGGCTGAGGCAGGAAGATCCCTTGAGTCCAGGAGTTGCTGTGAGCTGTGATGATGCCACTGCACAGGGTGACAGTGAGACTGTGTCTCAAAACAAACAAACAAACAAACAAAAACCCTAGATTTTGTATTATTAAGTAAAATTAAAATTAAACCTCAACTTCATCATAGATTTTCACACTGACTGCCAAGTATTTTTGTTTTGATAATCTCTATAATACCTGTTTCTGCCTTGTGATTGTTACCATTATTAGAGGATATGCTACTTTAGTTGGGAGTGCCATATTGGAAGACAATGCCAAATCTAGAAGTGCCTCTTGTACTTCCAAAGAGAAATTGTTACGTGCACTTTGCATTTACTGAGTATTATTTTAGCCCATCCTTTTGAAAACAGGTAATGTAAAATAGCATATGAATCACTGATAGCTTTCTTTAAGCCCAGTGTTTGGTTTTTATTTGTACTACATTTTCCAACAATTCTGGGTAAGCATTTGCTTCTTTCTTTCTTTCTTTCTTTCTTTCTTTCTCTCTTTCTCTCTTTCTCTCTTTCTCTCTTTCTCTCTTTCCCTCCCTCCCTTCCTTCCTTCCTTCCTTCCTTCCTTCCTTCCTTCCTTCTTTCTTTTCTTTCGTTTTTGGAGTCATTTCCACATATGTGTCTAGCCTTGAAAAGGCAAAAGAGGGAATGGCGGCTATGCCAGATTATTCTGAACCAGTATCTGACCTGATTGCTTTCCTTTAAGGAAACATATATCAATCAGGCTTGATTTCCAAGAAATGGTTTGTTATGTTTAAAGCATAGCTATTCATTGCTTTTAATAGCAAAACACAGAAGCTGGAAAATAGTTTTTAAATAGAGCCAGCCCATGCAATTTCTGAGCATGATCTTTTTATAAAACTTTATAAAAATCCTGCCTTCCAACTTTTGCTTTCCTGTTGAGCCTAATCACTTTGTGGGTTTTGAAGATCTAGCAGGTATGAAGCACTATACATTAAATGCAGTGTTGACAAAGGAAATTCACTAGCAAGGGTTTCATTAACTGAGGATTAAGCTAAAACCCTTTCCCAGAATTGCCAATAAATGAGACTCTAATCTAAAATTTCACATTAAGTTTAGTACAACTGAAATGTGTGTGTTCGCACATGTGTGTGCTTGCTGAATGAGTGTGTATGTGACAGCAAATCCCAAAATGAGTTTGGAAACTTTTTTTATTTAGTTGGCTGGGAAAGTACAATGTTAGTGTAATGTACTAAGTGAGGGAAAAATCCTACAATTTATGCATACTCAATAGACCCATCCAAGCAGATGCATAGATATGTATAATTGTGTGTTTGTGTGTGTGTGTATACATAATTGAGAGATTTGAAAGGTGAACTCATTACCACATTATATGGGTGGGTTTAGGCCTGGTTTGAGAGAGTATTTTTGATATTTATTTTGCACATATGAGATTTTTAAAAACGCATTTGCAAAGTTGATCATGAAAATGTCACTCTTAATTAATATTTTGCAATTTTTCTTATATTTTCTATTATATTTGGATTTGGTTATGATTATTAAACTACTCTGAGGTAAGAATAAAGATTGCTCAGATCTTGCTGAATTTTTTTCCTTACTGATTTAAGTATAGTATTTAAGGCAAAATTGGAAATAAATGAACCTATCTTCATAAGTCTAACGTTATGACTAAATAACAATAATTTTCTATTTGATAGCCATAGTTTTTAGTCAAGAGTATAAGTTTTACCAATTTTTTTGTCTGAATAATTTGGATTGATGTCTATTATTAAACTTCAATTTGTGCTGTTATGATCTGATTTTAATCAAGAAGGTTTTGATGAATTTGGAGAGGTTCGTAAAGTAATAGTACTTAGGGCCTCAAATGAACTGCATGGAAAATTTGGTCTATTCTCTACTCTGAGACTGATAAATTATATTCCACTCTTGAAGAGGAGTCAACAAAAGTTCTGAGAAGTTAAGGGACTTAAATACAGGCCTCGCATCCTGTTTGCATATTGTAAATGGGAACTAGAATGCAAATAGCTTTGCCACTATCTTGTTTAGAGTTTCCTTTATTGCATCACACTGCATTTTAATTAATTAATTAGTTAGTTAATTATTTTTGACTTTAAAAAAGTTGTATGAAATTTGTTAATTCCAAAGATATACAAAATTACACAATAGTATAGAAACCCACATATACTCAAAATCCAGCTTAAATAATTATCAAGTCATGGTCAATCTTTTTTCATCTATATCCTGATTTACTTTCCTTCTTCCATATTATTTTGAAGTAAACCCTAGGTATTATTTACACACACACACACACACACACACACACAAGCACATACATATAAAAGAAAAATATAACTTAAATTTGTACCAATACTTCCACAGGACTACAGGGTTATAATCTCTTCTGTTTTACATATGTATCTCTTTTCTCTCATCCTAAGAATCCTGCTTTTCAAGAGTTTGTTAGAATTAGAATATCATCATGTTATTACTAATGTGCATTTATACATCACTCACACAACAGCCTCAGAATAACAATACCAACAATACTCTGATAATACAATTGCTGATAATTATTTGTGTGTGTGTGATTCTTTTTACCCTTGTTATATAAACTATATTTAATTTAATTTCTCTTCATTTACTTGGAGATGATGGTAAACTGACTGCACAAATAAAATTAGAAAATGTTCAAGTATAGGAGAAAATCCTCTAGAGAATATAAGAAGTATATGCTGTTACAACACTAAGCACAATGTCAGGAACTGAGTAGGTAATGAAAAACAATTTTTAAAATATTTTGCATTGTCAGATCATAACTATTAATAGAATACCATGCATATGCCCTAGTTCTTTTCTGAAGAGACAAGTGAAGACATTATAAAAAAATTTTTTAAATATTCTTAAAGACTAGGAAAATACAACTAGAAGGAACACCGAAAGAAAACTAGTCTTATAAAATTGGAGAAGCCAGGGTTGAGGGCATAATTGAGTCCCAATCCTCAAGTAGAAAAAATGTTCTCAACTCCACTGAGAAGGAAAAGACAAGATGTAAAAGCTGAAGCAAATAAAAACCAACCAACCATTTTTAAGTATTTTACAAACCCTGTACAGTGCTACACATTCTAGGGGAAATAAGAAGATAAGGCCTACTTCCTGCTTTTAGAGTTAATGCTGTAATGGACACCCTCGGGTAATCTTCCCAGCTCTTCTCCTCTGCTATGTATTCATAGAGGTAGTCTCAAAGCAGGACTAATTCTGCTATGTGACTACAGATATAGTTCCAGATATAGTTCACTTGTTCTGGGGCAGATATGTGTGGGCCTAAGCTGGGACAGAGTGTCTCCTTAAGGAAATATCAGTTGCGACTGAGAGATTTAGGTCTGCATTTAGATTAGCCTCTGGAACATAGGAGGCATGTGGCTATGAAGCTGAGGCGAGGCCATCTTCTGCCGGGTGAACAGAGTTATAAGAGAAGCTAAGAGACACAGAGGTGGATGTATTGAGTGAAGCAGTGGGAAGAGTCGGGAGAGGAAATCTCTCTTTCCCAGGAGCTTCCCGGTTTCCACTTTGGTTCTGTCTGGAGGTTTAGTTGTATTTTGGCCACTGGTTTCTGTGAGACACTCCTGCATTCTTGTAATCAATGTTCCCTCCTTTTTTTTTTTTTTTTTTTGCCTAAGCCAATGTAAATTGTTCTCTGTTGTTTGCAAACATATGAATTCTAATTAAAACACCCATCCTCTTAGGAAATAATAAAATTAATTACTACCTAGGAATTCCTACTATGTGCCTAAGGAGCTTTAGAGAAATTTCAGAATCACAGATAACGAACCTAGAATTAAACAAAATACAGCAACTTGCATTTTTTGAGAGTTTATCATATTTATCATATCCCTGCCCTGGGCTAAAATCTTTACAAACATTATCATCTACAAGTCTCACATAGACCTTTGAGGTGGACACTATTATGAGTGTCCCTTTGCAGCTGAGGAATGTGGAACTTAGGAAGGTTACTTTCATGCCCAAGATCACACAATGTAACTCAGAGCCTGAGCACTTAGCCACCATGCATTGAATTTTGAGTTAAATATAGACACCAAGTATAGAATTGGCTAATTTGAAAATGCCAATCAGACACTTAAACGATGACTGTTAGATAATGGAAGATATAGTCAAAGTTGAACCATTTTACCTAGTTAATAATTTGCTTATGTGCGATAACTTTGCCTATATCAGATTAAAAGCTTACAGAGTCATTATTGATCAGGATGAAAGAAGGTGAAAAGTTACTTGAAAAACATATACACGGTAAACTCTTGGATACTGTTCTTGTATAAAACTTTTGGAAATAGCACGACATATAAATTTAGAGTAGGGAAATTTCCAAACTGCTGGAGTAGCAGACCTAGTCATATAATTTGAAAATCTTTCATCACAGGTTGGTCTGAGTGCAATGGTGTTTACGAATAATTGATCACAGCCAGTTACAGATTCCTGTGTTCCTTCTCCACTCCCACTGCTTCACTTGACTAGCCTTGAAAAAAAAAAAAAAAGAAAATATTTCATCACAAACTTTCCTCCTTTATCACTTCTTCCTAGCGCTCAGTCCAAGTTACTCTCTTTAATGTTTACTGGAGAGAACTAAAGCATTTGAAATTTTACTTTGTCTTTTCTTTTCAATATAGTCAGTGGAATCAAAGTTCATTGGGAACAAAAATATATAAAACAAGTGTACACGAACAGGACTTTAAAATGCACTTGTTAGACTCGTATCTACTGTTCTTCTTTGTATTGTACAGAAAAATGAGATGGCTAAATAATAAACATTTTTTTTTCTCTCAACAAAAAGCTCCATTTTCTGTCTCAGATTAGGGTGGTCTCAAGTCATCAATAGCTGATTTGACAGAGTAAATCTGAAACAAATTGCTGCCAGAATAATCCTTCTCTGGTATGACAAGCTAATCAGGAAGAAAATCACAAGGCTCTCAGAAATGAGTTGACTTGGTGAACAATACATTTATTATCATCTAATGAGATGAATGTAATCTCTTTCATCTTTACACTTTAAAATAAAGTTTTTTGTTTTTTTTTAAGAAACATGTTTATGTATCTGGATAAAATAAACAGTCATCTAATTTGTTTTAATAATTGTGAACTTAATATGAATACTTTTAAATGAACACATTTTGCTATTTAAAATTTCTTATTGCTTCATTTAGATGAAGTAATAATAAGAACCATATAAAACTTAAATAAAGTTTAATTAATAGCTAACCTTAATTAAGGTTTGATTAAACAAAGAAGCATCATTGTTCAAATGCTTCTTGGGATGAAAATTGCAAGTAAGGAAATTCTTAACGCCCAAGTTTGGGTCTCATACTTGACTGTGCATTTAAATAATCATCCCATGTGCACTCTAGAATCATGTTTTATAGCACTTCAGGGTTCCCACAATTATCAGCTAAATCACAGGTCTAGTTATTGAGCTAGCAAAAGTTACATCACACATTAGAAGGGTTGATCTAGGGAATAGAAGTAAAAGGTCAATTTTCTGCCTCAGATTGGTTTTATAAAAAATGCCTTTATTTTATTAGTTTATATTTGGACTTCATACTTCTTTTTATTTATTACATCTCATTTTGGTTGTCTCAGCTCCAGGCCTTCACCAGCTCAAGAAGTTATTACAAATAGAGTTACAGAAGGACTGTTTCAAGTGGATTAAAATAAACACTTGCAATATACATTAAACAGCATATGAGCAAATATATTTGATGCCATCAACAACAACTTTTAAAAAAGAAATATGAGGAATGATTTAAATAAGGATTGGATTTGAAAAGGTACTATATTAAGGCCTTAGAAACAAATTATTCTTTTGTTGTAGGGTTTTCAAAAACTATAGCAGCAAGCAATTGGAAAACAACAATTTTTCTAAGCAATTGATACAGGTAAAAATCCAAATGTACCAAACAACAGTACTTAGATTTCCTTGCGGGCCAATTCATGTTAAATTTCAAATCTAGCAAGGAAGACCCAAGTGTGTTTTTTATTAAGGCTTAAACAACCAGCTAGTATAATGTTTCTGAAGTTTCATCCATCATGCTACCAGTTTATTCATACTAGGGAAACATTATATTCTCTTGTTGTATCTCAAAGACAAGAAACACATTCAAAAAGTTTTGCCAATGACAAATGAATAATTGAGGGAATGAAAGTCATAGACAACATTATGCTTGCTAGGTGTTCAGAAGGTAGGGGGAGGAAATTTCTAACGCATTTTACTGTAGCATGAACCATGGTCAGTTGAACCTTAAGTGGTGAAAACTATGAACTTACTATTGCATTTTTTTCTGGTTGCCCAGAATTCAGAGATCATACAGCAGTTAGATATGGAAATAGTCCCAGAAATCACCACACATTTAGGTTGGGAAAACAAGTCTTTCTGGAGAGCATGTAACTCAATCACAAACAAGCAGGACTAAGTTTTTGATGGAGATTACAGCATGAAGCAAGTCTTATAATAGAGTATGTTGCTCTCATAATGCTGGCAGATTAAGAATATTTATATACTCTTAAACAATGAGGACATATTTGAAAATTGAAAATCAGACAAATGAGGTGGATTTGGTTACTTCAGTGGAAGCAGGCTATTATACTAGACATCTCCAAAAAAGCTCCCGACATGTTTCCCATTGATGGTGGCCCTGCTCTAGGTGTCTTGTTATGTGAAGCAGAAAATTTTGATCTCAACATTTTAGGACTGTTCTACTTTGCCATTGTGACTCAGAAAAGAGGTGGTCTTGGTAAGTAATTAACACAAAATAAAATGGGTGAAGGTCAAATCTGTATATAATTCTTTTTCCAACCTAAATTTAGATGTGCAAAATGGTATCAAAGCACATTGTTCTTGGACATATAACAGACACAGACACACACACACACACACACACACGCACAGACATACACACAATCAAAAACAAAAACTCCACAGTAGCTTAAGCCATTATAGGTAAAAAATTGATATGGATAAAAATTCTACAAATCAGCTAAATCTTTATTGAAGACCTATGTTGAAAAAAAATATTCTACTTAAAATAATTTCAGTAACATTAAAAAACAACAAAAAATGGAAATGGTTAACTATGCCACTCTGAAAATTAATCAAGGGATTAAAATGACCATAAATTTTGCAAAAAAATCATTCTAGATGAAAATTTGTCACTAAAGGTATAGTCCTGATTAAAATGTTTACTTTTATAGTTTCCTTGTTTTGTTGAGACAGACTCTGACTCTTGTCACCCAGAGTAGAGTGCAGTGGCATCATCGTAGCTCACTGCAACCTCTAACTCATGGCTCAAGCCATTCTCCTGTCTCAGCCTCCCATGTAGCTGGGACTACAGGCATGAGCCACCATGCCTGTCTAATTTTTCTATTTTTAGTAGAGACAGGTCTCACTCTTGCTCAGGCTGGTTTCAAACTCCTGAGCTCAAGGAATCCTCCCACATCAGCCTCCCAGAGTGCTAGGATTACAGTAGTGAGCCACCAAGCTCAGCCTAAAAAGTTTACTTTTATAAATATGGATTTAGATTGTGCTCAGATACAATAAAGGCAATCCAAAATGATCACAAATCATAATATTCTGGACTCAATTTTATGAATTACTGTTCAACTTATTGCTACTAATTCTTATTGCAAGTTTAATAATTGAGTACAAGATCAGCCACTTACTTCAGTGTTTCATGCAAAAAAGTTACATTTTGTAAATTCACAGAGAGAGCTGATACAACCTTTAACACTTTCGAATATGGTTACTCTCATTCAACTTTGATTTGGTGAAACATCACTACTTTTTTGTATTCATTGTGTTCTGCTACTGTTTACTTTAAAAATAAGAATAATTTATTCCTACTCAATGTTTTATATATTACTGCAGTTAATAATAAATTCAAAGAGATTTTTTATATTTATTTGAGTATTTAATAAAGAAAAAAAAAGAACTGTAAAATTTAATTTCAGCAGTCCAAGATGAATTCCATGTTTAATAACTAAATTTTTACCAATAAATTCACTCAATGTATAATATTTTAGAATATTTAGGACTTGAATTTATTTTATTTTATTTTATTTTATTTTATTTTATTTTATTTTTTTGAGACAGAATCTCACTCTGTTGCCCGGGCTAGACTGCCATGGCGTCAGCCTAGCTCACAGCAACCTCAAACTCCTGGGCTCAAACGATCATCCTGCCTCAGCCTCCCGAGTAGCTGGCACTACAGGCATGAGCCACCATGCCCGGCTAATTTTTTCTATGTATTTTTAGTTAGCCAATTAATTTCGTTCTATTTTTAGTAGGAACAGGGTCTCACTCTGCTCAGGCTAGTTTCGAACTCCTGACCTTGGGCAATCCGCCCGCCTTGGCCTCCCAGAGTGATAGGATTACAGGCATGAGCCATCATGCCTGGCAGGACTTGAATTTATTTTAGTTGGATATTCACCATTTTCATGGTTGTCCAGGTTTGAAAATGTAGTCACTTTTATTTCCTCTCTCTTGTGTCTTACAGCCTTTCTGTCATCAATCTCTCTTTATGTGTCGTCCACATGGATTCTACTCCATCTTAGCCTGTGCACATAACCCTTCCTGCTGGGATTACTCAGATTTGCCTGCTTTTGGCCTTTTCTCACTCCTCACTATCCTACATATTGATTCCTTGCAGCGTGGACTTCCTTTGAGTGTCCAAAATGACTTCTTTCATATCAGACTCAGACGTATGGTTCTGGTATTCAAAATGTCCCAAATCAAAAAACCACTGTGCTAAGCATGGTTTATGTCTTTACTTTCAATTCCCTCTTCCCTAACCATCATCCCTCAATCTGGTGGACTAGACTAAACTAGATTAAATTTTTTTTTCCCTCTTGATCTCCCTAAACCAGGATGTAGAATGCTTATTCCATGTGATTCTACTTTGGTAAAACTATTTGATATACGACAAACCCAAAGCAACAGAGACAGAGTGATGTGAGCTAATTGTAAGCCTTTATTCTGCAATGAGAGCACCGGGCCAACCAAGGCCTGTAGCATCCTAATTCAGACCTGTCTTCAGTTTGCTCATGCTGTTTGTTTGCTTTTTAAGCTTGGAAATTTTCCTTAGTAATTAAATGCTCAGATAACATGTTCCATGTCATCTAGGTACACAGATTTTCCTTAAATGTTTGGATTCTGGGCACCAGGGCCATTAGGAAGACTTCCTGGTAAAAACAAGCCCTATTCCTCCCAAAAGGCTTGGAATTTCTTTTTTTTTTTTTTTTTTGAGACAGAGTCTTACTTTGTTGCCCAGGCTAGGGTGAGTGCCGTGGCGTCAGCCTAGCTCACAGCAACCTCAAGCTCCTGGGCTCAAGCAATCCTTCTGCCTCAGCCTCCCGAGTAGCTGGGACTACAGGCATGCGCCACCATGCCCGGCTAATTTTTTCTATATATTATTAGTTGGCCAATTAATGTATTTCTATTTTTAGTAGAGACGGGGTCTCGCTCTTGGTCAGGCTGGTTTCGAACTCCTGACCTTGAGCTATCCACCCGCCTCGGCCTCCCAGAGTGCTAGGATTACAGGCGTGAGCCACCGCGCCCGGCCTTGGAATTTCTTTAATGAGAAATAAAACTTTTCGTTCTCGAACTAAAAAGAAGTCTTAAGAGCAAAGCTGTACGTAGTTTATTACATCAGGTCCTTTCAGATACTTTCCTGAGTATAGTTTTTGCTAAGAAAAAAGTTACTGGCTGTGTGAAGGATGTTAGCTACAACATGGGCATGTGTGAAGGAGAGGGCATGAAGGGAGGCTAAAGTTGAAGGAAGACTTAGCTTGTCATAAACTATGCGGTGAGGGTCGTCTTCACTACACCTGTCCACTCCCATCTTGGATACTTGATGTCAAGCTGCTCACTGGGTGGCTACAGCCTTTTACTCCATTACCCTACATGAATCTGTTCTGCTAGCACATTTCAAGACCTAGAACATTCCTGACCTCCTCCTAACATCAAACCAATTTCTCTTGCATCTGGTTCCCCAAGGAAGGTCTTGAAGAATGGGGAATGTCTAACCTGAAAAATAAATCTTTGCCAGGGTGATGATCTGGGTGCATTATCCTTTCCTGGCCACATGAGTCCATGTATCCTGAAATTCTTGACCCAGAGGCATTTTGAATGGCCCATTGGGAAGAAAGTTTGATTGGAACAGGGGCAAAGTTCTAAAACAAACTTGGATAGACAACTCCTTACTCTGTTTATAGAGTAGGGCCATGTGTCTAAAAATTCTGTTACAGTCTTTTAAAAAATTTACACTGGACTCATGCTTCTTGCAACCAAGACTGAGCCTTTCCTGACAAGCAGGACTCTTTGGTACTGATCTGTAGCCTATTATCTCAGAAGACATCTCAGACATTTTATTAGATCCACATGCTTCCATGGTAACTTCCATAGGAACAAATAAATATTAATACCTAGTGTGTTTTAGTACTGATTAACATGTTTCCCATGCATTAATTTTGCTAATCCTTACTTTACTAATCATTACCTTAAAATCCATTGTTATTTTCTTATTATCCCCATTTTATAGATAAAGAAACTGAGCCAGAATGAAGTTAGGAGATTGGAACTGGCATTCCTAGCACTTGAAACCAGACAGTGGCTTAAAGCAGAGTCCTTGTTCTCAGCCACCACACTCTGTACCACTCTGCTGATGACCTAGGGAAAGCTTCATTCACTGGCAGAGGAAAAGTAATCCCAGGCAAGGTGTCTCTACAACACTGTTAATCTCTGTAATGGCAATTGCCACATTGGTCTAAAAATTTTACATTTCTGTGTCCTACTGGAGTCTGATCTTCTTGAAGGCAGGTATTTTATTTTATTCATCTTTGTTTACTGTTTGTAAAATGAATGAGTTTGTGTTATTTGTTTTGTGGAGGGCAGGGCAGGAGAAGTCAGAGTTATTTAGAGGAAGATTTGATCTGTGTCTAATGAGCCCACATTGCTATCACAAGACACAAGGAGTTGTTTTGTAAGTAGCTGGCACTGTAACCAAGTCTGAACTGGGCCACTGCTCTCTCAGTAATAAGATTGTAGAACAAAGACATACTGTGTCTGTTAGGACCCAAACATAAGTTTTGAGAATACTCTCAAAGCATCAATTTTCAGCAAAACAAGAAATTTTAAAAATCTAATCGGAGTATATCAAGCTTCTGGATACAACCTGAATATAGGGGACAGAGAATCTTGTTAAACAAAACCACAGAGATATGGTTGGAAATATTCAGAATATGAGAAACTCTTACAGGACAAATGACTAGAGTTCTTCAATAAATAAAGCACAAGGAAAAAATGAAACAAGAGGGAGAATCTGTAGATTTTTAATAAGACAAACAACAAGTCCATTAAATGCCCTGTGTGGATCCTGACTCTCACAAATAAAAGTGAAGCAAAATAAAACAAAATAGGAGAAAACTGGGAAAATTTGAGTAGTGATCAGATATTTGCTAATATTAAGTCCTAAATATAGGACTTGTCAATTTTTCTTTAAATATAAAAGTGGTATTTTTATGTTATTTAGAAGAATTGTTATCTTTCCAAGATACACCTAAAGTATTTAGGAATGAAATGATATAATGCCTTGGATTTTCTTTAAAATTCATGGTGGATTTATCATTACTTAAAAATTATTTAAGCTGGGTCATGAGTACTTGCATGATGGGTTGACTCATCACTTTTGTGTGATTTGAGTTTTTCAAGAGTAAAAAGTTAAAAATTTTTTTTTAGCAAAATGGTTTAGAAGTCCAGTGTGGTTTTCTTCCATGAAAACCTGGGCTGCAATTCAGCACTTTCTTATCATTCATTAGTCAGTTACTTTGCTCTATCCATTATATATTGCTGTATACCAAACCATCCCCAAAATTAAAGGCTTAGCATAACAACCAGCATTCATTTTATTGCTCAATATGCAATCTGGGTGAGGCTAGCAGGGACAACTCTTCTTTGTTCCCCATAGCATCAGCTGGGGCAGCACACCTTGTGTCTGGAGAGTTCACTTTAATGAGGACTCATCCATAGTGATTGCCAGGTTATCGCTGGCTGTCAGCTTGAGAGTTCAGCCGGAGCTGTGAGGCAGGGCCTTAGCTCCTCTCTACCTAGGCTACTTGGGCTTCCTAGGGGCATGGCTGTGTTCCAAGAGCAAATGTCCCAAGAGATGGTAAGTAGAAATTGCCGGTTTCTAAAGGTCTGCCATCAAAATCTGGCACAGCAGCATTTCCTGTGTTTATGGGTCAAGCTGTCACTCAGCCCAGATACGAGGGGTAGAACACAGGCTCCACCTCTCCCTAGGAGGGTGTCGAGAATTGTGAGGCCATGTTTTCAAACTGCCTTCTTTGCAATCACTCACAGAGCCTCAGGACAGGTGTTCAAACTACAGAACTATTTTATGGAAATAACTAGAATAAATGTTACTGATGTTTGGGACTAGAGATTTAAGCAGCTCTTATGGTAGGCTCAGCACATGAATATAGGTGGTGTCCACCTTCAGATAGGCAACACTAGGGCAGGCTGAGGTGAGAAAGGGTAAAAGAAATTGCTGGAATTGTTTGTGATGGCTGGGAGCGAAAGTGTGGTGGCAGGGAAGGTAAACTGCCTGCCCAATGTCCCTGTGGGGTCACAGCTATGACTTCAGCTTGCTGGCCCATTAGGGCCTGGTTCCTCACTCCCACTAGTTGTGTGGCAATACCAAGTCGTTGCTGCCACCCAATTTTGCTCACGAATGTGGTAAGGACAAGAATTCTCAAGTAGCATGGAGAGTGTGGAAAGGTGGATAATGAAAAAATTTATGGACAAGATTTGGGGCTGAAAAAGTGACTGGTGTACACCAGACTATGAAAAACTTGCATTTCTCCCCACAAGTATCAATATATTTATTCAGATAAAATGTTCTCAAGGTTAGAACCACAGTAAATAATGACTTGAAAGGTAAGTTATTTTTTTTCTAAGTCTTTTCCAGCTCATTTTTAACTTTGTTTTGTTGCCAACCACATCTCCTGGGAATCCTTTTCTGCTTAACTGATTTTCATCCATCTGTCTTTAAGGAATTATTTTAAATGATACCTTTGCCCCGTTACCTGCTTCTGATGGAACTGTCATTTTAGACACCTCTAGATTCAGTTTGTTCAATAGACATTTATTAAGCACCTCTTGTGAATTATGTCTGGCCCTGGAGATCCTGGCCATTGAAATTTTCAATGAAAAATATATTTCATTAGAGAGGTACAAAAATGCTGTGGGAACACAGTGGAGAGGAATAAACTTTGCCTTGGGAAGTCAGGAAAAGCTGCGTAGAGCAGGTGACATTTGAGCTGAATCTTGATGGATGGGTGGGAGCCTGCCAGTTTGAGAGAGAGGAAATAACACGTTCAGATGTCTAGAGTTGTGAAAAATTCATGGTATGTTATGTGATAAAGCAGCGATCCCCAACCTTTTTGTCACCAGGGACTAGTTTCATGGAAGGCAATTTTTCCACGGACCCAGGGGCGAGGGCTGGGGCAGGCAGCTAGGACGGCGAGTGATGGGCAGTGGCACAGATGAAGCTTTGCTCCCTCGCCCAGTGCTCACCTGCTATTGTGTGGCCTGGCTCCTAACAGGCCATGGACTGGCACTGGTCCACGGCCTGGGGGTTGGGGACCACAGGCTGCAGTGATTGAGAGTTTAATGAATTGATTCAGTAGGGAGCAATGTGATTGGTGAGGTGCTCTTTCTCTTGTCAGGCTGAGAAGAAAAAGAATCCCAGCAAAACTAAGCACTCTACGTCACAGACTGGCAAAACACTTGCCTCAGTAAGTGTTCCTCATTCCCGCCTTGGGTACAATAAAGAACCACATATGCTACATATGCTGTACTAAGGAGCTTGAACTTCAGCATTACGCAAACAAGAGTCAGTGGAAGACTTTAAGCAGGTTAATGAAATAATGGCACGTCTTAGACAAGGCGGTGGCTGAAAAAGGATGTGCTGGGTAGATGTGAGAGAAATGGAAAAGGCTGAGTCAACAAGATTCCCCATTTCATTGGCTAAGAAGGTGAATGAAAGAGAGGAAGGGAGGCATTGAGCTTGGACACTTGGTTCTATGGTGATGTCATTTTCTGACAAACAAGGAGGAGCTTTGTGGAGGAGGTGGCAGTGGAGGAGATGTGTTTACTTCTGAGCTAGTGACACCCGAGGAGCCTCAGTTATATCTAGGTATTGTCATGGGTCTGGTGCTCAGGAGAGAGCAAGATGAGGTTTGTGAACATACAGGAAAGTAGTTGTTGAAGCTGTGGAAATAGTCTTTTAATATTTCTTTCCTTCAAAAATATTTTGGACTTAGTCTCTTCTTCATTCTTTTTGAGGTGATACTGGTTAATTTTTCATGTCTTTCTGAATTTATAACTGAGCTTGAAATGGATTCTGTACAGTTGGTTAATTGGATAGTACGTCAGTATTTCTTAGAACCTCACTCCCCCAACGACTCTACTGAAGACAATTTTGGGGAAGTCACAACTTTTAAATGGTTATATATTCTCCTTGCCATCTTCCTTTCAATTCTTGGATTCAGTGTTTCCCTACTCATTCTTACCTCTTTGACAAACATTTTTTTTTTCCTTCCAGTTTTTTCTTTCTCTTTGTTCTGTTGACTCTTGTGACTGATGTATTTAGTCTAAGGTTTTTCTCACTCTGGAGCATGTCTCACAAATCGGTCACTCTTAATCATCCCAAGATTTCTCTTTAAGAAATACTTCCTTCCTTTTTCCATATTGGTGAGCTGTCCATAGGTCTCTGGTTATTACTTGTTTTGGAATTAGTTTACTTTGATAAATTATTGTCTACAACCTATTATCATTTTTTTTGGTTCTTCTAGAAACAACAGGAGAAGAGATGAGTAAGTGGTATCTATTATGTGCCATACTCTGCTGGGCACTTAGGTTGCAGCAGCAATAGCTGAAGTAGCAACAATAAAAAATGTGTGTGTATTTTATATAGACCTTCAATTCTTACCACAGTACCATAAGGTAGGCACTATTATTATCTCCACTTTGGAGCTGGGCAAACTGAGACACATTGAGTAACTCGCCTGCAGTGTCCAAACAGTGGTTGTCAGCCAGAGTTGTAGCTGTGCATCAACCAAGTTTGCTCTTCCACTCCGCCATTTTGGCATCCCTAAGTTGTTTGTCTTCAATCATAGCATGTTGTAGATGTGCAGCCCTGTTTTTAAGTACTGAGAGTGCCTGACGTCTTTTCTGTAATCTACATATCGCAATCACATAGGTGAAATCCCAATCACATAGGTGAAGCAGGCCTTCTTATTTACCGAACTCGTAAATATTATAAATGACTTGTTATAGGAAACAAACCTTGAATTTGACCTCTGTGAGCTATGTCTGTTGCCTCTTATCACCTGTGGCTTTTCCTGCTAAAATCCCACGTGGCTGAGGAACTCTTACTGGAACGTCACTCAGTGATTTAATGGAAGTCAGTGAGCACTTCCTATTGAACCCTGCCTTCCTCATGGTCAAAAGTATACATCAACATTGATGAGCATTAAGTGATATTTGGTGTTTAAGATCTAATTTAGGTTTTTCTGAGTGTGTCTAAGAAAACTAACCTTCTGAATAGCTGGGATCTAGTTAAAATCATCTTGAGGATTTAATTGGATGGGTAGGCTATTTGCTGGTCATTCTGCTATGTCATAAGTTACTCTGACCACTGAGCCTGGTGTAATAACATAATATGAAGATTACTTTTTTTTGTTTGGTCAGGAGGCCATCACCTTTCTTCCAAGCATTGGATCTATTTGTAGGCAAAACTTAAAAAAAAAGATTTCAGACTAGCTGCTATCAATGTACATAAAGAAGTGTTTCCTGGTATCCTAGCAGTATTGTTGGCCAGCTGTTGCATGTTAAAAGCAGGAGTGATACATCCTATTGGATAAACTATCTCAATAAGGACAATCTATTTGAAATATATTCAAATATTTCATATCCTATGACTGTGCAATCAAATGACATTTCCATGTAAAAATTTGGAAATATCAAATTCTCTGTTCTTTAGAGAGCCATGATAATGAATAAACATGATTTGATTTTTTGCAATGTATCTATTGTTTTTTTAGCTATTTTTAAAAATCTGAGGTTTTTTAAATGTCTTTTTTAAAACATCCATATGGGGGAAAAAACTTAATGTGGCAATATATTGTACTTGACCAATTTTTGTCACCAGCTACATTTAATTTCTAATAGAAATCCTATTGAGAGCCATATTAAAATTTTGCACATTCTTTGAATTGTATTCATGATGGCAATGGTTGAAATATGAATGTTCAGTAAAGATTCCTTTTATATTCTGGTCATATTATCTGCTTTAAAAACAAAAACCATGTTATCTAATTTCTTATTACATTATGAGAAGCAAGGTCATCTAGGATATTAGCCTTTTTTAAAAAATCTAGTTAAATTATTCTCTAAAGTATATCAATCACTCCATTAAATCTTATATTTCATTAAAATTTTTTTGCCAGGGGTCCTTTTTCAATTTTGGTCAAACAGATCTTTTTTACTTGATGACTTCATGACAAATCCACATAGAGTTTCTGGTGTGGTCCCCACTAAGTCTCTATACCCGAGAGAATGCCAGATTTCCTGCTTTCTCATTTGCATGACTTCTCAAAGTCAGCATTTTGATAATGACTTATAATGAAAACAGCCCTTTAAAAAGGAATGACTTGCTATTGCTTTGGGCAGGAGGCATTTTGAGTGACCGAGCAGCCAAGTCATCTCTTTATTTGAGGATAAATGATGAAGGGGTGTTTGAATGGGTTACCAAGTTATAAATTAATCTTGAGGTACTCAAATGATTGTAAACCACCTGAGCTTTCCTCTCAGCTTTTAAATCATATGATATCAATCTTTGCTCATTTTCCTCTGGGTAATTTGTTATTATGCTGATGGTAACCAACTCCATGAGACATTAACCGGCAATCTGCGTTACCAGCGAGGATACATTACAGCACTAAAATAAAAATAAACTTGTGAAAGAAATAGCTTGAGATCTCAACCATGCTTTTCTGTCTGCATAATGGCATGACAGTTTGGGGATTTCTAACTGAAAATAAATTTAATTATGTTACTACCTTGCTGCTGTTCATTATGCCTAAGATGTGTATCAGGAGAACAGTCCAGTGCAGATTTGGAAAAGGGGGTTCACTACAAAGGCAAGATGAAGAAAGTGCCTCTCTCACTTTCACTATCTAAAGTGACATTTAAATTACATCCTGGAAATTACCTTTTCTGTTTCTGTTAGCAAGATATTTTTCTCTTTTGCTTTATTCTAATAGGGAAGCAGCTTTATATAATATTTTGCATCGCCTGCATGAAGTGTTTTGCATGCCTGTAACCTTTCAATTAATGTTATTTATGTTTCAATAAACCACCATGCTACTTTTCCAGATGTCCTCATCCTTCATATAAATGAATTTATTAGATCCAGCCACCAGACTCACTGAAATCTGCCAAATTCACTGTCTGGGCCACATACCATGGAGTTTAAGCTATATTTGCATAAGCTTGTTCTGTAAGTGTAATCTTATGTATCATCTGCAGAGTTAAAGTTTCACTAATGTAAATCCCTGACAAATCAAATACAGATGTAGCTTTTTGCCCTCAGGGGTGAGCCTGTCAATTCTGGGCTCTCGTATCTCCCTCCTTCTCTTGGCGCTGGGCCCCCCATCTTCAACTTTTTTTTTCAGTACTACTAATCTTTCAAAATTGTTTATGTAAATACATAGCAGGTACTAAACATGGCAGTGAACACTGGCTGTTCAAGTCTTCTTTCGATTGTTCTGCCAGCCTAAAATAAGGTTGGCAAGTCACTTGAAGGGAGCTAGTTGTACCACCTGGAAAAATTTCCTCTGCCAATCAGTGGATGGCAGACAGATTGTTTCAGTTTGCCTGGAGATATTTTAGATAAGGAGGAGTCAAGCTCAATAAATGGGTTAATGTCAGCCGGCAAATTCCATAACGTGGCCAAGGTAAATTCAATAATAAGTCAATAAAGGAAGGAGGGGATGGGCGTGAAAAGGCCGGGAAGGGTGTCTCTTCATACCTAGTCTTTTTGGCTATTGTCACAATCTCAGTGAAAGGCAGGATTCTTCTTTAGGTTTAGTGATTAGCTTCAAAAACTCTTGACAGGTTTAAGCCATGTCTAAAAGGAGGGAAAATATGACTGCTGAATGTGGAGGGTGTTAGTGTTCTTTGGGTTTGTTTTTGATTATTTTAAAGTCTAAATATGTTTCCTCTGCTGGTGCCCAGTTGCTATTTATTTGGCTTTAGCCTTTGATCCCACTTATGCTGGCACATCATAAAAAACATATTCCTACTCAAGTCTTATATTATGTAGTTTGTTTCTGCTCAGGGTGTGCACCAGGCAGGGCTGTACCCACTGAATAAGCCTCTCTTTGTTTTTGATGGACTCCAGGTGTTTATCGCTATAAGTTAGTAATGGAGTTAACCGCAAGAAGCAAGCTGGAAAAAGAAGGAATTGGGGAAAGTTCTGAGTTTGATAACTTAGGAGTCTGCCTTCTGGTAAAACCCCTAAGGGAATAAAATACTCTTAAAAAGAGGGGGCCTTGCTTCTGCTTTCTGATCAAGTTGGATGAAATTGGGATTTTAGTATGCATAGATATGCTCATTCATTTTATTTCTTCAGTGAATTTCTTTGAAAGTGGCCAAAAAATCCTTCTTTCCCCATGCAACTAAAATGAATAATGGCAGCTATTCCAGAAGAGATTACTGATATCCATTTTCTTGATCTGCACTAGGAGGATTAATGCCAGAAACAATTTTCCACCTGTGGTAACTTTTTCTTTCCCCTTTGGAGGAGGGGAGGATTGGGGGGGACAGCAGTAATATCGGGATGAATGTCTAACAACTAAGCAGTGAAAGTGATCAGAAGAGCCCCCCTCATCGTATTGCTTTCCAATTGGAGTGCTTCTTATTTTTGTATTTCTTTTCTGCCCAACTAGACATTGTTTTGTGAGTTAGGGGACAATTTAAGGAAATTCTGTGATTTCGAACAAGATTATTGAAAAAGTTTGTCCACTCGTCTACTTTCTCTGTTTATACAAATGCAAAAGGCTCTTCCTATGTTAAGGATAAAAGCTTTACTCTGGACACCTTGAGTCCCAACGTTCATGGTCAGGGCCCCTCTGGGGAATACATGTTTGCTACTGTTAATCTAATAATCCTGATTTTTCATAAATTATTTTCTCATCTGATTTAAGTATTGCCATCCTAGGTATAATAAAAATTTTTGGCCAAATAAGAGGATTTTGGAGTTAAGTTAGGTATTCATACAAAATGGAATACAAAGAGATGCAGTATGGAAGGAATAGACATTTTATAAAGTACTAATAATAGTAATATTTGAGCATTGTTCTAATTTCTTCACGAGTTAAAATACTTAATTCTCCTACTGACTGATGTATGAAGTAGGCACTATTATTTTCCTTATTTATTGAAGAGAAAACTGAGGCACAAATAATTTAGCCCATTTGCTCCAACAGCAAAAAAATTATATAGCCAGAAATAAATCATAGGCTTGTGTTTTGACCAGGTTTCTGTAAGATACAAATAAGAATGACGTAAGTTTCCTAACTTTCAGAAACTTTTTTGAGTTAATAAGATTCTATTTGAAATGTTTAAGAGAAATAAGCTCTATGCAAAGTCTAACTTAATAGTAAAGTTCCATTATTTTGCTTTGACATTTTTGCCACACAATATTTAGTAGGACTGACATAATTATAATAATAAGGCATCTCAGAAGATAACTTTTATTTTACTTTCTTTGCATAGAGTTTTCTAATATCATTTAAAAATATGATTTGGTGCCTAATTTCCATTTCTGAGTAGGTATGTACAATAAATGTGTATATTTCATCTCAAGCTAAAATGGAACTCATAGGACTACAATTTAATGAGACAAAAATCTATTCCTACTTTGGCCTTTCCAGAACAGTAAGTTGCATTTTTTTTTTTTTTTTTTGGAATACAGTGTGCATCCAATCAAAACTTCTCAAATTCAAACTGATTTTCAATTTCTTGATTATCTTGGAAGGAAAGGGGAGCTATTAGGAAAGTAGAAATTGGAAAGAGAACCAGACCCTAAAGAAACTCTCCAGTTGGCTTTCCCAGAGGAGAGGAAGTAGAGAGGGGGAAGGTCTCTGTGGTGATGAAATGTCTTCGAACTAAATAGAGGTGGTGTCTGCACAACATTGTTAATTGATTAAATGATAATTTATTCATCAATATTTTATTGTATGAATTTTACCTCAATAAACACAAATGCAAGGGGGAAAAAAAGACATTAGCAATCATTTTGGGCATTTGAGGCTTCCCTGTGTTTATATGCCAATGAAAGAGTTAGTCCGGCACTCTTGGAAACTGCAGGTCCCTATTTATTGAAAGCTTCATTTCCCTGTTTGGAGCCATCTGACTGAGAAGGGGAGATTGAAAGGGTGGCAAAAAGGTAGTTCCATTTTTGTGATACACTATTTGGTAGTATCTTATTCTTGGTCCCTCTTCATAGACGTTTCTGGATCTATTTATATTTTATTTACAAAGACAAATAGTCCTTCTTGGATATTGTCCCACCTCTCTACTGCACAACATATACAAAGTTTAAATGTTTTTTTAGTATGTGTAAACAGTGGCAGAGAATAGCATTTCTTTCTTTCCTCTTTGTGTTTCTCAGAGTACATATGATTATACTCAAATGCAGGTTGTCAAGTCTCTCTCTGAAGGTCAATGTAACTAATTTGGACATGCCCTGGACAGTCATCCCAAGGTGTCTTTTTAGCTGCCTTGCAGTCGGTGGGGTTTACACATCAAAAACTCTTCTTGAGGGAGGGGACTTGGGCTTAGCATGCAAGTCAACAGAAAATCAGCCGTATAATCAGCTGCTGTCCCACTAAGCGGGCTGGAAACTGAACAGTTCTCCAGTGGAGAATATGCACAGCTGGTGCCAAATGACCAAGGGTGACTCCAGCCAAGGCCAGGGTTGCCTGCACATTTGCAAAATGATGACAAGTGAAGGAAACAATTTTTTCTCTGACTCCAAGTTGTCGCCATCCACAATACCTCCAATGGCAGCAATTCCCCACAACCACATCTGCGACACCAGCAGCACCATACATCCCTGCGATCTCAGTGGGTACTTCATGCCACTTCCTCTCTTCCTTTTCAGCTGCCTTACTCTTATCATAGATTTTGTCTCAAGAAATAATACTTGGAGAGCAGTGCCAAAAGGATTCGCATTCCATCTACTTCTCCAAGTTTTCTAATATCTGCCAGTCTACCAGACAGCTGCATACTTTGACCAAACTGTTTTGGCCCCTTGTGGAATTGCTGTTACTAAACTCTCTTTGGCATTATGCCCTCAGTAGGCTGGGAGGCAAGCAAGGAGAAGCAGTCATAGGAAATGATTATAGTTTTTATTGAATTGAAGTTCTTAAGGATGCTGTTTATCAGTGCTTTTTTTTGTTTTGCTTTTATTTTTGTTTTTGAGACAGGGTCTCTCTATGTTGCCCAGGCTGGCCTTGAACTCCTAGACTCAAGTGATCCTCCCACTTCAGCCTCCTGAGTAGCTGAGACTGTGAGTGTGCACCACCGCTCTTGGCTTTTTCAGTGTCTTTTTTATGAGTTCCAAAAGAGACATTTCTCTTAAGCCTAGTCCAGGAAACGCTGTCTCCCTGAGCAACTGATATGTTTCTAACTTAATAGACACGGGATATCTTGTAACTGCTAACTCAACAAACATTTAAGTAAGTGAAATCTTCTGGAGAACATAACCGGAATACGCAATTTGCATATAATAACAAATTATTTCATCAAACAAATGAGCTACAATTCATTTGGAATAAAACTGTTCTATTGTTGATCCTGAAACCAGCCAGAATCTTTAAGTGCTGTGGAGAAATTTCTTTCGGTTTAAGCACTTATGTTCACAAGAGATATCTATGCTTTCAAGTAGATGATGACGAGGAGGAGGATGATGATAATTTTTTTTCAGCAGGTTTTTTTTTTTCAGCAGTTTTTAAAAAAATTTTTCTCCTTTTTCAACCTACTTATATGATTTCAAGGATTCTTGTTTTTAGTTAATTGATGAGAAATTGAAAGGGATACAGAGGTAAATGGTAATTTAGAAATTTCAATTGTGGTAAGGCAGAGAAATTTATCAAGTAAAGGAAGACAAGAAATCTCAGGGACTGTGAAGCTCCAGATACTTTACTCTATTGAAATGTTAACTGGATGATCTATCAATTTCATTTAAATCAAATGACTGTAGGCTTTAAGTTGGGAAAGAGAGTCTCCTTGATACTCGAAAAGCAAAGGACAAAAATTAACCTCACCATCACCATCACCTCAGAACTTGTTAGAATGCAAATTCTTGGGCTTAGATCCCACCACTGCATCAGAAACTCTGCAGTGGATCCAACAGGGTTTTAACAAGACCTACAGGCTGGGTGCAGTGGCTCACGCCTATAAACCTAGCACTCTGGGAGGCCAAGGTGGGAGGATCTTTTGAGCTCAGGAGTTCCAGACCAGCCTGAGCAAGAGCGAGACCCCGTCTCTACTGAAAATAGAAAGAAATTAGCTGGACAACTAAAAATATATAGAAAAAATTAGCCGGGCATGGTGGCACATGCCTGTAGTCCCAGCTACTAGGGAGGCTGAGGCAGGAGGATCGCTTGAGCCCAGGAGTTTGAGGTTGCTGTGAGCTAGGCTTATGCCATGGCACTCTAGCCCGGGCAACAGAGTGAGACTCTGTCTCAAAACAACAACAACAACAAAAAAAAAAACAAGAAAAAAACAAACAAAAAAAACAAGCCCTACAGGTGATTCTGAGGCTCTCTAAAATTCAAGAACCACCACATTCAAGCAAACCTCAAATTTCTCTCAGGTCATAGTCCTGAATCAAACCTGTTCTCACCCAAACTGATTGTGCCCAGGCCTAGTCTCAGAAGGAATTGCTCCAGGTTATAGTATAAAAAATTACCCGGTAAAGGAAGTATCAGTTATCACTTTTATATTTTTCCCTGCATTACAAGGTATTGATTCAAACAAAGAGGCTATTCACATTTTATGAATCAATTCATTTATCTTCATGTAGTACTTCTTCAAAGATAACAGTTTGCTGTGACTCAATGCAAATGTATCAGTAGTGGCTGAATTGGTTGAATTGCCAATTCCAGAAGGTCTCCAGGCAGCAAGATCTGGCCTTGTGTTGTAAACTTGCTGGGTGAGACTTCTAAAACCATGAAGTATTTATAAGAACTGAAGTAAAACAATGATATAGTGTTTTTACTTATTAATTCTGTTCTTTCTTTTAGGTTTTTGAAATTATCAAAATAATAATGCTCATTATATAAAAGCAAAAACAAATATTACAATTTTTTTAAAAGGAAAATTTAAAACCTCTCATAGTTCCTACTATTTCCTGCCATCTCACCAACACCCTGCTTACTTTATTTGTTGTTCAGAGATAATTACTGTGAACAGTTTGGGGTGTATCTTTCTAGAACTTTTGCAGACTATAGAAACACATAAATATACCATATATTTTTTTAACACAAATCAAATTATATTCTATTGTACACTCTACTATCTCTGCTACTTGCTTTTTTCCATTAAAGTATATTGTGAGACACATTTCTGTAGCTAGGATTTAACAGAAAATATAATTATGAAGCATCAATCGATGTATAAGCTTTGCTAGCTTACATTGCTATGCTATGAGAGGACCAAAGTGCTTGCCCTCAGTAGGTGTATAATGTGATGAGAAAGAGAAAGTTAATGCTAGTGAGTCAGAGCAAGGAAGAGCTGAAATGCAATGGACTGGTTTATGTGTCATTTTGCCACAAAGAGATGTGAGAAATATCAGTAAGGCTCAGTTGCCACACAGAAGGGATGAAAGAGGAGGCTGTTAAAATGCAAAGGATCAAGACAAGTAAGCAAGAGTGGTGGGGGATGAGGCTAAACTTTTCAGCTTTTCTCAAGCAGGAACAAAGTCATAATAATAATAATAGCAGAATTGAGCATGGCATCTGGAGGGATAAGTTTATAAGACTGGCCTGGAGTGAGGGGAATGTTTGGGATTAATGGGAAATCCATTGGATTAGTGGGGGATGGGAGAACATTTGAAACGAAGGCAGAGAAAGTTAGACATGATATGGTAAAATTCTTGGATAAAAATAAAAACGAAGACATTGTGTGTCATGGCCAAGAAGGAACATCTTTCCTTGTTCACATTTATCTAACAGATGCCTCATCTTTCTGGAAAAGCAAACACACACACACACACACACACACGGTGCCTTTCTTTTACAAGCAGTTTCATTCAAACAGAGAGTAATTTTCTTTACACTGTCCAGGAGTTCTGTAGGATGGATATTTTAATAATTTGTATCTAATCTGAACTTGCATGATTTGTTATGTGGTAGTCTATAAACTATTGATTTGTGTAACAGTTAAACCCAAAAGAATTGATTTATGGCTTTAAAAACTATTTTGGGTAAGATTTGAAGTATACTTTGTATATATATTTTTATTTCTAGTAAGAGAGTTCATTCTGAGCCACAGTCAGTTCCCTGCCTATCACCTATAATGAACACTGTTCATAGTAATAGTTTAGTTTACAAATATAGAAGTAGCATAAGGCATATATGTAGTACTTATTCAAAAGAAAATTTTCTCTGACTAAATATATATAATTATTTCTTTAGCCTAGAGGATTCACTGAATATTATAGCATCAAAATATAATCATTGTTGCCTAAGAGTCAGTCCAACACTGAAGAAGCAGTGTTGGTTGATTTTGAAGCAGGCTGAACATTTAGCAAGATTTTTTTACTTCTTCTCTTTAGACCAAGATTAAACGAACAAATTCTAAGTGGATATTATAATAGAAGTAGACGGCTATATCATATACCATTATATAGTATAATGTGATCATCGAAACAGCTGTATTCTATTGTTGGTGTTTCCCCCATGTTGAGACTTGAGGTTCAAGATTTTGCAGTTTTGTCTCATGGTCCTGACTCATACATAGAAGAAACAGGATTTTCCCAAAGAAAGCAGAAGAATGTCATGATGTTATAAACATACATTTTTATGCCTTTAAGCCTTTTATAATGTGGTTGACTATTTTCATAAGAGAAGACAGTGCCACCCTGAAGCCTCTCTCTAGGCTTAATATAATGATAAAAGATGTTGGATATATCTTGTTTATTCCCTTTCTAAGCACTATACAAATTCAAATACACAATTTGTTATGAAATTATGAAAGGATGACGTAAATTATTTGCAATCAAATGGAAACACATTAAAGGCAGAAATTTGGAAAATGCCAAGGAAATCTTTAATCTATGCATTCTTCCCAATCTATTCCATTCTTTGTTTTTCAAAATCCAGCTTGTATTTAGGATTTAAAAATATTATACCTGGGTGGGAGGGGGGAGGAGGGGAAAGGTGTATATTTACATAATGGGTGAGGTGCGCACCACCTGAGGGTTGGACACGCTTGAAGCTCTGGCATGGTGGGGTGGGGGAGGGGTGGCAGGGGCAATATATGTATCCCTAACAATACTTGTACCCCCATAATAAAGGAAATAAAAAAAAACCAGAAAAAAAATATTATACCTGAAACTTTCCTCCCTCTCTCTTTCCTATGTTATTCCCCATGTTTTCCCCCACTTTTTATTTTTATTTTTTTGAAGCTCGCCACTGGTGAGAATTTGGTCTACAAGTCTGGGGTCATTTATGGGCACCAGTTGTTATGGTCTACTAATCTTTCCCAGGCTCTCCCTATTTGCAAGACACATTATAATTTGGGGTCACATGGATCATTTATAAGGAAATGCCTTTTTGTAATCCACTTGCTCCTACATATATTTTTATTTGTAATATTTACACAGCTAATTTGACCAGAGGAGAAACTACTCTTGGAACATGAGTGATTTCTACACAGAGAACAAATTTAGTTCCAATCAAGATCTCCATGATTAGGAACGGGTGTTCGAGGTAATTTGGAATTCAGGGCAACTACCAATAGAGCAGACATTTAGATTTTTAGATGTGGTGGTGAACTGTTGAAAAGAAACTGGCTGAGATTTGAGCATCATTTGAAGTGGAAAAAGAAAAATAGCTTGTCTCTGGGCTTCATGCCATTTGCCTCTTTTAGTATCTAAAGATCTTTTTTTCTTTCTGATTTGGGGGAAAAGTGAGGCACCAAAAGCTCTAACAGTAATCAAGAATGGTTCCTCTATAGCAATAAGCTATCAGCCCAACGATATCTCAGAAGAAACCTAGGTCTCAGAAATTGTAGATGGACTTTCACTCCCAGGATCAGAATAAGAGAAATAGAAGAATACAGTGTTCTCGATTCCCAAGGGTTTGATATTGGGTTGTTTAGGATAGTTTTAGCTGCAAGTAATAAAAACCTAATATAAACTGGTTTCACATAAAGGAAGATTATTCTATTATATCCTCAAAATCCCAGAAGTTAATCAGGCTTCAAGGGTGGTGAGTTTAGTAACAGGAAGACAGCATAAAAGGCCATTGTTCTCAGCCTCTCTTACACTCTAATGGACAACGTGCTAGACATAGCTTTAGTTCTTTACTATAAAGCAGGACCTGGTCCTATTCAAGTAGGCCATTACCTTTGAATAATTACTTGAGGAACCTAGGAAGCCTCTTTTGCCTCAAAATTCCTTTCCTATTCTACTGTCTCTCTGGCTTCAAATATCTAAACTTCACTCTTAGATATTTAATCCTTTGGGTCAGCATATGTGCTCTTTTGAAAGGCCAGTCATTTGCCTCCTAATATAAAAAATAGCTCAAATTCATTTTTCTTTCTTTACAGTTGAACCTAGTCATTGAGGGGTTATGTTAACCTATAGTAATTTCCTGACACTTGCCATATACTGAGCATGAAGTAAATCTCTAAGTTACAAAGACAGATTATAAGCGGTCTCTCTTTTAGAGAATTTAGTGGGAAGACAAACTCACACACTGTGTTGTGATGGGAAGTGTTACAGGGAGAGCAATCCCAATTAACATACTGGGTAGGACATTTGTGAGGATATGGAATTCTGGCACAGAGCAGATGGCAAAAAGAGGGCACAGCTTTGGTAGGAGGGAATTTCTAGTACAAAGAATAGGAAAGGATAAGGTAAGTTAAAGTAAAGAGAGCACAAATCATAGTTTAATTATTTAAAATTATTTAAAATTCTCATCAGTGGGAATTTTTATAGAATAATCTCTTAAATTGAGGCACTCATGTAACATTTGTTTTAAATTTAGAATCAAGATTGTAGTCAATTAATAACTCTTGACAACACAATGTGTAATACAAATGTTACAAGATACCTCTGAATATTGTGGTGATGTCACTCTTGTTCTCCTCCATCTCCCAAATCCATAACAGATGAAGGTAAAGTGACAGACATGTACACAAATGATGGTAATAATTGTATGATTTGAAGTTACTCATGTCTGACAAACCGTCACAACATTCCTTGCTTGTTTCCATATCCTGCTCCTCATGTTGGCAACAATTTCCTGTGCAAAATACCAGAGCCATTTCTCTCAAAATTCAGTCTCACAGTTACCATTCAGATATTATGTCTAGATTATTATAAATATTAATTTAGCCCCCTAAATTCTGATAATAATGGTCCTCAGGATACGTGCTTGTATGCTTTGATGGGTTCAATAATTCCAGTGCACATCTTCAGTCATAGATCACATTTGTATGATTGTCAATCTCTAGGGAATTATCATCCATGTCTGAAGGCTGAAGGATTTGGGTGTCAAAGAACTTGAAAGATTCCCAGTCCTCTTTTTAAGTAGGAATTACATTATCATGGGGCCACATGGTTTCTTAACCTTTGTACTCATTGACATGTTGAGCCATATTACTTTATGCGGTGGGCAGGGAGGTACCCTTGGCAACATCCTTGACCTCCACACGCTAGATACCAGAAGCACCCCATGCCCTCAAGTTGTGACCAGCATAAATATCTCCAGACATTGTCAAACAACATCTGGGAAACAAAATTGTCCCAAGCTAAGAACCACTGGGCTACATACCAATATTCACTCTTCAGTAATGTAATAGATGTTGTTTATAGGTCTCTTTTATAGGGCTGCATGGTGTTAAAAGGAAGCCTACACATGACTCAGTGAGAAAGAATGGGCAGACCAAACAGATCAACATCCGTAACCAGTGATACATCAGAACACGCTTCAGCACAGTGTGTAACTCAATATATACCACAGTATCTACTCCCCAGTATACAACTCAATCAGGAAGGATGTGAAGTGGGAGGTGAATTGTGCGGTATGATACAATAGATTTCTTTTTATGTGTGGCATTTATTTTTATTTTTCATGTTCTTAAAAGTAGCATGTTTATTATATAAAAAAGTAACATATATACAAATATGAAGAAAAATTGGCCTTAACATCACCATCAAGAGATAATGGTTATTGTGGTAAATTGTATTATTTTTTCTAATATTCACTCCTTCACCATGTGACGTATGGGGTCCTCCCTGTAAAAGGATTATTCTTCTTGTCCCAGTAAAGCCAGTCTTGCCATGGAACTTGCTTTGGCCAAAGAGACATGTTGGAAATGATGCACTACTTCTGAGTACAACCTTGAAATCATCACATGGTTTCTTCTTTGGCTCTTTTCTTTTGATCATGAGAGGGACAAAATACTAAAAAGTGGCTGTTCCTTTGTACTAAATAGTAAAATAAAGGAGACACTTAAAGCAGAGCTACAGCTGACATGAGTGACGAGCCAGAATTAGACTTTTATTATCATAAATCAGTAAAATTTGGTATTATTTGTTACTGCCACATAACCCATAAAATCTAACTTATATTTTATTCTAGTCTTTTTAGATACACATATGAATATATAATGAGTAATATATAAATATATTATTTAAATAGTAGCATTTCTATACAAATATATATTTAAAGGTCTTAGAATAATTTTCACTTTATAATCTTTGTGATTTACTTTTTTCTTTTTAATAATTTTCAAGTATAATTATCCATTTCTTACAAAGATTTGTATAGCATAACTTAGAGGGCAGTATATAAGATATGTAGGAAGAGAGAATATGTTGACAAAGCAATATCACCTTATATTTTAGGTATATATGTGTGTATCTCTAGTTTAGAAAGAAATAGAATGTGTCTTAGCTCTCTACTGATACTGCTTTGTTAACATTTCTCTGTGATGTTTCTCTGTCATTGTTATTACTTCCTCCAACAATTTCCCACATAGTGCATTGAAAAGTTAAATTATTTGGCAAAAATTTAAGTACCATATATTTATGTGCACAAATATATTTATTTTATCTTCATGATTAAATGTAAATTATTGAAACAGAAATGGGTTTTAGAAGCTGGATGGCTGTTCGGGTTTGTAAAACAAGTTAAACTTGACAATAAGACATGTGCTTTAAATTTCCTTGGGTTGTGGCACTGTTTACTCTGGCGGCAGGGCTGTTCTTAAGTCAAGCTTTCTTGCTCTCCCCCATAAACTGCTACATGGTAGACTGATGTCAGCCAAGCCTGAAGGAAATATCTGAAAACAGCACATTTATTTTCAATCTAATGCTGACCAGTCATGTCTCCGAGTTTCTCATTAGACTATGTGAAAAAGTTTTCGAAGTCTGGGAGAACATTATAGCATGGGTCACCAAAATTTATTTTATGGAGAGAAAACCATCATAATTTAATTTAAGAGTGACTTTGCAAAGTGAGCTATTGTGGTTTATGTAGCTCAGGATCTTAAGATGTTCATTAGCTTACTTTTTTTTTGAGACAAGAGTCTCACTCTATTGCCCAGGTTGGAGGCAGTGGTATGATCATAGCTCACTGAAGCCTCAAATTCCTGGGCTCAAGTGATCCTTCTGGATCAGCTTCCCTGAGTAGCTAGGACTGTAGGCATGTGCCACCATGTCCAGCTAATTTTTCTGTTTTTTGTAGAGATAGGGTCTTGCTGTGTTGCCCAGGCTGGTCTTGAACTCTTGGGCTCAAGCGATCCTCCCACCTTAGCCTCTTAAAGTGCTGTGATTAGAGGTGTGAGCCACCACACCTGGCCATTAGTTTATTTTTTAACTGTATCTTAAAGCAATGACTTACTAGATGATAAGAAATGCATTTTGATTGAGATTGAGTTTATTGTGTTTTACATTAGATATTTTTGTTGATTATATTGATTAGCCTTGATATTTGAGTCTTGGCTAAGCAGAAAAAGCATGTCTTATATGTGTATGTTATCTTTATTTGCTATGTAGCTGTATGAGATACTCCTCAGTTAAATAGGAGCTTAGATAAGGATTCTCCGATAGCTCAGATAATTTCTTGAACAAAATGAAGGCTTATTTGTTATTCAAGGTATTAGATAATTTTGGGGTTTTTTTCGTGTTGCTATGGAAGGAATGATTTTTCTGCTTATGTTTTCTAAATCCTGGTATGTTCTTTAACACCACTTTATTTTTTTTTATATAGTTGGACAGTTTTCATTATGAAAACATGGGGAAAACATGAAAAACAGGATTTGGTACAGGAACAAATTTTCTGAAATGGACAGAAGAGAAAGAGAGGATGAAAAATCTGATAGAGATTTTCTTTTACTGATTTGCTATGGGCAAATGGAATATCTTAATGTTAATTTTGTCTTCACCAGAATATTTCTAGGGCCAACACCATTAAAGAAGACTCTGAGAGTGGACTGAGTTTTCTTTTTTTTTGAGACAAAGTCTCACTCTATTGCCCGGGCTAGAGTGCCATGGCATCAGCCTAGCTCACAGCAACCTCAAACTCCTGGGCTCAAGCAATCCTCCTGCCTCAGCCTCCCGAGTAGGTGGGACTACAGGCATGCACCACCATGCCCAGCTCATTTTTTCTATACATTTTTATTTGTCCAATTAATTTCTTTCTATTTTTAGTAGAGACAGGGTCTCGCTCTTGCTCAGGCTGGTTTCGAACTCCTGACTTTGAGCGATCCTCCCGCCTTGGCCTCCCAGAGTGCTAGGATTACAGGCGTGAGCCACCACGCCTGGCCTGGACTGAGTTTTAAACAAATATAACACAAGTATTCTCAGACCAAGGTGAGAAGTCACATGACTAGTTACAAAACAGTTTTTTATGCTCAACCAGCCATTCCCTGTCACCCCCATCCCTCCTGATCAGTCCAGGAAGTCCCTAAGGAGGTGTCTCTCACTTGTTTTCTTCTTGTGGCACTTTTCTACCACTTCCTGCTAGGACCATGAGAATTGGGGGCTCTGATTCAGACCACATGACTTGCTTCTCAGTGTCTTATGCAGACTTTGCTGGTATAGTTATTTTATTTGATACCCTCTCTGGCTAGCAGTGTACTGAGAAATTTTGTTTATGAAGTTTTTCCTTGTTCATAAGTTATAAAGATAGTCTATGCTTTCTTCTATTTACTGTTTTCATCTATCACATTTAGGTTAAATTTCATCTAGAGTCCACTTTTGTGTGTGGTGTGACATATGGATCATTTTATTTTTCTCCATATATATCTCATCAGTTTTCCCAACATTGGGTATT
>VBSM01000361.1:79933526-79949167 GCA_008086735.1 Cheirogaleus medius
TCATTTTATTTTTCTCCATATATATCTCATCAGTTTTCCCAACATTGGGTATTAAATAACTTGTCTTTGGCTCCTTTGTGGTGCTACTTTTATTGCATATTAAATTTCCATATATATTCAGGTTTATCTCTAAGCTATCTATTCTGTTCCATGGGTCTGACTGTACTTGCAACAATATTGCTTTTTTTTTCCTTTTTAATTTTTTTCCAGCATATTATGGGGATACAAATGTTAAGGTTACGTATATTTCCTTTGCTCCCCCTGCCCCCTCGAGTCAGAGCTTCAAGCATATCCATCCCCAGTTGGTGCGCATCACTCTCATTATATATGTATATACCCATTCCCTCCACCACCACCTGCCCAACACCTGATAGATGTTATTCCTATATGTCCACTTATGTGTTGATCAGTTAATACCAATTTGCTGGTGAGTACATGTGGTGCTTATTTTTCCATTCTTGGGATACTTCACTTAATAGAATGGGTTCCAGCTCTATCCAGGAAAATACAAGAGGTGCTATATCACCGTTGTTTCGTATAGCTGAATAGTACTCCATGGTATACATATACCACATTTTATTAATCCACTCATGTATTGTTGGGCAATTGGGTTGTTTCCACATCTTTGCAATTATGTACTGTGCTGCTATAAACATTCGAGTGCAGGTGTCTTTTTCATAGTAATACCACTTTAGTTGTATGCTTCCACTTATTTCCAGCCAGAATTCTCCACCAAACCAAGTGTTTGCATTCATTCATTTATTTGTTCAAAAAATGTCTGTGGACAATCTATTATTTTCTAGTTCCTTGGTTACACTAGGGTTTGTTAAGAATTACAAAAATCCATGCCTTTGATTTATAGCCTAGAAAATCATAATACATATGTGGCGCACTGTGGCTCATAGAAATATTTACTTGCATGATGTCATTTGATTCACGAGAACTGAGGCAGTGAAGACAGATATTGTCTGTATTTTATAAATTAGATAACTGATTGTTATGTTTTTGAGTAGAATTGTTTACTGAATATTGATCTAGAATCATGAGTTGGAATTTTATTTATATGCTACCTACAAATATCGACCTAGACAATAGCAGTCTTGGTGGAGTGATGGGGCTGGGAGGGTGACTGGGTGAGGAGACAGGGAGGTGAGGAAGTGAGGACAATGACTATTTAGAGGCTGTAGGGAGTAGAGGGATAGCTGGAGGAGGACATGAGGTCCAGGGAGAAATTTTTGAAGTATGTTTACATGCCAATAAGAATGAGCCAGTTACAAAGAGAGGATAGATGATGCAAGATAGAAAGGGGAAAATTGCAAGAAGAAAATCTCTGAAGAAGCTTAAGGGGGATGAGATTGGGGTATAAAATAGCCTTAGAAGAGGCAAGAAAGAGTCAATTCAGTTTAACAGGAAGACAAAAGATATGGACATGGATAGGTAGGTTGGTCGAGATACTGGTGGGAAATGAGATGATTCTTTTCTAATTAAGTCTCTTTCTCAGTGAAATAAGAGAAGCATTAGCTAAGAGTGAAGAGATGCAGATAGTGTTTGAGTTATGAGGAAAAGGGAAAAGATATAAAATCATTACTGTATATTTCATTTTGCATTTTTAATGTAATAGGGTTTTCCTTCAATTTCCTATATAAAGATAAAAACACTAATTGCTAGAAATTTACATAATTGTAAAAGCCTTCACTGTTGTCATTATTGTTCATTTACTTTGTATCAGTCCATAGGAATTTTTGTTCCTTAATGTCAGATTATATAGACTACTTGAACATCCTGTCTTACACATTTATGTTGTGCCACATGCAAAAAAGTGCTTAATATGTCAAACTTTTTATTGCTGGTAATGACTATTGGCTAGTTTTGAGGTTCAAAATAGTTGTTGAATTAATAATGGTTATGTTTGTGCTTTGCTGAACTCTGCAATCAAGTTTTATAAAGCTGACTGATAGTTACTATAAAATTTCAGCAACATTTTTATATTTCTAAAAACCACATCAACATTTTTCAGATCAAGTCCCTGTGGCATTTCTATACATCTTGTGACAGCTTTGTTGCAGACTACCTTTTCAAGGCTGTTTGCCATGCATGTTTGCAAACAGCTTTGAAAGACAGAGATCCCTTTGGGATAGAAGGCAGATTTTCTTCCTTAATAGGATAAAAAAGGATAATAACTCCCTCTGGAAGAGGTTGAGCAGATTTGTTAGCAACCCCTTATATGATTGGGGTTCTCCTAAACTTGAAATTCCTTGACTATGACACAGACCCATTGTGTGTGCAGCACCCACCAAGTCTACCTGCATCACAGGACTTGGGAGGAAAGGGGAACTAATGGGAACATAAAGCTCTTGCTACCTGCTGTGCTGTGAATAACGGAGCCTTTTGTCTCTGATCCAGAAATCTCATGTCTTCTGACAGCATTTAAGAAACCATGGGCAGCCAACTTGTTAACTTACAAGTAGGGTAAATATCTCAGACCCTTGAAGTTCTTGACATTTCAAAAGGCTACATCAGCACAGTCATTTAATACCATTGAAAAACGTAAGGCACTCTTCATTTATTCTTTGGAATTCTACTTCTGCACCTAATCTTTTCCTTTTCCTTTTTTCTTTCTTTCTTTTGTTATTCCATTATTTTTAATTTTCAAGATCGAATTTAAACACCTCATTTTCTTATTCAACATTTAAGACTCATCTTATGTTTTAAAGTCATTATTACATTAAAATAATAATGTTTAAGTTATTTGCTTGGCTTTTAAAAATGACAGCTTTTCTTAAATTTGTCTTTTTTAAAGGGTAGTTATTTTAGAAAATTTTTCTTCTGGGTGGGAATAGTAATTGCTTCTGAGTCACAGCAAGCAATGGATTGAATTTTAAACTCTGAAGATCACATTCCAGCCAAACTATTTCCCAAAGAATAGAAGCCTAAGTACCTCCCTAAATATTATGCAAGTGACAGCAATGATAAGTAGAGGACTGCTTTGAACTGAGGATAGAGAGTGGGTTTACTGTGGTTTACCAAATTTAGACTTGGTAAAATGAGACCTAGCATGTACAGGGTTAGTAGACAGCAGGGTCAGTCAATGGGGCAGCCAGGGACGGCCCAGCTGGCTTCTTTCAAGAGATACAACCAAAGAGAGGGTCTTGAAAGTCATCAAAGAGTGAGACATGAGTAGCATGAAATGCTCTGGAGAGGGCAAGGGAAAATTACATCCTGTGCTTTCAGGACTGCAGGATGTGGGTTGATAGAATCAAGCATGGAACTTTCTTACTCAAAATGAGTCAGGGGACAAGACTGTGATCAAAGACAGGAAGTAAATAAAGGTCCCAGTGCAGCTCAGACCCATGATGCATACTACGCAGTGAAATCCAATTGAATTCTTTCCCAAGTGGTAAGGAAATGTCATGAAACAATGAGAACATGCCTAATTCTGGAAAATCTGGTGGATCTTAAATGAGCTTCCTGAATTGCCCATGTTAAAACTTCACTAAATATAATTAACTAATGGTTTAAATATGAAAACACTTATATACTTTAGGAATTTAATATACACTTAAGGGATTAAAGTTATAGACCAATAAAACACTCCTACTTTGAGGTGTGCTAATTCAGAAATCATCATATTAAATTTCTTCCTTAAGGCATTAAAGAAAAAAAAACCTGTGGAAATGATAAGCTTTTATAAATATTATTTTTTTGAAATAAAATGTTGTCAAATAAAGCTATTCTATTGTGCTATTTTTACCTGTTTTTAAAAGCACTTGGCCATTGAGATCTATTTTGGATAATGCTAGATGCTTAATCTCTTTAATTAAGGAAAAAGTCAGAATGGATCATTGATGTTTAAGTGACTTTTCTTAATGCCAATTAAGCATCATGTCTAAAATTTTAATCCTCATGTTTATAGAATATTGGCTAGTCCACCAAAAGAGCTTGCTCCACAGAAGAAAGGGAAACCAAATAAATGGGTGAGTTGGAAGGTGAGAAGTTGTATGAAGTTTTCCCTATATGCCAGATGCCAGCTATTTATTTCTTTACTAAATATTCTGTGTAAGACAGGTGCTTCTCTGTCTCTATTTAAAAAGCTTGCCTTCTGGTATGGGGAGACTGGCAACCAACACATCAAATAATAAGCCAGGTGGTAAGTGCCATGGAGGGATACAGAGCAGGAGAAGAATAGGGAAGGCTGGGTAAGGGGTGGGGATATAGTCCAGAATCAGATATGTTAAAAACACACATCTGATTAAAATGTCCCTTTGCTCAAATCCTTCAAAGCTCCCCATTACCTTTAGCACCAAGATCACACTTCTAACCCCCAAATACTCCACCCTGCACAATTTGACCCTTGACAAGCTTTCCATCCTCAACCCCTTCAGTGGGTCCAGACACTCCATTTCCACCATATTTAGCTCAACAGATTCCCAGATTAGGCCAAGTCGTCTCATGCTTCCTGCATCTTCTTGTTTGTTGACACGAATACCTATGCCTTGCTCCCCAGTTCTGTCCACCTAGTAAAGCTTCTTCTAATCCTTTAAGACTCAGATCCAGTGTCATATTTTCTTAGAAGTGCTTTTAATCCCTTTTGTCTATTATCACAGGTCAGTTTTAAGCCCCTCCTCTTTTTGCAGCCCTATAAATGGCTTCCCCCATGTTACGCAACCTGCTCACAGTTCTACAGCACTATTCTCTGGACTTTCTGTCCTAGCACCTTTCCCACCGTGTTATTAATATATACAGAAGTTTGGAACTAGGTAGGCATAAACAAATTAATGTCCTCACTCACTGATAATTGATTGTCCTTCCTGCAGTGTGAGTTGCTTGAGGACAGAGTTTGAGTATGTTAGCTTTTATATTCCCCACATGATTGCAATCCCTGGCACATAGTATGCATCTCACAAATGTTTAATCAATGGATTTTATATGTAAACATTTTAATTGAGCTCCAGATCTTGCTTGATTTAAAGACAAGGATCCTTTACAACATTTTCCCCCACACCAGTATTAAGATGTAGTAACATGAATATATCCACCCCAATTTCTTTTTTTATCTATCATAGATGCAATATCATATTCTGAGGTCATAATAATCTCTATCACTTGTTGAATTCATACTAGATGCCAAGTACCGCTTTCTATGAACTTTACATAGTAACAACTTATTTACTCCTAATGACAGCCCTAGAGATGGGTATTATTGATTTCTTCATATTGCCTGAGCACAAAGTGGTTAAATAACTTACTGAAGGTCAGTCATATAACTAGGTTTCCAACCCAAGCAGCCTAGCTCCAACTTTTTTTGCTTTTAACCATGATACCATACTGCCTAATTTTTATTAAGCTGCAGCAAGTTAAATTATTCATTCCTTAAGGGAGGGGAAAAGAAGAAGCTGGGAAATATTGGCAGAGAATCTGAACTACTGAAAATTTTAAGGGTTGTTTGGTATGGTGTGGAGAGTGCAAAGTACCTTAGGAATCATGCCAACGCTTTGAACTTAAGCCTCTAGGTACAGTAAATTAGACACATGATATTTTTGTCATCTGCTCCCTTCAATAATAATTCATTTAATCCAGGGAAGGGTGGTAAATGCTCTGGAATAAATACAAGATGCTGTGGTTGCCGTGGGGAGAGGTAAGAAGATATAAAACAAATAACCAACTCTTTGTAGTCTGCAAATAGTTTTTCCACTGTATACTATATGTCCTGCTGGTAGAATAACAACACACATTTGAATAGCATGCTCACATGCACTATTTCATTGGATTTTTTCCACAACTCTGAAAGGTAAGCAGTGCATATATGGGCCATGTTTTATGGACACAAAGACTCAGCTTGTCCAGAGGCATGAGTGAGGAAATGTAGAAAGCATGAATGAGGTATGTTGGTGACATCACTTGCTCCATTTCTCTCCCCCCTTATCTTGCTTTTTTATAATTATATCAGATAAAATAGCTTAATTGCAATCAACACTATTTATCTAATGTAAAACAATATCAAAATTGGTCCAGTTTTTAATTAGTGGTCAGAAAGGTGATTGGTTGAGAAACCATTTCTGCAGTGATAATAATTGATATACAGACCATTTCTATATTATCTCTTAACTTTCAGGAGATTTTACTTGCTGGTCTTACCTTCCATTATTCAGCTCTTCTATGTTTATCCTTGGGAACTCCTACCTTCCACATTCACATCTGGGGAGAGCCCCAGAGAGCCAAGAATGATGGTTCCCAGAAATCTGGATGATGGCATTAGTGATAATGACCCCAATTACTCCTGTGATAACAAAAGACTTCATATCTATTACCACATTGGATCATCACCTTAACCCTCTGAAGTATGAGTGGTAGATATTCACATCCCAGGTTTATAGATGAAGAATTGGCATATAGCTAGGATAAGTGATTCTATGTTCTTATCAAAGGTTTCTCATTGGCTTCCCCATATATGTTTCTGTGAATTCAAGTGTGCTGTTGAAGCAAACCTTAGCACATCCACACTTTCCCACTTTTCTCCACCTAAATAAACAGCACCATTATCTACCAGCTGCTTGAGTAACAAACTTAGGTTTCCTTGAATTCTCTTTTCATTTTCCCTACACCAAATCTATCAACAAGTCCTGATGATTTTATTTCTAAAACACAACCAGACTCTGTCCACTTTTCAGTACAGGTATTTTTGTCTATTTCATTTAGGGCTATCATTCCCAGGACCTAGAACAGTATCTGCTATGTCATAAGTCCTTGATAAACATTTGTAAAATGAATATTTCCATTACCATACTAACAGTGATATTCAGAATACTTCACAATAGATGCGGCTGGAGCTTGCACCCTCAGCAGGACTGCTGAAGCCCTCTACGTTCCCTGCCGCATCAGATGTTAATCCTTTTGGTACTGGGTCACAGGGCAGTTTGGAGGTCCTGGGGAAAAGGATAGGATGGAACATGAATGTGGGGGACATTTAGGCACTGTCCTTGTTCCAAAGGTCTCTTAGTTTCCACTATCCATGTAATTTCCAGAGTGATGGTTTTCATACATATCAGATCATATTATTCCCCTTCTTGGAATCCTCCAAAGGGATTCCCATTACCCTTATGATAAAACCCACACCTTTTGAACCTTAAAAATCTTCTTTGGATTCTTAGCTCAAGGCCTTGAGTCATGGCCTTATTTCTCCTTGAACTCTCACATGGCTGGCTGCCTTCTTACCGTGGGGTCGAACTTAGCTGTAATCACACTCTGTCAGAGGGGACTTTTCCAACCACTCAATATTAAAGGCCATTGCCAGTCATTCTGTAGCTCATCACCCTATTTTAATTCTCTCCATGGAACTCCTTGCTACCTGTTGTGTTTGTATTTTCACTTTATGTCTCACTTCTCCCACTTAAATGAAACAAAACACTGGGACTTTGTCTCTCTTGTCTGTTATAGTATCCAAGGAAGGACCTAGAACAGTACCAGGCATGTAGTAGGCTCTTAATAAATGTTTATTTTCTGATTGAATGAATGAACCAAACATGCATAATGGACTGTTGCATTAACCATTCCTCACCTTACTACTGTCTTTTCTCAAGTATTTAGGAGATATTTAATTTCTATCAGTGTGCTTATGAATTGAATGTCATAACAGAAAAAGGAGTATATGTACCTATAATTGGGAGATGAAACCATCAATTATTCATTAAACTTGAAGTATTTTAAAAATTATGAATATATTAGCAAAGAAGGTAAAATATTTCTCTTATAATAAAGGCAAATCTTTACCTAAGCCATGTAGTTTGGGGAATGCTACTGAAAATGTATCCTCTTTCCAAGCAAAGTAACTTGAGTACTTACCTAATTTTATAGAAAACATTCCAGCAGCCAATAATCACCTTGCAACAATAATATGTGTGAGTATTTACCTAAATATTAACCAGTCATCATAAAGACTCCATAGATTACAAAAAAGATATTGATGTGCAAAGAGTAAGAATATAAAATACTTTATTAAAATAAAGTAGAAAATAAGAAATCTGGTAAATTTTAGATATTATTTTAATTTTTAATCAGTTTCATGATTTCTAAGTAGTAGGAGACAAGAGCACATTATTATAATACTTCATCACCTGGAAGCTCTGTGATTTGCAGATTATTTACTACATTGAAAAAGGGTTGGACAAGCAGAAAATCTTGGGAATCCTGAATTCTCATATGAATGTGAAAATATTACTACTCTGCTAAACTTGACGTCTTCGATTTCTTGGGAATAATCAGTTTGAGAAGGTCTAGAGAAAGCCTTTCCTGTTGCAGATTTTCTTTGTCTGTTTCCGTCAGCTGTATCAGATAGGAGTTAAGTTAGAAGTGAAACATGACATTCTGACAGTGAATCCAGCAGACAGATTCTTGGCTGCATTCTCAGCTACACTTGAACTTCTGCTAAGCATGTGATGAAAGAGTGTTTTCAACTGCACCAGCTGTGGAGAGGTTAATAAAACAAAAGAGGGGAAACAAAAGTGCTCACAGCAGAACGCTTCTGGCTTTGCTGATTTTTCTGGTTACAAACATTATGTCAGAGAGCTGTAACTGCTGTACTGTTTTGGCCCTAAAGTCATTTAAAATAAGTTGATCTTCTGAATCAAAAGTTTCAGGAGAATAAAAAAAAATTTTTTTTAAGTTTATGGAGAATAAATAAGTAGCACATCAGATGCAATGTTCCAAAGTATGGTGCTAGAAATGGAAAGTTCTTACTTTCCCATAGATAATTGGAGATTAGGAAACTTGTATTTATTTTGCTGGCACTTTTGTTAGCGTCTCCTGTAAATAGAACACTACACAGGCTTTCAGATGTTCAAGGTATGCAGAAGTGAAGGTGGGCTTGGCTTAGTGCACGGGCGAGCGGTCACTTGTGCTCTTCCTGCGTCCCACTCCTCCAGCAAAGAACCCTGGAATGTGGAGCCTTGCCCAGCCTGTTTCTCAGGAGGCGATTGCTCAATCCTGTCTTGTGCAGAGAAGGTCAACTGCTGACCCACGAACCATTTAAACTGGGAGGAAGAATTAAGCAATACCTTGGGAGACTAACTACATAGGCCCTTCCCCAAAAGTTAGAGTACAGGAGAAGAGAGCCATTGCTGGTTTTCCTGTCTTCTTCACCAGTCCTCGACTTCCCCATACCTGATGTCCAGCACTCAGCATACTGAAGACATCCCTGCTATTATCAGATTCCCATGTGCCCAAGAAGGTAGGATACAGAGTCCTATCACGTCGCACAGGCTTCTACCAGCAGGAGGGAAATAAAACCAAGCTTTACTGTCAACTTCACTAGTTGCTGTTAAACTGGAGACCTGTTACATAAGTGTTTGGGAGTATAATGAATGTGCCTTGCACATGTGTTTATGTTTCTTCAGTTGAATTGGGGCAGAAAAAAATTATGAGCATCTAAAATGCTCAATAATCAAGAGAAATTTTATAAGTGATTCCTCATCCTACTTTGTCTAAAACCTATCTTCATCATTTTATCCATCAGTGACTTATCCATCAGTGATGATGAAATTCAGTAGATTAAGAAATTTCTACCGAAATAAAATTGATTGTTCTGGAGACTGTTTCTGAAAAATTGCAGAATTTTTACTGGTCTCCTTCCTACCTCTCCTGCTGATCCCCAAGATTCCAACTGGTTCAAGTTCATGCCTAAGAGTCCACTTCGGATGTGTAGTTCCTCAGGGAGCCTTCTCTGTGGCTCATGGTCTTAGACCGTCAAGTGCTAGAGCATCCCAGACTTGGTAAGTTGCAAAGGCACATGTGTTCTACACCAGAAGACAATCAGTTGCACTGGTGTCTCGATTCATTAGGTTTGTAAACTAGGGAATGATAATCACAGCACCAAGGAATCTGTCCTTTTTAACTATATTTACTGCCGAATAATGAATATGATTTGATTTACACAAATGTGATCTGCAGAGAGGTTTGTTTAGGCTTACTCTAAGTCACAAACTGAGTTGTACTTTGAATAAAGTATTGGTGAGGTCAAGAGAACAGTTGGGCAAAAGTGGGAAAGGAATTGGTTGGAACGGCATGTGAGAAGCTAAGTTGCCCCAAATTCTGTTCAATATAACCATAAAATTATCAAATACTAATTTGCATATCAAGATAATGATAATTTTCAGTTCTCCTGTTTTGCTCTGTAGCTAGCCTGTGAAGAAAAGAAAAACACCTAGTATTTTTTCCATCCACCCACCTTTCCCTGAGAACTCAATAACTCAAACAGTGTGACCTTTATCTACATATCACTTATGAGAAGTCACTGGCAATTTAAGAAGATAAAAAAAAGAGTTCAAGGTGAAACATCTTCAAAGATAATCTTTAAACATCATCAAAACAAAACTGTATTTTTAATGTGAGTACTTATTTTTTCTGAACCTCAGTTTTTTTCTAATATCTAAAATGTATCCTCTTTCCAAGCAAAGTAACTTGAGTACTTACCTAATTTTATAGAAAACATTCCAGCAGCCAATAATCACCTTGCAACAATAATATGTGTGAGTATTTACCTAAATATTAACCAGTCATCATAAAGACTCCATAGATTACAAAAAAGATATTGATGTGCAAAGAGTAAGAATATAAAATACTTTATTAAAATAAAGTAGAAAATAAGAAATCTGGTAAATTTTAGATATTATTTTAATTTTTAATCAGTTTCATGATTTCTAAGTAGTAGTAGACAAGAGCTAATATCTAAAATAGGGCTAGGAATGCCTAGTGAAATATGAAGATGAGAATTCAATGTATGTCTAAAACCAAAATATTTAGCAGAGAATATACAAATAAATTTAAAGTTCTGCCTTCTCTTATATAAGAAATATAATTAAAATTTACTGAATTTGATAGCAGAGGTGAACATAAATTAATTCTCATAATACAGGTTTTTTTCTTCCCCTTTTTAAAAAAATTTCAGCATATTTAGGGGTACAAATGTTTAGATTACATATATTGCCTTTGCCCCACCCGAGTCAGAGCTTCAAGCGTGACCATCCCCCAGACGGTGCACACTGCACTCATTAGATATGGATATACCCATCCCCTTCTTCCCCCTCCCACCTGCCTGACACCCACTGAATGTTACAACTATGTGTGCACATAAGTGTTGATCAGTTAATATCAATTTGATGGTGAGTACATGTGGTGCTTGTTTTTTCATTCTTGTGATACTTTGCTTAATAGAATGGGCTCCAGCTCTATCCAGAATAATACAGGTGCTAGATCACCATTGTTTTTTGTGGCTGAGTAGAACTCCATGGTATACATATGCCACATTTTATTAATCTACTCATGTGTTCATGGGCACTTGGGTTGTTTCCACATCTTTGCAATTGTGAATTGTGCTGCTATAAACATTCGAGTGCAGATGTCTTTTTTATAGAATGTCTTTTTTCCCTTTGAGTAAATATCCAGTAATGGGATTGCTGGATCAAATGGTAGTTCTATTTGCAGTTCTTTGAGGTATCTCTATATTGCTTTCCACAGAGGTTGTACTAGTTTGCAGTCCCACCAGCAGTCTATGAGTGTTTCTATCTCTCCATATCCACACCAACATTTATTGTTTTGGGGCTTTTTGATAAAGGCCATTCTCACTGGAGTTGAGTGCTATCTCATTGTGGTTTTGATTTGCATTTCCCTGATGATTAGAGATGTTGAGCATTTTTTCATATGTTTGTTGGCCATTAGTCTACCTTCTTTTGAAAAGTTTCTGTTAATGTTCTTTGCCCACTTTTTGATGGGATTGTTTGATTTCTTCTTGGTGATTTTTCTGAGTTCTATATAGATTCTGGTTATCAGACCTTTATCAGATGTGTAGCATGTGAATATCTGTAGATTGTCTGTTTGCTCTCCTTATAGTTTCCTTGGCTGTGCAGAAGCTTTTTAATTCAATCATGTCCCATTTATTTATTTTTGTTTTGCTGTGATTGCCTTTGGGATGTTCTTCATAAATTTTTCCCCTAGGCCAATGTCTGTAAGAGTTCTCCCAACATTTTTCTCTAGAATTCTTATAGCTTCATGCCTTAGGTTTAAGTCTGTTATCCACCAAGAGTTGATTTTTGTGAGAGGTGAGAGGTGCGGATCCTGTTTCAGTCTTCTTTATGTGGCTATCCAATTTTCCCATTGCACCATTTATTGAATAAGAATTCTTTTCCCCAGTGTATTTTTTGTCTGCTTTGTCAAAGGTTAGATAGCTATATGAGGATGATTTCTCATAATACAGTCTTTAAAGACCTATAATATAACAAACTAATAAAATTAGCTTTGAGGAGACATTTGGCTTCTAATACAGAGAATACTTCATCTTTGTATTTTCTTCAGTATTTTTGGAATGTGTGTATGTTCAGTGGGAAATAAACAAACAGAAATTTCAAATAATCTTCATCTTGGTTTGGAAGAAGTAGAAATAGCATAAACTATTGGCCACTGAGACTCTGTGGGCTTCCCAAGAGAAAAGACGTGCTGGGCGTGGAGCCTTAGATTGTGGAGGGGCAAAATTACAGGGCTTAGAAGAAAATATTATTCTACATGGCCCGACAAGACATGTTATCAGATACTTAGTACTGGCTGGTTACCTGGGCAGTGCACCAAAAGGGAGAAGAGTGTGGGATAGAGGAAATAATTATTTGGAGGCTGTTACAGAACACTTAAGACCCGCTTGAGGGAGCTACAGTGCAATGTTTCTTTTACCGCAGTGTGTATTAAAACGTGCACTTCTTCTGTTTTTAGGAATTTGTTGCTTGATTCAAATAATTATTTTACATTTTAAAAACAGAATAATAGGAATAACAGCGTTAGGTTTAACAAACAGAAAGGGTCATCTGCTTGTTCTTTTCAGCATTAGCCACTTAGTGTTGAGTCAGAGAGAGACACAAGAGGGTTCTCTACCAACCTTGATGCCCTTTCTGGGGGGCCCTTCTGCTGTGGAGAGAGCGTGGAGCACCAGCAGGCACAGAGGGACCACTAGCTGCTGTCAGGCTATTGTTATGTCTGGCTTAGAGATAACAAACAAAATAAGGGGCTTTTACAACATTTAAGAACTTTGCTTTGATAACTGAAAACTTGAAAAAGTTTTGCTGTGTAGATTCACCAGTTAGCTCTTCCACGGGAATTTGCTGTCCTCCTTGCTTTCTGATATTTGATTATTCTAAAATTGTCTCTGAGTACAGTGTAAGCATTTCTAGGTAGGAACCATAACACATAGAGTATACATATGTCTTTCCTTACCTGGGGTCAGATTCTCCCAGGAGTATCTACCATTTAAAGTCACAAAACAAGGTGACTCGCACCTGTAATCCTAACACTTTGGGAGGCTGAGGCAGGAGGATTACTTGAACCCAGGAGTTTGAGATCAGCCTGGGCAAAATAGTGAGACTCTGTCTCTACGAACAATAAAAAAATTAGCCAGACATGTTGGCGCACACTTGCCAGTCCCAGCTACTCAGGAGGCTGAGGCAGATCACTTGAGCCCAGGAGTTTGAGGCTGTGGTGAGCTATGATGAGGCCACTGCACTCCACCTGGGTGACAGAGCAAGACCCTGTCTCAAAAAAAATGAAAACAAAAACCACAAAGCAAATACAACATTGTAGAAGAAATCTTATAAATAATCTTCTAGAGACTACATTTTGAGGCATATTCCTTCTTTCAGGACTGTCTGCCTCATTTACATTTGCAAATAACTTCAAATGGTGAAATTTTAAAGAAGATTTTTAAAGATGATTTCTTAATCCCACACTGCAAAACTAAAGGCATTAGAAAAAGCAATTTTAATATTACTCTTTGTAAAGTTCTGTAAAATTGTTTTATAAAGTATTACATCAAGGACAAATGTAAACATTTATAAATTTGTCAGATGAGCTTTTGTGGGTCATCTTTTAAAAGTATTTTTTTCCCCAGCAATATTATTTATTGAATCTCCATTCTAATTTCTAATTGTTATCTTTTACAATTTTCACAGTTATAAGTTATTTTGTATCAATGACCTCTGCTAGGAAGATTTATCCAGAAGTGTGGTTTTCTCCTCCCTCTCCTTTAATCAATGAGAGATTTTAGTAACATCATCATCATCATCATCATAATCATCATCATCATATCACTTACTGAGAGCCCATTATGTGCCAGGTACTTTACATGCATTATTTTAATTGTCATAATAACCCCGCAGTGTTTATAGATGAGGCTCAGAAAGCTAAATAAAGCTCTAAGGGCTCCAGGGCTTATAAGTGATGGTGATAGAACTTGATCTCATGTCTGTCTCTTGCAAAATTCTTCACTGTCCCTAATTATAAAGTATGTAAATTTATCAAAATCTAAAATATTAGCTATCCAAGCATGGTAATAGTACCTTTTAAGCATTAATATATCCAGTGGAGCAAATCCTTTGTCTTAAAGTGCCCATGTTTCTCAATAACTGTGAGGATATAGGACTCTACCACACCATAAACTCTGTTGGTTTTTGTTCTGTTCTCAAAGCATCTAACTCTCTGCCAGGGAATAGTTCAAGCATGTTGGAAGAATCAAACTTCCTGAATTGGGCAATGCATAATTTCCTTTAAACTGATATAACAATCGGAAATTCTACTTATCCACTGAATCACATTGATTGCATACCAGAGTCTTGTTCTTTATCCTAACCACACTCATCCCATTTTTTTCATCTACAGAATTCTCATAACCTACAAAGAAAATTTCAAAACAGATATTTAAAGAAGAGAAAGGGCTTGGATGACTTTATAAAAATTAGAAAGGGGAAATCAATTTCAAAGATAACTGTATGTATCTGGAATATAGAAGTGGCATCTAAGTTCTTGATAATAAAGTCATGTTAGTTGGTTACTTCATAACTAAAATAATATTCCTCTTGGGATTTTCAAAACAATATAAAAAGAATAAACTCAGAATAAAAATAAAAATAGAGATAAGGCCTAAAAATGGAAAGCAGTTATGGAGAGAAAGTGAAAGACAAGCCGGAATGTTTAGAAAAATCAGATAACAGTGATCCAAAAGAGAGAACCCTCAGGACAGAGAAAGATTCAATGATAAATAGTGATGGAAAATAATCAGGGCACAAGGTTATAATTCAAAGTAAATTTTCCAAATTGCACATCCTGTTTAAATACATGTCTTGGAGTTTTACATGAGCCTGGTGCAGTGGGAAAAAATACTGAACTTGGAATCCAAGGCCCTGGTTTGAGGTCTGGCTCAACCATTTGTTATCTATGTTCTCTTAAACAAGCTACTAAGGTCCCTGTTTTCATATCTATAGATCAAATAGATGCTATAAAATGCTTTCCAGTGCTGAAGAATTCAATCTAGCACTGAGTAGAATTTAGAATGCACCTTATCATATGGCAAGATAACATTTTCTTGACATTTACTGATACTATACTGATGACTACCTGTATAGAACCCAAAAGTATCTGGAGAGCCTATTTATTCTTTTAAATAGTAGCCTTACTATGTCACTGTAACAATCGTATTTTGCTAACATTATGCCAGCATTTTCTTATATTTTGTTGGCTACAGTACATATTTGATCTTTCTTACTGATTAGAAACTCACTATGCAGGGGGGCGGAGCAAGATGGCAGACGAGAAACACCGCCAGTTAGAGCGTCTCT
>VBSM01000361.1:79949267-79963394 GCA_008086735.1 Cheirogaleus medius
CAAGATGGAATAAAAAAAAAATTAAAAAAAAAAAAAAGAAAAAAGAAACTCACTATGCAAATAAAAAGTTGATATTTTAAGGTCTATTGCTCTTCTTGAGATCTAGATTAAATCAGTATACAACTGGACACTACTGTAATTTGGGTCCTCTGTAGAATATAGTTTATTTTTTTGCTTAAATTCTCCCTATAATTGCCAAAGCAGTACACCCTTTAATTTCAAATACACAATAATACATAAAAGTATAGTGCTGTAGTTAAAATGGTCTAATCAAATGCATGTTAGGAAAAAGATAAGGTGAGTTTGACCTTGTAATGTCTGTTTAGGTTTTAAGACAACATGGATAATATACTTTTTTCATCTTGGCAAAAAAGATAAAGATACTTTTTGCTCTTTTTTTATGCTTTTTAATGGAAATAACCATCACTGCCAATATACTTAAGTACTATAGAAATAAGTCCTCTCTTTCTCTCTTACACATACACAGACACACACATGATCCCTGAGCACATCAGTAGAAGGTACAGGCATTTCTCATGTTGAGCATGATCACCATGGTCTTGAGTGATGCATTGAGCTTACTTACGCACTAGAGAAGGCTGGTGTTAAATATAGGCCCATGCTGGAGCCTGAGAAGCTGTTTTGAGGGAAGGAACCATAGAAAGGAATCGGTATTACTTAGAAGGCATTGTACTTTGTCTTCTAGCTTCATATATTTTAGCCATGTGACCTTGGGAAAGTCATTTAAATGCTCTGAAGCATAGGATCCTATTTTGCAATGTGAGTATAAATGTAGTATCTATGTTATAGGATTGTTGCCAGTAATAAAATTATTTCTGTGCTCTGCAAACTCTCGAATAACATGTTTATTCTATTTTGGGGCATGGGGTGGGTGGATTGCTTTTTATTAAATGCAAATAAGGGAATATTCAAATGGATAAAAGTAAGAAAAGTAAATGGGATACATCTAAAAAAGGATTATAGGAGAGATTTTTGAATTCTAGAATAACATGCTTAGAATATAGGAATTACAAAGTAAAGATCAAGTCATGACCAAACATGACCTTTTACCTTCATGAAGAAATATGTAAAAAACTAATTCTTCAGAAAGCTTTTTTTAGATAATATAAAGGTATTTACAGAGAAGTCAGAAAAAAAATAACATCACTGAGGCTGAAGCAGATTTATAGCAGAAGTAGAGCTAATAAAGGCGTGTCCTCTGTCCCACAAAAACGTTTACAAAACCAAAATGGTCCCCTAGCGCAATGATACTACTTAAAAGTATTCCTTTTTGGACAGTGTCTTAGTTTGGAAGAATATCTTTCTTATTGGTTTTCCCACCCATCATTATGCAGGCAGATATTAAAAGCATCTGATGTCAGCTAACCTTAAGAGAATCAATAACTGAAGTCACAAAAGACCATTAATAAGTGAAGGGAAGGGACCCTATCTCTAAGTTACTTCATCTCTAAGGTGGCCTGGAAGGTGGTTGTCATGGAGAGGAAGGACCTGGGCCACCAAGGACTCCTGTTCTTTGTTCACTCCCATTCACTCATGCCTCAGGAACGGCAGGACACCAGGTTGGTCAACAAGATAGCACGTGATTAATGAGCTCCAAGTCACAGTGGGAAGCCCAGTCACTCATGGGCTATGGAGGTGGGCACAGAACAGGGGCACAACTTTCCCAAGACAGTTTGAGAAGTGGGAGATTCCCCATAATGTACATGATATGTGGCCACAATATGATAAAGAGCCCTTTCCATTATATCTCTTGGTTGCGGGGCTCTTAAAAAATATCACATCCTTGTATTTTTACTACTCTTTCACATTATTTGTCATATCTGAGGATGTTGATGCATGTCTGTTTGTTTCTCAAAAACCGATTAAGAAGCTATTATACTTTGATGAATTCAAATGTTACATAGTTAGAAATTTGTTTTCCTCATATAAAATTATTTTTCAAATAGAAAATATAGATATGAACAGAAAAATCAGTCTCTTAGAAATGAAGTCCTTGAGTACCTTAAAACAGTAGAAAATATAAGAATTTGGCAGAAATGTAAATTTTACATTTATTTTTGGATATGTAAAATCATCTACACCCTCAGTGTGCTCCCAAGTTCTGATTAAATGAATTTTGCTATATAATGTATGGCTTTTTTTAGAGGTCTAAAGTTCATAAATAGAAAAATCTATATTTCTTCTATTGATAGTATTATAAGTACTATTTTCCTGAAAATGATCATTATTTTAGCCTTTCTCCACAACACAGATAGGCAGTTAGGGGACATAGACAAGAGGAGATAGTATGTTGCTTTATAAAATCTTCATTTATTTGAAATCATTTAATACACACTAGAATCACATATTATAAAGACTATTTACTTAGTTTATAAGGAAAGAATGAATGCAGATATATTGAAGGAACAGAATAATAAAACAGTTACAGCAGTTACCAGATTTCAGAACTATCTTTTTCAGTGATTTTGATACTACTTTTTAATATATTTCAAAAATAGGTAGTATTATACTTTTTATATTTCACTAAAGGGAATTTGCTTTAAGTAAATGCTTATAGATGCAACTGGAGTCAGTAGGAAACATTCTGTAGTATGTTGTCATGCCACAGTAAAAATATTCATTTTCCTAAACCATAAATAAATAATTCTTGTACCAATCATTTCCAACCATCATTTTATGGATAAGGATATGCTGAGAATGTTGTTCATTGAAATAAATGCAAACTCTTGAACTTATACTCTATACTTACTAGTTCTTGCTTTTTTTTTTTTTTTTTTAATTAAAATAGTGGAGAGGGAAAACCAGGAGCAAAAGGGCACATACCTGAGAAGGATCTCTGAGGGTGTGAGGTGTACCAGACTCCTGTTCTCCAGCTGCTGTGGGCCAGGGGTCCAGCGATAAGGGCAATGAATTGGGTGCATATTTATTTTTATGTTCTGACCTCTCTCTTTCCTTTACAATATTTTTTGGGTGTTTTTGTTTGCTTTTTAATGAATCTTTATGTTATTGTCATGAGAGAAGGAATTCATGCTTGCAGAGGAAGCATTCTGAAGCGTTTTAATGACAGTCATTGCTAACATCTATTGAATGCTGGGTGTCAGGTACCTCATTGAGCTCTTTGTCTGTAAAAGCACTTCCCCTCTCTTTTGTTCAATGCTTTGACAAGAAGAAAGTTTTATCAAAATTGCAAATAATACAAAATTAGTAGGATTAGCTAATTAATTGGGGAAAAATAATTCATTAAAAATAATTTTATAAGCTAAAAATTGTTTGAAACAAAGCAGCTGACATTTAACAGAATAAATGTAAATCTTAGATTTAGTTTCAAATAATCATTTTCTTGTGTGAAGAATGCTGGATATCCGATTTGGTAGCATATGTAAAATATACTTTGGGTTTTAATATAACCCAAGAGCATGGATCTGCTGCTAAACACTTAACTCAGTCTTATTCTCTGTTAATTGAAATATAGTGTCCATATCTAGGGAATTATCAGCCTAACCTCACTTGTTGCTGGTCACACAGGAAGTGCTCGATTGAGTCTGGGCACCACATTTTAAGAGACAGGTTGACAGCAAACTGGAACATGTTCAAAGGAGAGACGGTGAAGGGTCTGGAAACCATATCATATGAGGATAACTGGGAGAATGTGTTCATTTAGCCTGAGAAAATGACAAGTTGTGTTAACATTTTCAAAGCCTGTTCTGGAGAAGAGGGGATAGAATTTTCTGCAGTGTTACAGAACTTAAATGAATGGGGGAGTCACAAGGTAGTAAATTTAGGCCGCCAGAAGAAAATGCTTTTCTAACAAAGTTATTCACGAACAGGCCAACTCAACAATGGCGAGGTGCTAGCCTCTGGTCGTGTTGGGCAGGGCCTGTGTGCCCACCTGCCTGAGCAGGAGGAGGCAGGGCTGGGACTGCCAGATGAGTCTGAGGTAGAATCTGTGGCAATCCTTTTGTTTACTTCCTGTAAAAAGCAGAGTCAGAGTCTAGGGCAAAATTTTATTTTTAAATTTAAACTGAGGTCCATCTTCATCTTCAGGATAACCCACTCGGGATTCTTTTATGCCTTTGGAGAGAATGTTTCCCTAAGTGGAGACTTCCCTTAACACAGACAGGCAGACAGACAGACAGTCTCACTCTCTCTCTCTTTCTCTCTCTCTCTCTCACACACAGTGCCACTCTGTACCTGTATTTTACATCTTTCCTCCTTTTACCATCTCTTAATTGAGAAAAAAGGAGTCAAGGTAGGTAGGAATCAAAGTCCCATTCTGAAACTCTAGCAGGAATATTTTCCCAACATTTATTTCTGACGCTAACAGCAAACAGGTCATGATCTAGCTTGGCACCCAGCAGCCAGGTTGTTGGCTTGTACCATGTGTGCAAAAAGATACACTGGAGACAGAGTAAGAGGTAAACACTAATAATGTTTACCTCGATGACAAAAATCATGTTGCGGAGATGTGTGTGTTTTCTTGGGGATTGTGGAGTGGAAACATTGTATGAAAAGAACAGATTAAAAATTAATATTGTCAGCATCCCTCTTTATGTAGGTTTCTAAAGTTTTTCTATATGTGTATTAGTGATGATTATATTCTTTAATGTAAATCATTCATGCTGATATCTAAAGACAGGTCATATATTTATGAACTGAGAAATGGTGACAAGACTTCCCTCTTCCTTCCTTCCTCCTTTGCTCTTTCTCTTCTTCCCTCACCTCCTCCTCCTCCTCTTCTTCCTCTTCCTCTTCTTCTTCTCCTGTTTTCCTGGCTTCAGGTCCTCTTCCTTCTCCACCTTCTTCTCATTTTCTTCTTTTTTTTTTCCTACAGAAGGGCACATTTTTTCTACCCTTGAAACCCCCCAGTCTTCAGTCTAGAGATTAAGAATGATTTTTGGCTTAGGTCTGGCATTTTGGCTTTTTCCTGTGCATTGCTGTTTGCCGACTCCACAACTTTGCAATGTCTTTTTTTGGTAAAGCAAACAGGATAGCATAAACTATGGAGAATTTATTAATAAAATTTCAAGAAGTCAACTCAGCATATATTGAATAATGAAATTTGGAATGTTTTCCCTATTGTTGCACAGTTCCTGCCAGGCAGCCTTGGCCGGGGCGCCTGAGCCCAGCTTGCCCTGTTCGGTTTGAGGCCTTTAACTCTGAGGCAGGTCATTAACCGGCTGGTGAAGCAGCAGCACATTGTTCTGTTATTTTCAAACCACAACAGCCTCTGTGGAATCCAAGAGCTATAAAAATGTAGTTCTGATGCTGCCTGACAGAAGCATAATTCATGTACTCTATAATTTAAAGGGATTTCGATACAATTGTAAAACTAATAAAAAATGAATTGCTTTTGGGGAACATTGGTACCTTGTTTAATCAATTGATTCTACTAATTTAAAAATACAATCAGCCCGGTAGCTCTGTGTACGTGTGTGGGTGTAGATAAGTAAGATTAAATCTGATGCCAGTAGTTTCAAGTACATAACATCACTGTTGGATGAAAAGAAAAAAAAAAATAAAAAGAATAGAGAGGAAAAAGAAAAAAAAATCCTAGAACAATTTATGGCCTGTAGCCAGTAACAAAGTGTTTCTCCCTGTGCCTTTTTATCATTTTCCCCCCAAATGTTGATTATGCCCAAGTTTTAAAAAAAAAAGTTTTCGTACGTTACTAGAAGGTTTAGATTTCAGCCGGGATTTTCAAAAAAAAAAAAAAAAAAAGAGCCTCAAATGAAAGGCTCTTTTTAATCAGGTAATTGACCAGCCCGTAATTTTAGCCCGTCTGTGACACACCAGTTGGCAGGTACAGAGGTACAGAGCCCTGGGCCTTCGCCTCTCTTCCCCCTCCCCCCGGGACTGTCATTGAGCTCCCTGTCTTGCTGCTTGTCCCCAGAGACGCCCCCAAACATTTTGAAGTTCAGGAGAGCCAGCTGTCAAAGGGGACCACGCAGATGACACAAAAGGGACCCCAGCCCTCCATCACTCCACCTGGGGGAAAAGTAGCAGCTTTCCCCTCTGCAACTCCACAGCTGTCTCAGATCTAGAGCATTCACGTTTCAAATGGATCCCCGGTTTCCTGAAATCTTGGCTCTAAAATTGTTTAGGAGGCTTTGGTGGGGCTTTGCATACAAGCACATTAACTCTTCTATTTTAACTTCCCCGACATGAGTAATGGCAGCTCGAAAATGCCCTCTACAATGTCACGTCACAAAAGGCTCGGAAAATTATCCCTTACCCCTATTGTCTGTCTGTTTTCTTTTATTCCTTCTCTACTCATCACGTTCGCTGGCAGCCATGAATGAAATGTAACATGCTAAATGACTGACATCCATTAAAGCTCCTCGACAAACCTTGGGCCGTGTTTTGAAAGGCCCCTGGAAGAAAAAGGATTGTGTGCTCTTTGAATCTTGCTCTGCTGAACGGCTGCCAAGTGAGGGCTGCTCCATTCAAAGGGCTGAGTGAATAAATGAGAATAACATCCTTGGGGACCCGCAGGATCAGTTTACTCCGAAAATGCTCAGCTTCACAAAGGGTCAGAGTCACAAGGTAAGTGAAAATGGCTAGGAGGGGACTTTGATGGCCGAAACACTGTAACAGTAGAGGACTTGAAAGAAAACTTTATTTAAAAAAAGAAAAAAGAAGAAAAAAAGAGGAAAGCGGGGGCAGGGGACCCTCAGTTGATAAGAACAACACGCTTTGACAGCCACATCAATGAATATTCGTTTATAAATTTTACACAAGCAGTATATAAATACATGTGCTTATGAAAATGTATAAACTCTTCATCTATCCACATCTGTAAACATCATGAATTAATTTTATTTTACACATGAATAAAAACTGGGTCAAGCCCGTTAGCTCATTTTCTTGGTGGGCTATAACGTAAGTGCTCTAATTTTCATCTTAGTCACAAGCGATAACATCTAGAGCACCATCAAACGTGCCGTTTCTTTGGATCGCTTCTTGGTTTTTTCCCACAAACTAGTTCTCATTAGAATGATTTCTATTTGACTGCTTTAATAGAGGTGCAATAGAAGCAGTTTCTAGGCAAGGAAGTCAGAAAAACCACAGGAATTCTTGACACGTTTCCACAGAGACCCTGCATGGTGCCTGCCACGGGGTCACTCATAGAAGGCCCTCAGGCCCCTGATGCTTTCAGATCATTTTTGGATGTGTAGACTGTGGTAGCACAAAGAAATCCTACAGAATTAGTTACATCAGATTATGTACAGTAACGATATGAATGAAGTTCAGGTCCCTCTTTTAGTTTTCTTCAGCAAGTGATTATTATGACAGAGGTTGTAGCTGAAATGGATGAAGGAGATTGGGGCAAATGGCGGCCTTGCTCCTGCAGGTCTGATCTCCAGTGGAGGTGGTATGTTGTCATACAAACCATCGAGCCTGGTGGGGTGAATGTGCCCCTTTCCCCTACAAAGGTATGTGCACCCATAACCTGTAAATATAAGCTGATTTGGAAAAAGGGTCTTTGCAGATGTATAATACTTAAGTTCAGGAATTCGAGATGAGGTCATCCTAGGTTGGGGTGGACTCTAAATCCAATGACAAATGTCCTTAGAAGAGACAGGAGAAGACAGAGGGAAGAAGGAAATGTGAAGATGGAGACAGAGAATGTAGGAATGTGTCCATAAAAGAAGGAATGCCAAGGGTTGCCACAGCCACCAGGAACGAGGAGAAAGGCATGGATTGGATTCTCCCTCTGAGCTTCACAAGGAACCATCCCACTGACAGCTTGATTTTGGACTTCAGGTTTTCAGAACTGTAAGAGAATGAAGTTCTGTTGTTTTTAGGCCACCAAGTTTGTGGCAGTTTATTACTACCACAGGAAACAGGTAGTGTTACTACTGCTCCAGGAGTATTAGTAGTAACTAATCACTGATGGCAATGGCCGTGTGCTACATCTGTAATCACGAGGTCGTCTATTAATAGTCTGGGCTTGCTGCTCTCCAGTAAGAGAGAAATCAGTTCCTTCTGAGGCAGTCCACTGAATTATTGAGTCACACTGGCCATGTAGGCACACTCTGCTGGAGGTCTCCCTGACATCATTTTCCCAAGAAAACCTGGTTTTTAATAGTCAAACATGCATATTTCCTTAGTGTGTTATTTTGCTGATGTTTGTGAAGGAAAAAAAGTTATTCCCCCAAACACATTAATGTGTGGGAAAAGGCTCAAGTTCTATTCCAAATACAATTGGTAACAGAATTGCGTGTGAAGCCTGCTTGTGTTAAGAAAGGCTACCTTACTCCACACAAAGCAACTGCCTGTATTAACGGCAATATTAACTGCTCAATAATTAGAAATTTTATAATCTAACTTATTATATAATCTAACATTTTATAATCTAACTTATTAGTTTGTTATGTATATATAGGAGGCTTGCTGAGTTTTAATAACTTGGTTGGTAGTTTGGGGTTAATATGTAGCACATTTAAATTTTTTCTACTTAAAATAATGGGAAATTGACTTTCAGTTACTGTTTCTTCACAGAATGTCTATTTCTCAAGACTGTATTATAAAAGTTGTGCAGGAGAGATTTGCACTTCCTTTTATTGGTATACCTTTGCATGTACATATTTTAAAGGAGCATGACTGTATCCTTGAAGAAAATCTTTTGTTAAAAGATGCGACTTAGTATCTTTACCTAATTATCTGAATTAGAAACTTTAGGGAGTGACTGATTTAATTTAGATTTAGGATCCATTAATGTTTTCAAGTTATAGTAGATTCTTCTTCAGTTTTCATATATAGTACTGGCTGAAAAAACCTTTTGAATACAGGTAATTTCTTTAAAATAGGCTGTTTTCAGGATACAAAAATGTTAAAAGAACATATTTATTATGCTTGACTTTTGGAGATTTAGATTAATAGCACAAAATGACTTTTATCTAACTATTATAAAAATTTCAAGGAATACATTTGAGGAAGAGTTTCAGGTATGTCTAGTTATCAACAGGTATAAGTGGCCTGAAAAAGCTAGCCTGTTTTTCTATTATCTTCAATAATTCCCAAGGAGAAAGATATTGGAAAAAATGGCTTAAAGTGTAAATTTATAGAGCAGAGTCATAATCAACAGTTTATATGTAAATACCTATTTGACTTTAAAATATGCACATGGAATAAATCCTAGTTAAAAAAAGAAAAACATAAGTTATCTGGAATGGATTTATCACAATTATGTGTTCTCAAAACCCTATCTTTCAAAAAAATGCCAAATAAGAGTGACACATGGAATTCATTATATTCTAGCTAATGGTTTCAATCAAATTTATAACAGAGCTGAGTTGGCAGCAAGCATTTCTGGACCTATGTCTCCAATCACGGGGTACCCAGGGACACAGGCACTCACACACAGAGGAAATTCAGTGTCCACACTACTGATGACTAATGTCTCTGCCACCCACATTTTTTACTCCCAGGGACAAAATAAGTTTTGTTTGTTTTGCCTCTAGAAAAGGCCAAAATAAAAGGGTTGGTAGAATAAATTTTATTGTAGGGTAAATGATATTGAAGTTTTTAGCTTCACACTATGATAAGTTCATAGTAGACTTGGATGGAATGGATAACATATTTCTTTTTTGTGGTGTGGCATAATATGTTTTCAAAACTTAGCAGTTCACACATGGAGGAAATAAGAAAGAACAATTTGTTGACACTGGCAGTGAAGATTCGTGTTCACTTTTTCTTTCTTTTATGCATTCAAATGTGATTTAAAGTTGACCTTTATCTAGATAGTCTTTATATTCTAATTTCTATTTGGAGTATTTTGTCAATTCTTCATATACTATTTAATATATTTTGCTAACTCAAACAAATGAACTCTCTTTTTTGTTCCCTTTAGGGTGTGGGGATTGGTGAAAGGAACAGTAAGTGTGAGTGTTTTATTTTGTGTATTAACTTCTTTTTACAAAAGTGCTTTGAAAAGAATAGAGTTGGAAACTTATTGTGAGGTATCGCTTCTGTTGAAGTGTGATGGAAGAATACCTTATTTTGCTTGTGTGTGTAGTTTTGGCCTTCAGGGGACGCCCAAGTGCAGCAAAGCTAAATGATCTGGCACGCACTGCTGTGTTTTCATGCTACCTGAGTAACCCTAGTTCAGAAAAATGCAACAAAAGCCAAAGTAAGCACTCCTTCCCCATCTGTCACTGCGTGGAAGAGAGCTGAGGCAGCCATATTTAATCAGCACTGAAGTCTCCCCCTGGGTGATGTTCGTGCCCTTCTGTAATATTTTATTCTAAGCCATTTCCCAGACAGCATTATTGATTCGTGTCATTATTCTCCCCCAAGCTCCAGGAGCTTGTGCAATGTGATACCAACTGCAGTTCTCTTCATGAACATAACCTCAGAACCGAAAAGTAAGGTGACTGAGGTGGATGGTAGATATTTTAAGTTTAACAATCTTACATCAACTGGTTATAATGTATTTGCTAAAATAGAAAATTACCACCCCCCAAAAAAATATTTGGCACTTGTTTCTTATTTCTGCTTTTTTACTTTTTTACTAGGAGATTTATGCTTGTAGTGAGAAGATACTATACTTTAGGTATTTTGTGTGGGTGGTTTGGATGAAGACCTCCCCTCCCCTGGAAGACTCGTTAAAAATAATAATACATTTGATATTTATCTTGACTAGAGTTCTGAAATTCTTTCCTTTCTCTTCTCACAGAGGTCAAGGAAGACAGTAGAATTTTCTTTTTTCTTAATGACAGATAATGAGTTGTAGGAGACAATCCTGGTTGTTGAATGAATTAGTGAGTGAATGAATGAATGAATGAATGAAAGAAAACCCAATAATTTTCATTATTGGGCCCAGTGGTCTTTTTACTCTCAGGAAATGGCTCTCAGGAAAAATGATTAGTTTTCTCAAACTATTTCAATCTGGAGTCCAGCAGCATCCTTAAAAAGTCTGCATACTTTTACTTACCTTTTAGACATAGTATCGTAAGGAATAACAAATGCTCTCCACCGTGGTCCCTCCATCTATATTCTTGCACACATACCTTTAAGAAAAGGTCTATCAAATACCTAGATCTTTGCAATTTTAGCACCAAGTTTTTGTTTTTGTTTTGTCTTGGGCCCAGGAGAGTAATGGAAGATGAAATGCCCACTCTCCTCCTCCTCCTCCTCCTCCTCTTTTTCATCCTCTAGTGATGTAATAATTGTAGTACTAAACCTGCATCTCTAGTAGGATGGTCTTCAGGAATCTTTTTGTCAGTTAAGTTTAAGTTGACTATTGCAATTCATCTTTGCACAGTAATCATTATCAATCCAGAATTCTGCTTGTCAATTTCTAAAATAAAGTTATTATGGTAATAATTTACCTGAATACCATGATAGATAATAAATTAAGATTACAATATTCATAATATTACCAATTTTTTACCATCTTCCATGTTCCAAGTACTCTATTAGGCAATTTATTTATGGCAGCATCCAACTCTCACAATAACTGTAAGAAGTGGATATTATACCCAGTTTGTATGGGCTTCAATTGGAGCTCAGAGAGATTATGTAATTGTTATTGTTTAAATTAGGCCACCCAAAGTACTTCAAGGGAAGAGTTTTCTAAAGAATTATCATATGATAAAGCCAGAATAATTCTAAGAAAAGATTAATGTAAGACATTTGCCTTAATAGATAGGAAATTATATTCTAAAGATAGAATCATTAAAAGTGAGCTACTATACTGGCATAGGGATGGACGGATTGGTAGGACTGAAAGGAAAATCTTGCAATAAGCCCGGGCCCAGCAAGTAACTAACTTTACTAAAATTCCAGTACTGCCAGATGCTGGGCTGAGTGTTGTGCATAGTTTTATCACTTATTCCTCACATGGCCCTATGAGGAGGCGTCATTATCCCCACATTTTAGACAAAGAAACTGAGGCTTATACAGGAAGATTTAGTAACTCATGTGAACATGTTTCGCTCTAGTCTTTCTAATTCTAGCATCAAACTGCTTTACCACTATGCTACACAGTCTCTCCAATATATCATGGAATTTAGTACATGATAAAAGTGGCATTTTAAATCAGCCAGTGGAAAAACGATACGCTATTCAATAAGTGGTGCTGGGCTAACTCTATAAATTGTGGGAAAAATTAAATTGAATATTTAGTTCAATCATACCAAGATAAATTCCAGATGGATCAAATATATCAATATAAAAAGTGAATCCATAAACATCCTAAAAGGAAATTAGGATGGATATTTTTATATTCTTGGGAAGGCCATTCTAAATATGACAAGAAGACCAGAAATCATAAAGGGCTAATAACTTTGACTCTGAAATGTTTTAAACTTTTAACTGCAAGAGATATTTTAAACAATTTAAAAACCAAAGAGCATACTAGGAAAATAGTCACAACATATATGCTAGGCAAAATATGAATGATCTTAATATATAAAGAACTCTTTAAATCAATAAGAAAAAAGTCAACACTCTAATAACAAAGTGGGTAAAGTTTATGAACAAGTACTTCACAAGAGGAAAAATACAAAGGGTCAAAAACATTATTAAATATCAAAGAAAAGCAAATTAAAACAGGAAAGAGCATTTTTCACCTATCTGTTTGGAAAAGATCAATGCTTTGTGTTAGCAATGGTTTGGGAAAGTGAATAGCTCATAACACAAATTGCTAATATTTTCATTGAATCAACAATTAAAAAACATGTATACCATTTGTCCTAATAATTCCACCTTGAAAATGTTAAGTTAAGAAAATAGACAATTAAATAAAAATATATGTATAAGATACATAGAATGCTCTAGTAGATTTATTGCAGCATTATTTATTATAGAGTAAAATTGGAAACAACATAAATATCTATCATGAAGGCATTTCTGTTAGGCATTATAGTATATGGGTACAATGGAATACTATGAACTATTAGAAATGATTCTGCAAAGTTATATTTATAGGCATGGAAATGTGCTCATGACATTTAGGTCAAAAATGCAAGCTCCTAATCAGCTGTGAAAAATCATATGTGGATACCAAAATGCATCTACAGGAAAGTGTAGATGGCTAGTCAACAAAACACTAGTAGCATTACAGTGATTTCTTATTTTTTAAGAATTTTTATTGTATTTAAATGTTTGTTTGTTTTACAATGTCCCATGTTTATTACCAGAAAAGCAGGAAAGCTATTTTCCCTTGGGGAAACTGTTGGAAGGATATATGTGCATGGGCTGGAACAGAATGGAGAGGAAATGGAAAGAATGTGATTCTGAGACCAGTGCTCCTCAAGCTTCTTACAACACTTCACAGTCGCAGAGCATCTCTGCTCCTGCTGGACAGCCACTCTGCTCTCTATTTTACCATGAACATGTTTCGCTCTCGCCTTACTTTGGCTTACACATGGCTTTGGCTAGTCATGACCCATAGTGTCATGGTGACTTTTTAGCATTTATGTTAACTTGCGCATGGCCTGGCTGCTCTCTGAATATTTCTTCTTACTTAAAATAACTGAGAAAAGAAATCCAAATAACTCCAGTCAATGTCATTGGCAGGCATATGACTTGGTTATCCTTGACTCAGGTACTCACTCCATATAATTACCTGGGGCTAATTGGGGTGTCACAATACCAAGGAAACCCAGGACAGATCTTCAAGCAGGGACTAAGAGCAAGGCCATTGCCATTAAAAAGGATTCCTTGTGGGCAAGCAGAGATTATCAACTCTCCATGTAGTTGGCAATGAAAACTATCATATAATGACTATCCTACTTACTTTCTATGACTATTAATTTAACAATTTTATCAGATATAGCAGATAGAAAAAATAATTTAACAATTTTAAAAGCTGTTAGGGGAAAAAATATCAGAATTTCTCCTATGTAACTGTGTAACACTGGAAATCCAGAAAGAATAAGTGACAAAATCAAATTCTGTAGTGAAACCTATTTTGTTCACTTTAGAAAAATTCAGGTATTGAAATAATCAAATATCAATAGCAACTTTGACCTCCAGGTGCATAATAAATACCCAGACCATTGTGCTCTCTGCTGTGCATTTTTAAAAGCCATTTAGAAATTCTTTTTTTTTCTTTTATTTCATCATATAATAGGGGTACAAATATTGTTAGGGTTACAT
>VBSM01000361.1:79963494-79973823 GCA_008086735.1 Cheirogaleus medius
AGGGAAGGTCCCGTTCCCTGGAGATTCCTCCGGCTGGTGGCTATATTGTCTCTCTAGGCAGCCACGGTAGGGACGGGGGAGGGGAGAGTGCAGCAATATGGCGCCTGCCATGCGGTCAGGTCTGTGTACACGGAGGGGCCCCGAGGGAGTTGGGAGCCTAGTGCTGTGTCCGCTACATGCTCACCGCTCAGTGGCGGTGGCCGTCTCTGGACTGGTGTCTGCAGGTCTCTCCAACCGCTGGGGAGCCCACCAGCAGTCCGAGATGCAAGGGAGGGGGAAGTTAACCACTCCACCTACCCTTGCCGCTGGTCTCCAAACTACTCGCTCCGGATGTCTCTCCTTCCAGTTCTCCTCTGCAACCTCCTCCCGTGGAGTCTCCCATAGTCTCTGGCACTCCTCCTTCCGACCCCCGTCCGATGTATGGTCGTTTGCTTGCTTCTTTCTTCTAATATCTTCTAGAAGCTGTCTTTTCTGCAGAGACACTCTGTCTGGTGGTGTTTCTCATCCACCATCTTGCTCCGCCCCCCCATTTAGAAATTCTTTACAGCATGTGTAATATGATAAATTTGTGCTTCAAGAATGTAACATGCAAATCTTTACAAAACCATAAATCAAAGAAGGTAGAAAAATAATATTTAAAATGACAACTTAAGTAATTTAATCTAAATCTATTTAATAAAAATTTATAGCAATATTAATTTGTCCATGTACCAATTTAAAAGTTGGATTCCTTATAAATTCTAAAAGGCAATGATCTTCCCTGACCAATTATTATGATTTACCAAGTAGCTCCAAATAACTTATTATAAGTCACAAATCTTATTCATAAACCAAGATAAGAAATTTAAGTACAAATTTTGCCCCAATTTATATATTTAATTATTTGCTTGAACAAAGCAAAATCAAATATTGTATATTTATCGAGGGGGCTAATGTGCATGACTAGTGTCAGTGGTATTGTGAAAACTGCCTAGGCAAATAAAACAAATATAGCTATTACCTTATAAGGTCAGTGTTTCAGATCAAGCATCTGAGAATTGGATTCCATGACATTACTCTTTTTAATTGTATTTATAAAAGGTCTTATGCAAGTGAACAAAATACTGTTTTGTCATTCCATTATTTCAAACCCATGATTAAAATTCCCATTGTTTCTTGGAGTATGCTTGCACTAGGGATAGAGATTAAAAGATACAAGCCCTAATTTGAAGGAATTTAAGGTTTAATAGAGGAGACAGACAAATAAGTTATTACGTGATATACTATTCTAGAAAAGTGCTCCGGGTGTTACAGGAGGCCTTTCCTTCCTTCTCTCTGAATCTGGTTGGGAGTCATCCTTATATTAATAATCTCATGAACATTCAAATGTTTCAATATCCTGGTTTTGAGTATCTTCTCAGGGTAGAGCCATAACACGTTTTTTTGGAGTTAATACATAGTCTACACATATACACATAAGCCCTTAGGCATAATTTCTACTGATATGAAACATGACTTTAAATTCTTGCCAAACAATACTTCTGTAGTGTTTCTTGCTTGATGAGAACTGTTGTATTGAGTTCTGACAGCAATAAAGGTGTTTCATCAATCCATCTCATGAAGTAGTGGTATCCATCTAATGTAACCAACCAAACACTTTATAAAGTTTAATATTCTCATTTCATTTCCAAACACTCACTAAATACATGGGATTTTTTTTTTAACACACACATTGTTGATTTTCTATGTAGGGTAAAAAGTATGTGCCTTATTCAAGTAATTGGTATTCAGACTCCTATACTCATCTTGTTTAAAATTCCTTCTTTTTCCTACTTTCTAATATCAACTTACAAGTCATTTTGTAGTGCCCTGGGTTGTCTTGTTTTGTAGATAAAAATCACTTCATACAAAAAGAAAAAAAAAAAGAAAAAAGAGAATTGATATATGAGCTAACCATTTCCTTGATGGGCAATGAAAAAGACCTCGGGAATTTCCTTGATGATCCGTTTCATTTCCTAGTTATACAACTTAGAAGAAGATAACCTTCCGAAGAACCCATTGAGAAAGTGATCTTCTAACCTAATTGTGGGATTTCAGTTTCAATTAAAATTGGACTTTTTTCCCACATAGTCTGAAATTGAGAACAAGACTGGAATCTGTCTTTTTTAGCTAGGGCTCTGAGCCAGCAAACTCATCCTGAAAGATAGAAAAACAGGTCGAATAAAAATTTCCAATCTTCAGAAAATGTTTCTATAAGACAAATATCACGTAGGAGAGGAAAGATACATGGACACTTTCAAATATATAAAAACACAATTGACAGCCCTTTACTTCAACCTAGCCAATAGAAATATAGTTAGACTATGGAAAATAAATAGGCTTCTTTCGGAGAGTAAAATTCTGAAAGAATGTGAATTATTAGAGAATTACAGAATTATAGGCTTAATGGTCATTATTAATATCCATATTTTGACTTGTGTAATAGTTAAAATGCTCCTGATTTGAATGCAAATTTTTTCTTCCTTCTTCCCATTCCCCCCCCCCCCCGTCAATATTCCTTTTTGGTTTGATGAGAGAGAGAGAGTGGGAGACTAGATACATGGGGTTTCCAGTTGTGCTTCATGTCTGCCCCTATTTTGTTTTTAAACCTGGAACAATACCCACCTACCCACCTGGAGTTTGGTGTCTGATTAAAACAGTTACCAAATCAAAATAATTGAAATAATTATTGAATTTTCTACACTGTCATCTTCAGGATGAATTAATTCTTAAGTATTCTGATTGGAAGCCCACTAGGGTAGAATAAAAGTATCTTTGACCTCTATGTTCCCCTGGGATATTTTCAATTGAATTGAGAGGAAATGTAATAATAAATAGCACAGTAAAGAAGTTTTCTTACAGGGAGTTAAAAAATGTTTACTAAAGCCCTTGGAAAGGTCCTCTGTCTGTTGCCCTCAGATCCACTGCTGACTCTTCCAGAGCGCTGCTCCTCTCCCACTCCCGGCAGGCTACGCTTCCCAGGCTCTGGGGTCAGCCGGCTTCTGGCCAGACTTGACCAATGAGCGGCCATGGTGGGAGATTGGAGGGCAGGAGAAGAGAAAAGCCAGGGTATTTCTTAGCCCATCTCTCTGCCTCTGGCATCTGCAGCTATGTCTGCATCTCATTCGTGGCTCCAGCTCCACCAGACTTTCCTGCTCATGTACCAACCTCTCCTGAGTAATCCTGTGCCCTGGCTTCTACTGTAGCATCTTCTTCTTTTGTCTCTTCTGCAATGAATTCCTTTTTGTTAACAATCTCTGGGTTTCCTCACTATCCCCAGCATGGTGTCTCAGGTTCTTTATCACCTATGTAACCAGTTCCCTGCATTAAAATCACTTGAAATAATTTCTTTATTCCCGGTTAGAATTTCACTGATCTAACTTAATTTTGTAAATCATTGTTGAAAAAATTTCCCCAGGGTGATAAATATTGCAGGGGGAAATAAAGGCTAGGTTATAAGAATAATATTGGCCGAATATTGTAAAAGTTAAAAAGTAACTCAATCGGATTTTTTTTCTACATGATACTAAATAGCCAATTGAATAGATTTATTTTTCTTTCATAATTGAACAATTGTATGGATTTGTGTTGGTGTAATTTTATCCTATAGTTGCCTCCCCTACAGTTACCTAAGAGCAAGTCTACTCAAGGCACAACATTTGGATTGGGTGCCCACTGGGCTGTCTACAACTTCCTGGGGACATGTTGGCTTCAATCATACCATCGGATGTATGGAACATAAAAACGGATAGTGTTAGCTGTCTGAAAAATTTGAAATGATGATATTTACTGTGAGTTTATTAAGAAAAGGAGGGAGAGTAGAGGAGAAGAGAAGAGAAAGGAAGAGAAAAAAGAAAGAGAAAAGTAAAAACCCACCTTGAAACATGAGTATTGTGAAAACTGGCTCTGTCATGAACTGCCACTTTGGGCAAGTCATTCTACCATCTTGAACCTTACTTTAACACAGTGGGATTTGCATGAGTCCAGATGCAGCCCTGTGAATAATGGAACACTAAAACTCATTTAGTATAAATATTAATAACTATTATCTCAAATAACAAAAAATAACTAAGCAGAGCTGCTTCATGTTGTCCAGCTTTGGTAAGGCAGAACTCAGTGGCATAAGTAAAGTCCAGGTTCTTTCCCTTTTTTTCTCTGCCATCCTGAACTGTCCCGCAGTCACAGAGTCCAAGGCAGCACATGCAGCTGAGGCAAAATCGGGAAGAGGCCATGTCTCTTTGGGTTTCTTTTTCATGAATGCAAGACCCTTTCCCAGAAGTACCACAGGTGACTTTTGAAGTTGGAATGAATCACTCTGAAATCTGGACATATTTTAGAAGTAATTTTAATTACTATTGGCTATAAGTATTGGGGAATAAGAATAATATAAAAGTTTCGATAAAAATCAATTCTTAGAAGGCATATCAAATAAGACATATCATTCTTATTTTTGAACATGTTTTAGGGTTGACATATAGAGAGTGGCTTGAATTTTTTTCCCTGTAGGAGAAATAGTTTCTAAAGTTTACTGAGCACTTACTATATGCTAGGCACTGGGGTAAGCACTTCATTTAACTGCTCCTTACAATTACTCAATGAGGTGGGTACTATTAATATCATCCTATTTTGCAGATGATATATTTGAAGTACAAAGAGGTTAAATAATTTTTCTATTGTCCCTCTGCTGTTAAATTTGGCAGAGAAGTAGGATTTGAACTCAAGAGGCTTAACAGCAGAATCCTTGCCTCCCAAAGTCACAGGGATGCCAACATGCTTTTTATCCAGAATTCACCCAAACAAAAATCTCAGGGTATTATGGATTTTACAGCAGTTCTTTACGGCTGCCTTAAAAGTTCATGATTATTGGAAGTTTTCTTTAAAAATCCATTTGATTCTAGCATTTACAAAAGTGAGTTGTTCCTCAGTATACTCAGGGAATTGGTTCCAGAACACCCTGCATATACCCAAATCTGCACATACTCAATTCTGGCAGTCTGCCCTGCCAAACGTGTATAGGAAAAGTCAGTCCTCGTATACTCTGTTTTCGCATTCTGTTAGTATCGTATTTTCTATCCGTGCATAGATGAACCCGCACAATTTAAACCTGTATTGTTCAAGGGTCAGCTGCATATGTATTTTCAAAATTCCCTAATTTAGTATCCACTGAAGTTTTTAGTTCAGTGCTTCTCAAACTTTAATGTGCCTACGAATACCTGGGGATCCTGTTACATGTAGATTCTAAGTCCGGAGATATGGGTTGGGGGCTAATAAGCTCCCAGGTGATGCTGATGCTGCTGTTCTGAAGACCACAGTCAGAATAGAAAAGTATCAAGTGGCCAATGACACGGTGGTGGACTCGCAGTGTGCTAGAGCCAGCTCCTACTGGCTTGTCAGAGCCAATTGCTAAATTTTCAGGAATCTTGGGAGCTGATCGTTAAGCACAGTCATTATTAACACTTTGTATAAACTTACAGTGAAACAAATTGTATTTAAAACAAAGGGAATAAATACTCAAACTCATTGCTTACTAATTATTTTATTATACTTCCCAATTTCTCTTGACGTCTTTTCTGTCTCCTGTGGAAATGCGCTGTGATGGTGTGCTGCAGCCCTGCTCTTCCCAAAACTGTCTTCAGTGATGTCATATTGGAAGCTTGAAACTGATCATGGTGGAGCCTGATGAAAACTAGAAAATGCTAAATAAACTGAATATACTAAATAAACTGAACTAGAATATACTAAATAAACTAGAATATACTACTGCATTTATGCTTTATATATACTAATTAAGAAAAATCTGGTTGTCATTTCAAAACACAGAACTAGTTTACACGAAACTATCTTTGTCTGATTTTGTAGACTGGGTGAGAGCGTGAGGGCAAGTCTTTTAGTTTCAATTTGTGCGTTAGTTAGGCTATAGTTCCGGAGTGTACCTCTTAGTGTTCTTGTTTTGGGCATGGATAGGCTTAGAGCTCACTTATACCTGCCCTTCAAGCTAGTTACCCAAAAGAGAGAAGGGAAGCTGGAAGAGCCTTGTCAGCATGTTCAGACTATGCTCACGCATACGTTGCTGTATGTATGAAACGTCAACTTGTCTGTTCTTTGGATCCCCTCATTACAGTCATTTGTTCTGCATGGTCTGTGCACAGTTTCATATTTTGCTTTTGGCAGCTGAGAGCTATTATTGGGCCCCACAACATCTGTTTCAACAACAGAGGGTCCCTGGTCAAAAAAACTAATTAAAAAAGAAGTCCAAAACAAAAAGCCATAACTTATGTTGTACAGTATATATACAGTAAACATGGTTACCAGTGGAAGAAAGAAAAGCCTTTCATATGGTTAGAGTTATTTACAAAACTATGACAAGCGATGAAAGACTTGAGCTGTATTTTGAGTTTGAGGCTGCAGGAGAGGATGCTAACTAGCCAACTTTCCTGATGTGGGATGCTTTGCAAGGGCTGTGCTAATTTGCAGGCTCATTCTCCAGTATGATCAACTGTACAAATAACAAAATGTAATGGGTCCCAAAACATTTGGTTGGCCCTTCTGGTTCATTCTTCCATCAAATTTTCACTCATCAAGATATAAGTTCAAAGTGCTAGTGATTTCCTTGAAGGCTAAATAGTTTTTCCTAACCTGGCAGGGGCAAGAGCAGTGATGTTTACATTGAGCCGATGAAGTGCAAGTCATAGACAAAACATAGATGTGGGACCAGGAACCTGTAAAAATTCCGCCATTGTTTCTTTCAGTTTGCTTCCTAAGTAGGAGATGATGGGAAAAAAACTCAAAATATCTCTTTTCTTCCTTTCACATCTACAGGCACATGCTTCCTACTCTTTTATCACAAATAGAGCTTCAGTGACAATTACAAATGCTTTTTGTGTGTGTGCCTGCTTTTAGGAAACACAACTTTCTCCCTCTTAGGACTTTGAGAATTTAGAGGGAAACCAATGACTAATGGTAAATCTAGCATTTAAAAACACCAACCAATAAATGTTCCTATATTAACATTTTCTTTCCTACAGGGGCTGAAGAATGGGCCATGCTGGCAATTGTGCTCAGTTTTATTTTAAGCCTCTTAGCCTCACAGAACAGCTGCGCAAGTGTTAGGACCCCTAGGGAATACAGCCCACCTGGTTCCGTACTTTTCCTCCCACCCAGATGAAAATTTTTAGTCTCTTACTTGCTAACAAGACAACCACTCATTTCCATGGCTTACTAACTCTATCCAAGATAGTTTCGGAACTGGTTATGCCACTAGTTAACTAAGTTAACTAAGTTAACTTCGTGGTGACCTCTCACACTCATTTAGTGTTTAATGGTGCGAATCAGCACGACCTCGAGACAGTAGTGCATGCAGATTAAGGGTGTAGGCGCCAGCTAAGCTGCATGGGTTTGGGTCCCAGTTCTGACACTGGCTGTGTGACTTCAGATAAAATGCTAATTTATTTGTTGTTTTTACATAATCACTTATTCAGAACTTGCTATATATTAATATCACACATTATTTAAGAACTTTACAAATAGTAACTTCTTTAATTTTCATAATCTGGGGAGAGACCTTTCACTACTCTCCATTTTTCAGATGAGGAAACTGAGGTACAAAAGGTAGCAGGGCATATTAATTAAGAGTTTGGGCCCTGGAGTGTTGTTGACTGAGTTTGGATTCCAAATTTGTCACTTCCTGCCTGTGTGTAACCTCAGGCAACAAAACATCAACAGTTCATACAACCCTGTTACCATCATTCTATTCTTAGAGGAATAGAATAGAGGGTTTTTTTTTTAAAATACCAACAGAATGGGAAAGACATGGTATGAAAATAAATAACAAATTCTTAAATAGTATATGTTTAGGTTTTTAAACAAATCACTACATTCTCCTTTTCTTATTTTGTAATGTATCAGTAAAAATTTTGTCATGGTCATGTACCAGTCTGGACTGGTGTTTGGGAACAACCATCTCACTAATGTATCCCTGGAGTATCATTATAACTGATTAATACTGTAATACGTAGAGAGATAATCAGTGCATTTTATCATTATTGGCTCAGTCTTCTAGAAAAAGAGAAAAAGGAAAGAAACACAAAAACCTACATAGTTTTATTTGGGGGAATAGTAGTGCATGTTACATAACTTCCATAATATATTGGGAAAACTCTAAAGTTAGTCATTCCAGAAAGTATGTACTCATACCTTAAATTTCATTTCCCTTAATTTCTGGATACCACAGAGCACGTCTTTGAGCAAACAGCATATCTGGGACTGTGGTAGTTCTCCTCTATAGGCGTGCCAATCTGTAATGGTCCATGGCTACATACACTGCACTGGAATACCCCAGCCGCCAGTCAACCGGAAAGCTCTGGAGACTTCCCTGGCCATCTACACTGCCATTAAAGGAGGCTCTTACTGGCTGTTTTCCTCTCCTCCAAGGAAATACGGCCAGCGTATTGCTGTCCTATCCTGAGGTAGTAGGAATGTGGTCATTTATTCTTTTTCTAATGGATCTCCCATAACGTATTCCACAAAGAATTACTAACCACTCTAGACCTTCACCAAATAACAGTAAAGCTGCCCTCTTTTCCCTCAGCCATCTTTCATCATCGAAAAACATGTTGGGACAGGATGGAGTTTGTAGAGTTTTTGTTTATCTTTTGGAAATTGACTAGAATGCAGAAGTCCTCTCCTTGCAAATATTCTTAGCATTGCAACTGATTAGATACCTGTTACATGTTAAATAAGTGGCAATTTTTATTCAGTCTCATTTAGAAATTGTGAAAAATAGAGCAGATTATTTGTCATTTTCATTCCTCTATGTCTTTAGTTCACTGTCTTTGAATTTCTTGAGGTATGCATGGATTCATGGAGTCCTTTTCACATATACATCGAAAGGAAATGTGTGGGTTGCTCTTAAGTTTCCACTGTGGACATTCGATTGACATTTAAAAAAATTCCATTCATGCTTGAGATTAATGGAAAAATCAGTGCTTTTAAAAATGATTTTATTTCCAAGATGCTTGCCTGCCAAAATCTGAATATAATTTAGTGTAGGTAACTCAGAGTTATGTGTAGAGGGAGTTTGGATGAATGGTTTATCAGACTCACACTCTTGCAGACTTAAAGCCTTTGGTTTTGTGTGTTGTGGAAACGGGCTGGCAAACACCGTGGTCAGTAATCATTCTGTGCTTCTCCAGTGGAGTAATAAAAGCCATAGTTCATATTTTCAGTTTCCATGTTGAGGGTAGATAGTTGAGAGCCTAAGAACGTTAACACTCGCTTTTTAGACTAGTTTTTTTTTCTTTGTCCACTTTTCAGTAACACTTTTGTTTCATTTCTTTATACTAATTCAATGAAGTTTTAAAGAAAAGGAAGACAAAAATCTCCTCTTCCATCATCCCTTTTTTTGGATAACAACTTTATTGAGATATAATTCTCTACCATCCTTTTGAAATCTTTACTCAAAGCATGACTTATTTCCAGTTTGAGAATCCTTTACTCTCAGCCAGTGATCTGTTCAGCTGCCAGCTCTAAGCTGGAAGCAGGTGATGTGGCTTTGTTCCTTGGAGAACTAGCTTGTGTTCAACCAAAATCTGTCTCCTTGAGGTTTTGATCATTGGACCCCACGGAGCAAGCCTAATCCCTTTCGCATGTGACAAACCCTTATTTGAAGGCAGCAATCACCTTCTACCGAAGTCCATTCTTGAGGTTAAAAATCTGTAATTCTTTTACATTTCTCCAGAAAACATAATTTTGATCACTGTCTCTATTCCTAATTGCAGTCCTCTGAATGCAGTCTCTTTTACAATGTGGCCCCAGAAATGAACACAGCACCCAAGAATGTATGGTCAGAGTAGAGCAGTGAAGGACTGTATCTATCTCCCTCATTTGGGGACTTTAATTATTTGAATGGGGCATGAATTCTTTTTGGGGAGGGTTGAACTTACCAATCATTTAACTCAAAATTAAACCACTAGGTAGTTTTATGTTTTTCTGTAAACCATATCTTTCCTCTGCCAAAAAATTTTATTCTATATCACTTGACTTGCTTTGTAGCAAGTGAAAATTTATCACCTTCATTCCTTTATTCTCCAATAAAAATATAAAAATTGACAGACTAAGAACACAGCACTGGCCTCCCTCCATGCTCCTATTGGATAGCTCTGATTTTCCCTCTGATTAATAATCCATCTAACCGCACAGCCCTCAGGCCAACCACACCCATTTTGTTCATAAAGCGATTTCTCTTGTCTGTGATTTACTTCCCAAAGTAAGAAACAAAACTAGCAGGTATAAGTGGCAATTTCTTTTTTTTTT
>VBSM01000361.1:79973923-80020669 GCA_008086735.1 Cheirogaleus medius
AGAGACACTCTGTCTGGTGGTGTTTCTAGTCCGCCATCTTGCTCCGCCCCCTGGCAATTTCTTATTCAGTAATTTTTTCCAGTAAAAACATTTTGTTTTCTAGTCATTACTCCTGCATAGTACTCAATTCTCTTCTCCTATAAAATGAGGCAATGGGTCAAGAACATCACCTCATTAATCCTGTAAACTCTAGAAATGAAGCCTGAAGAGGATCTTTGGATTTGGGACCTTCATTTAGGACCTGGGGCCACCTTGTTTCCTATGATAGTCTGTGTTTTGATACCTTATTACTGGGGCTTTAGGTCTTTAAAATTCTGTAAGGTTTACTACTATTATATTCAGTAGAAAAGAATTTAAATCAAGGAGAAAATTGCAAGAAGAATGATAACTTTGCTGGACTAAGTTTGAATGCAACACAAGGTGGTAAATTGTTATACATGTTCACATTCTCTTCTCAGAAATTTTTGGGGCCAGATATGTCTCAAATTTAGAATTAATTATATGACATCCTGAGCGAGTTTCAAAACCAGACATTTCTGCACAGAACAAACATTCTTACGAAGTGGATAAAGACTAATAACATTGATATTTCTGCAGCCAAACATGGGTATTCGTAGAAAGGGAGATAAAGACTATAATGCCCTGTCAGTTAAGATCAGGTATGCTACCCATACTTACAAAAACTTTTTCTTTTCAGATTTTCTTTTGGATTTCAGAATTGTAGATAAGGGATTATGAGCGTATATTAGTAAAATCATTGACGCATAGATAGTGGAGATCAAAACTAGTCCTATGTTTGGTTTTTATTTTTACCAGAACAGAAACTTGGGAAATTGGGCATGATGTGTACCCACCTGATTTTATGAAATTCATCCTAAGCCTTCAAATGAATTAAACATGGATGACACTCACCGACTGTCTCCCCAAGCAGAATTGACTACTCTTTTATTTGTTCCCACTGTATGCTACCCAGATTCTTTCCTTCAATAGGCATTTATTGAATTCCTACTAAGTGCCAAGCCCTGAACTAGGTAAATGAAGATATAAAAGTGAACAAGTCAGTTACTGATCACTGTTCTTTTGAACTCACCAGGGAAGAGAGGAAGAAAGGCATTATGCAAATGTTTGCAAATTAGCAGGGAGACTTAACCTAGTCTTGTGGTTCAGGGAACTCCCAGAGAATGGGCATTTAGACTAAAACCCGAGGGATGGCATGGCACCAACCTAAGGAGAAGGACAGGGGAGGGGCATCACATATGTCTAGGAAGTAAGCACATGGGATGGCACAGCTGGGAAGAATCTATTCAATGATCCTAAAGGATCTAGTGAGGTTGGAGCATAGAGAGCAAGAGAGAGAGAGTAGCTAGAGAGAAGGGTTAGGGCCAGACAGTAGAGAACCATGTAAACCATATTCAAGAGTTTGCGCCTGTTGGCTCCCATGTCAGTCCTCTCTAAAAATGAGCAGTTCGTTGGCCCATATTTTCTTCTTAGCATTCCAGAGCTCATTGCAATGACTAGCATATGATAAATGAATATTTAGGGAAGGAAGGGAGGGAGGGACAAGAATGAATTTAAGAATGAACACCAAAATATCAGCATTGAAGAAAACTTGAGTACGAGAGATGGATGGTGTTAACCATTTAGAAGGGTGGAGAGATGGTTTCTCAGGTAAGGGTTCAGAATCTGGGTCTTTAAATAAAGCCTTTACATATTCTTTGACCTCAGGCAAATAGCTTTGCTCTCAGGACCTTGGTTTCCTCTTCTGCAAACTGAGGTAGTTGAGCTATCATCTCTAGCATTGAAATTCAATAATTCTATAATAAGAGCTTTCAAATGAGTGTGGGGACAGATTTTTATCACCCAGAGCACAACTGGCTGCAAACTGCAGTGTCATTCTTGTGGGTGCTACACTAAGGAACAGTATGGGAAGAGTCTTTTTTCAGGAAGGTAAATGCCCACATACAGAACCTAAGCTTTTTGATTCATCTTTGACTGAATATTCATCCTACTTCTAACAATATAGTTTGAAGAGCTATTTTTCTTCAAATTTATATTCAGTAACGCCCTCAACATTTCTCAAATTACTAGTGTCTGTTAAGACAAGAACAAAACAAGAATGTTAAAAATACGTTGTGTCTCTATGCCATTGCCACAAAAACTGAACAGCTAACTTGCCAGTGAAGGCTTTCTTTTCAGGGAAGATAATTTGCATGTGGGGCTTCATTCAAGTACTTTGAAAATGTGTCCAAGGAAACATAGCAATTGAAATGATTATCAAAAACTGGTTGTGTTTTTCATTCCAAATCACACTTATTTCCAAGACACTTTTGGTAATCTGGAGGAGGATGAAGAGAAGGCATTTGGAGCCCACTCTTAGTCCTCGAATCTACAGGAAACTTGTGATTTATTCTCTAGTTTGGTCTATGGCAACTTGGTCTTTTTCCCTGTTTTGTTACTCCAATGTTTATAGGTGAAATATATATTATAAGCTTTAGAACTTCCATGGGAGCCTACACATAAGACAATTTTAGTATTTAGTAGGCATTAATTCTAGCTGGCAGTTTGGGAAACAAGCCTGGGAGTCTATGGAACCAGTAGGCTTGACCAAAAAACGTTTTAATTGGATTTTCAATGAGGGAGATGCAAGAGAAGAGGTCAGATGTTATATAGGGACAGATAAATCTCAATTTCTAGCGCTTATGATGTAGTTGAAACAGTGAGCCAGAGATAGGAGTGGAGATGTCCACCATCACCTGCAAGGTCTTGACTCAAGCTGGGTGACCTTGGGGAGTTCTCTCAACTTCTCTGGGCCTCAGTGTCCTCATCTGTAAGATGAATGAGTCAAAGCATGTTCTAAAATTCTATAAACTTAGGAAGATAGGTTGCTTTACATAAAAAAAATTTTTACAATTGCAAATTTGCTTCTGAGAAAATATCATAGAGATTCAAACTTATTCTAACAAAAGATGCTGATGCTTTTTATTTTGGGGAAGACTGCCAATTGCAGTCAAAAGAAGTACAATAGCTTCTAAGTCATTAGTAGTCTGACTTCTCACTTTAAGGGAAGCTTAGTTTAGTTTACTTTCCCCACTGAGTGCACTTTAGACCTCAGAGCCCAAATGTAAATCACTCTAGTTGCAAACACATTTGAGTGTTTGCCTTCAAAGATATATGTGTGTGTATATATACAGATATATACATAATTATATTTACATATTTATATTTGATTCATTATTTGAAACATTTTTACTACTGAGAGCTTATGCTGCTTTGTGGTTTAAGGAATAATATTTTTCAGATACTGACATGCATGACAATGCTATTCATTTATGGGAAATGAAACAGAAATTGGTACAGTCTGGGGTCCAGGAAGTCAGCATTACCCAGAGTAAACTTCTGTCTGTTCCTGTTAACACTTAACTTAAAACATATTGTCCAAGTCTGCTGGACTCAACTCAAGGATACATGCAGAGGTCTCAACATACCATGAAATGATAAGCGGCATTCAGTTATCTTTCTGATTTTGTTTGTTTGCTTGTTTCTACCCTTTACTACTGATCTGACCTTCTGCATAGCATGGTTCGACGCCAGAGTGGGAGTCCTGATTCCTCTTCTATAAAATGAGAGGAAAATAGGACTCTGCCTACATGAGAAAGAGATTGTAAGAAAAACATTTCAAAAATACTCTTAGCTCTCAGAGGAAGGCAATACATGAATAGAACCTGTAATTTTTAAACATTGAGTTCCCACTGGTGACCAAAAGGATTTGATGTGGCTTACAGTAAAATACATAAGTGCAATAGAAGAGAAAATCATTAATATAAGAGTAAGAAGAAGAGAACCAAGCTCTAGAGGAGAAGACAGGAGGAATTTGTTGTTGTTGTTTGTTGTGTTTCGTTTGTCTTTTAAAAGAATTGAGGATCAAACAATGCATTAGCACCCTGGGAATTTCTGCACACTGACAAAATTTGCTTCCTTGTGGCTGAGGATTGGATGTGAAAGTCTTTTACGTGCAGGCTGCTGAGCCCAGCGAGTAGTAACTATCAGCACTCACCATCTGACAGCTATTCTGTGGCTTAAGGAAAATGGCTTGTGGTCACAGACCAATTCCTGCTGGACAGGTATCCACATCATAAGAAACCACCACTAAATTTGGCATCTCGATGAACTATTACTGGCAGCAAAGAGAGAAGGCCTGAATCAGCATTCAGCTCTGAGATCCCTGACCATCTAACCTGGTCACTCTGGGTCAGGGCTGAGAGAGGCATGTTCTCAGGGTTTTAAAGGGGAGCATTTAAGGGATTATTGCCTGATGCCATTTGATAGCCTGTGAATAAAATGATTATTCGGATATCTAGGGTTTCCCACCTGGCACATTTTTATGTTCTTGATTGCATCGAGAAAAGGAAATCCCTCCTTCTCCTTTATATTAAATATGATCTTTTATTAGCCTCTTAAAAATATAAGCAGATACTACAGGCACTATGACTACGTAACAGTGTATTCAAGCACTCAAGGTTGTTTTAAACAAGTCACTGCGCTGAGAGAGCTCACATTTTTGCAGAATGACAGAGTGATGATGAGGAAAGCAAAGAAACCCGCGCCAAAAGGTCATTTGGCAGTGAAAGCACGGCTTTCAGTGAGCTGGCACGCTTGTGGGCAGTTTACTGCTGACCACCTCAAGGGCAGCAGAGTCACCAGGGTGGCTCTATCCAGAGACTGGAATTCTCAAGGCCTTATTTGCCTTTAACTTGATGTCCTAATAGGCCTGGTATCTACTGCAGAGAAGTATAAATGGCTTATTCTTCCAGTAGGAGCTCACTTTGTTTCCTTCACTTCTCAATACCTGGTTACTTTTATTTAACACACAGTAAAATACCCCCCTGAATGGAGAGAGCATACTAATGGATCAAAGGTGTTCCAAGGGCATTGCCACCAATATGTCAACAGTAGGATTTACCTGGCCCAAGGGGCCCGCCAGTCATTTAACAGGGTAGCGGTCTGGGGCGCCGCCGAGCTGCACCGTATTGTAGTTAAGGCTGACCTCAGTAGGGTGGTGCACCTCCTGCTGGTCAATAAATGAGGTAAATTTAATGGCAGCCTTTGAGGTGAACCAATGTTTTATTCCTTGGCTGAGGCTGAAAACGTGGCTGGCCATAGGGAGCAGAGGGTGATATTTAGGACTGTAGTGAGGCAGGCAAAGTGCTCGTAAAGAACTTGGAAAACGCTTATAAACGTGGTTGAAAAGAGACAAGGCGTTGGAAACAAAAGCAGATTTTCCAAACCAAATCTCTGAGATGCAATTATATATATTTTTTTCTGGAGACAAGCTCTGGTTGAACTATGTGGTACAACTGTTAACAGCCTTTTGCCAGAAGGAGTCAAGTAAACATGGCAAAGAAATGTTTTTCTCCTTTAGGGAATATTGACTTTTCTCTTTCCTGTGACTGTTTTTTTTTTTTTTTTTCCCAAACCCTACCTGGAAACAGTTATAGTTGTTATAATCATATCAAACTAAATCAACATAACTTAGAATAATTAAAGTTCTGTGGGCTTTTTCCTTTTCCTTTACACTGTATTTGCTTAGTTTCTTTGCATGGTCATAACTTTTGGCATTTGAAATCATTTGGATTAAGAATGTTGTATCTGTTTTTATACTAAATCAAAGACTTTTTTTTTTTTTTTTACTAAGTTTCAATATAGTTCCAAAGTGCCAGGAACAGAATATAATTGTAAACAAAAGAAATAGGACTGATGTGATTAGGGCAAATATAATCTAATTGGTAACTTAAATGTAGATGATCATGATTGAGGACAGAATTTGGTTTATAATGACTCACAATACATAAAATTTATTTACTTGTCATTCTATAACCAAAAAAAATCACTTTTTCCAATTTAACTTCTGACTTCCAGAATTTTATTAGTAAATGATTTTTAAAGTAAAGGAAAGGTATAGGGAAAGGCTCAGTAAACTGTTAATACTTTCTTGTTACCTTAATCTATACTTAGGAAATGTCAGGGTACACATTATCTAATATTTCTCAGAATTTTAGTCATGTGCAAAGGAAGCATTTGGCTTCTACTGAATACCTAAAAACTTCCTTATTTTCTTAGTCTATTTTCTAACAATAATGAAAGTAGAAGTTCTTGCCATTTGGTAAATCCTTCAGCCTGAAGCAATCTAGAAGTTTGTAATGTTGATGCTAATGAAGCATCTGATTAATATAGCTTCTTTTAAAAATAAGAATGCTCACTTAAGCCTCTAAAAAGTTGCAGTGAATTAGAAGCTATAATGCAATAACAAGGAGATTTTGGATTTTTTTTCCCGTTGTTAACAGCAGTCTGGGCCCTAGTCTACCAGGCCCCAAGGTTAGCATTCTTATCTTCAAGGAGCCCATGGTTAAAGCAGATGTAGCAGCTGCAGATACCACCAGGGGGTGCCAAAGGACAGCACCTGTTTGCATAATCGGCTAATGGGCACTATGAAAGAGTAGAAGAGAATTACCCCAACGCTAAAAAATTAGTACATAGATACACCTTGGGCCATGGTGGAGTATCTTCTTGTGATAATGTATTTGTGCAAAGAGATCACTATAGGTGGACAGGACCATTGCAATCATCTAGCAAACCTCCTTATTTTATAAATGAGTCTACTGAGATTTAGGGAGATTGAGGACTTGTCCAAAGCCCCCACGGATGGGCTGTGGCAGAACTAGGACCAGAACTGAGGTCTCCAGATTTTTCTCAGAGCATCTTCCGCTCCACTATGATATCTCCTTTCTGTGAAAATGCTGCAGGGAAATTCACATGTTGCATTTTCCCTGGCCCCTGTCCTTTTCAATACTTTGGCGGATGGGAAACCTTCTCCTTTATGAGCCTCCCGTTTTAATTAGTAGATATTGAGCGTTTTCTCTTTCCACTTCTTCCTTACAGATTCTTATAGACACGAACAGAATTCACTCCAAGGATCTCGTGTTCTATTTAGGGAAACCACATTCCGATTGGAGTATTTTCTAACTTTCCCTCACTTTTTATCTCTACTTTTCTAGTGAGCGCCAGCTGTAGATTCTTTCTTGTTTCTCTAGTCAGGACACTGTTGGCTCCTTGTCAAAACTAACAAAATCTCTCATGCCAAGAAATACATTAAGAACTAATATTTTAAAATATATTACAATGTCTATGTTATAATGCATGCTAAAGACCCATTTCCAACTGAGGCAGATCCAATATCTTCAGGTAAAACCTGTGTTCCCGCTTTGTGATAGAGCCCCTGCTTTCTCCGTAAGCAACCGATTTCAGGCTCATATTGTATATCGAGGGGAAAAGCCCACAGCACAACATAAATTAGAATTAGAATTGTAACTGGAACCTTTTAGAGTGCCTATTGATTTTAACATGCCTGGTCCATAGAGGCGACTTCAGTGAGTCCACTTCCTTCTAATCTGACAGCTGCTCTGCTATGGCCAGAGCTTGGACTAATGAGGTTACAGCTGTCAGGGTTAATCAACAGATCCAAATATGAACAAGGAATTGGGTAGCTGGTTTCAGTTAATTTGTGCAAATGTACAGATTGGGTGGGCAATATTTACACTGGTGACTCAAAACAAACTTTCAGGAATGGAGCCAAGTATGATCTCAACAGTTCTCAGCTCTACTCTGGGGAGATAAGACAAATTACAGAAACAGGAGATGGAATACAGAGGAGTTCATAGCTTCGAACTACGCATGAAAGGCCATTTATATCCAGCATATTTTCTTCTTTATTGAGTATCTAAGTTAATTTCCAATATTTGAGTCTGGTCATTCCAGAAGTAGTTCTCAAACTGTTCTGATGATTCAGCTTGGGATTTGTGGATCTTTTACCCTTGCCATGGGACTTTATGTAAGAGTTACCCCTCCCCCGATCTGCTCACTTACGAGAGCATCCAAAGTGAGTGCCATGATCGCTGCACATCCATTTTGTTATGAAAACATCATTCTATTAATATAAATACAGACAGCATTTGCCAGGGCTAACTAGAACAGGTGCAAAGTCTTTAGATGCTTGCTTGTACTGAGAAATGAAAAGAGTGTACAAACAGTTTTCTCTTGTGGTGGCGCTGCTGGTGTCGGTGTAACATCCATCTCTGTTGCATTCCTTGATGTTCATGGAAGGTAGCCCAGGAAATTCAATACCACGGGCTTGAAGGGTAGAGAGGGAAGAAAGAGGAAGGGAAAGATAGTGATGACATGGTCTCTAGGATTCTGTTTATGCAAATACTCTCCTCTTGAGCTGGGGCTTGCATGGGTTATGTATAGAGTACATTCTGTCAAATCTCCTGCTGTGAGTTAAGAGATGCTGCCAACATAAATATTCTGCCGATTCTGAATTTAGAAAACAGCTTAAGGGCTCCTGATGTTACCGTTCTTCCTCTTTTTTTTTTTTTTTTAATCTCATTCATGTGACTGCCACTGTGTTGCCCATGGTTTCAAATCCACTTTGTAGTTTTCCAGGCAAGAGAAAGTCATTGCCTGAAAGGCACATCTGGGTTCCTGTCCACATCATCAAAGATATCTTAAGATTTCACTTCATTTCGTGGAGTGAGAGCATTAAATGCATGTGCCCTTTGGTGGAATAGTCTAATAAATAAATAATAATATTCTATGTAATGGTTGTGGATATTAAGTGCATGATTTTAAACATTTTGGGAGTCCATCTTTAGAAGTGAGTTCCTAAGGGGTGCGTGCGTGTGTGTGTGTGTGTGCATATAGGGAGAATGTGTGTATATATTATTTATAAACTCTTACATGTAGTAGAGAGAGTATATATTTAAACTCCTACATAGAGTGAGTACATATACAGGTTGAATATACCTTATCCAAAATGTTTGGGACCAGGAGTGTTTCCGATTTCAGATTTCCTTTTGGATTTTGGAATATTTGCATCATACTTACCAATTAAGCATCCCAAATCCAGAAATCCTAAATGCTCTAGTGAACATTTCCTTTGAGCCTCACGTTAGTGCTCAAAAAGTTTCAGAGTTTGGAGTGTTTTGGATTTCAGATTTTTAGATTTGGGATGCTCAGCCTGTTTAAGCTCTTATATAGGGTGGTTTGGGATAGATTGTTGCCAATATCATCACAGTAGTGATGGTAGGCAGAATTCTAAGATGGGCCCCAGGATTTCTGTCCCCGTCGCACACTTTCTATATACTCTCCTCACCCTGAGTTTGGGTTAGACCTGTGAAGATTGTGGGATATCACCCCCAGCATTATGTTGTATTATATGGCAAAGCTGAAGGAATTGCATTGAAGACTAAGGTCCCTAATCGTTTGATGTTGAGTTAATCAAAAGGGAGATTGTTCTAGTTAAGTGAGCCCTGTAAAAGGGGGACTGGCGCTCTCTGAGGTCATAGAGCTGTTCCTGCTGGCTTTTAAGAAGTCAGCTGCCATGTTGGGAGAGAGCCCATGAGAGGACCATGTGGCAAGAGCTGCAGGGGCCGCTAGAAGTGGAGAGAGACCCCCTAGCTGGGATCCAGAAAGAAAGTGGAGACCTCAGTCTTCTAGTGGCAAGGAACTGAATTCAGTCATGATCTTGTGAGCTTAGGGAGGGTGTGGAGCCCTAGTTATGATGGTGGCCCTGGCTGACACCTTGATTTCAGCCTGGTGAGACCTTGGACAGAAACTCAGCTATGCAATGAGATGATAAATGGATGTTGCTTTAAGCCGCTAAGTTTGTGGTGATTTTTTATGCAGCAAGAGAAAACTAATACACTCAAGCTCAGGACAGATGGTGTCTAGGTTTAAACATCAGTGGGACTGGCATTCTTAAGAAAGGGAAAAGTGTGTCCACATTGTTCATGCCACAAATTACCTGCTATAAAGAACATCAAATTATAAATGGTGGTAGCGGTTGTTATGTTCTTCTTCTTGTCAAACATCTCATTTTCTCTTCTGCCTCAGGGTTAGTAACTACCCTTTCATTTTTCAAAAAGAATAGAAGTGTGCTTGAATTTTGATTTAAGGCTTCAAAACACAACATCATACAGCAAGATACAGCAAGTGTTTGTTTTGGGATTAAATAATTATTCATGCAAGCTCCCAGCTTTTGTTTGCACTGCCTTCTAAAGAGGAGTCTGGCTTGTCATCAGATTAATCTCTTGATTTTATAATGAAGAACGAGAAGGAAAGGGAAGAGGAAGGATGTTAGGAGGCACAAATGCCAGGGCTCGGGATTTTGGGGAATTTGTTGTAGGATAGTCAGAGACCTTCCTGACCTGAAAGCAAGATTCCATATCCCTAATGCTGGGAATGTTGTCTAACATGTAGTTGGTATTAGTCACTATGTTTTGGGTAAACTAAATTGAGTAAAGATGTGGACAACTGGCAAAAGGGAGATTTTGGGTTTTTCTTTTCTTTTTTTTTAACAAGAAAAGAGCATGAAAAATTTATTTAACAAAAGTTTTATGTCACAATGAAGACTCAAAAACTAGGAAACACTAGATATTTTTTTTTTTGCTGGCCTCCTATGTTTATTTATTTATTTTTTATTTCAGCATATTATAGGGGTACAAATGTTTAGGTTACATATATTGCCTTTGCCCCCACCTGAGTCAGAGCTTCAAGTGTGTCCATTCCCCCAGATGGTACACACTTCTTCTACCCCCATTTGGATGTCCTTGATTTCCTTCTCTTGTCTGATTGCTCTGGCTAGGACTTCCAGCACTATGTTGAATAGAAGCAGTGATAGAGGGCAACCTTGTCTGGTTCCAGTTCTAAGTGGGAATGCTTTCAATTTTTCACTGTTCAGCATGATATTGGCTATGGGTTTGTCATGTATGGCTTTTAGAATTGTTAGGTAAGTCCCGTCTATGCCTATTTTGTTAAATGTTCTTATAAATGGATGCTGAATTTTGTTGAATGCTTTTTCTGCATATATTGAGAGGATCATATGGTCTTTGTTTTTACTTCTATTTATGTGGTGAATTACATTTTTTATAGCTTTGCGTATGTTGAACCATCCCTGCATCTCTGAGATGAAGCCCACTTGGTCATGATGGATTATTTTTTTGATAAGCATCTGAATTCGGTTTGCTAGGATTTTGTTGAGAATTTTTGCGTCTATATTCATAAGGTATATTGGTCTGTAGTTTTCTTTTTTTGTTGTGTCCTTTCCTGGTTTTGGTATCATGGTGATGTTGGCTTCATAAAACGTGTTGGGGAGGATTCCTTCCTTCTCAATGTGGAATAATTTCTGCAGGATAGGCACCAGTTCTTCTTTGCAGGTCTGGTAAAATTTGGGTGTGAAACCATCTGGTTCAGGACTTTTCTTTTTAGAAAGGTTTTTTATTGCTGCTCCAATTTTAGTACTTGAATTCTATTTCTTCCTGATTGAGCCTAGGGAGGCTGCGTGTTTCTAAGAAATTGTTCCTTTCCTCCGTGTTTTCAAGTTTATGTGCATATAGGTTTTTATAGTATTCATAGATGATATTTTGTAATTCCGTAGTATCAGTTGTAACTTCTCCTTTTTCATTCCTGATTGAGCTTATTAGAGTCCTTTCTTTTCTGCTTCTCATTAATCTAGCAAGAGGTGTGTCAATTTTATTTTTTCAAAGAAACAACTTTTTGTTTTATTAATCTTCCATATAGTTTTTGTATTATTGATTTCATTTAGTTCTTCTCTGATCTTTGTTATTTCTTTTCTTCTGCAGGGTTTGGGGTTGGTTTGCTCATCCTTTTCCAGTTCTTTGAGATGATTCATTAGATTGTTGATTTGTGATCTTTCTGTCTTTTGGATGTAGGCTGGAGGTTTTTCTCATCTGCCATCTTGCCTCCCTCCCAATCCACCAAAAGGGAGAGTTTGAAGATGTATTCTCTGCTCTACAAATCCCCTTTATGGTGTTAAAAATTGAAATAAATTATTGAGGTTATTTTGAAATTACTTTTGGGTCCTGGACTCTGTTCTTGAACTGTATTCTGTTTATTGAGGTTATTTTGAAATTACTGTCGTGATATCACTCAAAGTCTGGACCATGGAGATCAAAGAGCTGTAAACATGAATTGAGCACAATTTCTTGAGTGCTTCTGATGCTCCTGGTACAGGGCCCTTGGAGACACAGTGATGAATGCAATGCAGGCCCTGCCTTAAGGGCTTCTGATGCAGTTAGACCAGGAAGTCAGTCCTCACGTGTTGTTCATAAGGTCACCAGGTGAGGGGCTAATCCACACATGCCCACAGGCTCCAGCAGAGCCTCCTGCAGCCCATACCATGGGGAGGATGGTGCAATGGGCCTGCAGCCCAGGAAGGTCCAATTTGTTCTCCTGAGCAACAGTGAAACATAAGAATCAACCATTTTTCTCTTTACTACAATGAATTAGTGATGGCCTCAGCCTGATTTCATCCCATGATTGACAAATCAAATTTAATTACTACTATTCTCACTCATATACAGGAATGTAAAACTTTAATTAAAAAAGATCAGAATGGCTTCTATCTGAAGTGATTTTTCATAAAAGACCGACATACAAAGCTTGGGCAGTGACACATGAAAAGGGAAAGCTGTTTATTCTTTTTAGAATAATGGTTAGCAAACTATAGCCTGTGGACCAAACTCCATGTATTCCCCTGTTTTTGTATATAGAGTTTTATTGGAACATAGCCATGTTCATTTGATGACATAATGTTTATGACTGCTTCTTTGCTATAGTGCAGAGGTGAGTATTTGAAACAGAGACTGTTTGGCTTACAAAGCCTAAGATATTTACTACCTGGTCCTTTATAGAAAAAGTTTGCTGACCTATATTTTAGAAAGACCTCTCTTACTTGTTATAGACAAACCGTGAGAAAAATTCTTGCTGCAGGAAGGTTTGGTCATTTAGAAAGAGAAACCCTTACTGGCCCTGAAAATAATAATTAACAGTTACTGTGCCCTTATTACTAAGCTAAGTGTTTTATAAGCATTACCTCATTTGATCCCATAATAATTCTATCAGGTATTATCATGGCCATTTTACAGATAAAAAAGCTGAAGCTGAGTTAGGACAAGGAACTGACAAAAGACTGCTCCCTGCTGCATCTGGGATTCAAACCCATGTATTCATCTCTGCCTGAGTCCAGAGCCTGGGATCTGAGCACCACACTACAGCAATGGATCAAGATAATAAATTCTGGAACCTTCTACATAAGGCCACCATAAGAGAAGAAAATCTTTCTATTATTGGCCCAGTTGGATATTTTGGGCTTGGAAATATGTAGTATAAAAAATGACATCAAATTCCAACACACTATACATGCCGTCAACAATATAACAGTTTTTCAGCAGGTTATACATGAAACTTATTTTTGTTTCCTGTCTGTGAGGGATAAGTTACATTCATTGATCCAACAAACATCTATTGACTATTTACTGCGACAAGCTACCCTATTGCCATGAAAAACCATCCTATCCTCCAAACAGAATAATGTCTACTCACATAAATTTTTCTTTTCATGTTAAGGACAAGGGAAAGACAATACCTGCCAAACGAACATATTTCTTAGGCAAGAACTTTTAGTTACAAAGGGGGATACTATTCTGAGGTTCGTTTTGTAAGATTCATGTACCAAGGAGTCTCCGTCTTACAGATGACAAGAAGAGGCCTTCAGTAAATGATGATGGAGCTGAATAGGATTGGTTTGCCTGTGAGAAAAGCAAGACTTTTGTTACTAAAATTTGGAAAAAATCTCTGAAGGCCATGAAAACTAAAGATTAAGGAATATCAAATATAATCCATTTTTTGTGTGCATGTTAAAAGACTGTAATTGCTCCCTGAAAATATGATTAGAGCAGTAGTTCCCAGCTGGGGCTGATTTTGTACCCCAGGGAACATTGAAAATGTCTGCAGACATTGTCACAACCCAGGGGAGAGTGCTGCTGGTATCTAGTGAGTAGAGGCCAGGTATGCTGCTAAACATACTCCAATGCACGGGACAGCCCCCACCACACCTGCTAATAGTGTGGAGGTTGAGAAACTCCGGCTCAGAGGTTTTATTAGTGTTTGAGGGCAGTGGAAGCTCTTCTCCAGTTTAGATCGTCACGTAGATCGCAGGAGAGAGTAAGTCTAATTTGCTTAAGAAGAAGCTTAGGAAACAGCAGAATCTAGCCCTCACCTCCATAATGACTACCAACTTATTTGTGGGCAAAGAATGAACTTCAGGTACTCCTATTTTTTATATATATATCCTTGAACTTATCATTAACATTTAGGCTGGTTTCCTCTGGCTGCTGTAACGAAGTACTGTACTATGCACTGGTTGGCTTAAACAACAGAAATTTATTGTCTCACACTTCTGGAGGCTAGAAGCCCAATATCAAGGTGTTGGCAAAATTGCTTCCTTCTGAGGGCTGTGAGAGTCTGTTTCCTGCCTCTCTCTCAGCATCTGGTGGTTTGCTGGCAGTCTTGCTTTTGCGATATCAACCTGATCTCTGCCTTCATCTTCACGTGGCATTCTCCCTGTGTGTGTCTCTGTCCAATTTCCCCTTTTTATAATGATACTAGTCGGGTTGGATTAGAGCCTGCCCTAATGACTTCATTTTAACTTGATTCCTCTGTAAAAACCTTATCTCCAAATCAGGTCACATTCTGAAGTACTGGGAGTTAGGATTCCAACATATCTTTTTTAGGGAGGGATGCAATTCAACCTGTATATCACCATAGACCATTGCTAGTATAGAAATGTTCAGTTCAGTGATTATGCATGTCCAGAATTTACTGAGGGTCCACTTGCCTTCTGTGCATCTAGGAAGGCAGCCATTTTGCAGAGATTCATTGGGAAAGATGTAAATGAACTTCCCTTGTAAAATTAATGTGAAAAGGAGTTAGCTTTCAAGTCTTTCATGAGACTTTTCTCCATCACAAAAAGTGTCCCTAAAACTCCTCATAGAAATTCAGTAAAGTATAGGACATAAACAATAAAGAAGATAAGTTTGCTTGCAGAAAGGCTGCATTTGTCCTGAAACAGAACATGAGCAACTTACTTTGTGCTTAAAGGGAGACTGAGGTGAGCACACTTGCTTACATTCTTGCCTGTTTGCTTTCCTAAACGGTCTCACTGCAGCTTGTGGTCGCCTTTGGTGGTCAGTGAGACCATTAAACAAAAGAGCCCAATGTGCTGGCTGCAATCCTGCCACCCAAAAGCAACCAGCCAAAATTACCTGTGACCTTTCCCAGGAGTGTGAGCAGAAAACCCTTCTTGAAAGAGGGAGCGATAAAGAAATTTGGACTTCATTCTTTCATGGGTTTGCTCATAGGAATGTTTATTGGCGAGACACTAAGAATAAACCCAGTTATTGAAGAGAGAGCTGGGAAGTTGACAAGCATGGCTAAACCCAGCAGAGAAATTTGATGAGGAAATTAGATGCTGTGTAGATGGTGTGTAGCGATTAGTCTTCTGAAAGCCAGGATTATTATATAAGTAAGTGGGGGAAGGGTGCTTGCTTTGTGACCGACAAATTCCATTTATACAGGTATTCTTCCAGCTAATTAGACCCATAATGGTGCATTTGTTTATACATTTCTAGCACACCCTTTTCCATAGAATACTTTAATGAGACGAAACACTGAAGCAGCAGCATTTTCACTTTAAAACTAGATTGCAGCAAAAGGATTTAAGATTGACAAAAATATACGGCTAAAATCTGCTCCTGTAACAGTTTTCTTTTAGTTAAATCAATGCATGTAAACTTTGTACATTCATTAATATTTGGCACTGAGTGTGCCTATAAACAATGAGAGTCCTAGGTGTTTCAGGTAGGGCCCTACAGTCATATAACACAGAAGAAAAGAGAAATAAACAACTTTTTGCAAATGAAGATTTTAAAATCCTATCCAGTGATTCATATCTGCAGTCCCTACTTGCCATTGCTTGTTTTGAAAGGTTTTTCTGATTTTGTTTTCATTTAATTGACCAAATGAGATAATATTACCTAGCACAGTACCTGGCACATAATAAGTGCTCAATAAAATGGATGCACCTCTCCTCATTTTAATTGTGTTCACCCACAACTCCTGGCTATCACTCCTCTGTACACACACCAAAAGCAAAGATGCCATGGGTTGGCTAAAAGTCATGCAAATACACGAATCTCTACTGGGAACACCGTGCAATTCTGCTGGTGCTTTGCTCTGCATCGTCACATGCAGCCAGAGCAGTTGCAGATTAAATGGCTTGTTTAAACTGTGGTAAACAAATTTTATATGTGTATTTCTTTGACAGCCATTATGACCCTTTTGTGGGAAAAACTCAACCTTAGCAAGCTAAAAATTCAAGTGACATATAATGTGGTCCATGTTTCAGATTGTACAGACCAATTTTTCTGTCTGAAGTTGCAAGATTCAGGAAGAAAGTATTTGCCTGCTTAACATCAAGCATGAAACTAGCTTGTTACATCTTGGGACTTTTCCTAAAACCATTTCATTCTTGATTTTTTAAAAGTTGTACACTTCATCTGGTCTTATAGTCATTGCTCTTAATGAACTACTTGTTTTTGTGGACTGTTGTTTGTTTAAATAATATATGCACCAGGTCACTCAAAAGAGAAAAAATATAGTTTACTAATGAATTAATTTTCTGGAGCTCAATTAGCTAATAAGGACAATTTATAATTAATCAATTATTGTCATAAAAAAGACATGCAGCAGAGACCTCTCCAAGTCTTTCTGATTGAAATTGCATATGATCGTCTTAGAGACTTTCATTTAGTGGTAGATATCATCAAGACATCGATGGATTTTCCTTCTCATTCCTAAATACAATCCAATATTTTGTTTACACAGTGAGAAATGAGGCACAAAGGAAAAAAAAACCCAAGGATTTATTTACTAATGCTGGTGTATTATTTAAATGAAGTTAGCTTACCTAAGGTAAAATATACTTGGTGAGCACACACATTTTATGAATGCATGCTACTTGCAGTATTAATAACACTCGACTTGTACATATTACAAAAGATTTCTAGGTTCTTTACGTATTTTTAGTCATTTATCCCTTGAAACAATCTAAGAAGCAAAAATATTTTTGGCCCCATTTAAAAGATTAAGAATTTCAGGCCCAGAGAACTTAAGTAATTTTACCAAGATCACACAGCTAGTAGGTGGCAGAACTGGGATTCAAACTCAGGCAGTTTGGCTCCAGATCTCATGCTCTTAAATGCCATATTACCTCTTAATGAAAAGGGGTGGGGGGGAAGAGAGAGAGAGAGAGAGAGATTATAACAGAAAAAAGATCTCAAAAGAAGAAAGGTCTCAAATCAACTGTCTAAGCTTCCTAAGCTTTCACTCTAAGAAAGCTTAAGAAATTTTGGGGTATAATAAACCTAAGAAGGAGAAAATAATAAAGAAAAAAGTAGAAATAAATGAAATTGAAAAAAAAAAGAGAAAATCAAAAGACCAGATTAAAGATGAAAATAGACAAAAGAGATAGAGTTTGGGTCTATTTATACATTTTATACAAATAATTGATTTTTTTGATTCATAAGGTAGAAAATTCATTTTAGGATCTTCATGTAATATTAACCCTTATACTAGACCATCATGTTTAATCACCGTATGTATAAACTACTTAGAAGTTTATATTACATGCCTAAGAGTGTTTCTTTTGTAGCCCAACAATTTTACATTTAAGTAAAAAGCATGTGTTTTGTATATGTATAAGTGTTTTGTGCACACCCATTTTTCATTTCACAGTGGTTTCATATATTGCTGAATTAATTGTTTTAGGCATAAAAATCATCAGCTTTTTCTGAAGTGAACATCCTGCCTCACAAAATATGCGGAAGAAGTTCAGTGCCATTGAATTAGTCACAAATGCTTGCTTTGTTTTTTGCAAACTCTGCCAAATCCAAACTGTTTCAGGGGGTTTATTTTACCTTTAAATGGAAGGACCAATTCCTAGGAGGAAATTGTATTTTGCACATTACAGTTAAAAACTATGTTTATTTTATTTTATTTTTGCAGCAAAGGAATTGCAACAAAACAATTTTCTTTTTGCAGCCACTATTTGCCAAAATAGCCTTTTAAAATGTCATTCGTTTTTCTTTGTGAGAACTCTGTTATTTCAAGTATGTTTTCTCTCTCTATTTTTTTGCCAGCTGTACAAATTTTTATAAAACAGCTTCAGTATGAATCTTTTATGACTGTTCTTCAGTCATCTGAGTTATAGTGAGCATGCAAGGCATAAGAGATATCCACTTTGGATACTGGCTCAGAGAGAGAGAAAGAGAGAGAGAGAGAGCAGCGTGCAATTCACACAAAGGAAACCCAATCCTCTAACAGCTAATTAAAAAAGCATTACTTTCCACCAGGGCTGACCTCCAGACATATAAAGGATAAAGATGGCAGTCTGTCAATCATGTTTACCTAACAAATTCTGGCATGGGATCATGATGAATGGACAGATCTAAAAAGGGACGATATTGCTCAGAACTCCTAGGTACTCTTAATACCACCTTTAAAGAGGCAGAAGACCTCATCAGTAATTTGAAACCCCTGCCTCAGTGCTAAGGATACACCAGGGCTAAATTTGCCGAGGACGGCAGATACTAGATACAAGAAGGGCAGTAGAAACATATTTTCATTTTCGCATCCTCAAGGATTTTGATGTAAGTGTATTGAAGGTACCGTAAAGAGTTCATGTATCCGAATGTTTTCATTCAGATCTTTTTAAACCTTCGCAGTCACTGGGGAATAAGCCAAAGACCTGACAGCAGACTGTGTTTGTTCTTCCCTGAAGTTATCCTCAAATCAGCTAGCATGAAGGAATCCTTGAAGTCATTCAGTCCATCTCCCCGTTTCCAGGCAGGCCAGCAATATCGTTTTCTCTTTCAACCATAAAAATACTAAGAGAAGGTGCATCCGTAATTTGCTTTACTGTGTTATTATAGAGATCAAAAGTTTTTACAGGCAAGAAACTTCTCCTAAAGCTGAAGTAGATCCTATCATTTTTAAGACAGCATTTCATTCTACCCTCCATTGCATTTTTTAAAGTAAGTCTTTAATATCAGCCATAAAACATCCCTTCACAACTTTCTGCTATGGAGACGACTGTGAAGAATAGTCTGGATAGGAGAAGTTCACACTAGGGAAGGCTGGCTGGTCCTGATTCTCTCCTATAAGGCAATGAATGGCATCGTTACCTCTGCTGGTTTTCCAACCAGTGTTTCCCTGCACAGTCCTGACTATGGCTGGCCTTTCCTTGCATTCCTGTGGGCCTTATCTTATCTACTTTATAGTGATTTTGTACCAAACCAGAAACAATATTGATCTTTTATAGTAAAAATGAAAATAACAATACTGCTACTAAAAAAGCACAGTGTCTGGAGTATATTTACTAGCTATTTGGGTAGTTTTTACCAGCATTTTTGAGCTCCAGATGCTATATCCAGAGATCACATGGAGGCAAATAATAAACCTATCAAGTATGTTGGTAGGATCCTCCTGGTTCTTATTTCTTTGGGTCCCATTATAAATTTTGGATTTATTTTAATTTGTTTTGCTAACTCAAGTTGAGAGTTTGCTCTATCATACCTCTTTTCTATGTCATCTTTGTGCAGATGATGTTTTATTGCTCCTTTGAATCAGATGACACATGAAAAAGTACTTAATTTTACAATGATCCCAATTAAATATTATGAGTTTTATTCATTCTTTGGCCAAGTCCCTTCTTGCATGCATATCCATTCTCCACATTTTCTTGGAAAGAAATCACAGATGACACAAACAAATGGAAAAACATATCATGCTCATGGATGGGTAGAATTAACATTGTTAAAATGTCCAAACTGCCCAAAACGATTTATAGATTTGATGAAATTCCCATCAAAATACCAATGTCATATTTCACAGATCTAGAAAAAATAATTCCATGCTGCTTTTGTAACAACAACAACAACAAAAACCTGAATAGCCAAAGCAATTGTAAGCAAAAAGAACAAATCTAGAGACATCACATTACTAGACTTCAAACTATACTACAAAGCTATAGTAACCAAAACTGCATTGTATTGGTACAAAACTAGAGCCATAGACCAATGGAACAGAACAGAGAACTCAGATATAAAACCATCTACCTACAACCAACTGATCTTTGACAAAGCAGACAACAACATACCCTGAGGAAAAGAAGCCCTAATGAATAAATGTTGCTGGGAAAATTGGATAGCCACCTGCAGAAGGATGGAACAGGACCCCTATCTCTCACCACCTACAAAAATTAATTGAAGATGGATAAAAGACTTAAATGTATGGAAAAAAAACATAAAAATTGTAGAAGAAAATGTAGAAACAACTCTTCTAGACATTGGCCTCGGCAAAGAATTTTCCATTTGTTTGTGACTGAGATCCCAAAGGCAATTTCAGCAACAATAAAAATAAATAAATGGGACTCAATTAAACACATAAAGCTTTTATAATACATTTATACAATAATTGCTCTCTAATTATTTAATGTAAGTTCATCCTGTCTTTTCAAAGGCAAGAGATAGTAGAGAATGGTGGCTCTGACTCAACCATTCCCTGGGGCAAGCTAAGTAACTTCTCCATGCCTCAGTTTATTACAGGTAATACCAGGCATAATAACAATATTTTCCCATAGGATTGTTATGAAGATTACAAGATTGGTGCAATGATGGGAACAATTTCTAATATATAATAAGCCCTGTAAATATAGTTACTATTAAAAGCTAGTCACCCATTTCATGTTATAACAATATCATTTGAAGTCTAAGCAATTGATAATAATACAAAATACTGTGAAGACAGTTTTGGGTTTGTGCTCAATTGTATTTGTTACATGTGTTCTTTTTCTCTCCTTCTGACCAATATTCTACCATCATGTTTTTCCTTGGTCAGGCACCTTCTTAGATATATGCTTCTTCATAATTTGCAAAGCTATGTGATTCTAGTTATTTCAATGCATTTATAGGACATACTTAGATAATTTTTTTCAGAGTCAACTTATGCCTATTTTTTTCTTCTGAGTTGTTAGATTTGAAATTCTATGAAAAGCTTCATCAGACTAATTTTGTTTATTGTTTTCATTCATCACATTAGAATTTTATTTAATCCAATGAATTCTCTCCTTATGAATGGATTTTGGATGGTGAGTTTTAATATATTGTCAACCTTTTGTCTATAATTTTGATGGCTATGATCTGTTCTATGTCCATCCTCTGTCAATTGAAGAATATAACAATGTCAACCTTTGGTCTTTATCCCAATTGCTAATACAAGATTAAGTTGGAACTATCTAAATATTCTGGTCCATGAGATTATAGCTTCTTATTTATCCTTCATATCCATACATGTTATTTTAGTATGCAAACAAATGAAATGAGGATATTGGGGAATTTTACTTAGTGATATGAATTCAATGTCATTCTGGGGCTGTGTGTGTGTGTGTGTGTGAGAGAGAGAGAGAGATTTCTTTGCCATTCCTAAGAATAGAAAGGAAATTTAGATAATTTATAATATATCAATGATGCCTAGTTGAAATATATCTATAACTTGTAATGTTTTATAGCGGTGAGAAAGTTTAATTTGCCCTCTCTTTTACTCATGTCATAAAATGAAGAATATTTGAGTTTAGAGAAAGTGAAACACTAAGCAGAGAATATTATGTGGCTCCTTCTTTTTATTTGCTTTCCATGAGCTTTACCCTAAATTTCCTCTAAATGTCTGTCTTTATAACGGTTTTTGGCACTGTTATTTTTGGGCGACCTAATAAAGAATGCAACACAAGAAAGAAGTGTAAGGGCTTTGGACCCTGCAGACAAATATCTGCAATCAATCATAAAATTTACAACAGATACTAAAAAAGGAGAAGTGATTTTACAGAGCAAGGATCTAGAATGGCACAATGTCATCATAGGAAAAGGCTCTAAATGGCATTTAATTCCAGCGTATTCCAGAAGTGCAACTGATATTTCATAAATCATCTACATTAAAATATTATGTTAAAGGGTTATAAAAATGGAGGCATCAATGCATATAATTTAAAGTGCTTGGCCTTGAAATGAAGTCACTCCCTTGAGACTGATAAGAAACAATCGTCTCCTACACAAAACTTCATGATAGAACTTGTTTAATCTCAGAATTGCTGTAGTAGAAGAAAGTGACTTATAGACTGAAAATCCAGGGAGTTACTTTCCATATCATGCTACTCCCACGTGGTATGACTGCCAAACACCATTTTGAAAAGGTTGGGGGGAAAATAGACCAGTTCTCCAAGTTGAGTTTCCAAGAAGGAAAAATACAGTATGGCAGAAGTGAGAAGGATATAAGATAGCCCACAAATTCGCCATGTTGGCACCTGTGACATACTATATTTAAACAATGTCAAATGAATGTCCCAATTAAGGCATCAAGACAATCAATGCCACAATTCAAAGAGAACTCTGAGACCACAAAACAGCATTTTTTTTATTTTTAAGGAAAATTCTAAGTATGTAGGAATATTATAATGAATACAAGTATGTAGGAGTAGTGTAATGAATCCATATGTCCCCATAACTTGTCTTCAACACATGGCCAGTCCTGTCTCATCTCTATGCCTTTCCCTCCACTATTACATTATGTGAAAACAAATTCCAGACATCATATTACCTCATCTATAAATATCTTAATGCATAATGCTAAAAGATAAGGCAACTTCACAATATCTTATCCCTTTGAAAAATTTAACTATATTTTCTTAATGTCATCAGCTATCCAGCCAGTGTTTACATTTTCCTAATTGTCTCATAACTTTTTTATAGATCACCCAGGGGTCCTCAAACTACGGCCCGGGGGCCACATGCAGCCCGCCAAGGACATTTATCTGGCCCGCCGGGTGTTTTTGCCCGTTTTGTTTTTTTACTTCAAAATAAGATATGTGCAGTGTGCATAGGAATTTGTTCTTAGTTTTTTTTTAAACTATAGTGTGGCCCTCCAACGGTCTGAGGGACAGTGAACTGGCCCCCTGTTTAAAAAGTTTGAGTACCCCTGGATCACATGTCTGACCTAGGATCTAAAGTTTATGACTCATATTTGGTTGGTGTGTCTCTTCAGTCTATCTTCATTTACAGATTTTTCCCCTTCTTGTATTTCCCCCTAGCAATTTATTTGTTGAAGAAACTGTTGGGTTTTTTTTGTCCTATAGTTTCCTGCATTCTGGATTTTACTAATTGCATCTTTGTTTAATATGTCCCTCTGTGTTTCTCATAAACTGATAAAAAGATTTAAAAACTTGAATAACACCGCATTTTTCAAAGATGATCATCAAAAACTAAATCCTTTTAACCCATCACCCACGTAGAGGGTAAAAAGAGTTAGGGCTAGAAATGGGAGAGAATATTAGGAGAGAGGAGTTGGTCTATAGTGAGCCTTCTTTCATTTTAAATCAAGAGAAAGAGGCTTTGATAAGACCACTTTAACCTCTGCATTTGGTTAGTGTTTGAATCCTGTAGGGAAAATCTATAAGGCCAGTAATGGATGGGCTAGCTTCTTTGACTGTGGAGCAAAAATGAGGTAGCTGTGTTGAGATTTCCACACCTGAAGTTTGTCAGACCAGAGGATGTGTGCAATCATCCTGTGGACCATTAAGTGTATAAGTGGCATGGGATTATTTTACATTTTAACAAGAAAGCGACCAGAAAGAAGGCACCCAGTGCCTCAGGGCAGAAGGAATAAGAAACCAACCAGAGTACAGATGAATTTGCCCTTGATAAAGGAATTTCAAGGAGAAATCAGAAGCCATTGATGGTACTGTGATTATCAGGGGATAGTTCACCCAAAACACCATGCAGATTCCAGAGAGTAAAAATCAGATATAACTCGATTCTTGCTGACATGCCTTCAACACAATCCAAATCCAATGACCGTGGTCCACAAGGCTTTGTCAACATTTTCACCTCAGTTTCTTCCAATCTTCTTGGCTATTGCTAAGATTTTTGCTCCATTTTTTTTAAAGAAATACCTGGGTTACACTTTGCTCAGGCTTTAGGCACTTGCTGTAAGCTCCTTGTGAAACTCTTTTTCTCATGATCTTTGCTAGGCCACTTCTAATCATCTGGGGAGGTTTCTACTCAGAAGTCACTTTAATAGAAGGGCCCTACCACAGCAATCCATAGCAGCCCCCTCCACACCTGCCTTAACCAGACTCTATCATGTTACTGTGCATGTTTTCTTGGTAGCACTTATGAATACCTGTACTAATGTTTAGTCTTTGGTTCATCCTTTTTTAATTTTAGAATATAAACCTCATTATAGATAGGCAATCTTGCCTATATCACCAGCAGCTTTGACAACAGTACTTGGCATGAGTAGTTGCTCAGGAATTATTTGTTAACTAACCTACCACTACTTTAATACATCCGTATGATTGAATTTAATTTTCAATATTGGTATCACTTCAGTAGTACTTTGCAAAATGTATTTCATGACTATCAAATTGATTTATTTTGCATTCTTTGGAAAAAAGAATATCCAAGTTTATTAAGTGATATTTTTCTTTTATTTATCTACTGTATGTATAGGTCTTAGAATTTCAGAAATCAGAGAGAACAAAATCAACCCTCTTATTTTACAAATGAAAGAACTCAGAGAGGATAATTGTCTTATCCAAAGGTATAGAAAATCTATTAGAATATGGTTTTTCCATTAAATGAGCTATTTGCTATTTCTTCTACTTATATTCGATTTGTTTTATTAATCAGATTATAAGCCTGCTGTTGACAAACTGATTTATACATCTACCTAAATTTCCACAGCATCTATTTTAGTGCTGAGCACAAATGTGGTCTTCTAGAAATACAAGTTGCCTAATTGATTTATTAGAATATCAGAATGTCATTCAAAAAAAATCAAGAAAAATTATATGACAAAAAAATGTGGCATTGCCCAAATCCCTCTTTAGAACACTTAAATTTTATTACCATGATAATTATTTTAAGTGAAATAACATTTTATATTCACTCTGTTTTTATATGAATGCATAAAGACAAAGTATTCAAGAAAACATTTTCCCAGAGTTCTGTTTGCTGTTTGAACCATGGTTTTCCCATTTGGAGAAATACTGGAAAATAAAGGTAATAAAGAAAAACTAACTTGGAAACATCTTTTCATTAAAGGGTATATAAAACAGGAGGGTCTAACTAATTCTCTTCAATAAAGATTAATTTATTTAATGGAAAGAGCATTAGGCTCAGAGTTGACTTTAGACCTAGTTTATCCATGAACTAGTTGTGTGATGTTGGGCTTCATGCAACTTTATGTGCTTTTATTTTCTCATCCCTACTATTTCTATGCAGAGCTCAGTGGGTAAAATAAGATAATAAAAGTAAAAGCACTTTTGAAATGATGAAAGTCTGCTGATGCTGAAGGTTCTATGTGACTATATGGACTCCTCTGTGCTTAGCAGCAAAAAAGAAAAGAAGTCATGCTTCAGCACCTATTAACTATTTAGAATCATAGATCTCAGAGGGAAAAGAATATTAAAGGTCTCTCTCTATGATGAAGTATCTTTTGTAACAGGTTTTCTAAAGTTGAAACATGTATCATTGGTGGTACCTGAGGTGACTTTAGATGGTACATGAGTGAATGTTTTAAGTTATGTGCTTATTTTAAAGAAGTTTAGAAAAAAAACACCAAGATATCAACCCTTCAATATGAAAGATATTATTGCTTTCAACAACATTAATTTATTTCAGCAAAAAGGTATTATTTTAATGTAAAACATTAAGACATGGTACATAAAATATGATAAATTCATGATACAAGTTTTTAACTGATGGAAGTTTAGGAAATACTTTTTTACAACCATCTGTGAAGTATAATGGCCACTTGGCCTCTGTTTGACAAATCCAGAGATAAAAAACTCACTGCTGGACCAGGAAGCTCACTCTATGTTTGGAAACCTCTGAACATCTTAAAATCCTGCTCTTACCTGTGTGAAATCCACTTCACTGTAGCATCCAACATTTGATCTTAATTCTACAAATTGAGAATCTGTAGAAGCTGGAGCAAGTCTAATTGTTTTTCCTCTCCACAGTCTCCACTCAGGGTGCCACCCTGTAGTAATGCCGAGCATCGCCAATTACCTTGGCCTCCTACCCCACTGCCCGCCTACGATGTCGCTGACTAACTAGGGCAGCAGAGTTGGGCTTTCATGATGCAGATGGCTAACACTAGCATTGTTTCAGTTTCCTAATTTTTTCTAGATCTCTTTATATATTTTTATTTGGGCCAATTCTATGTGGACTAATAATTTTCAACTAAAAAAATTTTATACAAGTTGGGAGAAACTTGTTCAGAAGGTTTGAATTTGCTTACTGTTAGATAATTGTGAATTTGTTAGCACTTCTAGGGGAGCAAGAGTCATCACAAATTTTAAAATGATTTTTCTGTGAGATATTTTTTACTCCTTTCAAAACTGCAGTTTGCTGTTTACTGAAGTCTGAAGGCAAGCCAACTTCCGTGTTCTACCATCTTAACGTCTTCTTTTATTTATTTATTTATTTATTTGAGACAGGATCTCACTCTGTCACCCACATTGGAGCACAGTGGCACAATTATAGCTCACTGCAGCCTTGAACTCTTGGGCTCAAGTGATCCTTCCTTCTGCCTCGGCCTCCCAAAGTGCTGAGATTATAGGTGTGAGCCACAGCACCTGGCCTCATTGTCTTCTAAGCTTGGTTTACATTGGGAGTTTTGTTTTCAAGCATGTCTCTATCATTTCTTTGGAGATGCCAATTCTATTAAGAAAAAAAGGGAGTTAGTTTAACTCTTTTTTATTAATATATCCGCATATTTTATTCCAAATCTCCTTCTTGGACTGAGACTTCTGAGACCTCATGAACGTAGCAGCTTTTCATTTCTTTCTGTGTGTGCAAAGGAACTCGATTAAAAGACTAATGCAAAGGAACAAAGGCACCACGCTGGTCATTTCACTGTCCACTTGAGGGGAGTATCCTGACTGGAGAGGCAGAGCTGATACCCCATGACTTGAGCTCATGAAGAAAGACCGAAGTTACAAGAAGTGGAATTAAGTAGCTTATTTCTGTCTGATCCACCTAGACCCACAACATCGTTACAATTCTGCCAATCCTGTGGCTGTCCTGAGGAAAGGAGAGCTGACCGACTTCCCAAAGCAAGTTCACAGGCCATCAAGGATCTCTAATAATCGTTGATCTCTTGTGAGTTTTTCTGGTGGAAGTCAGTTTCTCCTCTGGAAATATTATTTTAAAAAGAAAAAAATCTTAAACTTATGACTTAGAACAAGACAGTCAGTCCATAGTGGTGTTGTTAGAACTGGGGTGAACATCTGTTGTGTGCCAGAAGCCCAGCTGCAGAGGCTGGTTGGGATGTAATGACAGGTGAATGAAGACTAGAAGGGATGATGGACGAAGGGAGCTGGGAAACGGGCCACTGTACCACTCCAGGCCACTGGCCATCCTGTAATCAGCTTCATTGGATCCCACGCTACTTGGGGCCCTCAGCTATGGCTTAGAATTCAAACCTAGGTTACCTAGGGCTATCTGCCCTCTCTTCCTTGGGTGAGGCAGAGAGGCAGGTGAGATTACATTTAACATCTAATCTATGTAGATGTTAAAATTATTGGTTTACTCTCGTAAGACTTGGAAAAAAGTCTGAGTTGGATATCAAAGGTTTCTAAAATGTGTTAATCTGCATTACTCTTTCTCAATCTACTTTTCATTCTTTTTCTTTTAAAATGTTCCTTATCTCATGTAATGGCTAGCCACCCTGGCTAAAGACTTCAGTTCCTATAGTCGATTGCCATCCTTTGTCAAATCTATTTCGGAGAAGTCTCTTGATTGCACATCTTTCTCTGAATTCCCACATATATTTCCTTATTAGATTTCTCTAGACTGAATTTCTCACTTCAATAAATATTTCACACCTCTATCACACCTCTGTCTTTTAAAATACTAAAGCAATCAGATCAATTTTCTCTTCAAAATTATTCCATAACCCAGCTAGTGCAGTAAGACAATATTTTTTTCAAAATGTTAAAATATTTGAAAAAGAAGAAAAATGTATTATAGACCACACGACTGTGGAAATAGAATCCAAAAGCATTTGCAAATAACGTAATAGAACTAATAAATAAATTTAACATAGCTGATAGATATAAGATAAACATACAAAATCAATTATTTTTAATCTACCAGCAAGAAACAATAGGAAAAACATAAAAATGAGTCAATTTCATATTAACATCATGAAATTAAATAGTTAAGAATAGCTTTAATTAAAGATATAAATGATCTCTATGCTGAAAAGCTATTTTAATGTGAAGCATTACTGAGAGATGAAAGAAGACCTAAATACATGGTGAGACATATCATTTTCAAAAATTGGAAGACTCAATATTGTGATGACTTCAGTTCTCCTCAACTGATCTACAGAGTCAATGAAATTCCAAATGAAATCTCAATCGCATGTGTGTGGTTGTGTGTGGGAAAATTGACAATATGATTCTGGAATTTTACAGAATTGCAAAAATCTGAGGAAATACAAGATAATTTTAAAGAAGACAAACACCATTGGTGGATTTATACTACCAGATTTCAAGACTTACCATCATTCATTAAGATAGTATGTATCAGTGCAATGATAAACTAACAAAAGATCAATAGAACAGAATAAAAAATCTAGAAGTAGACCCACACATATAGGCCACTTAATTTAGAGAAAGATGCCATCACTGCAATAAGGAAATGATGGTCTTTACAATTAATGATGCTAGAACAATTGAATATTCATTCAGAATAAATGGATCTTGATCCCTCTCTCATGCCATATGGAAAAATTAATGTAAGATGGATTATAGACCTAAATATGGATTATAGACCTAAATATGTGAAAGGTAAAACAATAAAGCTTATAAAATAAATTTTATAGAAAATATGTTCATGACCTTAGGATAGGCAAAAATTTCTTAAACAGGATATGCAAAGCACTAACCATTAAAAAAAATTTTTGATAAATCCAACTTCATTAGATTAAGAATTTATGTTATTCAAAAGACACCATTAGGAGAGTGAAAAACAAGTAACAGACTGGGAGAGGGCATTTGCAATGCTTATGTGCAACAAAGGATTCACATATAGGATAAATAAAGAACTCATAAATTAGTAAGGAAAAGACAAACAACATATTAAAAATAGATAAAAGCTTGAGCAGACCCTTCACAAAAGAGTATTCTAATGCTAATCAACATTTCAAACAGTATTTAATATCAGGGAAATGCAAATTAAAACCACAAGAAATACCACTATAAATTACAAGTTTATTTTAAAAACAGCCAATATCAAATTCCAGGACAGACACAGATCAGCCAAAATTCTTATATGTTGCTGTGGGAATTTAAACTACTACAACCACTTTAGAAAACTGTTTTTGCAGTATCTTCTAAAGCTAAACATAATGACCTAGGACTCCCACTCTTTGCTATGTATGTATAAGAAATGGGTGCATATGTCCATACCATGATTTGTACAAAAATATTTATTGCAGCTTTATTCATAACAGCCCCAAGAAATAGGGGCTTTATTCATAATAGCCCTAGAAATAATCAAAACAGGAAAATGATGCTATGGACTGAACTGTGTATCCTCAAAATTAACGTTGAAGCCCTAACCCCCAATATAATGGTATTTAGGGATTGGTGATAATTTTGGAGATAATTAGGTTTAGATGAGATCATGAGGGTGAAGCCTCATGATAGCCTTAGTGACCTTATAAGAAGAGGAAGAGACAGGCACCAAGGGAAGGCCATGTGAGGACACAGTGAGAAGTTGGCCATCTGTAATCCAAGGAGAGAGCCCTCAGCAGACACTAACCCTGCTGGCATCTTGATCTTGCACTTTGCAGCCTCCAGAACTGTGAGAAAATAAATTTCTGTTGTCTAAGCCACTTAGTCTATGGCATGCTATTATGGCAGCCTGAGCTAAGACAAATGGCAAATACATTGTGATATATTTATACAAATGAGATACTACACAGCAGTAAAAATGAGTGAACTATTAATCCACACATGGATGGATTGCAAAGATGCTATGCTGTTGGAAAAAAGCCAGATATAAAGAATACACATTGTATAATGCCATTTATATGATATTCAAGAATAGGCAAAACTAATTCATGGTTATCTCTGGGAATGGAGAGGGCGTCACCTGGAAGGGGTATGAGAGAACCTTTGAGCTACTTCAAATGCTCTGTATCTTGATTCCAATGGTGGTTATATATTAAAATTCATTACACTCAGGATCAGAGGATTCTACATGAAAATATTTAGAAAACTCCCCATAGGTCCCCTCCTTTTTATTGCATGCCACACATAATGCATGCCCTTTATTGTTTTACTTTAAACTTTCTAGTTTTCAAGTTCATTGTGCTTCACCTGATGCATGTATCTTGTGTTCCAGGTGTGCTGCTTCTAAAGATTTGCACTTTTCAGCTCCACACTCTCATTCATTTTTATGAATGGTCCTGTCTTAAAATTTCCTTATCATTTCTGCCTGATGAAATTCTACATGCATTTTGATGTTCAGTTCAATTAGTGAATTCTTTTCTGATACTTCTAGGCAGAAATCATTCACTGTTAGAACATTGTTCGTATAACTATTAGGCATTTATTATTTTCTTTTGCAATTAGTTGCGTATGAATTTTCCCATTAGACTGTGAGCTTGAACCATTTGAAAGCAAGTACTATGTTTTAAAATTCATTTTTACATTTTAGGCACATAGCACTGCCAAAAACTATTTTAGTGCTTAGAATAATTAGCAGAACACACCTTCTCTTAGCTACTTCCTAGCTCCTGTAGCCAGAAGTGCTATAGAGTCTGCATTTACTCAAGTGGGCTGTCTGAACTTTGCTTCAAGCACCAAAAAGGAAGAGATTCTCAGTGTCGATTGGGCTTTAACTTCTTCCCTTCCATCACCAGAGCAGAACGTGGCTGATGGTGCAAAGGACACCTAATTGTCAGAGAGACTGCAGACCCAGCATTCTTGGAGAGAGCTGCTGCCTTATGCAACCATTCTCAGAATTAACAGGCACAGACTATACCTTAGTAGAGCTCTTTTTTTGTTTTTTGTTTTTCTTTGTTGTTGTTTTAAGGGGAAAAAGACTCATGTGCCAAACAATCTAGTAGAACAAAAGGAACTTCAAGGAAGTATGTGCACCGAAATTGGAGAAGGAAACCATCAGGAACAAAAAATAGCTTTTGGGACTGGTTACCTTTTTTCTTTACCAACTGTTTTTTCTTTTTCTGTTTCTGCTTCTTTGGACTTGCCTCATCATGATTTCTCTGTCCACTTCTATCATGACCTTTCAATTTTAGATTCACCATTAACTGCCTCACTCTGTCTATATCTCCTAATTCAAATTCCCCAAGGTGTCTCTGATGGTCCCAGCTCATCTTTTCCTGCCCAGTGATGACATAGGTCACTAACCCTTGTATCAGGCACTAAATTAAATACTTTTTCCATTTATTATCATATATTGATATTTGTATCAAGTACTTATTAAATAGAAATTATTCAAGACTCCAGTGGTCAAAACTGGTAAGCATACATTCCCCACTTAAAAAAATTATTTTGGGTTTATTTGGTTAGCAATTACATCTATATTAATGGATGTTAAACAACTGTTTATTAAGTTAACAACAAATACTTGTGTCCAGAAAATATTCTCCAGTCACTTTTGGAGATGTTATATGTACTTCAACCAAAGTGGAAACTCAAAAAATGTTGTTAGTTTGCCTGGAAATTCAAATGTGTTTTGCTCATCCTTAGCAAAATAGATTATCATACTCTTGTAAGGACTGTAAATAGCTTTAAAAATATCTCAATGACTCCCACACTTTAAATTTTCTTCTATTTTGTCTCTACAAATATTAAATGTATAGAGCAATAAAGGTAAGGACTGGACACATTTCTGTACATTTGGGTATATGTGTTTGCTATAGAAAAACCAAGCACCAGATTCAAAGAGTTATTTATATTTCTGGTGGCATGCTTGCTTTTTTAGTAGCTGGGATTTGGATACCTAAATAAATGCAGGTCCGTCATGTAGTTTTGTCATTTGGTTGAAATTTGATAAAATTATCAAATTTAAATGCAATTTTTACAAGGTGCATGAAGCATGATTTATTCTGTTTGCATTTTCCTTGAATGGGGCCTTGTCAAGCACTAGGTTGGGCTCAGCATCACTGAAAGCCAGCCCTCAATTCTAACTGCCCTCTACAAATGTAGGAGAGCAGCCAGTTTCAACACATGACCCTAGGAGTTCATTTGGGGTTTTGATGGTGGAGTGCAAAAAATACATATTTGTTGTTGGTGGTTGAGCATCTAAATTGGCATTTTCCTATATGTAATCTGGCTATATAAATTATATATGGATATTAAATTATTGGCACAAACATTCTCTATTTTGAAAAAACTAATTAAGTCTAAATGACTAATTCCCAGTTGCAGAGTCATGAACACAAAATATGATTCATGGAAGTAGGCATTGCTTCACATCCAAGACATGGTAACGCTTTATTTGTGTGTATTTAAGGAAGACAGTGGCAGAAGTTCATTTGCTGCACCTGTTACCAAAAGTTGTGAAGGCAAGGAAGAGTCTGGAATTGCCCACACATCATGCCCAGTGGCACTTCAAGAATGACCGCTGGTGCCAGCTCCACTCTGGCAAGCCTGCTTCTGCGGGCCTCACAATGACTCACACACAGTGAGTCCAGAGCATGAAGAAACTGAGAGGAGGGTCTAAAAGCCTCCATGGGAATCCAGGATAAACAAAGGAGGCTGTGGGGGTGGGAGTAAGGAGCTTAACTTTCCTTTCTGTTTTATAACAAGTGGTAGGTTTGCGTTTACGAATTTGAGAATATTTACACAGGGTATACATTATTCTTGTTTGTTATGATTCTGAATTTGAATCAAGGGCTATCTGCATCCTGCACATAATATTTCTAAAGCATTGACATTTTCTAAGAAATTCAGTGCTTAGGGCTTTATGCAAATCCTTGGTTCCTAGTGTTTGGAACTTTCCATCTGCTCTTCCCAGTGAGAAAGAAAATGTAGGGTAGACAAGCATTGCTTACTGAAACTGCTACATATATGCAATCCTGTTTTATTTTATTTCACTGCTCAGCATTTTTGTTTGTTTGTTTGTTTGTTTGTTTGTTTTTTTAACAGTATCCTTATTGCTCTACTTAGATGTCTTCTAGCCAAGGACAAATCTAGACCAATCAGATGCTCGGCTTTCAAATTTTAATCTTGAGTAGAAGAACAAATAGACGTTTATGGTTAGATTTTCTCTCTCGTGGTGGTGGGGTCCTCACCAGCCTTTCCCAGCCATGACACTACTGTGGTGGTTTCTGCTTCCTCACTTTGGAAGCTGACTTGTTTTATGTGCATTCTGAAGCATTGTTCTTTATCCTGTGGTACATTTTGAACCCCTCTCCACCTTCTGATTTCTTTCCAATACATTCTATGTCTGTAGTTTTCAACCAAAGAGATTTCACTGACATGTTACTTATAATTTCATTTTTAAAATTTCACTCAGAATGCAAATGATCACAAAGCAAGTGACATTTTAAAATAAAAAGCAAATCACTCATAAGTATTATACATTTATTGTTAATAACAAAGCATTTATAATTATCTCGCAATTGTTGAAACAAACATGTGTCAGATAACCATTGTTAAAAAATGCTGATATCTGACCTTAGAAGCTACCACCTACTGGCAGCTACCAGCTAATGGCAACCTGTTTCAAACCTTACACTTAGATGGTCTCTGAGATGCCTTCTAGCTCTAGGATTTGAGAATCTGTGACAACATAATTATACCATTTGTAGGAACCTACTGAGGGTGGAGAAGATTCTATTTCATGGAGCCTTTGGCTAAGCTGAAATGAGAATTGGAGGAAGGGGACCAGGGTGTATGTAGGAAAGGAAGGAGGAGGAACTCAGGGACCAGTCTGGAGTAGGTTGAAGCAGAATAGCTGACTAAACCAAGTGGTGAGTCATTAGCTCTGGGCAGCCAATCTATAATTTGACCAGTGGACTAAGGAGATGGCCTGGTATGCAAAGCTCTTTTTAAGCAAGGAATAATGGTCATTAGCAAAGACAAACCCTCCTTTCTCTTGGGCATATTAATAGTGAAATTTATGAAGTATAATATTCAGGTGATAAGGAGAATGTAGTTGTTAGCAGAGGCCATGAAAAGTCAAAGCTTTGAATAAACTGAAATTAGAAGTAAGCAGAAACCACAAAGTGAAAATAACGGTAGGTAAAATAGACCCGAAGACTTGCATTTCTGGCAACCTTGTAAACTAGACAACCTGTAAATCTTTCTGTGTCACCTGGAAATGCTGGATACGATACAACAAATATCCATTTAAATGCCAAACTGAGCTTTCAAGCATATATACATACACCTATGCATACATACATATAGCATACATCTATGCACACATAAAAGAAATCTCTAGAAGCTAGAACCCAAGACGAAAATGAAAACCAGAGCAGTAAGAGGGAGTTTACATCAGGATTGCCAGGGGTATTTTTCAATCTTAGTAGCTAAGGACTTGGCTTTTATGCACCCTTGGAAATAGGATATTAAGCTTCAAGTTACCTCAGGATAGAAGTTCTGAGTCTTCTGACTAAAGCCAGGGCTACAACCTCAATGAAATGGTGAACCAGAAAAAAACTGCTGGTCAGCACAGGGAGATGACGTGGGGGTTTGTCTGTCCTGCCCTGGGGTCAGTGTAGGAAATGGGTCTCCTTGGTTATTTGTACCCATGAGCCTTCTGCTCTGTGATTTTGAGATTTGAATTCATTCTTCCTGTGGGATCTGGAAGGCAAAAATTGTGAAACTATTTTTTAAGAGAAATTATATCTATTTTCTATAATAACTTTATGATAATCGCTCAATTTTACAGTAATATAAACATAACACAACTCTTCTCAATGTTCTCTGAAGATAAGGTCACAACCAGATCACACACACATGCAGGAAACAATCCACCAAGAGGAAAAATCAGCAGATCACAAGAAATTTGAGGAATAGACCAATAATAACTTCAAATAATAAAAATTTTAAAGAAAGACTACATGTGTTTTAAAAAGATAACAAAAGGTAAGGTATAAAAATGAAATAAGGATTGAATTCTATCCAAATAGATTAGGTAAACTGTGAAGAAATGTCAGGAACTTTGAAGAGTTTTTTTGTGGTTATTTTTTCCACTTTTCATGAATGTAGAAAAGCAATGGTCTAAAAGTAGCCACGGAAAAGGGGGAAGAGGAGAATGCAAATATTGTCTTTGTGAAGTTTTGGTAAACACACTGGGAGAAAATGAGCACCCATCATGTCAAAAGGCTTTGGGGCAAGAGCATGATTTTAATATAAGACAAGATTGTAGAGGAAGTGTTTTTGGAATACGGGAATGTGGAATTTATTTTAATGAGAAAATGTTTTCAAAAGGCACATTGAAAAGAATTAGCAGGGAGGTTAATTAAGACCATGGAAATAATATTACGTGTGCGCACCCAGATGGCCAGAAGGATCTGCATTCTTTCTGAAGGCTCAGCGTGGCCAGGTGAGAAGAATGACTGTGTTGTTTGTACTTGAAGTGACATGTATGTATGCATCTGAGGTTTCAGTTGGTGTCATAGGATGTTAGCATGCTGACATTGCTTTTCTTTAAACAGGATCATAGTGCTCTGAAAAGAAATTTCTTCATGTGGTGCTACGAAGACACATAATAACAATGATATCATGCTGGAAACTCTAATACATTCTTCATGCAATATTTCATTTAATCCTCACCTCAAGCCCGGAATATAGATACTATTATGATCTGCTTTCATTTATAAGAGAATAAAGTCTTAGAGATTTTAAGTAGTTTGACCAATAAGTTAGGGACATTACCTTTGCGCTATTTCAAAATATGAAAAGGAATTAGGTAGTCAGAGAAATAAAGAAAGCAAGCTACCTTGTGCCTACCATATGTATGAAAGCACAGAGGAAAAAACATTGTGTGTCTTGTAATCTGATATGATCAGAGGAAAGGACCCAGGTGGGAAGGCTGTGGAGGATGAAGCAGATACATAGCCAGGAAGCAAGGATGGCGAGACTAGTGTGCTGACCCGAGTTTTCTCCTAAGAACCAATAAAATTCTCTATAAAGGAAAGGACTATAGTCTTATTTCCATTTTAGGGCAGTCACTCTTGTAGTAACATGGTGGCTGGACCTGCCAGGAACTATGCCAGGAGACCAGTCAGATTTGCAATAACCTAGGCAAGAAGCATTTCACTGAGACATGAATGAAGCAGAGTTATTAAATAGGAGGCAGAATCTATGATATCCAGGAACTGATTGAGTATGAGAGAGGGAGAGAGAAAGTGTGTATGTGTGTGTGTGTGTGTGTGTGTGTGCTGTGTGAAGAAGTTGAGAGCCGGGAGAAGGGCCTAAGTAGTGACTGAGAAGATGGATGGTGATTCCATTCCATGAAACAGAGAATGAGAATTCAGTTTTGATTCAGTCAAATTTGGGTTTTCCTTTGCAATATTAAAATGTTGCAGATATGAATTTTGAGGCCTCAAATTTAGTTGTGCAAAACAACAAGGAAAAGTAACTAAAATTTCATCAACACACTGTAACAGTGTCACGTTTGGGCCTCCTAGTTGAGAGGCTTCCCTTGGGTGGCTTCTCCCCCCGTCCGATTCTTGTCAAAGATGAGTCCTACGCAGCCTCTGATGTTCCAGCAGTTTATTCTGGCTGTGCTTTTACAAGACGGAGAGCAGAAGTGGCCCAGTGGCATGGGCCACATACAGTCAGGGGTCAAGTGATTGTCTGGCTGGTTTCCATTTGGAGACCACTCTCAGGGGGTGTGAGATTCTTCTCCCCTTTCTTACACCTGTATCCAGTCCAGGTCAAGTGTTTATTTCATAAAGAGAGTTTAAGCTATTCTTGTAAGGGGAAGCTTTGTTTTGAGGTTGATAAGAATTGTATCTGTGCAGAGATGGCCTAGTCTCCTGGAAATCCTCAAGGCAGGTTGTATCACACTGCTAAGTGACACACAGCGTCGACCCTGCGAGATATTTGAGTCACTTATAGTCACCATGTGTCTCTTCTGGTATAGTACAATTAGTTACCTATTGCTGAGTAACAAGTTACCCCCAAACTTAATGATTTATTGAGGTTTATGCCATTCAACATAAGCCTTATTGTATGATCAAGTGGTTTTCTGAGGCGATGCTTTAGCTCTTTTATTACGTCTTAAAATATTTTATAGTCACATCCTCAGCTTTATCTTTAGACCATGTCTTTCTGATAGTATCTTAGAGATGACCTTCATCCAGGAGCCATTTCTTAATTTTTTAATTTTAGCCATTTGTAGAAGTTGGGAATATTCAACCTCAATAATTCTTGGCTCCATTTTCTTAACAGTTCTTCCTTTAGCTTATCTCTCTTGCATTCTATTATAATATATGCATCAAGAAGAAATAAGGGGAAAAATTGAAATCATTCCCATTTCCAACTAGAACTAGACAAGGATGCCCACTATCTCCTCTTCCATTCAACATAGTGATTGAAGTCCTAGCTATAGCAATCAGGCAAGAGAGGGATATTAAGGGCATCCAAGTGGGTGCAGATGAGATCAAACTCTCGCTTTTCACAGATGATATGATATTATACCTAGAAAACCCCATGAATTCCTCCGAGAGACTCCTAGATTTGATAAATGAATTTGGTAAGGTCTCAGGTTACAAAATCAATATCCACAAATCAGAGGCTTTCATTTATGCCAAGAACCATCAAGCTAAAGCTCAAATCAAAACGCAATTCCTTTTACTATAGCCCCAAAGAAAATTAAATATCTAGGAATATATCTAACAAAAGATACAAAAGACTTATACAAGGAGAACTATGAAACGCTAAAAAAAGAAATTGTAGAAGATGTAAACAGATGGAAAAATATACCTTGTTCATGGATTGGTAGAATCAATATCGTTAAAATATCAGTATTATCTAAAATCATCTACAGAATTAATGCAATCCCCATCAAAATACCACCATCATTCTTCACAGATCTAGAAAAAATAATTCTTCGCTTTGTATGGAACCAGAAAAAACCACCTATAGCCAAAGCATTCTTAAGTAAAAAGAACAAACTGGGAGGCCTCAGTCTTCCTGGCTTCAACCTGTACTATAAAGCAATAATAATTAAATCAGCCTGGTACTGCCACAAGAACAGAAGCACTGATGTTTGGAATTGGTCTGAGATTCCAGAGATGAAACCATCTGCATATGGTAACCTAATCTTTCATAAAGCAGACAAAAATATACAATGGGGAAAAGAATCTATCTTCAATAAATGGTGCTGGGAAAACTGAATATCTACATGCAGAAGAATGAAGCAGGATCCCTACCTCTCACCTCTCACAAAAATCCACTCAAGATGGATAACAGACTTAAACCTAAGGCATAAAATCCTAAGAATCCTAGAAGAAGACATTGAGAAAACCCTATCTGACATTGGGCTAGGCAAAGAATTTTTGAGGAAGGCCCCCAAAGCAATCACCGTAGTAACAAAAATAAACAAATGGGATCTGATCAAACTAAAGCTGAGCTTCTGCTCAGCCAAAGAAACTATCATTAGAGTGAATAGACAACCTACAGAATGGGAGAAAATATTTGCTCTCTACACTTCCGATAAAGGTCTAATAACAAGAATCTATCTAGAACTCAAAAGATTTAACAAGAAAAAAAGCAAACAACTCCATCAAGAAATGGGCAACAGAAATGAACAGAAACTTTTCCAAAGAAGACAGAATAATGGCCAGCAAACATATAAAAAAATGCTCAACATCTCTAATCATCAGAGAAATGTAAATCAAAGACACATGAGATACCACCTAACCCCAGTGAGAATGGCCTGTATCAGGAAATCCCAAAACAACAAATGCTGACGAGGATGTGGAGAGACAGGAACACTTTTACATTGCTGGTGGGACTGCAAATTAGTGCAACCTTTGTGGAAAAGAATTTGGAGATACCTCAAACAGCTAAAAATAGAAATACCATTTGACCCAGCAATAGCATTGTTAGGCATCTACCCAAAAGAGCATAAGACATTCTATTATAAAGACATCTGCACTCGAATGTTTATGGTGGCACAATTCACTATTGCAAGGACGTGGAATCAACCCAAGTGTCCGTCAATTCAGGAGCGGATAATCAAAATTTGGGATTTGCTCACAATGGAATATTACTGAATTCTAAGAAATGACAGCGAACTAGCACCATTTATGCTATCCTGGATTAAGCTTACGCCCGTTATCCAAAGTGAGGTGACACAAGATCAGGAAAATGGGCTCCACATGTACTTGCCATAAAATTGGTACTGACTAATTAAAACTATGGTGCTCAAATGGTGGTAGTGCTCACCAGGGATTCGGGAGTGGGAGGAGACCCACATCTTAGGGATATGGCAAGCACTGTGGAGGAGGAGGGCTTACCCCTAACCCTTCTAAGAGAGGCAAAGGTATAAAATGCAACCAAAATGTCAAAATAACAAAAATCATAACAAAACAAAACCAAAAAAAAACGTTTATTGGGTGGCGGGCAGGTGGTGGGGAGGAGGGGATGGGTGTATACTTACATAATGAGTGTGATGCACACCACCTTGAGGATGGACACGCTTGAAGCTCTGACATGGTGGGGGAGAGGGGGAGGGATGGCAAGGGCAATATATGTAACCTTAACAATATTTGTACCCCCGTAATATGATGAAATAAAAAGAGAAAAAAAATTTGAATGAATTGGGCTACAAAGTTTTGCCTTGTCCTCCACGTTCACGTGACCTCTTGCCAACCTACTACCACTTCTTCAAGCATGTCGAACACTTTTTTGCAGGGAAAACACTTCCATAACCAGCAGGATGCAGAAGATGCTTTTCAAGAGTTCATGGAATCCTGAAGCATGGATTTTTATGTTACAGGAATAAACAAACTTATTTCACATTGGTAAAAATGTGTTGATTGTAAAGTTTTTCCTATTTTGATTAATAAAGATGTGTTTGACCCTACTTATATTGATTTGAAATTCATGGTCCGAAACTACATTTACTTTTGCACTAACCTAATAGTCTATTTTACACTTTCCACATTACCACAGGTAGCAGCGTTGCTAAACTTCCTGCCACTTCATAATAAGGATCCTCTTTCCTCTAGTTTCTAATACCATTCTTCTCACATTGTTGAGAAAGATATATAAAGCTTTCAAGTTCAAGACTGCAAAAAACTCAGTGGGACTATTGCAGACCTTTTCATCTTGGACATGTTGTATCTAGGGGAAAGAATATAACCCTGACCACTTATCCTGCTCTGTTAGGGCACTGGTAGGAAACATCTGGTACACTGAAAATACTAATTTGAGGAGACTGATAAATAGACTATTTATAAAGATGTGGGCACATTTGGGGAAAGCAACAGGGATTTGCAGGAATTGCTCTTGCAGGGCTAAAAGCAATGGAAGCTGTTACCACCCCTAGGCCTAAGGGGCAAGTCAGGAGAACAATTACATGAGGCTGGGGAGGGTCTCACAACGTCACAACTTCGTCCTTCTTTAGGGAGGTAGTCAATCTGCAGTGACAGGGCAGAGAGGAAGCCTGGGGAATAAGTCCCCAGTGTCATTCTCTTCTTTCCCTTCTGTTAATATCCTTCATTAGTTCAAACCAATTGGGAGTCAAAGGAGAAGGAAATCCATTGATTCACTCCTAGAGCTCAGAGACAGGCTCCTGGAACCCAGAGCAAGGTGGAGAAGGACAGAAAGTAGATCTGGAGGAGTAAATGCACAACATTCAGCACACAAGGCTACACCCAGGAAATAAAAGGCGAATCCTATGTCCCAGTGGTTTCAAAGTGTGTGCACTAACCAGCATCATTGACATTACCTGGGACTTGCTAGAAATGCAAATTAGGCTCCACCCTTAACCTGTTAAATTAGAACCAGTAGTGTGGACACAGCAATCTGCAGCTTAGCAAGTCCTCCAGGTCACTCTGATGCATGCTAAAATATGATACAGTATCATCACCTATACTCTAAAATGTGCAATACCTGTATGAGGTGTGTAATTCTATCTCCCCCACCAGATCATCGCCCTTGGGTCTCATGGCCTCCTTGGCCCTGGGGTTGGAGGGAGGGTGCAAGATTCCTATTCAGGGATACTTATCAATGCAGCATCAATCTGGCTTCCTCTTCAACTCTCACCCTTCTCTTTGCAGTCCAAGGATCCTTTAAATTGATTGTTTATATAGTCACTTTATTAACCAGAGCTATTTTTTTTAAGCAAGGCTATATAAGGCCTTGCTTTTTGATTATAAAAATGTTTTGAGTTACAAAACTTTTTCTTGCTCTTGTCTCTGCTATAAGTTACAAAAATTTAATACTTTTAATAAGGACCAAGCTTTGGTCTGATTCATTCAGCTGGAATGAGGACACAAAATAAAGTTTAAGGGAGGAGAGCCTCTTTTTTTATTCTGCCATATAATCTTTAATCTTTTTTCCAGAGGCAAAAATTCTAAAAAAAACCAAAAAAACAAAAAACCCACTCTAGCTATTTCCTAAAGAAGATTAAAGGACACAAATTAAGAGAACTAGCGAGGCCAAAAAGCACAATATGAAATTATTAAATATGATGCTACACCACTATTGCAGACATGATTAGTTGTTGCTTGAATATATTATGGAGCTTGGGACAGAGATTTGGTTTCTAAATCATGAAGTTCTTCACTTTAACTCTAAGGTATATGCTCTTTGAAAAGGAAAAAAAATTCAATATTTATTTATTTCAAATGTAATATATAGATTTTAGTTAATGAACTATGGCGTAAAAGGAACATTGACTACATTTGCCTAACTGAAACATACTGATATGAATAAAAAATTAATCCACTTTGAATGGGGTTGCAGGGAGGGTGCAAGAGTCCAGAAGAGGGCCACTTCCTTAAGGCAAAGTCTGCAAAAAATATTGTCTCAAGAAATAATTCAGAAATGAATCAAGTAAAGATATCCAAGTCTACAGGCACCTCTTCAGATCTTAAGGAGGAAATGGATTTCTTTGAGTGAGGGAAGTATGAGTACTCCACGCCTAATGGGTTATTCTTTAACTGGAACAGCAAGAACAGAGGGGAGGGAGAATGGCACAAAACAAGCTGGGAAGAAATATTACTATTACTGAGAGTGACCCCAATTCCTTTACCTATAAGATAGCAACAATGAGTGTCCACTTACAGAGTTGTTGTGAGAACTAGGTAGCTTAATACTACATGTAATGTGGTCAGCTTGACAGACATAGCAGGAACTCAGCCAATATTAGCTGTAACCACAGTGCATTGTGATTAAGAGTATGCACTCTTGCACTAGGTAGCCCAAGCTCAAATCCCAGCTTTGCTGCTTATCAGGGATATGAACTCAAACAAGTTACTTAATCTCCTTGTGTATAAATTTTCTCAGTGGGGATAATAATAGCACTTACCCAATAGGGTTATTGGGAAAGTTTAAAATTTTACAAGGGTCATTGATGTGTTATTTTTATTTATTAAAATCAAATAATGCATATTGTTGAACATTTCAATGTTTTGACATTTACCATTATAAACAATGCGATGAATATTCTTATAACTAAATCGTTAGACTCATTCTCTGAGTAGAAATAGAATTACTGAGTTAAAGATGCATTGTTTACTGGTTTTTATTTTTATTACTAAAATATTCTGGAAGCATTTATTCTCTCACCAATAATGTATAGTTGTCCATTTCCTTGTATTCTCACTTTTATCAAATATTTTAAAAATATTTGCTAATGTGTAGGTAGAAAATGTGAATGTCTTATAGAGAACTCCCCCTACTCCATTGGCTAAGTAATTTTTAAAGGTGTCAACTAAACAAAATCTTAGATAATTTGACAACTCTATCTAGGTTCTTGCATTCTCAGTTCCCTAAGTCTCTCAAATTTAAATAACCCCTGGAGGTGTCATTTTTAAAAATGATATAGTTTTAGCTAAGATATCTTGAAGAATTTTGAGAAAGATATGCCTGTTTTAAGAAGAGCCAATAGATATTTATTTCTTCTTATACTCAGGTAATAAAGAAAAAAAATTAAGTTTTCTGGCCTGAACCTAGAGGGCCTAACTGAAATCTGTAAAATTCTTTGATTTAGTTTCTAAAGAAATACTATAATGATATCTTTTCCCTACAGAAAATGTTTTTTAAAAACATTTTTAAAAGTACAAAAGCCTTTAGTAGTTCAGTTTCGATAAGCAGAAAGTTAGTTCAGAAGCTCAATCCAAAAGTATTCTTAGTTTTTACTTGCCAAAAAGATCAGATTAAATATCGCATAAGAATAGGCTTTCTTGGAAGATTTCTGGTTCAGGACTTCCTGGCTTTGGCATGAAACAAGGACACCACAATACAACAAGTAGTTGACTCAGAACTGGAGGGTGAGCGGTACCTAGAAGTCTAAAATCAAAATACTGTCTGCATCTTCTATTTGAATAATTCATAAGGATTTATTTTTATCTATCCCTACACCAGTATCAAATTTAAATAACATTTTCTACCTAATGATTTTAGTTTAACAATAAAAAAACTTAATGTCTTAAGTATACTTTTATTTGCAGTTTGCCTAAATGCCATTTTTCAAGAAACAATCGTTTGTCCTTAAGTAGAATACATTCCCTTTAACCGCCTCTTCATTACATTTTTTTCATGCTTCTGTGTGGTATAATTTTTGCACTTTAAATAGTACACTATTAAGCCATGGTGAGTGTATTTTTGACCATATCATACCTATGGGTATTTGGTTTTTAAACATAATATGGTCTCTTAAAAGGTCTGGTATTGAGAAAACAAATTTAGAATAAAATTACTCTCTTAACCATATCCCTAGAATGGTCTGAATTCTAGCTGTGGATAAATCCTAGTTACTTTAGAAGTTACTTCTCCCCATTAGACCAGCCATCCCAGTAATTAAGACTGGCCAGTGCATTGCGGGTGACAGTTCTTGCCTTGATTTACAGGAACTCGGAATTAAGGACTTTTTAATGAAGACTGCTGGTCGAGTATTTCCCATCACATCCTAGTGCCTCCGAGTGCCACAAAGATTATGCATTTTAAATTTGATGCTTACAAATTTTAATCTATACTAGATATTTATAATTTTTTTCTAAATTTTAAATCAATTATATCTTAATTACTTGCTTTAGAATTTTTTTCCCAAGTGAGATAAGCAAGTCTGAAAAAGCTACATTCTGTGTGATTCCAATTATATGACAGTTTAGCAAAGGTGAAACTATAGAGACCATAAAATAATCAGCGAATGCCAAGGGTTCAGGGAGGGAAGGGGAAGAAATGAATAGGTGAAGCAAAGAAAATTTTTAGGCCAGCAAAACTATTCTGTATGATACTGTAATGGTAGATACATGACACTGTGTATTTGTCAAAACCCATAGAGCTTTACTCCAGAAAGGGTAAAACTTAATGTATGAAAATTTTTAAACAGTTATTTAGGAAGAATATTCCCAGGAAGGAATGGGGACTGTAACAGGAATGTCTGTGTATTATAAATGTGAAAAAACCCCACAAAAACCTTATTGAAGAGAATGAGGGCAAAAGATTCTGACCTTGGAAATGAATCTGTAAGACAAACAGTAAAAGGGACTGCACATAAGCACTATACTCTGGTTGATAAAGTTGTTTCTCATGGGGATACAAGTAAATAATTCTTAGACTGCTATGCATGTCAATGGAATTGAAAATTTAAGCACATGAATGACAAATGGTAAGAGCCAGATCTCTCCTTCTTGTAGTGGTAAGCTACGGATACACAAGCGGAAGAGGCTAGCATGATGTAGTGATGGCTTAGAGTTGAAGACAATCAGTATGAACTCATGTTTAGCTTGATATAGATATAGGTGGTTACATATAGAAATATTTATAGATATTTATATAGAGAGAGGTTGTATGTGCATAAATGTGTATATATACACATTTTTTTTTTTTGGTTCTGTCAGTGAAGAGGCCTAGAAACAAAAATACTCGAGTAGTGAAGAACTTTCTGAGTGCCCACATCTTTGTTTCTAACGCCTTTCTCCAATAAAAGAAACCAGGGCTCCTTGAAGAAATGACTGATTCCAAGGCTGGGGAAGGAAATATACAAAATAAGCCTGGAACATCTTGTAGTGCCAGAAAGTAAGGAATTACTCAAAACCAAAACAGAACACATCAGTGGAGGTATGTCAACGAAGTACAGGAGTCAACTGAAAGAGCCAATGGCCAAAGCTGGAACAATTTTAGCAATAAAATAAAGTAGTATTGGCTTATAACCCAAAGTATAAAATGTCATGTATACGTGACGTGTCCTTAGTTCATACTTATATAAATAAATGATTGAATAAATTAATAAATGTGGGAGAAGAGACAAATCTATGCAGAAAAATTCCAGATTGTTTGTATAAATACTCCACCCTAATGGAGGGGCAGCATAAATGGCCGTTCCTTAAGAATGGTCTGTGCACAGTGATTTTCTTCAATAGAATACAGTGTGAGGAGAAGGCTGGGGGAAAGAGTAACTTTACAGTTAAGAAACCTGACAGATTCTACTTCAGCCAGGTGATCAAGGCCAACAGCAAAGATCATAAATCATGTCGATAGATGGTTTTTACCTTTGATGTGACATGATGAAAACGACACTTGACCTTCATGATCTTCCTCCCCCAAACTCAAAACCCATCTTATCATGAAAAAAACATTAAACTAATTCCAATAGGAGAGCATCCTGCAAATAACCTGACCAGTACACCTCAAAACTGTCAAGATCATAACAAATAAGAAAAGTCTGAGAAACTGTCACAGCTAAGGAGACGTGGCCAGTAAATGTAATGTGGCATCTCAAATGAGATCTTGGAACAGAAAAAAGACATCAGATAAAAACTTAAGAAATCTGGATAAGCTATGTTCTTTATTTAATAATAACATGTTAATATTGGCTCATTAATTTTGCCAAATGTACCATACTAATGTGCGTAAGGGGAAATTGGGTGTGTGGTTATGGGAACTTTGTACTGTATTCTAATGTTTCTATAAATCTAAATCTATTCTAAAAAATAAAGTTTATTTAAGGAAAATTACACATGTAGTGTATGGTATGCTTGTCTTAAAATCACATTAAAATAATAGAGAAGTATGGAAAGTATAAAATGAAAGCTCCTCAGCCTCTCTTCCAGCTTCAGTCACTAGAGAGAACAATATTAACAATTTGGTTAATCTCTCATTGTATCTATTTTTCTAAAAATTTTCTGAGCACATATCAATGTATATGTGCGTGTAAGCATTGCTTTTCTCACAGTAGTGGGATCACATTAAGACATATTTTATAATTTGCTGTTCTTATTTAACAACATAATATGGGCATTGTTCTATGAGATGTATAAACATATACTTTATTCTTTTAATGACGGATGATATTATGTATTAGGTATGGACTATGTTTATATTGTTTCTAATTTTTGTCTGATAGAACTAATGATACAGTTAGAACTAATGACACATCAGTCCATTGTTTAAAATGAAAGTTCAAAGAATTAACAAATTTTCTAATTTTTTTGCACTATGATCTTGGAGTTTTATGTCTTTTTTTTTTTTTTTTTTTTTTTTTT
>VBSM01000361.1:80020769-80086303 GCA_008086735.1 Cheirogaleus medius
CGTATAGAGGGAGTTTTTTTTTTTTCCTAAATTCCTAAAAAAAAAATTCTCTCAATTTTTTTGTCTCAATAACATCACTTATTACACAGTCCATTTTCCCCCTAGAATTTGAAAGGTAACCTTTTAAACATACTAAATTCTTATATAAGCATGGAATTTACTACTATCTTTGTTTTATTCTATTATTTGTCTATTCCTTAATCACTATTGAAGTCTTAATTAATGTAGTCTTACAGTATGTTTTAATAGCTGATAAAATGATTTCTTCCTTTTGTGAAATTATTGTGTTAGATAAAATTAAGGATTAATTCTTTGAAAATTATTTTACATGTGTCCTCCTTCTCGTCATTTCTCTTCTTCCTCCTACTCCTCCTCTTCTTTTTCCTCCTCCTCCTCTTCCCACTTCTTCCCCTTCTATTCCCTCTCTTTCACTTTTTTTGTTAATTTTGCCTGGAAGTTTCTGTTGCATTGTTTGCTTTGTTTTCTAATTTTTGTGGCTGTCATTTTGAATGAAATATTTTTGTAAACCTTTTCTCAAGCAGAACCATTGCTATGAAGAATTTACAAAAGCTATGGATTTAGTATTTGTAATTTAACTAACTACCTTACTGAGAGATGTTTCATTAGTTCTTCTACTTGAATTTTCTATTTGGAAAATGGTATCAAATTCAAATAAAGAAGATAATTAACTCTGCCCACAGAGTTATGGCAAAAATCCCATGCATAAAAAGAGTATTATCCCAACATTTACTCAATTTACATATTTCTTTTGAGGTTGTTAATTTGATCCATTAGTTGTTATTTTAGTGAAACATAATACATTAAAACAATAGTATTCATTTATGTTTATAATTATGATGAATTTTTTTCTGAATATAGCATGAAATCAGTTACTAAACCAACAGATGACTCTTTTATATGAAAACTACATTCTGATTAAATATAAGTGTTTACAAATGTTGGGCCAGAATTATGTAAATGATTTTAAACTTATATACCATTTTGTCCTGAGACAAGGGTTTGATTGTTATGGAAAAGCCTAAGAAATCAAACTAATACATTATCTGACTAGAATACAAGCACACTGACAAATACAATCTCATTTCATCCTCATAATGACCTTTTTAGTTTGATATTATTATTCTCTATTCTTCATAATTGCCTAACAATCAGGTTCAGATAGAGAAAAAGTCAAACATCTCTTGATCCACGTGTAACTTTCTTTTTTTTGAGACAGAGTCTCACTCTGTTACTCAGGCTACAGTGCTGTGACATCAGCCTAGCTCACAGCAACCTCTAACTCCTGGGCTCAAGTGATCCTCCTGCCTCAGCCTCCCGAGTACCTGGGACTACAGGCATGTGCCACCATGCCCGGCTAATTTTTTCTATATATTTTTAGTTGGCCAATTAATTTCTTTCTATTTTTGGTAGAGATGGGGTCTCACTCTTGCTCAGGCTGGTTTTGAACTCCTGACCTTGAGCCATCCACCTGAATGGGCCTCCCAGAGTGCTAGGATTACAGACGTGAGCCACCACGCCCGGCCCGCGTGTAACTTTAATTCATATAAATCTGGAATGGTTTTATGCTTTGAGTGAAGGCAATAAATCTTCATTTGTTTAAGACTTTAAGGCAGGGGATCTACTCATATGTTTTAGAGTCAAATTGCTTTTGTTCTTCCTTTCTCAGCATTTAGAAACGAAGTTTGCAGTGGGAACAGGGTAGTCTAGAGATCAAAGAGAGAGAACTGAGAGCAGGGCAAAAAGGAAACAGGTGAAGAGGGACAAAATAGGGAGCAGGCTGTGAGAAATTCCAACTCAGGAGCTGCTCAGGAGGACAGACCTGCTAAGACATGAAAGGTGGGTCTTGATAAGCAACTACAGGCGGGTGAAAATATGTGTAGATGGCTGGGTAATGGTGGGTGACATTCGATTCAGACAAGCTATGAGTTAAATTTTGAGATGGAATGTCTCAAATTTACTGCTAATGATGCTGAAAGTCAGACAGAACTGCAGTTTGGGAAATTATTTATGTTGCTGCTCCCATTAATAGGGTAGCATGTAGAATTAATTACACCTCCCTCCAAATGATATTGAAACATTTCAGCCAGAAATATTGCTTCCTTGTAGGTGTCAACACTGATCCTCTGACATCTATTTCCCTAAGACACTTTTGTCGACTCTTCTAAATAGTGTAATAAGTGATTTCTTGGTGTTGAATAAACACAATGTGCCTATTAATCTGAAGACAGATGTTACTGATATTAGTTATTGAATAATACGTATTCAAATGTATCTTGAAGTATGCATATTGGATAAAATGCGGTTTTTATAACAGTTTTTCACAAAGTACATTTGTGTTCTTAATGTATTTTAGTTTTAACATTGGGGCCAAAATGGGTGTCAAGATCTTCTAAAGAAGAACTTCACCTAGAAAGCTTCACTCTTGAAAATTGAGGGGAAAAGGTGTAATAGGAATACATAGACTTTATAGTGAAAAAACATTTGACAAGACATGTCATTAGAAAGTACAAGTAGGATGTAGAAAGCAGGGCTATAAGTAGAACTGGGCATCTAGTTTGTCAATCACTAAATAAGCATTTGCCAAGTACTGCCAGGCACATAAAAACTTCCATGGATACTACTGCAACCATATAATTACACCCATTTAGGAAATTAGACTAATTGTCTTCTAGTCTCCTGTGTGTGTGTGTGTGTCTATGTATGTGTTTATCTGCTTGTATATGTGTGTATACATGTGTGTGTCTCTCCATGGGAACATTGACTAAGTGACAGTAGTGTTCTTTCTTTTTTAGCATGTTATTATGGGGATATGTACAAATATTAGTGGTTCAGGATGATGAGATAATATTAATATATAAGCATGGCCTGTCATTGTCAGACACTGCTTGGTTAAAGGTAGACAAAAGGAGTCAGGTTTGGAGGGACTGATACCCCAAACTAAAACTACCATAAGAATTGGTCAGATGGTGAAGGGGCAGATTCAATCCTATGTTCTGAGAAGCTGTCCAGTCCAGGGAAGTAGAGTTAGTAACAATTCTGTCGTCAATCAATTCTGACAAGTCAGCATCCAGGTGTCTCACCTGGAGTGTGAGTCAGAGCCTACTAAGGATTAGCGTCAGCAGTTATGGAACCTTAGCTAAGAAAAGGGGCTCAGGTTCAGAACTCCTTTCCATAGCATAGATGCCGGCCAGAGCTAAGAAGACAGTCAAGCAAGAGATTCAGGCACAAGAAACAGAACCAAAACTCAAATCTCAGAACCAGACCAAAGCAGCAGAACTGCAAAAGTGACTTGATGTTGAGTTCCTGAAAAATTACTTCTTTCTGATTAAATACTTAGGGTCAGAACTGGCCTTAGAGATGTGATGTGGTCTAAGCATAAAGCATGGAGATTCAGTTGAGGGGAGAGGAGGAATGGTGAGATCCAATCAGGGGAAAGTTTGAATTTTAGATTTTTTGTTGTTTGCTTACATATCAATATGTGATGGGTGGCAAATTCCATTTAGAGATGCACAATTCAATTACATATTCAATTTTGATGTTTTTGGAACATAGTTTACAGGTTTCAGCAACACATTTATGCTTTCTTCATAAAATAAATTGGGGAGATTTTCATCTCTCTCTATGGTGTAGGATAGTTAAGGAACATTGAAATAATTTTAACATTTGGTCTTTTTATAGTGCACCTTTCTTGGTATTTTGTTTTTGCTACATTTATCCCTCATGTCTTACATATTTGAAGAACTTCACATAATCTTCTTTCTTATGTAGGAGACATAATTTGGAAAGTTGGCACTATGGTTTAAATGTGTCTTCTCCAAAATGTATGTGTTGGAAACTTAATCCCCAATGTGACAGTGTTGGAAAGTGTGGCCTTCTGAGAGGTGTTTAGGTCATAAGGGCTCTGCTCTCATGAACATATTAGTGACTTTGTAGGAGTGAGTTCCCTGCCTTTTTTGCTCTTCTGTTATGTGAGGATCCAACAAGAAGGCCCTTGCCAGATTCCAGTGCTGTGATCTTGGACTTCCCAATTCTAGAACTGAAGAAATATCTGTCTGTTCTTTATAAATTAACCAGCCTGTGGTATTCTGTTATAGCATCACGAATGATTAAGATAGTTAGGAGTTGGAAAAACCAAGTTGAAGACTTTCAAGAAAGGGGTGATGGAGTCAAGGCTGGAACAGCATCCTGAGGGCTGGTCTATAAATACCTTGGACTCTTTTCAAAGAGATGTTGCTTCAAGTGCAAATAACCTGTTTTCTATTTTGATTTTGACCTAAGCTCTCTTTATCTAAATTATATGATAAATATAATTTATTTATATTTATGTAAATAATAGGACATGTTTTTTGGGTAACAAAATATTTTTCATGCTAGAAAAGCAAGGCTCTGGTAACCACAGTGACCTTGGCAATAAGTGCAGTTGAGAGCCACTAAAAGAAGCTATGAAGTTCCACAGTTTTAAAATGATTTGTAAACCGTGTGTCTTTCTTATATCAGGAAGACTTTAGTGAACTCTACACACATAAAAACAGGAAAATAATAAGTTTTCTTTCACTGAAGATCTTATAACAATGGTTCCTTCCTATTTCTTGCACATACACACACACACATATACACAGAAATTCTCTGATGTTTAGAATCTAAAAGAAACACATATACATTTTAACATATAACATTTCATTTCTTTTTTAAATATAATTTAATATATGAAAAGTTCTTAAATGCCTGTTGTACGGTATATTATTGTCCATTTTAATAATGGTATCTACATAGGCTTCTGAGCTGAACATGAAAAAATATAGTTAGTGTTTGTTTACTTTGGTTTAATATGGGTAGGAAAATATAACCTCAACATTATTTGAAGAGAGTCTAGAATTATTAAAGCAAAATTTCATAATGTGAAATTTATAATATTTTAAGTTTGATTTTTGTTGATAAAATATTTAAAGTATACCTTAATTAAACACAAGGAAAATATTCTCACTATAAATAATAACTTCATGGAGAAAATAAAGATGGCTTTAAAATTTTCTTTTAAGCTTCTAACTTGAATGTTACCTATAATATCATGAGATTTTGTGTGTGGGAAAAGGCATAAAGCTAAGGTCTTAGGGAAATGTGGCCCGAGCTGGCTCTGCTAACACAGCCAAGTCAGGCACACAACAAAGCAAATCATTTCTTTTGTGCTTCAAGGCAGTTTCAATTTAGAAAGGAGTTGTATATATTGCTTACTTTGTCTTTATATTGCTCACATTGTCAAATTTGGAGGAAGCCAGAAAAGTGAAACACGCAATTTAAATGCATTTTCTGATCTAGACATATAAACAGATTTTTGTATGGTATTTGTATATTTTACTTTTCTTGAGAGACAAAAGTCTGAAGCCACTTAATATGTCTGTTTCAATTCTGACCATTAAAATATACATAGAATTTAAGAATTGTACACATTTTTTCCAAGCACACATATTTTATTAATAATACTCTCCTAAAACAAACTATATTTTTAACCAGTAAGAACATATTTTTTAAATGGCCATACTTCTTTTGGATTTGTACAATGTTTTATGTTTGGACTTTTGCCTCTAATTTGTTTATTATTCTCAAAAGGGGAAATGGTGAACCTTTGAATGTGCTATTCAGATTAACATAGATGTGCTAAAATGTGATCCTTCGTGTTTAGAAGATAAGTTTTAGCTCACTTTTAATTTCACTAAAAATCTACATAATATAAAGTTATGCTCCTCATATTCCTTCTGTATATAGCATAATTGAAAATAAATTATGAAAATATAATTGAAAAACAATTATGCTGTTCTTCCTTACAGCATAAATTGTTGGTTGTGTTCTCAACGTTCATTGCCCCATTTCTCCTTCCTGGGAATGCCCTGGTTTTTATTTATGTGTCCACCTCTCCTCTGGAAACCCAGAAGCTTCAAAGAAAGCTCATGTCTGGAAAACAGTAATCCCATTATTCTTGCCACAGGAACAGGTTCAGAAACTCAGGGTTAAACCAATGCAGACTCAGCAATTATTTCACATGTGATCAATTAGGGTCCATGAGACATGAGGAAAGATTGCTAAGATCTTCTGAGAAACAAATCTCGTCTCTTCAAAATATATTGTGAGGCACTGGACTGCCATAGCCATGTAGCCACCAATTTCAGGATGCAGCCCAGACAGGTGGGCACGGCTAAAGGCATACCAGGGAAATGGAGACGCAGCCACTGAATGACCCAATGCTACAGCCCGCTCTGAAATTCATGATGTAAATTTCCTCATAGCGTAGCAAGTTTGCATTTTCTCTTCAAAATCATTTTAAACTGACATACTTACAGATGTAGAAATCACATATTCAGATTTTTAGCATACTTTTCTTCCCAAGTAGTTTATTTCTTTTCAGGAAGGGCAATTCATTGTGTCAAGTTAAATATGATTTATTTTAAAACATTTTCAAGTGTCTATATAAGTAGATATATAAATCATACAAATCATTTGTCAAACCATGTATTCTGATTTGGGGTTTGAAAAGCATAGCCTCCATTTTTGGAGCTCATGCTTATTGATATGGTTTTCTCAGGTTTGGCAAGGTACTTGAAGCATACTTTCAGAACATTCTTAAAACATTTTCCCACCTGTTTATGATTTATGTATCATTGCTTCAGTCTGCCATGAAGCAGCTATTTTTATATCCCGCTCTCTAACCATCCTTCCACTTAGAGTGCCCTAATACTAACTACCGTTTAATAGTGAAAAGTAGTACAGCTTTTTGAAACCCACATTTAGCTGAAAATTTTCATTTATTCAACTATTATGATTATTTTTAGTAGAGTACCCAGTCTGAGCCAGCGGAGTGCTAGACATTGGTATTAGCTGTGTTGCAGATACAAACCTACACTCTAAGGGCTTATTGACGGTGGTTTAGACAGAAAAGGAAATGAACAGTTAATTCAAAGTGATAAGAATATTATGGGACTAAGTATAGAGTCTTACAAAAACACGTAGTGGGTGGTATGTAATCCAGACTTGGTATATAAAGAAGGAGACCCAGAAAAAGTAACATCTGAGCTGAGACTGAAAGACCAAGCAGGAAATAGCTGTTAACCATGTGAAGTTCTGAGAGGAAGAGAGAAGGCACAGAAGTGAAATTTTAGCTGGGGGAACAGTGCACACATACACAAAGAAGAGAACATGGTGCCATCCGGGCAACTGTAAGTAATTCAAAATGTTGGAGCATAGAGCATCTTCACATTATCAGAAGCCAATTAGGAAGGGCCTTGGAGGCCTGCTAACGAATTTGAACTTTATTCTGCGAACACTGGGAAACTTTGGAAGGAAGAACTTTTAAACAGGGTCCATGAGAGGATATCTTTACCTTTTAGCATGATCACTCAAAAGGGATCAAGATTAGCACCAGGAAGAACACAATAAGAAAGCCTTGGCAGTAATTTGAGCAAGAAATGATAGTGGCTTGAGTTCTTTCAAGAAGAATAATTATAGGATTTAGTGATTAATTGGGTATTGTGCAGAGTTGGGGTGGGAATACATTATTTAATAGGTGTCAGATCCCACAAGACCTACTTCCATAGAACTCCTTTCGACTTGAACAGAAGTTTTAGTCATAAAGTTATTCAAGATATCTATAATCTGGGAAAGAGAGCACCTATAGAGCCAACATACCAATATATAATAAACCAACTCCATATTAAAAGTAATTCAAAAACAGCCATGTGTTTGAGCAAAAGTAGATTGGGTGGAAGACACTCATGAAAGTGTAAGATTCATCCCTGAGAGATTTTAATGACCACAATCTTATCAGTGCTCTGAACTCGGAGGACAGGAGGGACTCTTGGCACAAATCCACCATGGATTAGTAGCTATGCATGTGGTTTTGAACTTCAGAATGGCAATGAGGTCATCATTGTTGGGAAATTTTAAAGTAGTAGAAATGGGAAAACATGCATTTCAACTTATAATTAAATACATTTGAATTAAGGTTGTTTGGGGGTACTTGTAATTTGAATAAACTCTTAAGAGAAAAGGAGAAAACTAAAGACTGAAGGTACAAACTCAAAAGCAGTCTGCTGAAATGAGCTGAGTACTGACAAAGGAAAAAGGAGAGGTCAACACATTTTCATACCGAATTTCAGCTGGTTTTATATAGCCATGTCTTCTTTGTAGTAGTTTTTTGCCTTCAGTATATATTCTCTTAGAAAGGAAAGAAAGAGAACAAAAAAAAAAAAACTAGCCTCCTTCAGTGTGTTCTGGTCTCAACACACTGCTACTCAATCTCTTTAAGAACTGTTAAAAACAAAGCAAAACAGAGCAAAACCACAAGCATATGAACTTCTGTTATCTCCACAATTGTAGAAACCATTTTCTTTGCAAGAGGAAATATTCTACACTTTACATATCATTCTCTACTCTTCATATTCTGAAAAGAAATATCACAAAAGGTGACTCCCTACAAAAAAGTTGACTCTCAAGCCAAAATAAATTTCATTTAATTTAGATTGGTTTAATATTTAACTTGTTTATTATAAAATAGAAACACATACACATAAAAGAAACAGAACAAAAATGCTAAGTTCAATGATTTATTACAAAATGAACACCCTTGTAATCAGGATGTAAGAAGAAATAGAAAATTGCCAGGACTCAAAGCATCTCTTTGTATCCCAGTCACTATCCCTTCCTTCCTTCTCCTCCAAACTTCCATCACCATAATTTTTATGATAACCACATTCATGCTTGTCTGTATATATACACCATATGAGTATGCATCCTTTAAAACAATAGCTAAGTGCCAGATTTTTGAAGTTTATATGAATGGAATCCTATAGTATTTGCTCTATTAGTCTGGGGTATTTTGTTTCACATTATGTTTGCGAGATTCATCCATAATATTGTTTTTAGTTGTATGTTTATATAATTCATAAGAATGTTATGGATGTTCCAGAATTTCTTAATCTATTCTACTTCTGATGGACATCTGGGTTATTTCCAGTTTAGGGTTATTAGGTACCATTCTTGTGCATGTCTCTTGGTACACATGCACTCATTCCCATTGGGCACATACATAGGAGTCAAACTGAAGAGTCAATAAATTATGTGTTAATTCAACATTAGTAAATAATGTCACACGGTTTTTCAAGAAATTATACCAATTTACACATCAATCATCAGGTTATGAGAGTTCTATTTGCTTCATGTCCTCACCAACACTCATGATTGTCAGTTGTTTTCTTTTTAGTAGTCCCGTGGGCATGTACTAGTTACTTATTTTGGTTTTATTTGCATTTTCTTGGTGGCTAATGCAATTGAGCCCTTTTCTAGATGTTTACTGAGCACTTGGATTTTCTCTTCCTTGAAGTGCCTATTCAAATCTCTTGCCCATTTTTCTAGGGGGACATCATTTTCTTACTGATCTATAGGTGTCTTTTGTAGACTCAGTATGTGAGCCCTTTGTCAGGTACTTGTATTGCACATACTATCCCCCAGTCAGTGGCTCACCTTTTCACTCCCTTGAAAGTGTCTTTTGATAAAGAGATTTTTAGTTTTAATGTAGCTCATTTATCAATATTTTCCTTTAAGTGTAGTGAATTTTCTGTCTTTTAAAAAGTTCCTCCTTACTCTGGGGTCATGAAGATATTCTCTTATAGTATCTTCTAGAATGTTTGTTTTTATTTGCTCTTTGCATTTAGATCTAAAAGTCTACCTATAATTTATTTTTTTGTGTGTATGGTATGAGGCAACTTCCATGTTTTAAATATTGATATCCAGTGGTCTCAGGACATTTTATTCTCCGCTGTTCTCTAGAGCTAAGTTTTTCATAAATCAATAATCTGTGTATGCATAGGTCTGTTTGTGTGATTCTTGTTCTAATCCATTGATCTAGTCTATTCTTGCACCAATACCTCACTATTTCAATTACACATTGTTATAATTACACATAGCCAATATTCATTTAGATTTACCCACATATTCGCCATTTCCATTGCTCTACCTTTCTTCTTGCATCCCAGACATCCAACTAAACTTATTTTCCTTCTGCCTGATGTCTGCTCTTTAGTGAAAGTCCTCAGGAGAGGGATTCCCTCAATATTTGTTTGTCTGAAAAATATTTACTTGTTCTTCATTCTTCAAGTATATTTTTGTTGGGTATAAAATTCTAGATATTTTTCTCAGACCCATAAATATATTATTCCATTCTCTTTTGTGTGTGGAGAAGACGGCTCTCTGTGTACTTGTTTCTTTGAAGACAATCTGTCTTATTTTTCTGACTACTTTTAAGATTATTCTATTCTAGTTTCCTCTCTCTCACACTCACTCTTTGTTTTTAGTTAGTTTGCTATCATGCACTTAGGTATAATTTTTTTTAAAAAATCTGCTTGGGGTTTGTAAGCATTCTTTAATCTGTAGCTTAATATATTTCATCAAATTTGGAAAGTTCTCAACAATGATCTCTTCAAATATTTCTTCTGCCCTTTTCTCTATGTCTGATGTTTTAAATACTTATATATAGAATTCTCATTGTTTCTGATAAATCTTGTTTCTGCTTCTCTGTATTCTCCTTCTCTTTCTCTCCCTCTCTTTTTTCCCTCTCTCTTATTCTAAATATTTTCTTTTTATTATTTTACAGCTACTAATTCTGTCTTTAGCTGGGTCAAATCTGCTATTATATCTATGCACTGATTTCCTAATCTTGGCAAATGTCATCTAAATTTTAAAATTTCCATTTGTGTTTTTTCTTTATGACTTCTGGTTCTAATGATGGGGAAAACCGTTGGATGCTGGGGCATGGCCGCTCGCCGCCTCCCTGCCTCTCCGCATCCCCATGGGCTGATGCTGCGTGGGCCGGCTGGAGACCAAGGTGGTCGGGTGCGCGCTGCTGGGGCTGGGCCTCGTGTGCCAGTCAGGGCCTGAGCTCAATGCTCAGCCGCCTGCTCCCGTCCTCTGGCCACGCTGCTTGTGTGATCCTGATTGGGTACTTTTTGAATCCCACTGTTGCTGATTGGTTGTTAAAGCTTGTTGCTGATTGGTTGTTAAAGCTTGTTCCTGATTGGATGTTATAGCTTGTTCCTGATTAGATGTTATAGCTTGTTGCTGATTGGATGTTAAAGCTTGTTGCTGATTGGACGCTTTTTGAGTCCTACCAAAGGTATAAAAGCTGGAGGAGAACGGAGAAGGGGGGGTCAGAAGATCAGAAGTCAGCGGAACGTGCTGAAGGAATAAAGGCTGTTCTCCACTCTCTACGTGCCTCTCGGTTATTTCTCTGGTCAAGAGCTGTTGCAAGAGCTGTTAACACTTGCCGGAACACTAATACTCAATCTTGTCTGTTATTTCTTTGAACATAGAAAGCATGTCATTTTACAGTCTGTGCCTTTTATCTCCTTATAGTGCCAATATCTGTTTCTTACTTTTGTTTCTTCTGTTTTCCTTGAATGTGTTATTTTCTCCTAGTGTGACTGATTATTTTTCATTCTATGCCAGAAATTGATTTTGTAAAACTGCTTACAAAATAATTTGAGATTTAAAAGGATATTATCTTCCCCCAGGGAGGATTTACATTTGCTTTTGCCAGATGTCTGGGCAGAACTGGCAACCTGGGATTCATTCATGCCAATTCAAGGATTTCATGATTTAAAACTAAGTTTTGGCCACTGTCTTACTTCTAGTTCACCCTTAATTCCAAAGGTATAGTCAAGCAAAAACAAGGAGAAGTATCAGGACTCCATCATTTCGGCAAGCCCGGAACTTCGATTCCTGATCCCTCATCCTGCTAGTTTGTCAAAAGCAGAGCTCAGTCTCACAGCTGTCTCATCCAGGATGAGGAAATGTTCTTGGGGGAAAATAGCCTCAACTCTCAGACTCACCTTCCTGGGCTTCTGTCCTCTTCCATGTTCTGTCCCAACAGTTCTTCGCTTTCTTGGTAGATTTCATTTCCTTCAAGCATAACATTTTGTCCAATTTTTCTAATTTTTGTTTTTTTAAGTAGGAAGATTGGTTAGAATTACCTCTATTTGGAGTTGAAGCTTAGAAAATGAGTTCATTTTCCTAAACATGAAGTTATTGCCTCTTCTTCTCAAGTATAATAAATACATTTAAAGGTAAAATTATGAATATTTCATAGCTTAACTCAAAGTTGGGGGAAAGTGGTATAAATAATATTTTTAGGAGACCAGAAATAGGAAGTTTTTTATTCTGATATGATCATATTATTCGCTTTATTTTTTTGTTTGTTTAATTATAACTACTAACAAAATACAACCAGAAACTCTAGAAAGGAATGCTACCTGAATGAACAAGAGTTTAGAAAGTATGCTTTCAACTAGCAATGGAGGGGGGAAATGTTGGATCTTAGGTAGAGTGCATTTAGTATTCTAAATGGAGCCAGAATTTCAAATGCACAATTTGGTTTACATGCGAAAGAAAACAGAAAAGGCACCATGGTTGATTTTGTTTTTCTGACTACAAGTTCCAAGGCTTTGTAGCTTGTAGCTGTAACTTTGTAGTTGTGGGTTCCAGGATGTAACAGAAAGAGAGGCAGAGAATATATTTTATATTCCAGAACTAGAGCAAAACAAGAAAATTATAGTAGTTTAATTGAGTTGTTCAATATGTGATTTAAATTTGAAATGAACTCTGCTTGTATTTGAGTAGCAAAAAGTGGCTTGCATTTTTCTGTCTGGCTATAGGCCAGAATTACAAAGTTAAAACAGAATTATAAACTGTTTTGGAATTTGCTGACCAAATTCTCAATTGTTTCACATTAGCACTGTGGTTAGCTCTCTGTTCTTATCTTGTAATATAATTTAATTAGATCAAAGTGCAAGTTATGAAGACTAGACTCATTTGCTTTTTGCCGTTAGAATAAAAGCAGCAGAGAAAGAGATGCAACTTCAGGAAAGGAGTTAGAAAACCATGGACTGGCAATCTTTCATACCTCCTTATCTTGTAGTGTTTGTAAGATTCTTTAAAAATTTGACCCTGAAGAGATGAAAGTGACTGAACTGATAAAAAGGGGCAATGCATGGCTGGCAGCAAGCAGGGCATGTTTTATACAAGGGGAGTAGGCACTGATGCAGTTTGAGAGCAGCCAAATGCAGGCTGCCAGGCTCTGTCCAAAATTATGTATCCAGGGCTTTGGCTTCAGTCAGTATGACAAGCCAGATACTCTGAAAGGTCCTGTTAGGAAGAAAAAAAAGAGAGAAAGAGATCTGAGTTAAACATTTTTATCAAATTTCAGGGATCGCAGGAAATAAAGGAAAACTCTAAAGAAACTGCCAAAACAAAACACAAAAATATGTGCTGAAAATGGAACCATGAACAAACTCAAAAATAAGTTTGCTTTTAAGGCATGTCCCTGTATTAGTGCTACAACTGGGAAACTAGGTCTTGAGACAAGAACAAAGTGGGAGAAATGAATCGAAAGACTCTAGGATGATTAACCCAAGAACTTTCCGAGAAGGATAAAGTTGTCCAAAGTCAGTAGTTCCTTCCTGCTTCTAATAGAAACAAACAATTCTTTTCCAAAGGTAAGCATCCTTAATTTAGGCTGCTAATTTTTCATGGATAAAGATAAATTATGTAGTGATCACAGACCACTAAGTGCATAAGAAAATTAACCTCTATGACTGAATTTCAGTAGAAACCATAAGCAATCTGTGATATTAAAAGTATCAAATAATCAATATAAAATAGGAAAATCTTTAAACAAAAAATGAATTATGACTAACTTTGGCAAAATCAAGTCTCACCTGGTGGCTTGTGCACCACTTTATATGTTTTCAGTTCCACCTCTTATCCAGACATTGACGCGTGCTCAGTTCCACATGATCTATAATCAGCTTCATGCCCTCGCACCTGTCAGCACGTTGCCTCAGACCTCGAGGTTCTGACCTCCTGCTTCCTACTGGGGACTCCTCTGACACCACAACATGGGAGCTCTCTTGGTACCCATGTGTGCACTACCTGGGAGAACTGACACCCATGGCAACTCTCCTTGACCATTGGGGACAATTTGAATGTATTCACATTTATCAACATTTTTATAGTTAATTTTTTCTGCACTTTCTTTCATAAAAATTTCCCATCTATCAAGTTTGTAATGATCTCTTCTTGTATTGACTTCTAAAATTTAAAAATTTTTGCCTTACACATTTAAGTCTTTAATTCATTGGTATTTTTCTTTGGTGAGGGAATGGCTATGACATACAGTAGAGACTCGATTTCATTTGTTAAAATATGGTGACCAATTGTCCTAGCCCCCAACATGACCTCAAACTGGGCTCTTCATTCTGTTTGATGAGCAGGTTTATCTTGATTCTAATACTACAGTGTCTTAATTAATTTAACTTTATAATAGATCTTGATATCTAGTAGGACATCTCTCCTCCCTCCTTGTTCTTTTTGTTTGGTGTCTTGGATGTTTTGGCTCATCTTTGGTCTATTCTATATAAATTTTAGAATTATTTGTCAAATCATGGAAAAAATCAGCTTGGGTTTTTAAAATTAAGTTTGGAATTTTGTGGAAAAGAATTGATAATAGCCTTATGACTTTGTGTCTTCCTAGCCTTAAACATGAGATACATTTTAAAGTATTTAGGTCTTTAGTCTTTCAAAAAGTTTCACCATTTTCTTTCTGCACATGTTCTGTATGTCTTTTGTTAGATTTGTATCTTTATACTTTTTCCTCTTTGTTTCAACTATAAATGGTATAATTTTATAGATTATATTTTAAATATTATGTTCTATCAGATAATAGTGCAATTCCCTGTATATATTGATTTTAGATCTAGATGTCTTTGCTGTGGTCTCTTATTATTCTAATATTTTATCTATTTATCCTAGAAAGCATTCTTTGTTTTCTAGGTAGACAATCATATCATATGCAAATAATAAAAATATTTTCCTGCAAATAATGAAACTATTTTCTTTCTTTCATATACTTAGAACTTTGGACTTGCCACATGACTTGTTTTGGCCATTAGGATGTTATTGAACATGATAAGAGCAGAGGCCTGAAGTATGGGCTGAACCTCTGAACTCCAATCTTTGGCCCTGAGAAGACCATGCCTTGAATAACCACTTGCACAAGGAAGATGAAAGACATGAGTTGAAGATCTGGATTCAACCCACTGCTTGGAGCAAGCCCAGTCAAGCCCAGGCTATATCAGCCAAACCTCAGAAAAGAAATAAATGTTTATCGTGGCATGTCACTGAGACTATGTGGCTATTTGCAGCAATAGCAGACTGATACAACATCGAACCCTTAGTCATGGGAGAGTGTGCCCGTGTCAATAGATGTTTCTGACCAACCTTATAATCTACTTCCTTTAGATTTTGCTCCTTCCAGTCCTATATCTTTAAAACCACTCCCAAACATGTCTGCTGGTTCCTGCCCTTATACTTTTGCCAGGTTTAGAAATTTTTTAGTGTGTAAGATATTTTATCTCAAAGTAGGGACTATATTGATATAAATGCTTACCGTGAATTAGGCCCTCATAAACTTTCATACATTCTTTCACTTAACCTTCCCAATACCTCTGTAGGCTGACTATTATCCTCATGTTTAAAATAAGGAAAATTAAATTTACAAAGATGAAATAACTTGTACATGGTCTCAGCCAATAGGTGGTAGAGCCAAGATTTGAATAATTAGGTCTGTTTGACTTCAAAGCCCATACAATGGTAAGTGGTATGACCACAGACATGAAAATGAATGGGGTGCAGAGACAGTTTCTCATTTTACAAAGATTATTAAAAACCAACAATAATTAAATGGAAATTAAAAATAAAATAATTACAGGCGTTGGGGGAAAGAGACCTTTATTAGAAACTGACAAAGTTTAAAGCATGAAGTTATATGAGAGGTGTAACCCATGCAACCAGGGATAGTCATGCCCGTGGTAGGAAAGAAATTAAGGTTACTGAACACCTATTAAGTTCCAGATGCTACTCTACATGCTTTCACATATATCTGCTAATTTAATCTTGACAATGTTTTGTTGTTCTAGGCATTGTCCAGAGCTAGTAAGTGAGAGAGTCATGATTTAGGCTCAACTCTGACTTCAATGCCTATGTTGTCTCTACTAGACCAACACTGTCAGCATCACCTGGCAGCAATAATTTGGCAGGTTGTTAGAGATGCAGAATCTCTGGCTCATCTCAGATCTTCTGATCAAAATCTGTATTTTAACAAGATTTAACAAGGTGAATCTTATGCACATTAAAGTTTGAGATGCCCTGCACCATTATGTATAACTTTAGCACATGTGGACTGGGAGAACTTAAAAAGCTTAACAATGGACCCCCAGGAAATCTGTCATAATAGAAGCTTGGTAAATAGCAAGAACTTAAATCTCTCAATGGTCTTAAAATAAGGTCCAAATGGGGCTTAATTTTATAGAAATTCTGGCTAGTTCTGTCTCTCACTCTTTCCTTTATCCACAGAGGCAAACCTCAAGTTATTTGAGTAAATTATAGTGAAGAATATTTATTAAGGAGCCTCTATGCACTGAATTTAGTTCTAGGCAAGATTTTAAAGAACAAGATATGTTCCTTGTCCTTAAGGAGCTTTTAATATAAATGAAAAATACAAACTCAGATAAAACCAAAAGAAAAGAACATGAGCAAAATAAGAAGAAAGCATATAAACAAGGATCTAGAAGTAGACATTTGACAGACATTTGACAGAGGTTTGGGTTTTATGGGAGTTGCTGGAGGTCTCAATGACCAGAGCCACATGAGTTTACATCATAAGGTTTTCTGCGAAGTGATTCTACTGAGTGTTTTGAGGGAAGGAGAACTGTGGTTCATTAGACAGCAAGTTTTAAAGCATTTCGGTAAGGGGAAATGGCAAAAATTATTTGCTTGGAGATTCAGCCAAGAAAACCATGATTCATATATAGAAGTGAAGGTGTGTGTCTAGAGAACAAAAGATGGATTGAGGCCATATTTGGCTAAGGGTCCATGTTTGACTGACTGTGTCAAGATTTGGGGAAAAAAGTAAGGAATAGCAAGGAAGGAAAGGAAAGGAAGAGGAGAATGTGGTATGTACCTGTATTAGTCTGGGTTCTCCAGAGAGAGAGAGAGAGAGAGAGAGAGAGAGAGAGAGACTGATTTTAAGAAATTGGCTCATACAACTGTGAGGCTTTGAAGCACAAAATTTGCAGAGTAGGCAGGCAGGCTGGAAATTCCAGTAAGAGTTGATGTTGCAGTCTTCAATACAAAAGCAACCAAGAGGCAGAATTCCTTGTCTTTGGGAGGTGGGAGGAACAGTCTTTTCTCTTAAGGCGTCCAAGTGATTAGATGGGATTCACCTTAAAAATAGAGGGCGTAAGTTTTACTCAAAGTCTACTGATTTAAATGTTAATCACATTTTAAAAAATACCTATCATAACAACATCTAAATTGGTGTTTGACCGAACAACTGGGCCTTGTACCTTAGCCAAGTTGATATATAAAATTAACCATCAGAGCATATGTGGAATCACTAAAATTTTCTAAAGTGTCCTTTCAGGGATGTTGGAGTGGTGTGATTATGGCCAATGTCACTGCAGACATAGGCAGTGGAGGGTGTGGCCAGTGAGGTTGAATGATTGTTATTGTAATTAGAATATATGTTTTATATTTTGGCTATTAGGTTGATAGTGATAGAAGTTCAATGTCAATATCACAGAAGATGACATGACATTCCCATTTTATTCAGTAATATTAGAGTTTGTTGTTCAGTTCTGGACACCATTATTTGTACAGAGTAGAGTTCATTCAGGGTAGAACACCCAGAATAGGTTATCCTTAAACTAAGAAGGTCGAGGAGGACTCATTGGTTGGTTGTGCAGGTAACACAAGTGGGCGTTAAACTTATTCCCTGTTGCATGATTACTACTAAGGACGAATGGGTAGGAGGCACATCAGGTGGGTAGAACTTCTCGGCAAACAGAACTTCATATAGCTGAGCCAACTATCTAGAAAAGCATTCTGGAAACAATGAGCTGAATCTGGCATGCACTCTCTCAGAGGTAACATGGGGGAGATGCCTGGGTAGCATTTTAGGTTGGAAAAGATGACCATTAGTGTCTATTCTGCCTCTAAGATGCTGCGCTCTAAGGCAGTTCCTTTGCTTAGTCATTTTGCTGACGATGTCTTGACTAAATAAATATTCAAGTATAAACTATGTAAAAAGAAAAAAAAAACAACAAACTTTGGGGACATTTATCTGCTCTTTTGATCTCTCCATTTGCTTTTAGATCAGCAGGTAAGAAAGTGAGTGGAGTGGTGGCCCTAGAGTAATCTTTATTTTCTTCATGCTTTTCTGTATTTTCCAAGTTTTCTACAATGAATGTGTATTAATGTTATTTTTAACAAAGCAAAGTGAGTGGGGCCAAGTCTACAGTCTACTTTATGTTGACCACAAATGACCCTGTGTATAGAAGCCTTTCCGGCCCTTAGAATAGCGAAGGGGTCTGTGAGAGAAGAGGAGCCAGAACTTTGCGTAACCTCTTATTTCTTTAAAAAAGTCTCATCGTGGTTTTGACTGGTATTTTTTAGCATACGGCTATTCCAGACCCCCTATTTTCTGGCAGATTCATAACACCAAAATTAAAATGTGATTTTGCTTTCCTTTCTTAAGTTGGAAATGTCCGAAACCCAATGTCCCAGGACATGTTGAGGGGCTAAGATCTAGAGAGTGTAGGGACTCCACTCAATGCCCCCTTTTCTCTGACACGACGGGAGTTCAAGGCACTGGGGAAGGCAGAGCCCAGGAGACTCCGTGAGGCATGGTCAGGATATGGAGATTAGCTTCATGGAAAGCTACTAAGGGAAAGCGGATCTTGCATTGCACACCTTCATTCCAGACCAGAGAGTCGCCGTGGGAACACATGGGGAGGAGGCCTGCAGGCGAGGCTCTGAGACCAAAGACTTTGTGTCTCACTCTGCTGAAATTTGCTTCTGCAAACTGTTCCCCTAAGGATGGGCAGCAAAGATCACTATCGGTTTACTGTTTTCCTTTTGAAAGAGACCCTGCTGGGGATACTGATCCCAGTGACACGAGAACCAGCACTAGTACCTGGTAGAATTTCCTGCTGGTGAAGTGTCTGTAAAACTAAGAAAGACTTGCAGCAACAGATCGCATCAAGACTTGAGAACTATTGGGATTACAATCCTGCAACTCTTCTTAAGGACAACAAAGTTTTACTTCTATAAGTTTCCCAACTGGTCAACTAAAAGTTGTCTGTGACTTTTCAGGCTCCCTGACCCCCAGCATCAAATGAGACAATAACTGGCCAGTAGGCTGAATCTCAGCCTTGCTCTTTTGATCCACCAGAAAAGGCCAAACTAAAGTTTATTCGTTTATCACTTATGTAGTGCATTAAAAAGCACACATTCAAACTTTGAAAAAATAATTCGAGACTTTTCTTCATTATGAAGACGATAAGGCATTAAAACAATAAATCAGATTGGAAATTTCCTTAACATTGCCAAGATCAGAGATAAAGAGAGCAATTTCTGTACTTCCCTGGGGTAAGGATGGCCTGACTCGCTTTCCTGTTGAGGCCAAGACCTCTAAAGCCAACCAGAGGGTGACCTGTAAGGGCGGTGGAGGCAGAGCAGGAAGATGAGGTCATTGGATCAATCCCTCTGTCTTAGTGCTTACGAGGGTTGATGCTAGAACCTACAAAGTTGCCCACCTTTGCCAGGATATCATAGCTTTTGTTGATTAGTTTATTGTTGATGGTTCTGATAAAATAGATCTGCCTATATAGAAAAAATTGTTGTGAAGATTAAATTAGTTAATACATGTCAAATACTTAAAACAGGGCCTAGCATATAATAAGTGTTCAATAAATTTTTAGCTATCATCATTGCCCCACTCCAATTAGCAGTGCCCCTCCAGTCTTTCTTCACAATTGCCTAAACTGCTACTTCGTTTATTATTCTGGATGTTTCTATTTCAATCGGCAGGGAAAAGAGGTAGGAGAAAAAGGCAGAGAAGGAAAAAATGGGTAAAGATTAGCCCTCAATGTAGGATTCTTTTTTTTTTTTAGGGTGCGCTTACTGCTTATAAAATGCAATCTTGCTTGGAATGCAAAGGAAACAAATTCAGGAACTTTTAAGTATTAGAGAACACCTCTACAAACTGGCAGCAAGTATATTCATTTTCTGCATAAACACAAATTCCCATCAAAGCCTAGTAAATGCAGCAATAGAAAAGAGAGGAAGACTCTTTAATAAAATCTCTCTGATCTGCTGCCTGGTTTGCTTTTGGCATAAGGCCTGATGCTGTGCATGTCTACACCGGCATACTCACATCGTCCATTTGAATGGCTAGTCCAGTCAACTCAGTCTACTGATATTAAATCTATTTTATTTAAGTGTACTCTCCTTCCTGCCTTTGACTTAGTATTCAAAACATCAGTAACAGTTTTCACATAATTATTGACTTGTGTAACAAACTGGGGAGGACAGGAGGCTTGGGTCTGAAATATTGACTTTTACATAGTTTAGTTATACTAAGTTTTTCTTTGTAAAGGGAGTTACTTTTGAAGAATTGCTACAAATACAGGTGGCTAATTTGATCTACTTATTTCTGACTCCCATAATTAGTTATTCATCTGGGAACTTCATCTATAATCTTTGGCATTTTATTATAAAATGCATCGCTATTTTAAAAAATGAGACTTTTCTTTTTTCTTTGATTTTCTTATTTGGTATTTAAAGGTACTCTATGCTTGTATTACCAAGTTAAATAATTAAGTAAAAGGTAACCCTTCTTTCTCCTCTCTCTTTCTTTTCCTTCCTTCTTCCCTCCAGCCCAGCTCCCCAACAGTGATGGATGGGTGTGTATCTCTCTCTTCTTGCTCACACACACCTATGCAGGATGTACACACATGCATAGTATGTTTGCCTTTATTAAAATAGGATCATGTTACACATATTACATTGAACTTACATTTTTCACTTGACAATGTAAGGCAAAATACTTTCTGACCTAGTAGTTTGGGTGAAACAGCTACCAACATTTCAAAAATTTCTGAGTTCAATAGCGTTAAATAAATGTAGCTTTCTACATTTTTCTTTAATGTATGTATTCTAGAATAATGACCTGCTCATTGCTGTGAGAAACAAAGAACTTGAAGGTCCTTGCCTGAAAGCATTTTACAAGCAAGTGGGAGAGAGGAGACTAAAATAAATGAAACAATTAGAGAATTTACTAAGTAGTAAACTGCATGGTAGAGCAACAGGGAGGGCTGAAATCCAGAGAAAAGCCATCAGAGAGTCTGGGGGAGACAGAGCAATTAGGGAAGAATTAGGGTTGTGTTACACGCAGAAAGTCACTTGAAAAGATCTAGAAATGCATCCACTTGATGTACTAGCAGTGGCTGACACCATTAGCCGTTTCCAACATGGTCATTCTTGTGCTGTCTCCCTGGAAGATAGGAGAGTTAACATCATCTTACAATCAGAAGTCTAATGCATGCTCTAGGAGAGCTTTTCCGGCCCTGATAAAAGGAACAGATGTAGTTGCCACTCTTTCTGTCCCCTCCTCTTGTCTGGATTGTGGATGTGATTCCTGCAGCTGTGGTAGCCATCCTGTGACCATAAAGTGACAAGGATGAGGACAAAAGTCCAACACACTAAGAATGGCGGTATATAAAGACTGAAAGTGCCTGAGTCCTTCATGACATCATGGAGCAGCTGAAGCTATTCCTCCAACCACATCGGAAGTCCATAAACCTGCGGAATTCCTATTGTGTGAAAAATAAGTAAAACCCTATTAAAAACAGAATTGCCACGTTATTCAACATTTCTTTTACCTGTAACTGATATGCCACTATAAATGAGCATAAGAATTTTCTTCAAAATGTAGTTATGGTCTACTTGAATGTGTATCAACAGAAGGCTGGTTAAGTAATTTCTGATTCATTCATACAGTGGACCGCAGCGCAACTCTGAAAAAGGGTGATGGAGATCTACACACACTGGGATACAACAATCACTGAGATACAGTAAGTGCAAAAAGCAAGGAGCAAAGTGCTATATACACTTCAGGTCCTCAGATTAAGAATGGCAAATGTTGACTACAACAAAGATTAAGATTAAAATGTATTATTCAAAATGTAAAAGGCCAAATAAGTATAAATGAAATTTAAGTGATTAAAATTTTAAATTTTTGTGAAAGTTGGTAGCATTTATACTTTTAATACTAATAAAGCTTAAAATCTCACTATGATTTTTGGGACAATGCCTAGTATGCTGCATTGTATTAATAAGAAAAAGATATATACACACACATACACACATATCCTCATATATGTATAGATTTGTGTGCATGTATAATATATCTTGTATATAGTGACAACCTAATATGTTCCACTGGACATGGAAGTAGGACAGATTGTGGGACTCAGGTAAAGGGGGTGGATATACTTTTCATTATACTTCATTTCAGTGTTTACACTTTTTTTGTTTTTTACTTTGCATGTACTTTTTAAAAAGAATAATATGAAAAAATATTTAAAATGCTGTGTGAAAAAATGGTTTGTGAGGGACTTTCTAGTGTGGGATATGTTAAACAGGCCATTTAACATAGTTTTGCCCATCACCATTAAATCAAAAATGCAGAAATACCCATTTGTGGGATGCGAACACTATTGAGATATGCCCAATACTCCCTCAACTGAGTAATTCTGCCTTAGAGGAAGGGCTCTGCCATCCTGGCAGGGAGAATGGGGGTTGGAGGTTGGGGCAGGGCAGAGAGTCCTGTTCCCAGAAGTAAAAGTAAAGGACAGAAATCCAGTTATCACTCAGAGGGGTATATGAATTCCAGGATATCTGGGATTTTCTACGTTAGCTACTTTTAAAATTCTCTACTTTTCTCATTTGAAGCTCTGGCACGTGGGCGGGGGAGGGGTGGTAGGGGCAATGTATGTAACCCTAACAATATTTGTACCCCTATTATATGATGAAATAAAAGGAAAATAAAATAAAATAAAATAAAATTCTCTACTTCCTACCCCCCACCCCCCAGTCATAGGCAGTTCACTATGAAAAGGTTTTATCCTTGTTGACAAAATGGAAGAAGAATGCTCAGAGGACCTTGCCTATTCTGGGGCAAGACTTGGGTGAGGGTGGCGATGTAGAACACCCAGGGAGACAATGGTGTGGCTGGGGAGAAGGGGAGCGGTATGCTAACAGGAAGAAAATACAGCCCGGGGACAAAGGAGCGGTCCTAGGGCACGTTTGCCCTCAACCCATGACGCCTGGGTGATAAATCTTTCTGTTTTAGACTTGTCAGGCTTCTGCTCTTTGGTTCCCTTTTGTGGGTAAGAATCACCACGACCTTAGCTGCTTTCTGCAGGATCACTCTCTGCTCAATACCCTGCTCTGGTCAAGTTCTTCCTCTTTGTGAAGCATTATAGACTAACCAGAGGGCCCCCAGGGCTCTCCAGACCACACTCGGGAGAAGCTCTGGATTAAATGATGCATGACTAGGAAATAAAATACAGTATATCAAACACTTGTCCTCACTTATCACATCCAAATGGTGACAGTTACAAGGAAAAAATACAGATAACCCAGTAACACAATATACTTGCCTTAAATAAGACATCATCTTTCAGGAAAGGCAGCCTCATTTCTGTGATGTATGGGATGTATCTTAGTTAAGTGAGTTCTTTGCCCTTGGGTTTTGAGCTGTGGTATGCCATAGTTGAAAAATGAAAGTGTAACAGGCATTTCACAGTGTCTCAAAAATGGGTAACACCTTTTCTCATATTTTGTGAGCCATTTCTGTCTGTGCAGTTTTCTTTCCTGTTGGGCAAGAGAAAAAAATTTTCTATAATGGCTATAAAATTACATAGCACAATTATCATAAGCCATTTGACAATTAATAATCCGGGTTTTAGAGAGTCTGAATCTCCCGATCAGATGTTATTTTTGTTCTATAGCATCTGATTTTGACAAGAACATGAGCAGAATTAAGTGTTAAATTGGTCTTTTTTCCATCAGTAGCAGCAATGAAACATTACATGTTCTAGTGAAAATGTATATTTCTGCACTGCTGCACACAGATGCACAGGTTAATTTCCAAGAATGTACTTTATCTCTGATGATATTCATGTGTGCATTTGGAGGAAGAAGCAATATATGTGAGTTCATAGTGAGAAAGAGAATTTTTCTTTTGCTGGTAGGTAGACAACATAAATATCTGAAATCTTGTTAATAGGCTGTTATGGACTGAATTGTGTTCCTCACAAATGCTTATGTTGAAGCCTTAGTCCCCAGTGTGACTATATTTGGAGATAGGGCCTATAAGAAGTAATTAGGTTAAGTGAGGTCATGAGGGTAGGCCCTGGGATGACAGGATTAATGTCCTTATAAGGAGAGACCCCTCTGCTTGCCCTTCCCTGAGTGTGTACAAAAGAAAGGCCAGGTGACAACATAGCTGGAAGCTGGCCCACAAGGCAAGAAGACAGACCTCACCAGAAGCCAACATTGCCAGGTCTCAATCTGGTACTTCTGGCCTCCTGAACAATGAGAAAATAAATTTCTGTTGTTTAAGCCACCCAGTATAGTAGGTATTGTGTTATGGCAACCCTAACATTACTATGTAGCCCACATAAGTATTCTAGGAAATAAGAGAATCCTATGTAGAATTTAATTTCAGTGCACCCTAAAATCTTGTGTATTTTAAAACATTTTGACAACATGAAATATTTTCACTGTTTAATCTTTATTTCAAAATTTTCCATCTTAAAAGTTCAAAATGTTGTACCCTCTAGATAATCTTCTTACAACAAGTAGTAAATTCACTGCATGATTCATCACATCTCTTAGCTTATTAGGAAAGACAAATTACTGGAGGGCTATAAGGGGGTTGCAAAGGATCAGAGTTGAGTCACGTATGGAAGATATTTAGTAATGCTTTGGCTGTATCTCCATTGAGTAACCAAACTAAAGAGGCTGCATGTTATTTTTTTCCATCTTTGGGAGCTCAGTGAAAGGAGATGGGCCATTGAGGGCTCCGAGGATAGATGCAGCCATTCCAAACTCTTGCATGATTTATTCTTCAGACCTTTAATAATGTTCTTCAATCTTAGGGAAATTGGTTTGGTTTTATTTGTTAGCTATCCTTTCCCTCCCGATTTCTGAGGTGCAGTAGGATATGTCTGTCTCTATCTCTATCTCAACCTCTACATCAGCATCTACCTCTACCTCTACACCTACATCATATGAGACTGTGCCTTAAATACACTTTCCTGGGAGATGCTGGTGCCTAGCTTTTAAGCATGCCATAACCGCTCCCCATTTATGCCTCACTAAATCTGTTTTCTACTTTATAGTAAATTGAAATCTTCAAATTAAAATGCAGGTTAGTGACTGGCCACATATTCCCCAAAGCATGACATAATAGGGAGAAATCACTGGAGGAATAAAGAAGCGTGCCCAATATTGTCTCAGAATATTCTTTCACAGCTAAACAGCTTGCTGATAGGAGAGTTCATTGACTCTAAAACCCCTCATAGGTTTTAAGCATTAGCTCCATTTTTCAGTTGAGGCTTATGTCAATGTACTGTTGATTTGAAAATTCACCATATCTCTAGACTCATGTTGAATGCAGCAAAGATCTGGAATCCTTCTCTTCTTTTAGGGAAGGGGAGGACCCCTTATGTACTGGCTGTGACCAATCAAGTTTTTCTTGATGCCAAAAAATTAAACACAGTAAGGCCAGACCTAGTCAGCAATGAGTTGATTGCTTTAAATAAGGGAGATTTCCTGAATGTTTAAATTGAAACTTCGACTTTGATTAAAGCAAAGAGAAGTACCAGGATGGCTTCCTAACTATTTAGTTCCTAAGATTCCTGTGAGGTCTGGAGATGACAAATTCAATTCTGATGTGCTGTGTTTTACACTCTGCAGGCTGTAGTAAAAGGGAAAACTAATCAAGCTTGGGTTTCCCATGGGCTGAGCTTTAAGATGTTTTCCTATTTAAAGCCATGGAAATATGTTAAAACCCACATAGGCAGGGTGAAGTTTATACAAGGCAAAATCTATGGGACTATGTTTTTGCATAGTGTGCATATTTTGATTTTTCATTATTTTTGGTTTGCTTAATAGTTCATTTTGTTTAACATTATATTCTTACCACATTTTTATTATAAAGGTGGGGGAAATACTTTAAAATACATAAATGCATATGTAATATATATTCAAATATATGTAATATATATTGAAAAATGGCTTTGTTGTCAAGTAGAACATTAGCTTGAATTTCAAATTTTTATTCAAAAGAAAAAATTGAAAACCAATGAGTGACATGCATATAAATGCATGGCTATACATCCAAGCATGCCAAGAAAAAAATTTAAGAATTTATTTTTAGAGCTAGTGCTATTATCATATAATTAAAAATATTAATTACTGTGTAAAAATCATCAAATGAGAAGAAACAGGACAGGAGAATCAATGGATGCATATGTCAACCAAATAAACTAGACATTTCATATACAAACAAGGGACTGAATTTTACATAAACCATTGTTTGTAAACAAATGACAATTAAAAGTAGTGCTTTCCATTAGAATATGGAGCAAGGGACTTCCATTCATTTCTTTGTTCCATTTTAGGTTGGTCATTAGGCCCATTTCTCATTAAGTTTTATGTCTATGAAATTATAGTCAAAACCAAAATCTTATAAGGGTGTTAAGGATGTTATTATGTATATGTGTGTACACACACTGTTAAGGATGTTATTATGTATATGTGTGTACATACACACTGTCAATCGTATATCTATCTGTCTATCTATTTCTATAATTTTGGGGATAGATGACACTTGTTTTTAGAGCATTAGAAGCAAAAAAAAACTGACCACACTGGACATTTTATGCACTGAAGAATGGAGTTTTTTTTCATAAATATGCACAGGAAAGCTACTACACTTAATCTTTTGATCTTTTCTCAAATTTAACACAAATAAGCACAATCAAAAGAATAATAGTCTTTTTGATCCTTTCAATATGACACACTTAATTTTATGTTTTGGCAAGGAGTATAGTACTTATTATATAGCTATATTCGTTCATTCAGGTCATATTAACTAAGTGGTTTACTCCTGTCTCCCGAAAGGGTGTAGCCAAAATATATGTCCACCAATGGCACCCGTGGCTTTTCTTATGTAAGATTATGGGGATTTGTCCACGCACAACCATTTATACACTTAACCAATGTCGGTGGTCTTCCTTGTTACGTGTCAGCTTTGGAAGGGGTGATACTGAGTCAAAATGGAACTCACTAGGCCCTTAATGGAAGTGGCAGCATCAACTATTTTTAACCTTTGTATAGATAAAGGTGATTTATTTCTACAATGAAAACTTGACCTGGGTTATTTTTTAAGGTTAGGACCTTTGAAAATTCAAAGCTTCTTTGATTTTTAACAAGTGACTAATATTTTAAAATTATATCCTATTTTCACTAATAATTCACAGAATAAAAGAAACCTTGGAGTCGTTTTATTCCAATTTCCAAATTTTATAAATGAAGAAATTGAGACCCAGGAGCTTGCAATACATTTTCAATCCTGCAGTTAGGTCGTGGCAGGCCAGGGGCGGTCCTTGCCACCGGTCCTTGGCTTTCTGCACGGATGTCCAATACCCACCTTGCTACCTCCCTTTTAATGATTGCTTAGCATTTGTCATTAAAATCATTCAACACAAAAGAAGAGGACATCTACTCTGAAAATCATGATAGGAAATTCAAAATTTTTTTGGAAGAGAGTTTATTTTTCCTGAAACACCTTTATCAACAGTTTACATAAAGGGTGGATGCAAGGTTACTACTGGGTTGCCTATACAATCATTTTACATTTTTCTTAAAAATATAAAAGTTTTTAAACAAACAAAAATAAATGTTCAATAATAGAAAAATATCATTTTGACAAACCTTTCCACTATAGTTAAGTATAAACTTGGCTCTTGTGGTCTTTGAGGAATTCATACTTGTGTTAGAAGGGAAGTTAAGGACATATTTATGTGAATACCAAATTAGCTGTTTCAGAAACAAATAAACTCTATCTTTTCGAAATGAGAATGTTTGAACACACGATTATAGATCTGGTTGGTTTTGATCTTTAGAAGTCCGTGGTGAATTGCATTGCATATTCTTCTCCTGCCAAACTACACCAGGAACTGTTGTTACTGCTGATGAGCAGTTTGACAATACCACTATAATATAAATGTTAGTTTAAAGTTCCCTATTTTCTTTATGAAAATGTTCATTTGGATTGATAGGAGTAACTGCATTTCACCCAGAGAATTGGTGGGAACTGTTTGGGGTTTTATGCAAAGGCAAATAACACCTGAAATTGAAAATACTTTTATGACAAAATCGTATTAGGCTATTAGGTAATGGGTAGGGAAATACTGTTGAACATTATTTAATTGTCTTGTTAAGTTGAATTGAAGTTTTTGCTCAGATTATATATAGTATAAGACTTAAATTTTGGGTTATCTGTTATCCCCAAAAATGGGGTTTTGACTTTGTTTTTACTAGTTGAAGCTTAGTTAAATGATACAAAATTTCTCATTATCAATTGGTTCTCCAACCCAAAAGGTCAATATGAATAGTCTTGTTTAATTTGATAGTAGCATCCCTTGCTTTTAAGAATTCTATACATCTGTGCTGTCCAATAAGATATCCACTAGCCATATGTGACTAGTAGATACCTAAAATTTGTCTAGTCTGAATTGGGATGTGCTATAAGTTGAAAAGATGCACTAGGTTTCAAAGTGTTCATATGAAAAAAGGAACATAAAATATCTCATTATTTTGTATTAATCACATTTTGAAATAATAATTTTGTTATATATTTAAATAAACAAAATATATTATTAAAATGTTATTGTTCTTTTTTACTTATGGCTAATAGAATATTAAAAATTACATATGTGGCTCACATTATATTCCAATTAGATAGTGCAGCCATGTAGTTATTCCATACATACAGTCTTTGTCACTTCTCCTTTAGTATATTCTTAGAAAAACCAATTTGGAAATGAATCATCTAAATCCCATACTGAATTATGCATAGGCATCACATGGAAGTCAGTGGGCACTTTATCCAACCCTGAGGGTTGAGCTTTCTTCTTTTAACAGGTTCTGTTACTAACTGATGGATCAGTGAGTTAATTCAGAAGTTAAACTCAGCAGTTATTTCGTTGGTCTTACCTCTTTAAACTTTTCTTTATTAATCTATGAGAATTTTTGTTTAAATTAAATCAGTTTTTCTCCCAAGTTTTCAAGAACAGAACTGGCATAACAGACCACTGTAGGTTCTAGTAAGTTGTTCTATCCTTGTCCCAGGATTGGAATCATTGTTGCCTTACTTGAAATGGCTAAGACAGATGTGAGGGTGATCTACTTGCAATCTAGCTGCTCCATAGATGATCTTTTTATTTTTTTCTTCACAAGGTGGAGAAGCAGATTACCAGTATGCCAGTATCTTTTTAGTGGGAAACACAAACAAGCCAAGATAAACCTAGAACTGAATAAAAAGACTTCCCTCCTCTTTGACCATCCCTTTGAACTTGTTGATCTGAAAGATGAAAATAACCAACTAGTTGAGTGTGGATGAGATGTCAGATGTTATGGGGTCACGTCCAGTATCTTGTTCATCTTTTATTCTCTCAGTACCCTGGCACTGTGTCAAATGTATATTCGGAGTTCAGGAAATTTTTGTTAAGTGGAAATGAATCATTCAGAAATATAAATTACCTTGATAAAAAAAGATATTTTAGGGAGATTTTTAAATAATAGAATGAAAAAAAGGAACTAGAAAGAATAGGCACCAAAATGTGAACTTACTCCTAAATTGTCTGTTTTAAGTTTTATGGATATTATGTGTTTAATCTAACCAACTTTAGTTTGGAAAGAAGAAGAGGTTTCTATGCTTTTTGAGGCTTGTGTGTACTACTAACCAGAATGCCAGAGCTTCTGTCAGTCAATAGCACATGCAAAATTTATCATGTATGTTACTTGACATAGAGGTTACTCTGCCATTACTAACTAACTTGGATCGGCCAGAGAATTTTTTATGGAAGTGTGCACTGCCAAAAAAGAGGTGTCCCTTGATTGATGGCCACAGCTGACCTAAACACTCAAGGATCACTGTGTAATAACCCCTTTATCATATATTAACCACATAACCCAAGTCCAAATAGCTGTAAAGGTCTTGTTCAAACCCACAAAACCTAGGAAAGCCAGAGACTGGAAGGATTTTTATCCTTTCCACAACCCAATGACATCCCACAGCCTCTGTGTGAGATTGGGTATCTGGTTTGCAATCCCTAAGAACTGTAAAACCTTTAGAATTGAAGGTTCATTCATAATATCAATATTTTCTTCTTTTCCTTTGGTTTCTCCTATTTTTTAAATCCACTTTAGCTTAAAAATGTGAGGTATAATCATAATATTTTAAGCCATAAAACTGAATATGCATACAGATTACTGGGAACGTAAGCCAGACCAACAATATTTCATGAAAGTGGTTTATATCATTTCATTTCCTCTTTTATTTTGGTAAATGCCAATTTGTAAAGGGGATAAAAGAAGAGTGAGAATGAAAATCTCCATGCTTTTGAAGTACATGGAGTAGGCAAGATTGATTATGATGGCCTGCCATGTATTATTCTAATTTCCCTTGTGGTCCAAACTACAAGCTGCATTGAAAGTACCTACGGAGTATCAGGAGGACTTAAATCAGCAGGACCTCAGATTTGTTTGGGAGAAAAAGAACTGGTGACTCAGTCGCTGTGAACATCGAGAGATTTGAAGTAGATAGAGGTATATCTGATGACTAAGCTCACTTAGAAGTTTACATTTTGTTTAGGAATAAAGGGTAAGGATGGTGGTATATTAGTGCTATTTTAATAATTTTCAGGTAGAAAAGTAGACATATACAGTCATATACTGCATAATGACCTTTAGGTCAAAAACGGACGGCATATGTGACAGTGGTCCCACAAGACGATAATGGAGCTGAAAAAATCCCTATCACCTAGCGCCATCATAGCTGTTGTAAAGTCATAGCACAATGCATTACTCATACAAAACTATGATGAAGAAAAGAAACAAACAAGCAAACCACCATGGACGTATTTCTGAAAAGAGTGACACCTCTTAAGAAGAGCCTCAGGCAGGTCCTTCAGGAGTTGCCCAGAAGAAGGCATTGCTATCAAAGATGACAGCTCTTTTCTCATCTGCTAACCATGGATTGAAATTTTTGCACTACTGCTTCATTTCTATGGCTAAAGGCTTTTCTGTCTTTGAGACTATAAATACTGTCTCCACCCTAAACATGGAGAGTGGGGGTGGAAATGCGTGGAAACCTCCTTAGTTATTTATTTGCACTTTAGGGTTGAATCCTGAGAGAATGTATTTATAGTGTGGAGGTGGAAGAAAGGGAAAAGTTACAGCATCTGGTAAGTCATGGGAAAGATGGAATTACAGAGGAGAGATAAACTGTGGACTTCATGAAGTTGAATAAGATTTTCCCTGAGGAGGGCATCTACTAAGATCTCTTTTTGGGCAGGGTGATGGGTTAAACACAACCAATGAGGTCTGATCCTTAGGAAGACAAAGCAAGTAAATTATTCTTGGAACAGCATCACATTTTAAGAAGAACACAAAGAGATCCAAGTTCCAGCCTGAGAGACAGAGACAGAGAGGACCACAGCCTGGATCAATTTGAAGCAGCAGAATTAGAAGATGAAAATACACAGAAAGAATTCTGAATGCATGCTCCAGGCTTATGTGTTCAGATCTCCTTGGGAGTAAAGTCCTATTTATTATTTTCAAAGGATGAAGAAGTGTTTATAACCAGCAATGTTTGACATTACAGCTTCACTGTGTCATCCATGGCACTAAGTAGTGGTTATGCACCCGTATACAACCAAAGACTCTGTCATTATCCTCCGCCCGTTTAGCCAAGGAACTGTTTTGACATATTTACATACTAAATAAACCTTATTTAGAAAGTAATAATTTGTATATTCACTTTTGAACATTAATTGAAGACATTTATTTGCTAGAGCTAGTCCATTAAAAGGAGAGTCTGCCAGATATGAATATGTTTCTTATATTTATAGAACTCCAGGTAGAGTGTTTATTTATTTATGCAGTTGTGCACTAGTGTGTCAGCTCTGCTGGAGAGAATCCCCTTTTCTTTCTCTCCATTACCTCCATTTCCCTTCTGGTTGTCAATAGACTACAGCTGGCTGGTTACATAGCTTTCTTTGATCTCTGCTGACTTGCTGCCTGGTTATCATTTATTCCCAAGTCCCATGGCTTGACAAGGCTTGGCCCCTAATAAAAGGGTCAGAGAAATAGCCTCATCCCTGGATATTGTGGTTTAATAAAATCCTGTTCTTAATTTACCATCTGATATTCAATTCTCAACCTCAATAATTGCTTAAATACATTCAGGTTCAACAAGAAGCTGACCATGTGATCTCAAAATCTTTCTCAAAGTTCAGCTAGATCATAGGAAAAAGCAAATGGTACTTCACAATCTATTCCTTTAGAGGTTAAAAGAGAGAACACTAAGTTTTTTTCTGGTAAATAATTTCTTGGTAAGGTTTGCTTCATTGCCAAATTTTCTCTAAATAATTAAGCATTTCATTTCCAATGATTGATTCAGATGTCCTATCTGGAACAAATATTAATTAGATGAACTATAGTTACAGTTTCTTACCCATTATATTTCTTAAAAATAGACCCCCACACTGTCTTGCCAAGTAATATTATAAATGATAATATTACAAAATTTGATCTTTACAGTACTTAGGGTCTACACACAGACTTTGGCACTTGATTATACTGTTTTATATTATTCTCTTGTTGGTTTATATGTGTCTTGCTTTTCCAGTTATGATTATAAATCTGTCTTTTATTTCTTTTTCTTTTCTTAGCATCCACAGAAACTCAACATAGTGCTGAGAGTAGAAGTAAACCCTGGAAAAATACTTGTTCAGTGTCATTGAATGGCTCCTTCCTTTTTGTACATGAAACTGCTCCCTGTGCAGGTTTCACTATGGTATGTGATGTCTTTGTTGTCATTTTGAAATGTTGGTCCTGCTACTCATCCACCCTATCATCAGCTTATATGTCACCTCCTTTGGGAAGCTTTCTCTGGCCATCCTCCAGACAGGTAACCACGCCTTCCTCTGTGCCCCACTGTGTTCTGTATGTGCTTTTCTTATTGTTTATACTGCCTCTGTAACTCCCTATGTTGTCGAAATGTTTGTTTTGCCTATTGGAGTGTGAACCTTTGGGAAGAGGATCTCTATCATTAGCCTTTCATTTGGCTCAGCATATTATAGGCTGCATTTGTTGAGTTGATGGATAAATGTGAATCATTAGGCCTGTGCCATCTCTTAAACTGCTGTTTATGCCTATTGATTGCTTTTGGTGAAAATTTCAGTAAACTTTAAAGGAAATTCTATATGTTGTTTGATAGTAGTTGAAGGTCTGTGTTAGACTTTTTTTTTCCAGCATATTATGGGGGTACAAATGTTAAGGTTACATATATTGCCCTTACCCTCCCTTCCGCCTCAGGTCAGAGCTTCAAGCGTGTCCATCCCCCAGACGGTGCACACAGCACTCATTATGTATGTATATACCCATCCCTTCCTCTCCCCCTCCCACCTGCCCAATGCCCGATAAATGTTGTTCCTATATGTCCACTAAGGTGTTGATCAGTGAAACCAATTTGCTGGCGAGTACATGTGGTGCTTATTGTTCCATTCTTAGGATACTTCACTTAATAGAATGGGTTCCAGCTCTATCCAGGGAAATACAAGAAATGCTATATCACTGTTGTTTCTTATAACTGAATAGTACTCCATAGTATACATATACCACATTTTATTAATCCACTCATGTATTGATGGCCACTTCGGCTGTTTCCACATCTTTGCAATTGTGAATTGTGCTGCTATAAACTTTCGAGTGCAGGTGTCCTTTTTATAAAGTGTCTTTTGTTCTTTTGGGTAGATTCCCAGTAATGGGATTGCTGGATCAAATGGTAGATCTACTTGTATCTCTTTAAGGTATCTCCATATTGCTTTCCACAGAGGTTGCACTAGTTTGCAGTCCCACCAGCAATGTAGGAGTGTTCCTATCTCTCCACATCCACGCCAACATTTATTGTTTTGGGACTTGTTAATAAAGGCCATTCTCATCGGAGATAAGTGATATCCCATTGTGGTTTTGATTTGCATTTCCCTGATGATTAGAGATGTTGAGCTTTTTTTCATATGTTTGTTGGCCATTATTCTGTCTTCTTTTGGAAAGTTTGTGTTTATGAAAAAGTTTGCCCACTTTTTGATAGGGTTGTCTGATTTTTTTCTTGCTGATGTTCCTGAGTTCTAAATAGATTCTAGTTATCAGCCCTTTATCAGATGTGTAGCTTGCAAAAATTTTCTCCCATTCTGTAGGTTGTCTGTTTCCTCTCATAACAGTTTCTTTGGCTGTGCAGAAGCTTTTTAATTTGATCAGGTCCCATTTATTTATTTTTGTTGTTCCTGTGATTGCCTTTGGGGTCTTCTTCATAAATTCTTTGCCTAGGCCAATGTCTAGAAGAGTATTTCCAATGTTTTCCTCTAGAATTCTAATAGTTTCACACCTTAGGTTTCAGTCTATTACCCAGCATGAGTTGATTTTGTGAGAGGTGAAAGGTGTGGATCCTGTTTCAGTCTTCTACATGTGGCTATCCAGTTTTCCCAGCACCATTTATTGAATAAGGATTCTTTTCCCCAGTGTATGTTTTTGTCTGCTTTGTCAAAGATTAGATGGCTATATGAGGGTGGTTTTATATCTGAGTTCTCTGTTCTGTTCCACTGGTCAATGTCCCTGTTCTTGTGCCAGTCCCAAGCTGTTTTAATTACTATAGCCTTGTAGTATAGTTTGAAGTCTGGTAAATTGATACCTCCCATTTTGTTTTTATTGCCTAGGATTACTTTTACTATACAGGGTCTTTTCTGGTTTCATAAGAAGTGTAATATTTTTTCTATATCTGTGAAAAATGATAATGGTATTTTAATAGGGATTGCATTGACTCTGTAGATCACTTTGGGTAGTACAGACATTTTAACAATGTTGATTCTGCCGACCCACAAGCATGGTATGGTCTTCCACCTGTTTATGTCCTCTGCTATTTCCTTCCTCTGTGTTAGACTTTTTAACATTATTTTATGTCACGCCTTGGCACTAGTATCTGTTATATATATATATACTATTTTTTTCCCTAATATCCCCAGGAAACTTGAGTTCCTCAAATTTCCCCTGCCTTTGCCTTCACTTGCCCTTGGTTTAAACATTTGATTTGTACATTTTTATACTTTATACATTTGAGAGAACATTTATTTCAAATTCCTCTCTACTTTCTGTGCCATCTAGAAGAAACAGGAGGAACCTCTCAAAAGAAGACAATATGGCACTCTGGATGGTGCATGAGCATATCAACTCTTCAGTTTATTTGGAACAGAAAGTCTCTGCTGTGAACAAAGAGAAGTATGAGCAAAAACAGAACTTATAAAATAAATAAAGTAGGGGTCATAGTCCACATATCAAAAAAGTACCTCCTCCTACAAAATTATTCTCAGCAGAGCTCCTTTTATAGTTAGTTCATGGAGGTCAATTGATATGTAATTGAATTTTCCAAAAATGCCTTCACAGGAGACTTTTCAGCAATGCAATATAACAAGATTTAGTCCCATAGTGGTATCTACAATTCTGGAAAGCTGTGCAGCACTTTGGAATTCTCACAGGTTGTCTTTCTTAAAGCAGATGGATACCTGTGTAGCAGCAGCTAAAATCATGTTGTGAAAAGGACGTTGTTCATATCTCACCTGCTCCGAGCTGCTGTGCCTTCTTGAAGACATAAGGGAAAAGCCCATGTTGTTCTGCAAGGGGTTAAAATGAGGATGGAGGGAAGGACTGAAAGTCTCTCCAGACCAGAGAGCAGGGGGGGATGGTAAAGCATGACGTCCGGCCGGCCGCAGGCACGAGACTCCCTGGGTATAGTTCTATTGTTGGGTTTGAGGTTTAATGTTATTCACTTTCATTATCTTTTTTTACAAGTTTCTAGCATCATTATCTCTTGAGCTCTCAGTTTGGGCATATTTCTTTTTTATTTCCTCACATATGTGCCACTTCTTGGGACAAGATGCATATTTCTTCAGCCTGAAAAGCCTTCTTGCATGGTCCTGGGGACACTAAGATATTGCAGATGACATTATATTTTTGTTCTGCTGACAGCAGACGTAAACTTCCCTCCCAGGCCAGGTACATGTGCCTTGGGCCACTTCTTTTGGATTTGGTGAGACCAGACAGAATGCATAACCAGCTCCTGCTACCCCTGTGGGGAGAGATTACTAACCAGCGATGATTGTCCATGTGTGTGGTGCTGGGTGGAATGGCTGGGTTGCAGTCACAGAGGATGCACATGGAGAAGCACTGAGGCAGCATCAGACACAAGCGCTCACTCTGTTCCCAAGGAGGCTGTCATTTTTGTGTGTGTGCACTGAAAAATTCTTCCACTCACAATTGCCTAGTTTTCCAGTGACTCGGAAACAAACAAACAAAACAAGACAGTGGAGGAAAAACAGTGTCTTCCAGAAGCAAAAGAGCCTGTGTCTATAATGTAGCTGTCAGTTTGGGGAGGGGAGAGATCTTCAAAATAAGGAAAAATGGGATCAGTGGCTAGGTGGCCTGAAACTGCTCAGAAGTTGAGAGAAATTGCAAGGAGCCTCTGTGGTTGCATGTAGGATGTTTCTAGACTGCAGTGTGAGAGAGAGAGGGGGACAGAGAGAGAGGGGGAGAGAGGAGGCAAGAGAGGTCATGTGTCTCCCTAAGCAGTTTGCACTTTGCACCGTAGTCCGTAAGGGCCTTTGAACAATTGCAAATGGAAGGAGGTGTGTTATCCTGGAAAGATCGGGAGCATTGGAGGGAGCCGTGTGAATTGACATCCAGATGTTCTATTTATTAGCTGTGTGACCTTGAGCAAAAATGTTTTCTCATCTTCAGTTTCCTTATTTGAAAGATAGATGTAATAGCAGTGGTGAGAATTAAATAAATTCACACGTGTAAAACACCTCACTCAGAACATAGCACCCAAACACAGGCTAGGTAAATTAATGTTTGTCCAAAGCAAAGGCACACAAATGTTGCTTATACCCCTTCAATCAGAAAGTCAACTGGGTTAGTCAGCGGAAGGGAATGGTTGGCTCATCTGTCCCACATGGGTCAGGAAAATGCAGGCCAAGAGATATAATACACTGATCCCTCGACAAATTTGAAAGGCACAGAGAATGTTTAAATGTACATAAAGGAAAATACCCTAAACTTATACTGGAAAAGAGAATAGCAGATTTTTAAACTTTCTTTTGTTTTGCTGAATTTTTTTGAGATTCTGAACAAAATGTTCTCCGTAGGCCTGCCAGCTGGATCATTTGGTCCAGGGAACTCTGTGCCTGATACTTTAATGTTCCCCTCTGGCCCTATAGCTGGCACTTGAAAATGACATGGAAGAGATGTGATCAGTAGTACCTACCCACAGCAGGTATAGAAATTCCTGTGCTGTAACAGACTTGTTTGTGGATAAAATGTTCTGGTTTTAGTCAAAACTTTTCAAATAAACAGATCATGCACTGAAAAGAGAGATGCTCAAAAGTCCTAGCCCAATAAATTGATAAAGTGGAAAAACACAGCCTGGGACTTGGAGGAACTGCCTTCCAGCTTGAGTTCTGCCAGTGTTACTCTGTATGAACCTGTGTAGATTAGGTCACCTCTGACCCTCAGGTTCCTCATCTATAAAATGGTGAAATTGGCTGGGATTGCTAAAGTTCCTTTAAGGTCAAACTATATTATTGTAAATCTTGATTTGCATTTCTGGGCTGAATATCACATCATCACTCTGACCCCCAGGCCTGTTTCTCTTCCAGCTTCTAATCAATCACCAAATCCTGTTTACTATTTCCGGTAAGAATCTGAGCTTTGGAATCAAATGGACTTTGATGCGAATCCCAGCTCAGTCATACAATAGCATAAGGGAAGTTACTTCTCTGCACTTCAATTTCCTCATCTACAAAACGGGTCAACAATAGTGTTTATATCATAAGATCATGATGGAGATTGAAGTAGATAGTGCATGTGAAGTGCTTAGCACAATGCTTACTATTTAAATAAATATTAAAAATCTCCCTTCCAAATAGCTCTGGAATGTGATGCTTCCTTTTTATCTTCATGCCTTAACACTTCTTGTTGGGATACTGAAACTGAATTGGTTTCTTTAACTCTAGTCTATCTCTGCCCCAGCAGGTTGGTAATCTTTCAAAAACATGTGACATTACAACAACAATAATACAATTTCAATGTGGGCCCACAGAAATGGAAGATGGAGAGGCCTAGAAAACCAGGGCCTGTTTTAACAAATTTGAGTATGTATTTTCTGGGGGTCTTGTTTGAAAGTGACAAAAGGAAATGTCTTTTTGAACTTTCCGGGCCGATTTTCCTCAGACGGAGGTGCGCTGGGGGATTGGGGGCAGTGTTAGGATTCCTTAACAAAGGTCCTCTGTACACGGCATTTATGGCTCCCTCACTCTCTTCTGAAACCTTCCCAAGACTCGCTTTGATTTCAGGGCAGATTCCTGTTTGTCCGCTGAGCAGAAGTGCGGTTGACTGATCTCTGTGTGGGCACCGGCTTTTGGTCAGACCGGCTTAGGGAAAGGATGAACTTTCTAAATCAAACCAGGCCCCGTACTGACATTTTCAGAGGCAACTTGGAGAACAACGCAGCTGCTTTGGCACAAGGCTAGGGCTTCACTTCTTTCCGCATGTCTTTCCTGAGACGGGGAGTGGGGAACAGGCAGAAAAACATGGATTTAAACTGCAGCATCCGGGATTTAGGTTAGGCATAGGCATTTCCTGCTCTGAGTCCTATGCAGTATAATAAAATTCACTGGACTTTGCATTGGGGAGAGAGAGGAGTCTGTCGTGCTGAAAAACCCAATCTCCCGCCAAAACAAAACAAAACAAAAGTTTGGCTTCCAATAACCGACCAGCTAACCCTCTGGTTCACTGTTAAAAAAAAAAAAAACGTCAGGAGGGCTGAACTGTATCAGCGCGCGGGGTGCAAAGAGGGTTAGCCCGGCACCGGGGAGCTGCTGGCTTTTAAACCCCTTTTCAATTTCAGGGCAATGGTGGCAACAGGGCCCAGGCCTGGGAAGGGTGAGGGGGCCGTGCAAGGCTGACTCCGGCGTCACATTACAGGGCCAGAGGGACTAGAGAAAGGGAACATTTGGCTCTCATTACAGAACAAAGGGACAGGGTGCTAGAAAACAGAGCGAATCTGGGTCAGGGGTACCTGAGTCTCCCACAGGTGCTGTAGTCAATTTGCGCATCTCCACTCCGGAGGGATCCTCCCCAAACTGTCTCCCCGCGTCCCACATTTGCCAACAACATTTTACCAGGAACACGGCTTGTCAAAACCAGCATTATAGCTAGAGCAGTGGCGTGATGAAAATACTGTTTTCTCAGGGGCAAAGCTCATTGCTATTGAGAAGTTAGAGCTGTTAGCACATGATTTTCACTAAATCTCCTCCAAATAGCCAAAATCTTTTTCTAAAAAAAAAACAAAAACCTCCTTCTCTAGTAAATTGTTTTACTTTCTCTTGGAAGGGGTTGGCGAGGAGGAGGGAAGGCAGAAAATCTGTGATTTTTTTTATGAAGGATAAATATTATTGATCATAATTCAAAATCTAACCCTTACATTCTTCCTTAATTTCGACAGGGCTGTTAACAAAATTTGATTGAGAGAGCACTGCTTTCCCCACCCCAGTTTTTTGTTTCTAATCAATTACTTCTTGTTTTCTTCTTTTCCAACCTGCCTTTTCAAGCATTATTTTGAAAATCTGTATTTTTTTTTTTTTTTGGCGAGCCAGTAACTGGTCAAAGTCTTTGGTGAGTCCCCGGACTTCCGATTATTCCTGTTTTTCTCTTGTGAAATCATCTCCAGGCCTTTTAGAAGGGAGAGAGATTGGCTCAGATGCCACGTTGCCTGCAGGTCTGCCAACCTACCCCCCCGAACCTTGCAACTGTATTTTAAGTCATTAACGACGAAGCCCCGGCAACGCTGGCTGGCGGAGGGTGCGTTTCATCTGAAACAATATAAAAGTGTACAAGGAGAGAAAAGCAGGCCTCAGGTATTTGTAGGGGTCCTGTTATGTGGTGGTTGCGATGAAAATAGGCTTAGTGACTTTAACAGCTGGCAATTTATTAGCAAACCTGGTCCTACTAAAAAAATATGGAAAATCAGAATTGATGTAGAGTGTTAATCGCAAATCCTTTATATTAGCAAGACTTCTGTATTGTGTTAACTTTTACTATTGCAGGGAGCAGACATCCTTTTGGAGCAAAAGGCTGGGCAAATGAACTTCCTTTGTCCAACACCACTCCAGAGGGATACAAGCCGTGTCTGCCTGTGTCGTTCAGCCTAGGAGGCAAATTTCCTTTACAATGACTGGGCAAAGCCAAGTGAAGAGTCTGCAGACCTAAACAGTGTCGCTTTTGAGAATCCTTTATTAAAGCTTAATTTGGAGTTGTCATTTTCAGTCTACATTTGTGGTAGTTCTTTCTCTAAGTACATCATCCTAAAATGTTGCCTTCCCTCCAGCTGAGCTTTTATACACAGTAATTGAAAACAACACATTTTCTGCTGCCAACTGGAGTCACCAGAGTGATCACTCTCTCTTTCTACTTTAGATTTAACAATGTGGTGGTGGATGAGATGGGAGACATGCTTTAAGTATTCAAAATGAAAAACACCAGAACACAACCGTTATTTTATGAAAGAGGCTGGAAAATGGTTAGTAAAGAAATCACAGATGTGTTTCACAGAAGAGGGGGAGGTGAGAGGAGTACTACATTCTGAAAATAGCATGACAAGCACAATATATTCCTAATTTTCCTCAGCGCATTACTTTTGGGGTTTTCTAAGCTTTATTTGGGGGATTTATTTTCACTTTCCAGAGTATCTGTGTGTTTGTGCACGTGCATGTGTGTGTGCGTATGTGTGTATTTTTACCCTCTAGGGAAACGTAACAATATTTTATAGAATATTGACTATAGTCATTTACCTATAGCCACACTAAATAAAGACAGTTAGATAAAACATGGAGATAACCACCCTCTCAAATTAGACGTTACATTTTTGAACTATTGCCCAAGAAAAGAAACACAAAAATGTGAACATATTTTAAATGGTAGACCACTCAAAATGGATCTTATGTTGGTTAAAAGAAATCTATCATTACAATTGATCACTTTTAGCCTTAATTTTACTCTACAAAACATGTAAGATTTTTGAGCACAGAGATCGTGTCTGGTTTTGCGGGGCCATGTAGCAGGTATTCAATGTGTCTGACTGATGAATTGAGGATATTAAAGAAGTATGTGTTTTTATAGATGAGATTTGTCTATTGTTCCTTCTGTCTACAAAAAAATTGTAAAATAATATCTTATACTTTATTTCTTTGGCTAAGTTTTAATGTGTATTTTAATATATATATATTGAACAAAGAATCATGATTTCATCTGTGATGTTTTTTAAGTAATGTAATTATGTATCTAAGTGACATAGTTGCTTATAATACTAAAATAGACACATGCCAATATTTATATCTAGTAAGTGTTTGTGGCTGATTGTCATGTACAGCAAGCAATACCTAAGGAGAATTCTGTGCTCTGACAGTTCCAACAGTCCTGAAAGAGAATGGAGCACACCACAAGAACAAGTATCTTTGGGTCTATACTTGCCTTTGATAATGAGTTTTAAAATATATTTCAAAATAGTACTAAGCTTTTGTAAGAATGTCTGCTTTGGTTCATCTGTATTATGAGCATCTTTTCTGTGAGACAATAAAAAAGTCGAGCTATTCTAATTCTTCATCAATTACAGATATTTAACAGAGCATTAGATTAACTGTAGCAACTCTGCTGTCATTGGGTATCCATGAGAATTTTGATCTACCTCTTCTACAGAGGAATAATTTGCTTTCATTTTAATTTACAAATGCATATATAATGCTTACTATATGCCAGGCACTATTTTAAGCACTTTACACATTTGAATGCATTTAATGCTATAAGCCTATTAAGTAGGTACCTGTATTATCATACCCATTTACGGATAAGAAAGACACAGAGAAGCTGAGTAAATTTCCCATAGCCAAACAGGTAGGTGGAGAGCATCGATCCCATGCAATCTGGCACCAGAATCCTTGTCCCACTTTCTCTAGAACAGTGTTGTACAATAGAGATATAATGTGAACTATACATGTAACTTTAAATTTCCTAGTAGCCACACTAAAAAAAGTAAAAAATAAAATTTAATTTAAATAATATCTTACATTTGATGCAACAGTTAAAGTGAAATGTAGTACAAAGTTTACCCTTGAACAACATGGGTTTGAACTGTGTGGGTCCACTTATACCCGAATTTTCTTTTGCCTCTGCCACCCCTGAGACAGTGAGACCAATACCTCTTCTTCCTCCTCCTCCTCAGCCTACTCAACATGAAGATGATAAGGATGAAGATCTTTATGACGATCCACTTCCACTTAATGAACGGTAAGCATATTTTCTCTTCCTTATGATTTTCTTAATAACATTTACTATTCTCTAGCTTACCTCATTGTAAGAATACAGTATATAATACATACAACATACAAAATAAGTGTTAATCAACTGTTTATGTTATTGGTAAGACTTCCAGTCAACAATAGGTTATTATTAAGTTTTGAGGACATCAAAAGTTAACACATAGCGTTTCGGCTACTTGGGGTGTCAGTCCCCTTAACCCCCTCATTGTTCAAGGGTCAACTATACTGACCAAATCAATATGGTTATGTCTAAGAGAAGTATATTTTATACTGGTTCCATTTTAAATTATTAAAATTAAGTAAAATAAAAAATTTAGTTCCACGGTTGCACCAGCCATATTTTAAGCAGTCAATAGCCTCCTATGTCTACTGACTACCATGTTGAACAGCAAAGCTATGGAGGGAGAGTAAACTCTCCATAGATGTATATTTCTTGGAAATAAATCCAGAGAATAAAATTAAGGTGAATTTAACACATGAAATTTTGTTCTCCCTGTTACTCCAGGCACATTGCCAAGGCAGAAGCAAAAAATAAACATTGGCTCTCAATTTCTAACTTACCAGAGGGCTAAACGTCATTGAGTCGGCAAGAGAATATTCTCTGATGGGTTTATGTTCTTAAAGTGACCATTTCCAACAGTGCACAGACTATGCCTGTCCAGGGGAACCCATGTGCCTGTCCAGGGCATTTCTTCCTTGAGAAGAAACATCAATACCATCAACAACAAGTAGAGAGAGGGAGGAGAGACTTAGATACCTCTGTGCCCCACCCATACCAGATGTGCACCGACATTTCCACTACTCACATGTTAACAAGTTCTTTTTAAAAAAATTTTTACTAAAAAATTATACCATATCTTACTATGGTTTTATATTTCCTTTTTAAATATGAACATAACCAATAGCACAAAATGTATTTGGAAATTGGGAATGTTAAATGAAAATGAGTGACTAGGTTGAGAGAGGACAGAGCAAAGACCTTTTTATGTTCCTTTCTTTTGATCACTAAGAATCCAAAAATAAATCAAGAGAAAGTACAATGCATGGATAAAGAAAATGTGGTCTCTCTCTATATAGTCGTGCACTGTATAATGACATTTCTGCCAAAGAAGGTCCACATGTATGACTGTGGTCCCATGAGATTATAATGAAGTCTAAATGTTCCTATCACCTGGTGATGTCGTATCCACTGTACCATCTTAAGATTGTAGTGCAATGCATTAATCATGTGTTTGTGGTGATGCTGGTGTAAACAGTAACATGCTATAGAGATTTGTAGCCTAGGGGCAATAGGCTATACTATGTAGCCTAGGTATGTAGGGGGCTATACCTTCTAGGTCTGTGTAAGTACACTCTGATGTTCATATAACAACAAAATCACTTAACACATTTCTCAGAATGTATACTTGGCGTTCAGTGACCCATGACTGTACATATGTATATATAATGGAATATTATTTAGCCTTAAGAAAGGAAATTCTGCCATTTGCAACAACATGGATGCATGTGGAGGACATTACACTAAGTGAAATAAGCCAACACAGAAAGAACATGTAGAAGCAGAGAGTAGAATGGTGGCTGCCGGGGGCCAGGAGTGAGGGAAATGAGGAGATGTTGGTTAAAGGGACGAAGTTTTAGTTATGCAGGATAATGAGTAAGTTCTAGAGATCTAACATACAGCATGGTAATTATAGTTAATAATACTGAATTGTGTACTTAAAATTTGCTAAGAGATTTGATCTTAAGTATTTTCACCACACACAAAAATCATAACTGTGTGAGGTGGTAGATATGTTAATTAGCTTGATTTTGGCAATCATTTCACAATATATACCTATATCAAATCATCACGTTGTACAGATTAAAGAAATACAATTTTTATTTATCAAGTATGCCTCAAAAAAGATGGAAAAATACAAAAAATGTCTACATTAAATGTGGCAAATATGCATACATTTTATATTTACGCTTTGAGCTTAATACAAATTTAATCTTGCTAGAAATATTTAAAACCATTTAAACTATGTTTTAATAACAATAGTGGTACATTTCCCACTCGAATAATTGACTATTTAAAGATAAAAATTTTGTTATTGTATGAAACAAATATTTTTATAAACTGATGTCAATATTACCAATTATGATTATTCTTCTCAGTTTTTTGGTTGTTGTTACTGAAAGAAAACATATTTGTGATTTTTTACCTTTTCAATTTTTGGTTGACTGGAAGATCCTGTGGGAGATAATGCAGAGACAGAGAGAGAAAGAGAGAGAGAGAGAGAGAAAGAGAGAGAGAGAGAGAGGGAAAGCACCCTGGGATCAGTTGACCTGGGTTTTAATTCAGGTTCTGCCACTTAAAAGCAGTGTCTCCCAAAGCTTGAACACTTTATTTAATCACTATGAGTTTCCAGTTTTTTGCCCTATAGATTGGGGACAATAATGTGCATTTTGTCAGGCTGTTAAAAAGTATAAATGAGAAAATATATGTAAAACGCTTAGTATAATGCTCCACACATATTAGGAAGCTAATAAGTGTTCATTTCTTTTCAATAGTTACATGTACATTCCTTCATATGAATGGATCTTAATTCATCTAATGTCTCAAAAGTTTTATTAGCAAAAATACTATTAAAAATTGGTTTATGATATTTTCAATCATTAAAACTCATAATGTTTAATTATGTTCTTTTTCCATTAGAAGTTTCTAAATGATACATAAATTAATTACTGCTGTGATCAAACTGATTCAAATGACAAATCATTCAGGGCCTGAATTTTTGTCAATTTTCTAGAGGAAGAAAAAACAGAAAGTGGACAAAAGAAGGGAAGAAAGAATTCAATCTTGAATAACAGTGGGGTTATCATATTAGTGGTAACTGAATAAAAAGTTATTCTCTTTTGGATTAAACCCTTTAGAGGATTTTTCCTTTATACATTATCATTAATGACAGGAGGCCCCCTGAAGTCATATCATGGTGCCTGCAGCTGAGCTATTTAAAGGGTGCTGTTTCATTTCCAAACCTCACTGCCTTCTGACGTCTCCAGCACTATTCACTTGGCACCGTTGGCTACGCTTCAGCAGATAATTTGTACGCTACATAAGCATTTAGAAAAACCCAGAGTTAAACCAGGGATAGGAGTCATCAGTAACATTTATAGTCACTGAACTCCTCACAATGCGTCACAAGTGGGTCAGAGGGTGCATCTTTCAAGAGAAAAAGAACATTCTTTCAGTGCTGTTTCTATTTCCACATTGATACGACAATGATTCCTACAGCTAAATTCAGGCTTGACCTCATCTGTCAAATGATTTTATTTAGCCAATAGATTTTTTTTCCTAAATATCAACTTCTCCTTTTAAAAAAAAATCAGAAATTTGCATTTAAGTTATGCTTGTTATCACAAGTAAATTTTTTCAAATGCAAGAACAGCCTTTTGTTGACAAGAATTCAGCGTGAGGAAAAATTTAGATAAATGTATTGAATGCACCAAGAATGTAATAAAACCTTCTTTAGATTAATAGATAAAAGAGCGTTGTGGGGAGATTTTTTTTCTTTGCAGGGTTGGAATATGTGCTCTGTTCATGGAAACCAGCTGTCTCGCCGCTTCCCAGCACTCGGAGGAAACAGAAACTCGCTTCTTCTCTACTGTTAATGCACGAGGGTGTGCCCAAGGCAAAGATTAGAGTGGCGAGGGATCCGCAGGTGGTTTTATGGATTTATGGAGGGCAGGTCAAGGAAACATCTTTCTTTGCACCCCTTCTTTTCTCCAAATTGGGCATTGCCTGAAATCGGCGCATTCAGCAGCACTGTGGGGTGAGGTATGTCCGGGGCACCATTTCCCTCTAAGGCAAATACCTTCGCCGCTGGCACACCGTCAGAATTTGCAAGCTCAGCTCGCACCTTTGACACGGCCACGCAGCTGACAGCACAGTTGGCATTTGGTAGCTTCCATTTATCCTAGGTCAGCTCCTGATGCATCGACATAAAATGAAATAAAGATTTGGGCAGTAACTTCAGAAATAAAAATGGGCATGTCCAATAGTCGACTTTAGTCTGCTCAGACTGAAAAGTATTTATTAGGTTGGTAACATGGGGAAAGTCAGATACGTGAGAGCAGCTGCTCTGGATAAAGAAATAGATTGATCAGACACATTATCTGAAGGTCCAGAAGAGGAAACCACTGTCTTAGGACTGTCAGCCAGCTGATTGCTTAAGAGGTAGTTAAGAACACCACACATTTCAGTAGGCAGATATTGTCACCGTCCCATCCTCAGTGCCTAGCACTGTGCTTGGCAGTTGGTGCTCACTCAGTGAATATTTGGGCAATTAATGAATAAAGCCCCTGACTGCATTTAAGAACTATATGTGTATGTGTTTATATATAATTACTTTTCTAGTTCATATATCTAATGGATGACATTTCCAAATCATTTTTCTATAAGAAACAGGATGAGGAATAAGGAACTAATATTTTTCTTTGCTTCCTACTCTATGCTAGCTACATTTGAGCTCTGTGCTTTGTGAATATTCTTTTACTTTGTCTCACAATGACCGTGTAAAGGGAAAAATTAACCCCATTTTGTAGATGGGAATACTGAGGTTCAGAGTCTATATAGCATGTCCAAATTTACATAGTGAGGAAATAGTCAAGCCAAGATTCAAAGGTAGGTATCTTGATGCTAGAGTCCATGGCTTTTTCTCTTTACTTAAAACTTAAAATGTCAGCAACTGTAAAGCATTTTAAGTAGAGACTGTATAAGGAGATATTCTTCAAGAATTCTATATTAAAATAAATATAAAGAGATTATTTTTCTATATGGCAGAGAAGATCACTTAGGAAAATATAATGGATTGAAAAGATCCTTTTCAAGAGATACAAAAATATATACTAATTTGGAATAAACTTAATAGCAATATGCAGAAACAAATGAAAACAAAGCTATAAAGCTTTACTGAAAAGGAAAATATATAACAATAAATGGAGATATATATTTTTTCTAGGGGAATTTCCAAGATTGTAAAGTTATCACTTCTCTCCCATGTTAATGTATAAATTTAATGAAATTTTAATCCAATGTCTACAAGATCTTACTTTGAAATTTGACCATAATTCTAGAGTTTGTCTGGAAAAATAAATGAAGGAAAGTAGGCAAGGTTTTTTTAAAAGAAAAATAATGAGGCCCACTTGCATTATCAAATATTAAAACAAGTTATAAATCACATTATTTAGAAGGGGCATTAGAATTTACAGCATATCACTGGAAATATAAAGAGATTAACTAGATGAATACATAAATAGATGCATATAAAATGAATATGATAGATGAAATTCCGAATTGATGAGGAAGTAATGGATTATCCAAGTAATGATAATAAGGTCATTGGTTTAAAAATGCAAAAATAAGTTAGATAGCTATTGTATAAAAATGTATTCATGTGATTTAGAGCAGGGGGTCCCCAACCTATGGTGTGTTTTATAATTATTTCATTATATATTACAACATAATAATAATAGAAATAAAGTACACAATAAATGTAATGTGCTTGAATCATCCCAAAACCATCTCTCCATCACCGGTCCATGGAAATATTGCCTTCCATGAAAACGGTCCCTGATGCCAAAAAGGTTGAGGACTCCTGGTATAAGAGCATAAAAAGAGACATGAACAGACAAGTCACAAGATCTATATGATGAATAAATTTATACATCACTTAAAAAATTCTCTAATAATCAAAAATATGCTAATGAAAACAAGACATCATTTCTTGCCACATTCACATGCCAGGGATGTCCGTTTTGAATTTGCAGGTCTGTTCTAGGACTTGCCTCACCTGCTGCTGCTACCCTAGGTTGGGTCGGACAGAGCTGTCTCTCACTAGCATTTGCTGGACATTTTCTCCCACGCCAGCTGAAACAGTGAGACCTTCCAGCTACCAGATACCTCTTCATAGTGCCTTAGATAAAAGGAGAATATGCTTTGTTTCCCTTTTGTGATGCTTCCTTTTAGGGGAATACCTGCACCATCTTCTTTATTCCCCAGGGACTTATTAAGTTTTATTGGAACAGCTTTTCATGAATCCCCCGCTCTCCGTTGCACTAGATTTTAATAAGAACTGGCCTGAGAAACCATTTCTGGCATCAGACTCCATGTGGCACTTGGAATCTGGAATGGCAACTTGCACCCAGCAATTGAGTCTTCCTTTGAGGTCAGGCTAAGTTTCCTTCAGGTCAGTTTCTCTCAAGCTTCTTGCAAATAAACGGAATCTCACTCCAAGCACGTCCACTCCTGTCTGAATTGCCTTTAGAGTTGAGTTTAGAAAAACATTTTTTTAAATCATATACCCATAAAATGGATTTGATTTTTTTTCTTCATGTTTAAAATTGTCTCTCAATCTCTCGCCTGAAATCACATTATTTCTATAACTTTAAAATGCCATTTTTAAGAGTAAATATTATGTAGATGGAAAAATACACATTTTATTTTATGAGTTCATAGCTCAGGGATGTTAAATAATTAGCATGACCTTTTCCCTGAGCTAAAGATCAAGGCCTGCATTTTACCTCATCCCAGAAAGGATAAGCAACATTTATGGATATTTTCAATTGAATAAATAAAAGTTGAAATTAAGCCCTTAGTTCATTTTTACATGCCTCTAGTTTTGTTAAGTCTTCTTAATTTTTTTTTGCCTTTAAATTATTGCTAAGGCTTTAACAAACTCACAGCTTGACCCTGGCATTTAATATATTCCTTTGAGGGTTTCTTTCAAAATAAAATTGAATATTTTCCATATTTGCCACCATTCTGCCTCTCACAAAACATGTAAAGGATATTTGAGGAAATGTTTCTAATTTTCAGACTGTCTCCTAAAAGTTAGTTTGAACAGGGAAAAGAGCTAGAGCCATAAATATTTTAAAGGTGTTTATGGGCAACTACTAATTTGTTCTAGGTTTACATTTCATATATTTAAACCCTATTATGATGGCAAAGTTCTTGACGTACACTGTAATACTAATGCTTTTAGATATTTTTCATGCTTTTTAAAAATAATTCTCATTTATTTACTTGATTTTAAATTCTCTAGGAACAGAAATTATGGACATTTTTGTTATTTAAAACATTTCTTCTTGATGATTAGCTGTGTATTTGATATATACAAGTTTTTAAATAAATCAATCAACATGTATTTGTTGCCCACTTATTATGTGAAATATTCCATAGTAAGAATTGAAGGTCATTTAAGAGAAGAACAAGTTGAGTACATTTTACCTGTCCCCTAATTTTAGGGAAACAAGACATGCACACATAGAAAAGATGAACTATAATATAAGGCAGCACTTAGTGTCAAACCAGTGACAAAGTTGACACTGATATAAATGAATAAATAGCAATATATAGAGGAACAAAGATGATGGTAATGAACCTGCCATATATTAGGTGCTCAATAATTGTTGTTTGAATGGATATATTTGTTAAATTAATTATCCAAGAAGTGCTTACTGCATGTCCCTTATCCTCATAACAGCCCTAAAGGAAGGCATCATTAGCATCACTTTTGATGAGGAGAAATTGACGTTCACGGAGGCTCCAGGTGTCAAGCTTTCTAAGAGGTAGAGTAGGGAGTTTCACATCCACATCTGTGCGACCCCAAGATCTATGCTTCCCCACTTCCACTGCACTGCTTCTTGCAGACAGAATGCTTTCACTATGGTCACTTTGAAAAGGTGAGTCTACCAATATAGGGCCGTTCATTTATTAAGTCATTCTTGCAACAAATACTGACTACTCACTACACACTGTACTAGGCATGTGATGGTGAGTAAAACTAGACCATGTGCCTTATGAAGCGTAAAGTCTATTCAAAGGAATAGTAATAGAAACACCACAAAATTGGATGAAAAAATTGAAATTCTAATAGTACTAGAAAGAAGACATACATGGTGCTAGAGAGTTTACAACAAATAGATAGGCTTGATCTGGTCAGTGTGTTCAGGATCCTAAAATCAGAAAAGTAAGTTTAAACTTGGCAATCTGGAAAATAAAGACTATTCCAGATCCAAAGGACATGGAGCAAAAGGGCAAACGATGATTAAGAAGGACTAATTATGGACAGTAAGAATTGAGCTGAGAGAGCAAAAGGGAAAAGTCATCATGAGTATTTTGTCTTTTTTTTTCTGAGATCCAATGGCAAGCCAGTGAAGAGTTTTAACAGGGATGTAATAAGGTTGGGGGAGCCCTGGGAGAGAACATATGACAGAACGTGGAGGTGGACTAGAGGGGGCCAAAGTGGATTTGTGTAGACCAGAAAAAAGACTTTTTGCAGGCCAGCCAAGAGATTGTTGCAGCTTGGACTACAGAGTTGATAATAAAGATCCAGCAAAAAGAATAGATTTCAGGGTTTATTTAGGAGATAAATTAGCATTATTTGGTGATGGATTGGATGTGGTTAAGGAGTTTGTTGAAGAAAAGACAAATCTTAAGGATGCATTCAGGCTCCTGGTTTACATAAAAATAGATGCTAGTTTCATTCACTGTGATAGGAAACAGTCAAAAGTTTGGGCGGGAAGAACTTGAGTTTAGGTTTTGACATTGGATTTGCAGGACATTTCAGACTAGTTGATAGACATGTGAAGTCAGCTACTGAATATATGCATCAGTTTCTCAGAGAAAGATCTAGGCTAGAGAGAGAAATTTGTGGGTCATCTGAGTGTAGGTGGTGATTGAAATTGTTGAGTATAAATAAGATGACCTAGGGAAAGATATAGAGGAAGAAGAGGAAAGGGCCAGTGGCTAAGCACTGAGCAGCAACAACATTTAGTGGCCAAGTAGAAGAAAATGTGCTTCTTAAAGAGACAGAGGAGAGATAAAAAGTGGAAGAATATTATATCTGGAAATGGAGGAAAATAGTATTATAAGAAAGGAATGGCCCAATAATGTTGAAGGCTTTGCAAGGTCATCTGAAATACTTCATGTCAAGCCAGAGAGGGAAGGGAAAAGAATTTCTAATTTCCTACTCTCCTGCCACAAGGAATTGGGGTGGAGATATAAATTCCACTTTTTAAATTATTACTTAAAAAGATTAGATAGAGATGGATAAAGATAGATATATAACCTAACCCATTTGTGAATAATCACTACCCAAGGAGACCTTAATAAGGGCTATTGTACCTATTTCTTCCACCACTACCCCCAGTTTTGTCACCACTGGATTGTCCCATAGAGATAGTGCTTATATTAATAAAGCAATGTCAATATATTTGTCCAAGGCTCTTTCATGCTATCTAAAATAAATTATGTTGATTATATTTGTAAAACTTTTTGAAAGCCTACTGTTAGCAATTTCTCAAACACACAGATATTTCAAGATGAAAACTTTCAGATAAAGAAAACTTCTATAAGGCTTTTTCGATTTGCTTCAGTTGGAAAGTCCACTTACTTCCTCAAAGTAATTTAAAATTCTTTTTAAACTTGTTTTTAACAGAATATTTATCTTTGCATCATTGAAACTAGCAGAAATGTCTTGTAATTTAAGAAAAAAACTTTAAGTATATTCATAGTTTGGAATTAAAGTGAGTTGAGCAAGGGAATGACTAGGTCATGAGAATCTTATAGAGAGCTGATCTAGAAAGGGCAAAAACTGCCAAGTGGGATACTAGATCAGATGCTGTTGCAGTAGTCCAGATATGAAATATTTATAGTTCTAGACATCTAGAATGGGAGGTGGGAATCAGAAGAAAATGAGAGTTTCTGGAAATGTGTAGAAAAATTGATAGGGTGCTGTGACTGAACAGAAGCGAAGGCATGGAGTCGAGATTCAGCAAATGTCGCCATTTTGTGGGAGAAGAAACTCAGAGAGAGGTGATAATCTGCCCACAAACACTTGCTTAATAAGTTGTAAACCTGGAATCCATACTTTAGACTTGACTTCAAATGCAAGGCTTTTTCTATTATAAAGCGGTAACAAACTCCCAATAGAAAAAAAGCCGAATACGTTGAAACAAAGAGTAGAAAGGTGGTTACCAGGGACAGTGGGTGAGGAAATGAGGAGATAAAGGTGAAAGAGTACAAAGTTTCAATTGCATAGAATGAATAAATCTTGAGATCTAATGCAGCATGAAGATGAAGGTTAATAATGTTGTATTGTATACTGGAAATTTTCTAAGAGAGTAGATTTTAGGTACTTTGACTACATACACACACACACAAAGGTACTACATGAGATGATGGATATGTTAATTTGCTTGACTGTAGTAATTATTTTATTATGTACATGTATATCAAAGCATCATGTTGTATACCTTAATTATATACAATTTTAAAAAGCTAAAATAAGGAACAAAAATTTTTGTGGAAGTACACCACCATAAAATACACTTGATTAAGAAACAGCATGAGTCAGAACTCTATTTCAGATGGAAAGGTAGCTTCCTCTAATGGTCCGCTTCCTTTAAGGAACGAGGTGATCACCACTAGCTCTTGATGGGGAATGAAGAGAGTGAGGAAGGTCCATGCTGTGCTAGTGCTGGGGTCCCTAGGCCACCACACTACGGAAGCACACTCTACACACAGCTGAACCAGCGTAGATCCTTGTGTTCACACTTGCTGGTTCATGGCTCCACAGTGAGCTACCATGCTAGAATGAATGAATAGCACAGTGACTATAGCTCAAACCAAGCCCTCAAAGTTCCTATCAAAGGAATTCAGGTAGGGGAAAAAAAAAAAAGAACAATGTTGATCTTTTACTTTTTTTTTTTAATCTGAGGAAAAAAGGCTGTCAAGAAGGATGGACATCTTGCCAAGAAATAGAAAATGAGGCCTTTAAAGACATTGTTTATACACCCCAAAGAAATCAGCTCTTATTTCAGTCAGGATCACAGAAGCCTTGGATATATTTTATATTTTCTTTTCAGAAGTGTAAAAGAAATACTTAAAAGTGCATATATAGACTGAACATAGATTTATTGCCAATGACTTTTGTAAGGCGGGTGGATTGAGGCCGCTAATGTAAGTTTATGAGTACAGCTGGTCCATTTAACGGCGGGTTTATAGGCACTCCTCAAGCGCGGCCCCCGTCTGTGGAAGGTATGGTATCACACAAACTCTGCTGGACATATGGGCCCATCTATGGGCAATGTACTATAAACCGACCCATAACTACTGCAGCTGTGATCATAAACCTTTTTAGAAAACAACTAAAAAAATCTGACGTAGAAATGTTTGCTGTGTTTCCAAATGGGAAAGTGGAACAGGCCAAGTGAGTACCAACGCAATGGTATGGGCGAACTTACCACAGACTCAGGTTAAACCAACAAAACCTACTTCACTCTCACTGTGCATTGTTTTCATAAATCTCAATTGAAGGATCAATGGCAATTCATTTTCGGCTTTTAAAATTCTAAGGCAGAGACCACTGGTATTCCATTGAACACCCAGTATTCCTCAAATAAGTCACCGGGATGTTGGTACTTACGTACAGTGTTGATATAGTGTTTTATTACACAGGCATACCTTGAAAGATTTGTCTCCTGTGTAACGAAGATACATTTCCAAGTTGAGACATTTCATCTGCTAAGGGGGCATTTTGCCATTCCTCTGACATTTTGAAATATTTATTTTAAAAACCATTTTATGGAAAAGACCACCAGCGGACTAGTTAAGAGTGCATTATAGAAATACTATGACAGGATTTTTAAAATTTGAATATTGGCACATGAAAGCATGACTCTTTCTCTGTCCTGAGACCTATCCATGGACCACACCAGGTAGTAAGACAGCAAGGATGGTATTTAATTTATAGTAAATATGGCTGCCTTCCAAAGCTTCTTGAGAGATGGAACCATCTCTTATCCATTTTTGTATTTTCATGGTGCCTAAAATTAGGACTTGCAGAGTAAGCACTATTGTTTGGTCAGCAGAATACATAAGGATTTTGCAGTAAGAGAGAGCACACATGGAAGTATTTCATTTACTTGTGTAATAGAAACAAAATGTCACAGTTTCTCCTTCTTCTGGTTTATGTTGACTAGTCCCAGTTGGTGATGTTTACATGTTTCTTTTCTATTACCTAGTAAAGAATATTTTTAAAATGTGTATAAAACCACTTAGATTTTATTATGATTATTTGAGAAAAATAAATAGCAATAGGGCATGAGTGTGTGTGTATGTGTGTGTGTCTGTATGTGTTTGTGCCTATCTGTTCTGTGCATATAGCCTTATTCTGAGACAGGCCTGGTCTCTATTTTTTTCCTGTAAATTACTACATCTATTGTATCTATTTAGGTACATTTTGAGTTGTGCTGGGAACATTTTTTGGTTAAGTAATATCACTTTGATTAAAGGAATCTATCATTGACTTTATAGTGTACTACAGTTAGCATGTGTGACTCATTCCTTTTTAAAAGGAGGAATATTTCTCATATTAGCTATAAATGTATTTCTATTTATTACTATAGTTGGTTTTCTTACTGAACTTGCAGAATAGCTAGTAAAAAGCCTTTACATTTTTAATTTTCATATCATTTAGTCAATTTATAGAATATTTCTGAAGGCTAATTTGATATCTTGTGCATTATTGTAAAAGATGACATTACTAGTTCTCAAACAGAATAAAGGTGGGTGGCTAAACTTCCCATTTTCTCCAGATGCCTTTTAAAAATTTTTTAGACTTCTTGAATCTAAGTGAGTAGAAATCAAGGAGTACATAAGAATATATTATTTGAAGGATAATTGGATTTCTCAATGTGGAATACCTAAATCATTTCAAGATGACTTTCAAAACATTTGGAGAAAGTATAGATGACTGTCTACTTATATGTTTTAAAAGGAATATCTTCTTAAAAACATTCAGGGTCCAAGCAGTCACTGTATTAAAAATTGTCTCTAGTAAACCATTTGAATAAGACTTAAAAAAAACAATAAAAAGTAACATAGAGAGGTTTACACATTTCAAATACTTGGATGTATTTTATATCATTTACTGTTCACAATAATTCTTTGAGGTGGGCAGTTCAGGTATTATTTTCCCATTTTATAAATAAAGAAACTAAGGCCCTAAAAGGTTAGTTGTTTTCCATAAGTCTCATAGCTAGAGACCTACTTTGACCTTGAACACAGGTCTTGGATCCCATGATAAGGCTACAACTAAAATTCACAAATTACCTAAGTGAGGGAGGGTTAAGGAAGTCCAATTGCACTCCCACTTTTATGATATTACTGCTATTACATTGGAAAGCTGAAAAGGGATAGCCTCATATGGAATAGAACACAGGACAGGTACATTTATTGTAAACAAATGGGCCACTGTAAAAAGGGCCACTGGAAAATTTTGCCATTTATATATAGCACTGGTTTGGAAGGGCAAAGTTAGGTCACACTCTGGACAGCTGAAGGGAGGGGCTGAATGAGCTCATGGGTGATGAGGCATGATCTTAAGATGAAAGGAACCAGAACACAAACGTCACAATTTGACTAGAGCCAATCCTCTGTGAGTATCTAAATAGACTGGAGCAACTATGGAAAATAACACTAACGTATCTTTCTTTTATTTTTAATGTTCTTATATTTTTAAATATATAAAATGATGTTTTTTTTTACTTATGCAACCTTGGGTAGAAGAGGGAAGGAAAAACCACATCAGAAGGAACTATTTCATTCAGCCACCACATCTGTTCAAGTACAACTGGACATTCCAAAACCCTTTTGTGCTTGTTTAATCATGCCAGATATTCTGCTGGTTAGAGAAGAGGTCAGCAAATCACCTCGCAAAATCTTATCTCAAAATCTGAACACCTAATTTATTTTAATTTTAGACTGTTCAGTGATAATAAAATTATTTGTCTGAAATTTCTCCAGGTTATTAATTTAATCTTAACTAAATTATTTTAAATATAATATAGTAATATAGGTTGGTTCTTCTCCATTTGATAATATCTTGGGGAAAAAAACAATGTTAAATATTCTCATCCATACATTTGTCCTATTCCATGATAAGGATTTTGAACTTAATTCTTAGAAATAGAGAGCCATAGAAAATCTTATTTTATTTAACCTACTTTTTCTATTTTCCCCCTTGCCTGCCTTCTATTACATTGATCAAGTTTTTTATTACTTTTTTCTCTTCATTATAATTTGAAAGCCTTATAATCTATTTCTCTATAAGAGAACAGCCCTAAAATCTCACATGCTCACTGTTCTTAACACAGTCTAAGATTCTTAGACATCCTAAGTTTTCTCCTTCCTATTCTATAAAGAAACATTGCAGCAGTTTCACTCCAATTTATCTCCAACTTGTAACAGTTATCCAGTATTTTACTTCCACCTTATTTTTGTATACTTTTAAATTCATCATTTTAAAAACATACAGCTGAATTTTATGTATAATTACTCATCTGTTGACCAATTTCATTTAACACCATTGCTTGTTGCATTCTGTGTTATTTTTTCTGGGTTCAATTTTCTTCTTAAAATGCATTTTTTAAAGAGTTCTATTCAGAGAAGACCTTGTCAATTATAAACTCCCTCAGAGTCTTTGCCTTTAAACCTGCTCTCTTGAATAAGATTTTTTTATTTGTATAATTGAAGTTTATGTCTGTAGTTCTTTTCACTTGATTCAATGAACTTGTTATTCCATCTTCTTCTGACTTCATTATTGCTCAAGGAATCTGCTTTAATCTAATCATAGTTCCTTTGTAGGTGACATTTTGCTGTTTTTTTTTTTTTTGAAGATTTTTTTTCACCTGTGGTATTCTGCAATTTTGCTACTATTTGTGTAGATGGGGAGTTATTTTCATTTATCATACTTGGGACTCAATATTTCTTTAATTTGAGAATTCAGGTCTTTATCAATTTAGGAAAATTGTTCAGAAATTAACTCTTTAAATATTGTCTTCCTCCTATTCTCTTTTTTTCTCTCCATACGGGACTTATGAATAGATTGTATTTTCTCATTTTGTGTTCCATATGTCTTAATCTTGTTCACATTTTCCAGCTCTAAAATTAACCTCTATCTTTGGATCACTTTCTTATTTCTATCTTTTTAAAGATAAACATAGCTATCTTCTAGTTTATCAAAGTTTATCTTATCTGTGTCTATTATTTGATTCTTTTTCAAGTCTTACAAGTTTGCTTTCATGATGCCTTTTGGTTGTTGCATAGTTTCAACTCTTCTTTTTATGCTTTTAGTCATTTTAGAAAATACTTATTTTGTATGCTTTGTCAAATTATCTCTATTATTTCATGTTATTAGGGTCTAAATATGCTGTTACTATGCCTTCTGAATCTTGTTCAGAGGGATTATATTCCTGAATATTTTATAATTCTGAATTATAAGGCATAGACTATAGGAGCCCCATCAGCTCAGGAGCTAATCACTCTCATGTTCAGTTCTAATTTCATTTCAAGCACTTAGGGAAACCTTCTTTTTGTACATTTCAGCTATGTATTTAAAAGATAGGTTTTATTTTATCTTGAATTTCTAGGTGTTAGAGGTAGGAAGGTTTATAGGCTGTTATCGTTATACTTTGTTACACATGGATGAAAGAGACATGACCTTGCTTCTGATAGGATCTTAAGCTAAACACATAAAACTAGGAAGAATTGAAACTCAGATTCTTGAATATTTTTCCCTGTGGTTCTCAGAATACTGGATTATTGAGATTATTATAGTCATTAACGAATCTTCAAGACAAAAAAATTTAACTCCAAAGAAAGAATTTGATCACAATTCAAATGAAACATGATCATCACAGCCATTTTATTTTTTCTTCAAAGAAATAAACTAATCTAATTATTTTCCAGGATGATTTGACAATTTCTATTTGAAAGCAAAATTTCCCACACCATATGTTTGCTCACTATATTAATATAAATATTTCACTGGTTGTCATTTTACAATTCTGAATTAGATCACCTTTTATATTATTGCTAAATGCTTATCCAGATTTGGGGACCGTTTTTCTCCTTTCTCATGTAAACCAGAATCACTCTAAATCACTTGAATTATTTTTTAGAAGAAAAGGACACATAAGATTCATAGTTCTGTGTAATTTTCTTTTTTCGTGATTTATCAATTTTCCGTTCCTCTGTGGTATACTTGAAATAAGACTGTGAAACTACAAAGTTGGCCCAGAAATAAGAGATTTGATTGTTTCCTGCCTCTTTTACATCAATAATATGTATTTTATTTCAAGGAAAAAAAGTTTAGAAGGTTTTCTGTAGTAGAGTGACTAATTTACTATCCTCCTGGGTAGCAGTAATATCCATGCCAAGAAATTATGAAAATTTTATATATCTATGGTCTTTGCTCTGGTGGCCCTTTGCTTACCAGCAGAATAATGTGAGAATCACATAAAACAGATGGCCTGTGAATCAGTGTAAAAATATGTATAGTATGAAAATACATGTAGCAGGTATATGCATATGAATGCACATATACAATATAAATACTAATAATATGTAAATACTAATAATATGTTAAAAGTACACTATTTGTGTGAACCACAGAAATGTCAGTAAAATAAAAATTTATATAAATTACATTTACATCTGGGGTGATTTACTTTATATGTAAATGGCCATATAGAGAAAAAATTACTCATTTTATATATACTGTCCAACTTAAGGATTCTACCTTTATTTGTGCTTTAAATAAAAACAGAAAGAAACTGGGTGAAATTTAAATTTCAAAGAATTTATTATCATTGTATTTGTCTTACCTCTTTTTAAAAAAACTGTGTCACAGATATAGTATTCCCATCTGTTCTGCTAAACTATTGGGAATTATTTGGATTTTAAAAGAAACAAACAGCAACAACAACAAAACAAGGAGAAATTCAACTTGCTACAGCAGAAAAATGGGACAAAAATTGATAGACTGCATTTGATTTGTTGGCTTTTTTTTTTCTTTTGAGACAGGGTCTCTCTCTGTTGCCTGGGTTAGATTCAGTGGTGTCATTCATAGGTTACTGTAACCTCAAACTCCTCAGTTCAAGTGATCCTCCTGCCTTAGCCTCCTGAGAAGCTGGGACTATAGCATGCACCACCGCACCCAAGCTAATTTTTTCTATTTTTTGTAGAGATGAGGTCTTGCTATGTTGCTCAGGTTGGTCCTGGCCTCAAGTGATCTTCTCATCTTGGCCCATTTTTCAAGTTTCAACAGTCTATCCTTAAAGATTAGGATAGAGTTAGTTTTCTGAGCCTAGGCTTTATAAAGATGTCTGGGATTGAAAGAGTAGAAAGATCTAGCCAGTAGAATATGACTTAAGTGAGGTCCCCTACTTCCATATCTGGTGCATTAAACCATCCTACTTGATCCTCCATACTCTTTCTTGGAGTCTATCGGGCAGATGCAAATGGCCACCCAAGGATCCATGAAATGAAAGAATCCAGAGTACTGGAAAGAACCACATGGAAAACTTCTCACTTACCAGGATATCAATTTTGGACTCATATGAGTAAGAAATAGTTTGATGGATTTAAGTCACTGAGATTTGGGAGTTTGTTATATTAGCTAGCATCACATAACTAATAAAAATAAGTTAAAAGAAGTATTTCAACCCTACATATCTAACAAGCAAAGTTATTTGAAAGATAACAAATTATAATCTGCATATAAAATACTTCATGTTAATAATTTCTTAACTGTTAATAAAGGAGATGAAAAATAAACAAGAAAGGTACTTGGCTTTGAGAGATAATGGGTTTCTTAGAATAAAATTTTAAGGTATAAACTCTGAGCATATTCGCCTAGGAAATAATAGGAGGTCAATAAATATTTGCTGAATAAGACCCTATTATGGGATCTCTGTTGGGGGATGACATTGTATATTTTATTAGTTATTGATTGCTACCTAACAAATCACCCCAAAACTAAGCATCTTAAAATAATAAATATTTGTTATCTCCCACAGTTTCTGGGAATCAGGAGTTCAGCTCTTAGTTTGGGGCCAGGAAGTTTCATGAGGTTGCAGCCAAGATGTTGGCTGGGTCTACAGTCATCTGTGTGCTCTCACCTGGGGCTGGACAACATGTTTTCAAGCTCCATGGTGGCTGGAGACCTTAATTCCTGATCATGTGAACCTCTACCTCTTCATTAGGCTGCCAAAGTGTTCGCCTCACTGGGCATCTGGCTTCCCCCACAGAGAGGAATGGGGCAGAGTAGAGAGAGAGTCCAGAGGAAAGCCTCATCCCAAGGGTAGCCTCAGTCTTTTATATCCTAATCTCAGAAGTGAAATACCATCTCTTCTGCCATAGTCTACTGCCTATCCGGACCAAACCGAGCACAATGTGAGAGGGGAATACACGAGGGTGAGAATACAAGGAAGTGGAAATTCTTGGGGGGCCATGCTGGAGGCTGCCTACAACATACATAACCTCTTTGAAGTTTATGTATGTAATTTTCATTAGTGCTACAAAAATATTAAGGTAAAGACAAATGCATATCACATTATTACAAAGAAACACATGTTCATTTTGAAATGAAGCTTTTGAGTAATATAGATGTACATAAAAACAGGAGACGTCTCCTTGCAATGTGCTTCTCTAGCCTACTTGCCTTCATTTTTTGAAAAGTTTCCTCTCATCTAGGGGCATATTACCCCAAAAGAATCTCCAACTGACAGAACATTTTATAAGAAGATTTTTTCAAATTATGTATTTGATTATTTTAATTAACCATAAAATTGCATAGATTTATGGTGTACAGCATGTTGAAATATGTATATTGGGGAATGGCTAAATTGAGCTAATTAACATATATGTTGCCTCACATACTTATATATTTTATATATATTTTTTTTTGTGGTGAGAAAAGTCAAAATCTATTCTCAGAGATTTTCGAGTATCAATACATTGTTACTGACTATAGTCACCATGCTGCACAATAGATCTCTTGAACTTTTTCTGGAGAAAACATTTTTGAGGACTCTTATAACTTAATACTAGTTACTTGAAATTCTAGAAGTCTGGAGTTATATTTTAGGGTCCATTGCTCTTTTAAAACACCTATCACAGGGTTTCACAATAGGAACTCAGTAAATATTTGTTGATTTAAGAAGAATTTAACTCAAAGCAGTAGATGTATTTTCACTACACAAAAGAAGAAAATCATGTGGGTCTTTTTTTATATGGTTCTTTTTTATAAAACTGTTTTTCCTTGAGTCCCTTAAATAATTGGAAATAAAGAAATCCAGACTGTAAGATATATAGCATGGCCCCATTTAAATGATGCTAAATTAGCTGAAACTTAGGTACTGTAGCTCCCTCAGGACTTTCAAAGATTTTTGGCCTGAATACAAGGCTCACAAAACACTATTAGCTGGGGACCTAGAGCATGTTTTCCAAAGGGCTGCTTGGTCTCTATTCATGTAAAACTTTGTTTATCCAAAAGTTTCATAACGTACATTACCCGCCTCTACCCAGCTTCCTAGCATTTCTAGCATCTGATGATCCACCTGAACTTTAGTCTTAGTTAACACAATTCTAACAACCCTCTCAATGATTCCTTAAATATTAGTAAGTTGTATTTTTGCATTAACCAAATAGTCCAGGATATCACATTTTATATGCAGAATATCTTTGTGATGAAAGTTTGAACTGAACTGTGCCATTTATGTCTAGTTTCTTGATGTAGCGATTTACAACTAATAAATTCACACACTACAATCAAAATGATTTTCCCTAACAATAGGCATTTGTAAGCTTTTATTTCATAATATGAACTAATCCATTAATTAATTGTAAAATTTACCCTGAAGAAACATATAAAGAAAAAGTGCTTTTACCTATATTCTGGTTTATCAGAGACATTTTGACAGGGGAGACATTGGTCTTAAAAGTGGATCTCTTTGTTTTATGAAAATCTTTGATCCTTTGTAGTCAAAGGTGCACATAGCATAGATTCACCAAATAATCAACTTCAGTGTAGAATACTTTGGCAGAACCTTTATTACATAAATAATCTTAGCAGGTTTAAAAACTTTCTTGTTTCACAGTTTCTTGTCATTTTATGCCATGTCACTTGGGAGCTATGATCAGCATGTAATTTGTGTGCGTTTTATTAGCATATAATTATTATGTCCCATAGGTAGCACATAACTGTTGGTTGTCAACTCAATGGCCACTTCCCTCATCTTTCTTATCAACACAAACCTGATTTTTTTTTCCAGATATTTGGCAATATTGCACTCAGGGAAGATGGGCTCCTTGTCCAAATCTAGGGACTCAACCATGACTGTGCTAAGCCAATCTTTGCAATTCATTCTCCTTTGTCAGTGAATGTTTAGGGGGCTAAATGGATCACAATGTGATCCATTTATGGCTAGTAAGATGCAGGGGTAAGTATGTTATAGGGTTTCTAGGAAAATAGTTCCTGATCACAGGAGAGGTGTGCAAGGAGTAACTTCCTTTTTATTCCTACCTTTGGAGGTAACACAGAGAGGACATGGGTATTAAAGCTGCTGCAGCAACCGTGATTCTCCCCGAGCTGTGATTTTGTTAAGCTGCTGTATAAATAAACCAACCAAGAAACCCTCTACTTCTGGACTTCTTGTGATGTGAGCTATAAAATAATTGATCTTTATTTGAGTATTTCATTACTTGAAATTATTTCAAGAACATCTTAACTGACATACCATATCATTAGCACTTCATATGTATCACATAAGGGGCTAGTATTTATGAGGTTACTTCTATACCTCTATTGGTGGAATTTGTTTTCCATAGTTGTTAGTAGTGGCAACTGTGAATAATGGTTGATAGCCTATTAAGATTTTTTGTGTTTATATTTTTATAAAGTAGGCAACATTGTCTGCATTTTCCTGATGCCCAAAAAGGGGCTTACAGAGTAATTACCTCAAAGTTACACAGCTGGTAAATGATAGTGCTGAGATTTGCTTCTAGATGTATTTAACTTCAAAGACTGTGCTCTCAGCTACTGTGCTGCACTGCCTCCCTAGTGGGCAGTGATACTTCATAGAATCATCTCGCCCTTCCGAGTCCTTGTGCTCTTAACACATTTCTCTTATCACTTTTTAATGTTCTCCTAAATCTTACTTCCCCCACTTTATTAAGAATTTTTTCAAGCATATAGCAACATTGAAATAATTTTACAGTGAACACCTATATCCTCACCACCTAGATTCTACCATTAACATTTTACTATATTTGTTTGATCACATCTTATGTTTTATTATCACCACTAATCGTGCCTTTTAAAATTTTCTCTTCTTTAGTTTTTAGCAGTTTGCTAACATATGCATGTATGCACATTTTTATCTACAATGGAATTGATGGCCCCTTGCGTGCTTATTTAGTTTTCTAAGATCTGATAAATAAGTAAGTGATGACTCCTCTTTAATACTACTATTTTATTGCATGTTAAAATAATAAAATTGTGCACCACTATGGCACTAATAAATCGAAGCAGTCATTATTATAACCAGTTCAAGTCTGAATCTGTTTGGTTCAATATAGAGGGCATGTGATGTCACTATAATAGACTCACATTGTCTTTCATTTATAATTATATTTACACAATGATTAGTAATGGTGTCATTAAATAATTATTGAAACAGATAAATGAATTGTAATGTTCCTGAAGTAGCTCTAATTCAGGGCGCTCACACATGTTTTTTCTAATCTTAAGAGTTTAAAAAGGTTGCTGTCTTGATGCACCAGCAAAAAAGTTGTGTGTGTGTTCTTGCGTGAGTGTGTGGGTACATGCGCGTGAAGCCACAGTCCTTTGTCTAAGACTCCACTATAACCTCTGCAACATGTTTCTGTTTCTGAACCTCTGGCCAGACTCATTTAGGCCAACAGAATAATTCAGCAAAGTTCTTTAATTCATTTCTAACAATCCAACTGGGAAATATAAAAGAAACCAGGTTTGTAGCTTGGGTCTCCAGCCTCCCCTTTCTATTTCCATAGCTTCTAACCCTTTAGCTGCTCATAACTAGAAGCCTTGGGTAGGCAAGTGGTGATATTTTAAATACTAATTTTCATCTCCATATCTTCATTCATATGGAGAAATCATGATCTTTCTTTTATTTTCTGAGGCTAAATATCCCACATAATAAAGAAAAATGAATGCATATACCAACTATTTGATAAGATTTTATTATCTGTTTTTTGTTTTAATTCAGTATTTGCTACCTTTTCTCCTACGGGAAAGCAATGCCATTGTTTTATTAGTTTGTGGTTTCTTTACCTAATATTAATGCATTTCTTTGTGTACTTTTTATCCACATTTTAGAAATATTTTTAATCATTCTGTTTCCTTAGAATGCATTTGCTGGTCAATTGCTTGGTTATCACTTATTTTTCATTCTTTTTTAAGCAAATATTTGTTGAACTCTTCTTTTGTGCAAGACACAGTCTGAGACACAAAGATAAAGCAGCCACAGATCCTGTCTTCAACCAGCTTATACATAATAATATGCACAACTGCTTTCTATTTTATCTTTATATTTTGTCTAATTCAAAATAGAATTAGTAAAATATATTTGATAGTAACAGATATTTATAAAGTTGTGGTTTCTTATCCTTTTTCTTCCCCACAATTGGGTGTCTTTTGTTTCCTCTCAACTATCTGATCTGTGTGTGGAAATAGGATTTATGTATTACATACTACCTTTTGAAACCTAACACTTGAATAATTCACGAAATGAGACCTAACTTGCAATAAGTCCTACAAACGTAGAGTGGAAAACTCTTTGGAAAAGAATATTTTAAAACTAGTATTTCTGAGTGGATAACTAAAATGTGGTATATGCTCACAATGGAATATTATTCAATTC
>VBSM01000361.1:80095651-80105912 GCA_008086735.1 Cheirogaleus medius
TACCCAACCTTTCCTTCCCTGTCTTCTGTGCTTAAGGTCAGACTAGCCTTATGGGCGGATGGCTCTCCCAGGTCCCAGCCCTCTGTCCATCTTAGTGTCTGCTTCTCACAGGACCCAAGCTTAACACATATTGCATGGTTATCATTGTTTTTTAAAAACAATCAGTGTGGCACTAGCACAGAAACAAGCAGACCAATAAAGCAGAATGGATGGCCAGAAATTAATGTCCTTGATTGTACTTGATATGTAGTCAAAAGATGATACCACAAACTAGTGGAGAAAGAATAGATTGCTAATTGACTGTGTTGAGGGAACCTAGTTCAATACAGGGAGAAAAATAAGGTAATGAAAGACATATGTTCATTTAATTAAAATGAAAAATAAAATAAGTTAGAAAATCGTGGTTAGAGTTTGAATTTTGGGCACTAAATTGCTTGAGTTCAAATCCTGGCTCTATTTCTTAGTAACTGTATGACTTCAGGAAAGGGTATAAATTTGTTATGGGAGGAAGGAAGGAAGAAAGAAAGGAAGAAGGGAGGGAGGAAAATAGAGAGGGAAGGAAATGAGGAAAACATACAGAGGGATTAATGAGCTAATAGATATAAAAAGCTTAGAACAGCACCTGACACGTAGTGGGCAATCAATAAATCTCAGTTCAGATAACAGAGGTAACTTTAAGGTCCTACGAGAGCACAGAGGAGCAGATAATGATAGCATTTTACAGATTTTAAAGAACAAGACTTAGCAAGTTAAGAGACTTCTCTGTATTCACACAATTAATGAATAATAGAACCAGGAACAGAAATGAGTTAACCCTGATCCACAGCAGTTTAAAACATCCTACTTAGGAAACAAGGATCCCAGGTAATATTAGGTTGAAGTCTGGCGAAACAGTTTGAGGACAGAAGCTATCATTTTATGTTGATCCAGTGACCTCTGCACAACTCCTTCACTATGTGACTTTTAATCTTTAAGTGTTGGAATGACGATTATGATAATAATAAGACTGATAGTTATTCACATCTGTAAAGCCAAGAATAATTTTTGAAAAGATAACCTCAATTAATTCTTAAAATAACTGATAAATGACTTTCATACAAGCCCTCTCAAATCCTTTCCCAGGAAAATAGGTGGACAACAATCTTAACAGTTCAACAAATATTTGTAAGTGCTCTCTGTCTGCCAAGTTAAATTATATTTTAAAAACTTGCTAAACAAATAGAAAAAATGCTAGATAACATGTCCCTTTGTCATTATTCCATATTTTATAATGAGCAACTACTATATACCAGGTATTGTGTATGCAAAATGAATAAGACAAATCTATAGCACCTCCTGGCAAGGAAAAATTCCAACTATTCCCCAAACCGAAGCATCTGCTGCAGAATGATGACAAGATTCTAGAGGAATTGCTTTGAGCAGCAGGACAGCCTGCAACTGCTTAACTCTCCTCACCTGTGCCTGTCATGGCCCGCACTGAAATGAAAAGTTATTACTTGGCATTTTCTGGGATTAGTTTGAGCATCTGTTTATCCTGAACAGTAGATAGAAAAGAATTGCTACAAGATAGTGAAGTTTGATCAGCTTAATAAAATCAGCAGTGCAATTCAATTCCATCTACCAGGCAAACTTTCAAGCTCACGTTCAGATTAATAATAGTAATGGACAGTCAAAAGATGCTTTGATCCAAAGGATTCCAAAGGCTTTGCAAATTTAGGTGGTGGATGTTCAAGAATGGGGTTTACACACAGCTGTGTGAAGTAGGAGAATAGCATGGTAGTGCTGTCCATCTGAAGCAGAGTTAGGCTACTAAAAATGTCATTGTGTAACAGGGAAAATAGGATTTGAGAAAATGAAATCAGGACTTTATGAACAAGTTTATATTCTTGAACTACAACAACAGTGATAGCCCTTAGTCGAATAAAGAGATATCAACAAATTCTAATGCATCTTAAATTTTATAATTAATTGGTATGCTATGCTAATTTCTATTTGCCATATTTTACTCACTATAATCTTTCACCTTGAATGAAATACATGTAAAGCTGTATTATTTTAATATATGTATGTGTGTGTGCGCCCACACATAATATTTTTCTTTACCTGATGTTCCATTCAAATTATCTAGTTAAGGTAACCATATTCTTTATCAAAAAAAAAAAAAAACCCTGAGCCTCTTTTGAGAATGAAAGGGGGGGCTTTTAATAATTACACTAGGGTAACAGGTGTCCACTGGGAACATCCTAGGCAAACCAGGGCATATGGCCACCTCATGATTAGTGCTTTTTTGAGTTACAACAGTTGTTGACTCCTGCATTCTAGGCCACGCTTCCAACCTCTCTGAATCCCAGCTCCCTTCATCTCATATTTTCTCTTTCAGTGCTTTTCATATGGATCTCTGTTCTCTTCCTCATTTATTCAATAACTATTTAATGAGCATGTTTCACGTATCAGATATTATTCTAGTAACTGAAGATACAGGATCAGCCCTTGACCTCTAGATGCTTCTATTCAAACCTGAGATGGGAACACCCTTTAATTAACTAATTAGGCAATCACCTATTTAATAAAAATTTTGAAGAGTGCCACAAAGGTGCATCATATGGTGTCTGAGAACGCGTGATCTGTCCCTGCTGGGAAGTAAGGGACAGCGCTTTCTTTACAGCTGCCATTAAATACAATTCTAGGGAACCTCTAGCAATTGTTAAAACTATACTTTTTTCTGCCATTATCTTCTTCTGCCTCTCCTCTTTTTATTATTATTTTTAAACTTTCCAGTCTTCAGTTTCTTTTTTGTCTAATTATATTGTATCAAAGTGACACAAGTTGTGCTACACTGAACTCAACTTCTGCCTGTTTAAGATGTGGTAGCAAAATTAAATTAATCTATATTCCAATTTCATAAAGAATTCACAGATACACAATATAGTGCAAGAAAAGATGCCTGTGCTAGCAGTGGACAAATTTGTCAAGGAGGAATCTAAAAAGCCAGTCTTAGTGCATCACTAACTTGTTTCACTTCAGTACTTAAGAAGACTTTGTCTTCTGCTTTCTAGAAAGTTTCCTACAAAGAACAATCCTGCATTTCCAGCTGTGTGCAGGACAGTATCACAGCCCAATCCTTTGGCACTGCCCAGCTCCAGCCACCCTAATCTTCCACCTAGATTACTGCAATAACCTTCTGACTGGTTTCCCTATCTCCGGTCTTGATGCCACCCAATCCATTTTGCCTCCGTGCTACATGATCAGCAAACATGATCTTTCTAAACTGCATATGTTTCGTGCTAACCCCTTTCTTAAAACTCTGCCCTGGCTCACTGTTTTTCTTTAATTAAAATCCAAGCTCTTAACAGGGACTGACACACCTGCATAATCTGGCTTCTGTTTTTTTCCCTCAAGATTCACCAACTGCTGCCTACCTTGAACTTCCTGCTCTTGTGCCAAAAGAGCCCATTCTCCCTTGTATAAACTCTAAGCCAGCACACATGCTTTTTGCCTATCCTAACTGACCTTCACGCAGCCTCTTAGGAGCTTTCCTGGACCCCTAAGTCTGAATCAGGCACCCTTAGGATGTGCTTGCATAGTACTTTCCATCCTTGTTATCACAGCCCCGTGTCATTTTGCCTTTTAAGTTATTGGCATTCTCCACTTGGCTGTGAACTATACTATAGTCTAGAATGTAAATACTACTACAGAATGAGAAAACTCAACATGAGTAGGCACTCAATGGTTGTTAGTTTCTTATAAGGGCCTTAAAAAGTGGTTAAATTTTGGTATGATGGACAGGAAGTCTACAAAGTATTAGCAAAGATATGTCTAGAGAGTGGAAAAATGCAAGGCAAATATAATTATTCAATCATTCTGAGTGAAACACAAACTCATGTAGGAAAATGGGAGCCAAGGCTTGAATAGCTAAGGCCTCGAATGTCAGGTTCAGGCCTTTGGGATCTATTCTGAACCCTTGCTGGACATTAGATTCACCTGGAGAACTCGTATAAAACACCAACACTAGTTTGATTAGTCAAAAAAAGACACTCAGGCATAGCATTTTTAAAAAGCTTTTTGGGTGAATCAGCTAGAGTTGAGACCCACAGCTCTAGGAGGCAGTGGGAACTTTTGGCATTTTTTAGCATAATCAGGTATATATTAAATTTGTAATAAAAATGTGCCAAATGAATGTTGATGCTGCATATACCAGATATCTTTATTAGTGGTTACCAGGATTTTTTCATGTTTTATAAAAATATATTTATTCATTTAAAAAATGCCACCGTGACCTTATTTTCCTTTGTTACAGGTAGTGCTAACTATCCACAAAATCAGTTGATTATCTCATGCTTTAAATTTTCTTTTTTTTTTCCTTATATGTAAACAAAAGTGCTTTAAATATGATTTAAGCTATTTTTTCAGAATGTGCACATTTTTTCCTGACTATTTCTATTGTCTAAATGTTTTAGGTAAAATGTATTGCTTAGAAGCCTAAGAGTTCTGGCAATAAAAAAAGGCAAGTGTAACTATATTCTAAATGCCAGCTTTTCAGATGTCTTAACCAATTATTATGCAAGGTTTCTCTAGTTCTAAACTGTAGAAACTCTTCCAGGCAAAGTACAGAGCATGATGAGACAGTTTCATAACATGCTGTCTCCAAGAAGTAATTTGATTGAACCAGATTCATTTTCACTTTTAACAATCTTGATTTGACCCTACATCACTAATAGAGGCTTTATGACACAATTCATATATTTTCTAGACACTGTGAGGTTCATGAAATTCTTACTTTATTAAAATGATAAATGTGTGTATTTTATATATGTATATATGTGTTAATGTCAGAATTTCTTGCTGTGAACAATTATCTCTAAGGTGCTCTAAAAATTTTAATCTAACATTTAAAGGGTGGTTAGCAATATTATATACTACTTTTTTCAAGTTTAACAATTCTCCACTCAATATACTGTATTTGACAAGCAGACACAGAGATTATGTGACAAAATCACAAAACATGATCAAACGTAGTGGATGAAACTATTTCTTAGATTAGCAGAGTTGCAATTATTGTACTATTGCAAGAGTAGAAGAAAAAAGAGACTTGTCATTATCCAATGAGTTAATATATTCTAACCCCAGTTAAGGAAAAGTTTTGTTTTTCTGAATCCCAGTATTTATGACTCTGTGAAGTATTTACTAATATTGACTCTTTAGTTAGGGGCCAGGAAGTAATTTTTTTTCCTAAGTGAGAACAAAATTGCTATAAGTAAATTAATATTGGGGGAAGAATAACATTTAAAACTTCCATATTTTCATCAGATACTACATTTTTCTGATTTCTATCTTTTGTCCTTATAGTATTTCCAAAACATCTAGTAAGTAAAAAAGTGCAATGGGAAACTCAGAGGCCACATTTCAGCCCTTTATAAAATAACTAAATAACAACCAAGTATTTATGCTAGCACTGTAACAGAAATGCCAGAACTAGAGTTCGTTGAAAAATTCTCTTAATTTAAGAATTGTAGTTATTCCACACAATCATAAATAAAAGCAATAATTATAAACTTTGGGGGAAAGAAGGACTAAAAATACTTTTTTTTAAAAAATACTGTTTTTTAATCTAATTGAAGGTAAAGGAAACTTTTTGCCTTGTAATGTAGTCATGTATGACTGGTGAATAATGTCTAAAGGGGTTGCTCAAGGTTACAGGAAAAACCCTAAGGAATTCTTGCAGCAACATCCTGAAATAAGAGCTCTCGCATAATAGATTCACTGTGGTTTCCTTAGTGAAGCGAGCCTTCCGTGAAGAACACACAATCTTTAACTCTGCAGGATCAGGAGGAGAATTGATTCATGCACTGGAATGCTTTTAGCTTTGGTTTACCCATCTGTTTAAAGATGAGAGTGATGAGATTTGCTTAATTTGATCATTTTCCTCTTTCCTTTGGTAACCTCCCTCCTGTATTATAAGATTTAGGATGCTTCCTTCACCCTTCAAATGAAAGTTAAAATGAATTTTCAATGCACACTACTTTGTAGATGCAAGGTCAAAAATTTACATAAGTGATCTGAATTATAGCATATACAATTAAGAGTTGAAAGAAGACAAAATCTTTTTCATCATGCAGAATACGTATCCAGTAAGAGTCAGAATGTTCAATTATGGGGGATGGGAGATGGGGAGATTGGTATTGTGGCCTTGGATATAGAAATCAGACATTTATCTAAAATTACCTCTATGGTATTAACCTATCATCTCACTGTTTAACCTCTTTACCAAAATTTTTAAAATTTTAACAGTAGTAATCTTTTCACGTTGCTCAATAAAAGCCTTGCCATTTTAAAGATAGCAATTTTTATCAAATTAGGTTATAGATATGTTATTATGATATAAATCCTAGTGAGAATTTTTTGAATTCATAAGCATTTAAAAGAATAGAAAGGCAGAAAAAAATCAAAGGAATTTTTGAAAAAGAGGAATGTTGGGAACTTGCTACACTGGTTATTAAAATACAATGCAGAGCTACAATAACAAGCCGGAGTGACTTGGATTCAAGAATCAAAAGGCAGGCCGGGCCTGGTGGCTCACACCTGTAATCCTAGCACTCTGGGAGGCCAAGGCAGGCGAATCTCTCAAGATCAGGAGTTCGAAACCAGCCTGAGCAAGAGCAAGACCTCGTCTCTACTAAAGATAGAAAGAAATTAATTGGCCAACTAAAAATATATATAGAAAAAATTAGCCAGGCAGGGTGGCACATGCCTATAGTCCCAGCTACCCGGGAGGCTGAGGCAGGAGGATTCCTCGAGCCCAGGAGTTTAAGGTTGCTGTGAGTTAGGCTGATGCCACGGCACTCTAGCCTGGGCAACCGAGTGAGACTCTGTCTCAAAGAAAAAAAATTAAAAAAGAATCAAAAGGCAGATCAAAGAAATTGAAAAGAAAATCTAGAAAGGAATCATAATTATGATTAGTGTTTTCTACTTGACAAAAGTATCATCACAAATAAAAATAAGCAACAAACAAAAACCTAACAAAATGAAATCATTCAATAAAAATACAATTGAAAAACTAATAAATCACAGGAGAGATATACAATGCACAAGGCCGTGACATGGGTTAAATAAACTAGGTCCTAATATTACGGCCAAACACATTCCAGATAAATTAAAAATTAGTGTCAAAAATAAAATTCTAAAAAAGAAATAAGTAATATAAATAATAATCTAATCCTAGATTTTAGAAAAAGAAAAAGTGATCACTAAGGGATGGGGAAAAATCAGTATTTGAGTGCATAAAAAGCCCAAACTGTGTTATACCAAAACCTATCATAGCAAAATTAGAGGTCAGCAATAAACTTGAAAAGTTTTTCAAAAAAATGACAAAGGGTTATGTCATTAAATAGAACTCACACCAACCAGTAAGTTTGCCAGTAGGAAAAAGGGCCAAATGCTTGTAAATAGAGTTGGCAGACAAGGAAAATATATGTGACTAATAAATATAATAAAACATGTTTTCCCACACTGCTAAATGAGGACATAGCAACTTAAAATGAGACACGTTGACTCGTGGGCTAGTGGGGGGAAAGGGAGGTACCACGGGATTTCACACATCCTCTACCTCACCCTCCAGCCCATCCCTTTACGAGAGGGGCTCAGACCCTAAGTCTAAGAATGGAAGGATTGATCAGGTAGAGAAAAGAGACAGAGCACCAGCGCGTCATGTTCTAAGAGCAGGTTTATTGTCACGTCGATGTTTCATGGAGAGACTGGGCCCAGAGAGACTGGTTTTTTTTTTTTTATTTCCCCCTCTTTTTGTGGGATTGTAACTCTTTGTAGGAGACCCTCAGGAGTCTAGTCTAGGATGAGGAGAAAAGAGTAAAACTGAGATAATGGGAAAGGGAGGAGAACCACCAAATGTCTTTCTGAGATAGACTCAATATGCACGGTTGGTCATTTAGATGGAAAATTAGGAGGTTTTTTATACCATTCTATGGACCACATGGGTATGTTACGTTGTCTAATCTAAAGATTTTCTTTTAAGTAATGGACTCATAAGCATTAAGGAATGGTTCCAGTGTTGGTCACAATAGCAGATCTCTTCCAAAATAGTAATACACGTTGTGAGTGAAAGAAATGCTGAGATAGTTAGCCTGACACTGGTGCTGATAAGAGCTTTCATTGATACAACATTTCTATAAAGCTTTTAAGGTATCAGAGAGTTTTAAATTTTTTAAAAATATCTTCTTTGGCCCCTAACTGCATTTCTAAGAATTAGTCATTGAACAAACTTTTTTTTTTTAAGGATCCTACTTTGTGCCAGGCAATTTTCCAGAAGGATCCCATAGCGCTATTAACAAGGCAGGCCAGGTGCGCGCTCTTATGGGACTTACGTTCTGGTGCGGCCAGGGGGAGAAGAGACAATAAACGTGCATGAATAAATAAGTAAGCAAGATATTATAGATTGAATTAGCACAGCTATTATAGGAGTGAAGAAAATAAATTAGAGTAATATTTTAGTGAGTGAGCAGGAGATTGTCAGGAAAATTCTCATTGAAGAGGTGATCTCCAGAGAAGCAATCAATATGCTGCATATATGTACCAATACATGAACAGAACTAAAAGTATGTGTGTATATCTCTCTAGATAGATAGATAGGTATATACATACATATGTTTGTGCTGTGTGTGTGTATGTATGTGCTTGTGTGTGTGGGGGGGGGTGTATGTGTGTGAATGCAAAGAAGAAAAGAGAAAAAGAGGGAGAAAACAAATCTTATTTTAACACATTGACTCACACCATCGTGGGGGCTGGCAAGTCTGAAATCTACAGGGCAGGCCAGCAGGCTAAACACTCAGGGAAGACTCATGTTGCAGTCTTGAGTCTGAAGGCAGCATTCCTTCTTCAGGGGACCTCAGTCTTTTCTCTTAAGGCTTTCAACCGATTGGATGAGGTCCATCCACATTCTGTAGGTTAATCTGCTTTACTCAAAGTCTACTGACTTTAATGTTAATCACATCTAAAATTACCTTCACAGCAACATCTAGACTGGTGTTTGACCAAGCAACAGAGCGCTACCCAAGTTGACTCATCAAAGCAATCATCACAGGTGATATTTCAGCTGACAGTTGAATAAGATATCACTAGCCACATGTGGTCCCAGTGGAACAGATGCAAAGACTCTAAGGTGGGAAAAAGTGTGAGGTGTTGAGGAACAAAAAGAAGGCCAGAGGGCTGGATCTCTGTGGTGTGCTGGAGCCCGTTCATACCACCTACCAAGAATTAACTGCAAACATTTCTTTCCATTTCCAATGTCAGTGACATCACACCAGTAGTTTGCAATCACCAATGCTGAGAGTATTTACACTAGAGTAATCAGCAAATGCTGCAAACCAGGGCTTTTATTTCTCCTACTTTTTAAGCATTTACCAGCACAGTACTGATGGGAAGAACTAAAGGGGTAGGCATGGGCCTTATATGGCTCATCCAAATATTTAGCTCAGTGTATTGATTGACATTTTCAAGTCATATTATGAGTCAAAAGGATTCACAGTGTATTGGTAAACATGCTTTGTAGGGCAGCGGGAACCGAGTAGGAGAATTAGTGAGAGATTGAAGAAGTCTAGAGAAGAAATGATGGGGCCTAGGCTAGAGTGTGGGAGGCACAAGGAGAGAGGTGAACAGTTTTGAAGGGCATGTGCTGACGATAGTTCTTGGGTACAAGGAGAGAAATTCATAATGGCCCCTGGGTTATTGATTTAAGCAACTGGGCCCATGTTGGGGACCTTTTATGAGATGTGGAACACTTAGGAGGGAGAGTTTCAGCAAAAATTTGGGGCAGAAGAGAGGGGAAGTCAGTTTTTGCTTTAGCCCCATTGACTTTAAGATGCCTGCTACACTGAAATGCCTAGAATCACCAATGGAGAAGTTTTATGTGTGAACTTATATTTGGAATTCAATGGAAGAGTCAGGCCTAGAGACTTAAATTTGGGAATCATCTCCACACAAATGCTAAATTTCCTAGGAAATAATCAGAAATTCAGAGACTTATAGGTTCAAATAAAAGAAGGACACAAAAAGATATATGCTAAATGGCTGAAAGTGTGAACTTACTAACTCAATGCATTAACAGTGGTTTGCTATGACTAGCATAATTATGAGTAATTTAAATATTCCTTAATTTTTTGTCCTTTAGATATTCACTATAACAAATAATTTTTTAAAAAATTTATTTTATTTCAGCATATTATGGGGGTACAAATATTATGGTTACGTATAT
>VBSM01000361.1:80106012-80174389 GCA_008086735.1 Cheirogaleus medius
TAAAGGCCATTCTTACCGGAGATAAGTGATATCTCATTACAGTTTTGATTTGCAATTCTCTGATGATTAGAGATGTTGAGGATTTTTTCATATGTTTGTTGGCCATTATTCTAAAATTAGAAGAAAATCTTATTTTAGAAGAAATGTTAAAAGATTAGATTAATGATAAAATTAAAATATCTAATATAAGTAGCTAAAAATTCTATCTAGCCATTGAGTAATTTAACTGTTTCTTTGACCTAAAGAACTTTCAGTTATGTAAGCGCACTGTTTTTTATTTTGCTTTCTCATTATTATATAATACATGCATGTTATAGGCATGTTAGAAAATGCAAAGAATAAAGGGAAATAAATTACATACCACTGGATATTTCATTTTATTGATCCTATTTTATCCACTGTGATATACTTCTATCTTTTTATATTTTATTATAAAAGCTGTGTGCTATTAGTCCCTCAATGGTGTATTTTTATCAGAGGTCACAAAACGTTCACTACTTCCTATGGTTTTACATCCTGTGATAGTGATCTACAATGTTTAGGCTCCATGGTACTATTGCAGTCTAGTGTTTCACTGGAATTTTTCATTTTCACTTCAATGCTATAAAACTGCAACCTTAAATTTATTGCAATATTTACATATATGACAGCTGTTAAAACTACAGTAGTTGAAATACACTTAGGGAATAATTACTAGGGCAAATGTGTGTATACACACATATACTTTCATGTAAGTTATTTATTGTAACTTTGAACTGTTTTCCCCCTGTGGTTAAAAAAAGAAGACATATGTGTTGATATTTATGTAATGAAGTTACCCAATTCCCTCACTTCATTCATGCATTTCTTTATTCATATCAATATTTACTGTAAAGTTTATAAAGAACCTACTATGTGCCACACAGTGAGCCAAATGCAGCACAGCCAGGGAAAAGGGCACCTAAATGGAAAAACAGTATTGCCATGTGGCAAGAACTCTTGAAAATTTATAATCAAAATGCTTTGGAATCACACAGGGGAATGGGAGAAGGTGATCCTTGAGCTGGGTGTCAGAGGATGAATGAGCATTTACCAGGCAAAAGAAACAGCATTTGCACCTGCAGGGAGCTATGCAAGGAGGAAAAATGATTGGGGCAGGAAACAAAGTTCAAAAAGGGGTTTTGGGTCAACTTGTGATGGGTCTTGTGCGCCAAGTGAAGGAATTTAGATGACGTGTTGCAGGTCACGGGAAGTCAACAGAGATTTCTTTGCATGGAGACTCTCCGGATAAGTTTGGGCTGGGAAGAACATTCTGCAGCAATGTGAGGACAGAGCAGATTGGGGAAAAACAGGTGTAAGATGAACACTGGTGAGAGGCCGAGTTCAGTGCAAGAGATAAGAAAGGCCAAAAACTTTGGCAGTCTTTGAGGATGAAGAGGAGGAAGGTGATTTGATCAGCAAAAATATTTAATGATTGATGAAAGGGAGAACAGAGTGAGGAAGAAAGAAAATAAGAAAAATTTTAAAAGAAAGTTGGGTGTGAAAATCAGAGATTGGGAAATGATTTGAAGGGTTAGAATCAAACAAAATTTTTAAAGTTTAAGTGAGATTCAAGCATGAAGATAAAGGAGGAGATATTTTAGGAGAACATAGAGTAATAAACTTTTCTAAATTGAGACCAATGTGTTTGAAATACTTAATGTCTTAAATTTCCTAGGTTGAGGTGGGAGATAAAAAGACCTGATCAGAGATTTGCTTTCATCTAGACTACATAGGAGCTTTGTAAGAAGGGGAAACGAGAATTTGAAGATGATCAGAAGGAAAGTGCCTGGCACAATGAGGTTAAGAACCCTGATCTGGCCTCTCACCTTTCACTAAGAAGAGTTTCCACGATGAGCAAAAAACTCACCCTGAAAGCAGAAGAATGGGTGGACTCACTCTAGTTTTGCAGTGGAATGGTGCTTGATGTTGCCAAAGGAGACAGGAGCTTATAGATTTGACACATTCCCTTTAGTGAACGCTTTCCAAATGGTGTCATCACTTTACAATAACATGCATACCATACACGGAACCAATGAACTAAGAATAAATTCCATGTTCTAGTCCTGGCTCTATCGCCTACAAATATGACTTTGGACAAATGACTTTACTTTCACTTTTGTGAATTTCAATCTTGTCATGTATAGAATGATGTTATTAATTTTCTCTGCCTACCCCATTGGGTTTTGTGAGGAATAAATGATAATGCTAAGAAAAAGGCATTGAGAATTGTAAATCACAATTCAAATGCAAGGCATTCGTGTGGTTATTGTCTTTATTATTGCTATGTTCACTCAACTAAGATCATAGGATGCAAAAAATCTGAGAACTTGCTTATGACTAATAAGATCTTATTTGGTGTAGGGACTCAAAGAATCTTCAACTTGTATGATTGAGTTTCACCAATCCCAAGTCATGCGTCAAGAATCATGATAAAAATCAAGAACATAAGACTGTCGTGGCCCGATTACAGGACGGGGGAGGAACACAGAACATAAAGAATGACACAGACACACATAAAGACTTCACATGACTTGAGTGCCCAATGCACCGGTCGCTTTATTTTTATACCCCCCAGACCCAAGGTTAGTTCCTTGTATGTGAGCATCTGAGCACAGCAGTGATAACCGTCAACTCCGGAGTTGTATCAAAAGGGAATAATTTCCCATGGTCTCAGACCCAGAAACAGTTACTTGAGGCGCCAGCGCTGGACATAACTCAAAATCAAGGCTGAAATAAGCAACATTAAACAATGCAGCCATTAGAAGAACTTGTGCTCTCTCCCAATCAGCGGCAGGCCCCCACGGTTGTGCCTGTCTTAGGTTTGCCCCTCTCTGTGGGAGGTCATTACCCGTCTTTAACTAACCAACCATCTTGCGGGGCCAGACCTTGGGAATGTTCTTCTTATCTTATGGCCTCCAGACTCCCATCACGGGGGCCCACCGTGTGGGAGCTGGGCAGCATTTGCTTACGTGCAGAAACTCAAGCCTCTTGTTATGTCCCAAGACAGTAACTGGGTCTGAAGAGAATACTGGTTACCACTGCATCATGCAGCACATGTACATTACAGGCTACAGTGAATGATTAGTATAAGGCAGGCAATCGCCAGAATCAGCCCCCTACATAAGACTTTAAGAATAATTCTTTTTCATCACCCTCTGATCCTTCCTACTCCCCCTAAATCCTAAATTGATCCTAGATACCAGGGCAAAATTGCAAAGTAGGAAGTTTAATGGGAGCATTACTTGAACTGTTAGTACACTCTGCTTTTATGCTGTCTGCATAGAGAAAGGGAAAGAGAAAAATCAGGTGGCGCTTACAGTTATACAGCACTTCCTCCCAACTATCTCCTTAGTAGAGCCCCAGAGGCCCTGTGTGATCCAATCCTGCTCAGCCCTCACCACGTGGTCTCCATGACAAGCCCCTCCTGCCTCAATACTGCTCACAGATCACCTCGACAGAGACAGCTTCCCTGACAACAACATACAAAAAACCAAAACACGCCTCATCGTGTTCTATTGTCCTTGTCCTGCTTCACAACGCTCGGTCACCAGTGGTTATAGAACACACCTATTTGTTTCTTATTTGTCCCCCTTCTCAACCATATAAGCTCCACACGTATGAGACTTTGTTTACCACTGTAAGCCCTGTGCCTGCTCTATGGAGGGCATCCAATAAATTATAATAGTTGAACAAAAGAATGAATGCATCTGTAAATGGATGTATTAGTTTCAAATGTCCTGTGTTCTTAGAAGGATTCTCAAAATTTAAAAATATAAAGTATTATAGTACGGGGACAATCTCTCAAGATTGAAAGAAAGAAAGAAAGAAAGAAAGAAAGAAAGAAAGAAAGAAAGAAAGAAAAAGAGAATGCACCATTCAGGTGGTTGGTGGGCTTTGAGGGAAGACAGACAGCAGGAGGAGCAGGACACGCAAGGTCAGACAGCACAGCAGGGAAGATGGCAGATTCTAACAGGTTGACCAACTCATCAAGGGAAGCTAGGAATTTTCTCGTTTTAGGATGAAACCTCCCCCATCCCATTGCCAGCCCACAGTCCCAGGCAAACCAGGACTACTGGGCACCCTGGATTTTAGAGTCAAATGCTCCCAAGGGTTTCAATTCCCCACTCATGTTTATTAGCAATGTGATCTTGGGCAAGACATGCTGTCTCTGACTGACTTCAGTTTCTCATTAGTAATTGGGGATGCAAATACCTGTATCAAAGGTTTGTGGGGATTTCTTTAAAAAGACTATACGTGAAACACTTAACACATTGTCGGTACATAATGTGTGCTGGATAAAAAGCAAGCGATGTTATTAAAGTGCCTGGTTGATAACTGGCACTCAGTAAATGTCAGCTTAAAGACAAGGGTAGATGCTAATTCCTGAGTGTTTTTTTTGTGATGTGGATAATGACTTTTCATAATATTATACCTATTTCAAAGGTGTAATAAAGAAGCCTACAGAGTGACATTTTAATACTGTATTTGCCTTTCTGTTCCCAAAGCACTTACGATAATTTCTTCATCTAGAAGAAAAACATTTTTGTTTTCATAGTGTTCATTATTATCAAAAAAAAACTATGTCGTGCAGTAAAAATAAAAAGTAAAACTTTTATGAACATTTATAAAGTTTTATACATTTTAAAACACAACATAAATATTTTTTTACCTGCCAGTATCAATAATTTATTTATTCGAAGTCCCTCAAATAAGTCTGGTGAAGGCTGGGAATAGCACATTTTAGGAAAGCATAATTCTCATCAACAAAAATGAATGTCTCGACTAGTTTTATGAAATAATAGCCTTTAAAATAGTCACTTGGAGTTGATTTGAAAAAACGTTCTCGTGTCTGTTTCTGTTAATGCCCACATGAGTTTTACTAGTTGCAACTGAAATCACAAAAACCAGGGCTTGATGCTTAACTGGCAAGAAGCCAGGATAATGAAATCAATAACATATGCTGAAGAACCCATTTGTAACAATTTTTTCATTAAAAAAAAATGAGGCGGCTCGAAGCTACTGACAAGGCTTTCTCTCCCTGCTCCCAACACTTTATTTATTTATTTATTTATTTATTTATTTATTTATTTATGTTTGCCTTCAATATGTCTGTATGTTGAAGCTGATGGTTCTTAGTTACTCTCACAATTCAAGTAACTTCGACATTTAAGCAATCCTGTAGCTGTTAGGCAGAAACTTTATTTTTGTTGTTGTTTATGTAAGTTTTGTTTTGTTTTCGTTGGTGTTTTGTTTTAGGTCAGAGTTGAATTCTGTGAGTCTCTGCCAATCAGCGACACTCCCCAGGTCAGAGGCGAGCCCTGTGCTGGGGACAGACGTGGTCTGGGTTGCATTGGCTGGTCTCACCTGTCAGCACTCTGACAGGGAACCCTTCTGAATTAACTCTTGAATCACAAAGGCCATGGCCAAAAGGTGTGTGTGCATCTGATTTAGAGAAGAACCCTCTGAAGCCCTCTCTTAGAACTTAACCTTGACTTTATGCACATTGCTAGTACTGGAAATCTAATTTGCAAACATATAATAAAATAGGGACACAAAATCAGGAGAAAAAAATGAACAACTTAAAACAGAAAAAGGAACAACTGACAGTTAAGTAGGCATTGGAGAGATGCTAAAACCAGGCCCAGGAAAAATACAGCACTCTCTGCCATCACTAAGTGCAGAACTTTTACCAACTCTACAGTTTTGGGGAGCATCAGAGGATTTTAAATTGCACATATTATTCCATTATAAGTATATATTTTAATTTATTTAACCAGTATAGTGTTGATAGACATTCATACTGATTCCAATTTTTTGCTACTACAAACAGTACCTTCTAACTGACATGATAGGTACAGATAGATTTGCATTAAATTTGTAGATAGATGATAGATTCATTTGCAATGGAATCCTGTATTGATGGCCTAGAATGGCCTTAACTCTCGAAGGTAACTTTTCATATTTATGTTCTAATTCATGATGTATTGATTTTTTTATTTTAATAGCCAGAGATTCCTAGAGAAAGTCTTGAAATTGAAAAAGCCTCCCATATGTTAGTGGAAAGATATTCAAAATATATTGTTAACATTTAAAACCAGGTTTAGAGAATTGGATATATTACCGTTTTTATAAAAACAGTAAGAAAAACTAGACACTATAACTATACTGGCTTATAAAGCGTAAAACTTCTCTAGAAAAATAACAATAGAGGTTACATGTTGGGGTGATGAGAACTGAGAAGATAAGGAGCCAGATGGGAGAGAGACTCTTCACTATCTGCTCTTATATCTGTGTCAATGTGTCAATGTCCGAACCATGGAAATAATTCCCTATTTTGAAAATTGACTAAAAAATTAAAAGAAACGTTTATGAAATACTTGTGTATAGACTACCAAAGCTGGGTACTGTGGGTGGAGGGAATAGAAAAGAGTTCTTAAATCCTTTACTTGGGCAAACAAAACATGCACCACTTAGCACTTACTTGGTAAGCAACATACAAGTAAACAAATTAGGACGAGACAACCCGCTGCTGTAAGTGTTAAGGGCGTGCGGAATAATGGCACGCAGAGTATTTGCTGAGTATAATCAGAGATGTCTCCCTGAGGGAGTTGAATTGCAGGTTTGACAGAAAAGAGATATGGTGTCATAAACAGTGTGGCTTTGCACATACAACATTCTGGAAGCTACCTTCAAGTATGGAGAATCAAACTAAATTCTTTCAAGTCATTGAGGGAGATTGAGGGGCTGGTGCCTTGAGAGGGTGGACAACTATTAATAGTAGTTTGAGGTTGCTATCACAAGACCAAATGAGAGGGCCATATTCATCTTGTTTAGGTAGTGATTGAACTTGGTCTTGGTTTATGTTTATTTTTAACCCTGTTACCTTACTGGATTCTGTTATTGTCTATAATACTTTTTAATTGATTGTCTTATGTGTTCCAGGTACATATTTATATCATTTATAATGGTAATAATTTTACTTCTTCCTTGGCCAATTTTATGTCTCTAATTTCTTTCTCTTTTTAAATTGCATTGGCTGGCACCTCCAGTACAATTTTAAATAATAGTAGTGATACTGTGACTCTTTCTTTTTCTTAATTTAGTGGCAATTAACTGGTTAACTATTGAGATAAGGTATATTTTATTAATATTACATTAAGGAGCAATTTAATTGTTTTTTAAAACAAGGATGGATTGAATTGTGTTAAATTCCTTTTCAGCATCTACAGAAATAATCTTTTTTTCTTTCTTTTATACCTATGAATATAATGGACTATACTGATGGATTTACTAATATTAAACCATCCTTGCATTTCTATTAATAGAATTATTTCTATTAGATCATAATGTTCTATATTTTAGAGTACTTATATATTCTTTTTGTCACTATTTCATCCAAGAATTTTGTGTTGATATTCATTAAGTGAGAGCTCTATGTAGTTTTCCGTAAGGGGCTGTCTTGGACAAACCTTAATGTAGCCTCCTCATGTCCATGGCCTTTTATAACCAACTTTCCTTGAGGGTAGATTGGATCCCTGGGTTGCTGCTAACCGGTAGAATATGGCAGAGGTGATGAGCTGTACCTCCCATATTTACACTGCATTGTATATATCTTCATCTTGCTAGAGAACTTGCCCTAAAGGCTCTCTCTCTATTGGGAGCTTTGAAATAGCAAACCGCAGTGAATTCTATAGCCACAAATACATGCACAGTCTTTATTAGGCTTTGGTATCCAGGTTTTCCTATTTTGTGGAAAAGACTCAGAAGCTTTCCTTCTTTATTTATACTTTGAATCTGATTAAATAACATTATGTTCCAAAAGTTTGGTGGAAACCGTCTGTTAACCTGTTTTCATCTGGTGCTTTATTTGAGTGGAAGTTCCTTGACAGTCTTCTCTATTTCTTCTATGTAATTTGGCCTGCTTAGATTTTTCTATTTCTTCTGAAGTCAATTTTAGTAAATTACATTTTATAATAAAAATTATCTTTTCATTCATATTTTTTTAATTTATTGGTATAGAATTGAGCAAATATAGTATAATTCTCTTAATTTCCTTCATTTCAAAACTTTAAAAAAACTAGGTCAATGAGTAGTTTAATCAATATTTTTTCCAAAAAGGTGGCTTTTGGACTTATTGGTTTCATTTACTTATTCATTGATTTATTTATTTTCTTATTAATACAATCTTCATTAACTCATTTCTAGTAATTGCTGTTTCTCTTATAATATTTTAAGGCATATGCTTAATTCTATTTGTTCTCAATTTTTTTTTTTTTTAGACACGGTCTCACTATATCATGTAGGGTGGTCTCGATCTCCTGACCTGAAGTGATCCTCCTGACTCAGCCTCCCAAGTAGCTGGGATTGCAGGTGCGAGCCACCATGCCTGGCTTTGTTCTCAATCTTTTCTATTTAGTGATAAAATATTTAAGACTGCAAGTTTTTTTTCTGAATGCTATATCTCATAAGCTCCTATATGAAGCTTTTTTTTCTGAATGCTATATCTCATAAGCTCCTATATGAAGTATTTTCATTATCACTCTTAGACACTATATAATTTTAGATTAAATTTTCTCTTTCAGAAAATTGGTAAGAATTTTCTAACATTCTAGGAAGTGGGAGCATTTTGTTATTGCTTCTGTTAGTTTTTAGTTTTGTTGCATTGTGATTAGAGAATGTTTTTTGTATTTTGACTTCTTACTTTTTTGAAGTATACTAAGATTTTCTTTATTGTCCAGTATGATTCATGTCCATGGAAGGTTTATGGGCATCTGAAAACAAGATGTATTATCTATTATTTTCAGGGTTTAGTACTTGATCACCTGACTTATGATATTAAATGTTATAAAAATATATGAGGAAAGACTGATTTTCTTCTACCATATAAGTGACTTGATATTTTTTTCTGGCTGCCCAAAGGATTTTTTTATTTTTTGAGTCCAGCAACTTTACTAAACATGTTCAGGTATCGAATCTTCATTACACATGACCTGCCCTTAATATTTAGACTCAAGTGCTTTTGCTTTTGTTTTATTTGAGGAAAGTTTTCTTGGATTGTATCTTTAAGTATTTGTTCTATCCCATTTTCCTCTTACACAGACTATAATTATACATACAGTATGTCTCCTTTTATGGCTTTTTATTACCAACATTTTCTCTCTAATTCTTTTTATTTATTTATTTCAGCATATTATGGGGGTACAAATATTACAGTTACGTATATTGCCCATGCCTCCCCTTCCCCCTTGAAGCAGAGCTTCAAGCGTGACCATCCCCTAAACTCTCTAATTCTTTTTAGCCATTTATCTGAATTGTATTTTATTTCTCTTATTTCTCTCTTCTGTTTTCATTACTGTTTTTCCCCAATTTACTTTGAGCTTCTTTTAATTTCTTTTTCACGTTTTCTTATATTTTTCATACTTTCTTATTAACTAATTCCAGTTTATTTGCTACTATTAAATTATGTCTCCATCTCTTCCCTAAGTTCTTTCTGTTCTGTTCTGTGGTCTTCATTTGTAGAGGCTACTGCTACATTAACATTTCAAAAAAAATCTTTATAGCAAAATATGTGTTTAAAATTTAATCTTGTCCATGGCAAGTGATTCTGATAATAAATCTTGCTGCTCAATTACTCCTTTATTCTTATGGCTTCTTTGCGTAGTTGCTAATTCCTTTTTATGGTTTATTATTGTATGAACTGAGCATTTGTGGACTAGCTGTAATATACAATGTAAGTTTCCTGTAAGCAGGGATGGGGCGGGGTAGTGCTCTAAGCTACCTGGTTTTGTGTTAGTTTTTGTTTTCCTGGCAACACAGACCCTGCCTCATCCAAAGCTACCACAAACCTAGGATGCTTCATGCAAATATAGGTTTCTGTATGATTCTTTTGGTAAACGTATCTCTCTTTTTCTAAATTAATCATTCTACTTAGTTGTGGGTGAGGAATGGTAGCTTCTGCCTTCAACCAGCTCATTCCTGTTTCTGCAGAAGATATATTTTCCTCTGACACTCAGATGTACCTCTCCCTTCAGGAGCTGTATTTTGGTTACGCATTCAGAAGTCTGCCACCACCATGCATCCCTGTTCGCTCCCTTCCACGCAGCTTTTGCATGAATTCTATTTTCAGCAACCTTTAGTAATTGTGGCTCCTACTGTTGTTAAAAATGGAATTTGTCCTTTTATTTTTAATTTTGCTTGTTTTCTTTCTGATAGTACAGAAGAATAAAGGAGGAGAATCCTGAGTATACATTGCCATATCCACGCCAGAAGTCAATAAATTCTCCTTGAGTGACTCTGACCAGCAACTAACTTCTAATAATGTTACGCCACCCTTCCAGAGTAACTGTATATTTGCTGCATCATGGCAAACATCTGGTTTTATTTTTTAATTTTTTTCGTCTGTCCTGTTTTCCCTCCCTCATACTGTGACCATGATGGGGCCATCAATTTCATTACCATGCTCCTGAATACAAGGGTGGCACATGATTTTATCCCATTAGGCAAAGTACTTAGCCCAGTTTAGGCACATGACCCAAGCAGCATCAGTCAGAGCTCTTCGGGGAGATTATTATAATGGTGGAGAGAAATAATCTTTCTTTTTTGCAGATTTTGAGCAATACAAATTTTACAAGCCTGGTGCTGTTTGTGGTTATCTTTTCTTTCACATAGGAAAGGGCTTGCCTGAGAAAGAAGAGATGGAGGGAGAGAGAACAATTACTAAAGACATGGCCTAAATGCCTGGATCCAACTATGCCTGAAACAAGAGTGTGGTATTTGTTGTTATGTGAACCAATAAATTTTATCTTTGGCTTGAGCTAATTTGAATTGGAGTTTTGTCTCTTAGAACCGAAGAGTTATGGATGGTTCCAGGTTCTTCAAGGTTTCCAGATTTATTATTAACTTAGAGATTTTATTCCAAAATTTAAAACATTTTTCCATTATTTTGACCCATGAATGTGATATCTAATAGGGTTTTTAACTATGTTTTACTTAATTTATACTTTTATATGTGTACAACTTTATCTTAAAATTTATTTTCTCTTATTGCACCATTAAAAGTCATTCTTAGATTTCTATAAGTTAAATCAGTTTACGTAGAGGAAATATGCTAAGACTTCAAACATTTATGTGATTTTCTTAAGAATGTGAAATAATCTGTCTACTATTTTGTTTTTTTACGTAGAGGAAATTTGCTAAGACTTCAAACATTTATGTGATTTTCTTAAGAATGTGAAATAATCTGTCTACTATTTTGTTTTCCTTTAATGTGTTCCCTCAGATGTAGCTCTGATTTTCAGAATGTATGTTGAATAGTTTGCTACTAATTAAAATATGGCTAGGTGACATCATTACTTTCAGAAAGAAGAACATTATAGAGCCTTAAATTCCCAGGAGATAAACTTGCTTTTGGTAGATGTGCAATGCCAAACCTGTGGTTATTTTCCTGTGATACTAGAGACAGAAGGAAATATTTGCAACTGTCTGTGCCACAACAGACCTGAGCAACTATCAATGCTAGAAATCATCCTACCTCCAATGAAAACTTGATGGGAAGGTGGCTTTTTCAGAGACTGAGCATGAAGAGACTCCTGTAGAAGCAATGTTCTTTATTGAAAAGCAAGATTTATAATCTACACATTTGGCCTTTGGTCATTAAGCTAGGATTGTTTTTTTTTTTTTTTTTTTTTTTTTTTTGAGACAGAGTCTCACTTTGTTGCACCAGCTAGAGTGCAGTGGTGTCATCATAGCTCACAGCAACCTCAACCTCCTGGGCTCAAGTGATCCTCCTGCCTCAGCTTCCCAAGTAGCTTGGACTGGGACGATAGGCACACACTACCACGCCAGGCTAATTTTTTCTATTTTTTGGTAGAAATGGGGTCTCACTCTTGCTCAGACTGTTCTCGAACTCCTGACCCCAAGCGATCCTCTCACCTGAGCTTCCCAGGGTGTTAGGATTACAGGCATGAGTCACCACACTCGGCCAAGCAAGGATTTTTGTATGGATAATATAAGCAAAGTTGTGCTTCAAAATCAGGTAGGTATTGGATTAATCTTAATTCTATCATCATAAGGAACCCTGTAAATAAAGAATTGCACTTTATTGAAAATCAACTCCCTGATAAAGCACACTGTCTCTTGTATGATTTCTACATACTTTAATAAAAAATTATGTCTAAAGTAAAATAAAATTTACTCAATATTCTTAATACAAAAATAGTTTGAGGCCAAGTGTGGTGGCTCATGCCTGTAATCCTAACACTTTGGGAGGTCAAGACAAGAGGATCTCTTGCAGTCAGGCATTCAAAACCAGCTAAGCAACATAGCAAGACCCCATCTTTACAAAAAATAGAAAAATTAGCTGGATGTGGTGGCATGCACCTGTAGTCCCAGCTATTCAGGAGGCTGAAGCAAGAGGATCACTTGAGCCCAAGAGATGGAAGTTGCAGAAAGTTATGATGATGCCACTGTTCTCATGTCTGGGCAACAAACTGAGACCCTATCTCCAAAATATTAAAAAATTAAAATAAAAATAGTTTTGTCCTGACTATATGCTTAAACTTTCCTAATGTATTAGACAGTACTTTTTCAATAAAGAAATTATCATTCAAAAACATTTAATAATATAGTATGTATCTGCAATACATGTAAATTTCTTATACTTTAGGAATTTACATGCCAAAATAAATGAGCATGGAAACATAATTATGTTATTAATGAAGAAATCCTAGTTTTCAAAAACATAAGCAAAAATTAATAATTACATATTTATATTACACTTTACCTAAAACGAAAGACTGAGACATGGTGATGATGCTAATTTCTAGGAAGTTCAGTTTTTCCAAGGGTTCATTAAATGAGAATGACTGTCCTGAGCCCTACAGCCTGATGGCTTTGGGTTGATGGATCTGCCCTATGTCTCTCAGGAGGAACTTGCCGGTCAACAGAGTGGCCCCCACAAGCCAGCACTGACCGGTGCCCAAGGCTCCCAGCCACAGAATTAATTCCAAATCCACGCTTCCTTTCTCATCCTCAAGACAAATGTGTATGTGCCATTCTCCCTTCTCCAGACACACTGTAGACACTTCCATTGTCATTTGTTTTCTGCTTCCAAGCTGCTGACGGTGTTGATTTTACCCTGATTTAAACTGACAAGCATTTTGCACAGGGGTGCACAGGCCATAGGTGGGAGCCCCTGTGTAGCCTAGCGTTTGTCAGGTGTGACATTTTTGAATAATGATATGCATGACTGAAGATTTGGAAGGGAGAGCATCATAAGAGCAAGCCTTTATTGGGTGCTTACTAACTGCCAGGCATGTTATTAGCACTTTACATATACTAAGGCATTTAATTAAAGTACCATAGTTAAGTAACGATAACTATAAGATGAACACTGATGTTATTCCCATTTTACAGAGAAAGGAACCGAGAGGTAAAACAGATTTCCCAAACTGCCCAACTTCACACAACTTGTAAATAGTGGATTGGTTGTAGGTTGGGACTCCAAACCCAGGCAGTCTGGCTTCAGAGTGCAAGCGCTTAACCGCTACATTCTACTTTCTACAATGTGGGGCTTGATTTGCTTACATATTAAAGGGTTGTGAGGAGAAAGCAATATGAGGCAATATTTGAGGGAGGAAAAGGAAGGTTGGCCTCTAAAAACAGGACAAGAAATCAGGGAGTTACTGAGGAGGAGATGGAAGAGAACCAACTATAAAATTTGCCTCTCTCTCTCCCTCTCCCTTTCTCTCTCCCTCTCTCTCATGATCCTGAAGGTATCAACACAGAGGCAGACTAGGAGGAAGGAGAAGTGAGCAGAGAAAATGTAAAAGACTAAAAACATTATCATTTACACTCTTAATGGAGAGCGAATTTCAAATATAAATGATTCAAAGTTCATCAAATCAAACTGAGAAAAAGATTTTCAGGAACCAAGCCATGGACTAAGTTACCAGACAAGTCTAGTTCATATCCACTGTGTTCAACCTTAGCAATTTGGTTTTATCCTGGTACAAAAATAGCTTCTATGGTAAATAAACACAAAAACTGAAAAATGATTTAAAGCTATATGCAAAGTGTTCCTCATTAAATTTAATTACCACATATCTAAACACATTAATATAATTTAGGGGAAAGAAGATTTAACATAGAAATTAAGTGTGAGCTATACCCACCCTAGTTTATTTAGTATAAACTTCCAACATAAAGTATACAACATTTTTTTAAATCTTTTGCCTTGTTCTTTGGTGAAGATGTTTATTTGTGCTTTAATTATCAGTATATCATGGGTCATTTCAACACTGAAAGGACCGAGTACAAGCAAGAGGGGAATGATATGTACTGCCTTCAATGTATTTTAAGATAACTAGAGCTTTCTCTTTCCTCTGATTTAAAAAAAAAAAGGAAGCAATCTTTTGATGTTATTAATAGCGTTCCAGGCACTTCTGGCAAGCCTAAATGTTAAGAATGATAGAATAGAATATTCTGAAGATATGACATTAATACTGTGTTGAGCAGGGAACCTAGGAATGTCTGAATCATCTGCCAGACCAATAAATCCTCCCTGGGAGAGATGTGTGTACAAGACAATGACTGGTCAAAGCAAGCATTAGTGTTTTTTATTAATAGCTACTACAATCATTGCCTAATGTAGTGAGTTAGGAAGAATAAAAGCATAGGACTCCTTTTCTTTTTATTACAAGTAGGCCTAGTCACATGAAACCAGAGCAGGCCAGATGTGAGCTTTGTCTCCTGCCACCCTGAAGACCAGAAGCAAGCCTCGGATCTCACCACTGCAATATAAGCAGAGATCAAGCCAAGGCACAGCCATCAACCCAAGAGGAGAAGGTGACCAAGAGAGACAATGTCCTAGACAAGGACAGCAGTCCTGGCCTCAATTGCCAAGTAGGAGAAGAGTAAACATTCTCAAGACAAAAAAAAAAAAAAAAGAAGAAGGTGGCCAGAGATGGTCAGAGCAGTCTTGCATTTCTTACCGCTTTGATGGAATAAAAGAAACAGATAACTGCTGAGTGCTATGAAGAAAATAAAGCAGGTTAAGGTGATAAGAAGTGGCAGGGTGGTGGTGGCTACTTTAGATATGGGAGACAGAAAAGGTCTAGGGAATTGACATTTAAGAAGATACCTAAACTACAAGAAGGAATAACTCCAGGCAAAGTATGGGAAGAGTGTTCCAGAAAGTGAGACTACTTAGGATAAAGGCCTCGGATCTGGAAGCAAGCGTGGAGTGTTTTAGGACATGCAGCAAACCCAGCATGGGTGGAGGGGACTGAAGAAGAAGCAGGTGCCAGGAGAGGAGCCTGGAGGGAAGGAAGGCAGGGGCCAGACGAGAGAGTGCCATGCAGGCGTGCTTGGGTTTATCCTATCACGGGAAGCTACTGGCAAATGTGCTATGATAAGAAGGGTGTGATATGAACTTATTTGTTTTTAAAAGATCACTCTGATGGTTCTGCTGAGACTAGGTTCCAGCAGGGCAAGAATGGAATTTGGGAGACCCATCAGGAGGAAGTTCTTGTATCCATTTCAGAGATGGTGGGGCATGGACTAACAACCTGGCCTAGAGATGGCTGTCCCCCTTGAGAGATGAGTTTAGCAGTGTCAGAGACATTCTGCCAACATCATTGTGGTGCTGTTTTGCTAGTCTCTGACAACTATGTAGCCACATGAGACCAGTGAAATGATCAGTTCAGTCCCCCAAGGCCTTCTATGAATGCCTGTTTAATGTCACCTCCAGAAGCCTCTGATAGGGTCAATACAGGATACAAATATTCCCCACAGGATATGAATATTCCCCGCAAGGTAACCCTATGCAGTGTCTCCCATTGTCACCTTCCATATTCTTTTCCATATGGATTTATGTTCTGCTCTAATTTTGTGCAAATTCACCAGAAGGAATTATACAAATGAGCACCAAATTACAATATGGCCCCAGTAACTCAATGCCAGCATCTATGCTTGATGTTTCCTGCCACTCTATAAAATTGACTGTGTAATTCCATCATGATCAAACTCTCACAGATAAAGTCTCTACAATGGGCTGAACCCTCCCCCTCACACCTTTCCCATAAATAAGTTCAATTCCTAAGAAAATGAATTTTCCCTCCCTTGATCCACTGAGAAATGGAGGTTTACAATATTAGCATCTTTACCTGAAGGTCATCTCCCTACCTGTTTCTCCCATTCTTTCACCGGAACCTGTGTAGCAACTTCAGCAAATTGCAGAGCCTGATCATTTCAGCTCTTGTCTTTCATATTTTCACTGCCCCCAAAATTCCACAGAATCAAAAGCTTGCATAACTGAACCTCAATACCCATTCAGTACTAAATAAAAAATCATTTGAGCGTCACTGCCATTATGCAGTAGGAACGTTTTCTAGAATAACAGCTTGAGACTCACAGATGTCCTACAACAGCCTCTCATCAAACTCAGAATAAAATGACTCCAGACCATGGTCTCCAGGGGCCCATGTGACCTCATCCTGCCTGCCTTACCCACTCACTCCCTATCACAGCCTCTCATGTGGCATGTGTAGCCACACATAAGGTGGCCAATTCCTCCCAGTTGGCCCAAGACTTTCCTGGTTTTAGCATGAAAAGTCCTGTGTCCTGGGAACCCCCCAGGCAGTTCAAAGCAAAGCGGGATGGTTGGTCACTGATCATGGGCTTCTTTTCTTTTCCTCACACATGCAGGCTGGTTTCTCTGCATGGAACATTCTTCTCCCAGAAGCTTCCATGGCTTATACCTTCTCACCATTTGGTTCTCAATTCAAATAAATCTTTTCAGAAGGGCCATCCTTAACCACCTATATTATTTGTAGAGGTAGCATTTATCAGTATCTAACATTATATCTTATTTTTTCATTTAATTATTTATTGTCTGTCGCCTCCTCTGGCGTGTAAACTGCAGGAAGTGTCAATGCTGTATCTTCTTCTCTACTGCATCCCCACCTCCAAGAACAGTGTCTAACGCATGGCAGGAACTCCAAAAATATCTGTTGAGTGAATGAATATTTTTTGAAAATGAATAATTTTCATTTTATTAATATTAATAAAATTAATTAATTAAATTAATTTTTTGAAAATGAATATTCATTGAAAATGAATATTTTTTGTATTCTGTTCTAGTCTTTATGTCATAAACCATAGGCATCATACTCATCAATACCAACACAAGCAGCAGTTGTGTTCATTCATTCATGCAACAACTTAAAATTTCAGAATTAGTAAAATATTATGGACTCTGGCAAGCTAGCAAGAGGGGGAAGCCACTGGATTCAGTGGGTCCATGGTAACTCCAAATGGGCGAGCCATTTCAATGGTTTAAAATTATACTTACCGAAAAGGTTGCTTCCGTTGTGTCCTTCTGAAAGGGACATAACATGACTCACCTCCCCCTTTCTAGCATGAGTCAGTTCTTCATCTTTAAAATGAGGTGCCATCGTCCACAAATATTGCTTGTGGTACCACACGTGGCAGAAGGCTTGCCATGTCCCTGAAACCTTGTCCCAAGCATGCACAGTACCAGATGCCTAGAACACATTCTGGCAGCTTCTTCAAATCCCAGGTTCTTTCCTGTTATTTCTGATTGTAAGGTTTTCCAAAACAGAATAGCCCCCCCCCCGTCCCTGCCCACAGATCTGTTCGTCTCTAATTACCACACCATGCCATTTAGAAACCCTCCCTCCTCACCTCCCCAAGGTTCCTGTATAGGTTTTCAGCACTTGAGCCACTACTAGATAGCCCTGTACACCATGAGGATGGCAGATGATTTTGCAACCCCTCAAAGACTATTAGGCATGAGTAAGTGGGATACAGATAGGCCCCCTTTTTACCTTAGGTTCCATTTTTAGGTTGCCAGGTACAAGACTTGGTGACTTGAAAGGTTCTCCAGCAATGGGCAGCTGGCCCCATTTAAAAATCTAATCGGGTACAATGAACACTATTCAAGTGATGGGCACACTAAAAGCCCCCACTCAAGCATTGTAAAAGGTACCTATGCAACAAAAACATTTGTACCCTCTTAATATTTTGGGGAAAAAAGCATATGTAAAAAAAAATCTAATTACAATAAACCTCACCCAGGCCAGCTTCTCCTTAGCCTTAGAGAGGAACAAAGGCTGGAGGGGTACAGATAAACAAAAGGCGTGGGGATCACGTGTCTACGTCCCTGTGCCTCCAGAGTTCCAGAGGCTTCTCTAACCACTCTGCCAGGAAGGTAGGTGGACCCCTGAGTGTAAGTGAGTTGAAATAGCCTATTTTAAAATAGGCACCAGAACCTGGCTACAGAATGTTTACTGCGCAGTCTCCTGGAGTGACTAAGTGGGCAGGCATCCCCAGGAACCCTGCCAGAGCCCAGCGTGGGAGAGACAAGTCCCTGCCTCCCGTCCTCTCCCCACCGACACCCTCTGCCTGCCTTCCTGCCGCTAGGTGTACAATAACACGGGCGACTGGGGGAGTCTATCAGAGGTGCTGTGAAATCCGTCAGTGGGCATGGGAAAAAGCTAATTGCAGGGACCACAATTTATTTCCATATTCTGTCTTTCAAAACCATGTTTCCCACTGAGATGCATGTTCCTTGTCTGAAGAGGAGGATGGTGACGTTGGTGTGCTGCTTGTGAACAACGCCGAGGCACATCCTGTCGCGGGGCACGCTTTCAGAGACTGCAGAGCTTCCGCTGTTTGGGAAGTGGGCTCTTTCCACCTAGCAAAGCTCTGGAATTTCAAAGGTGGAACTCAGCTCTCCTCTCTGTTTTGCCTCTCAACAGACCTCAGTCCTCTTCAACGTCGGGGGCTTTGGTCTGGGCTGTAAGAAATGAAACATATTCCCTAACGTGTTTTCTTTCTTTTTTAATAAAAATATCAAAGGCATACTTACCAGTGGCTGAGGAGGGAAAGCTGAGGCAAAGGCTATTTTTTAACTGGAACATGCCCCGTGTTGTGCCACACTCATCCATGGGCGGCAGAAGATTGATGGCCGGAGCTGTGGAGGGAACTGCCACTGATTGAAATCAGACAACTGCAAGCTGTGCGCGAGCGCCAGGGGAGCCCGTTGTAACCGCAGCCGGCCGGTCTTAGCACATTCGGACAGGGCTTCTCCTCCGTCTGCCCGGGCTCTGCAGGGCTCAGAGGAGCTGGGCTGAGCCACGCGGCCAAGGGCAAGAGGAGAGAGGGAGGTTGGGACAGGCTCCAGGATGCACACCTCTCTGTGTCCCTATCTCACCTGCACAGGATAGGACAGAACACTCCCCGTTAATGACTCACCGTGGGCCTTAAGATTGCAAATGAAAAGTAATCAGTCCACTTTTACAAGCAGAGAAAAGAGGCAAAAATGATAAGGCCATTGTTCCCCTGGCCGAAACATCCTTAAATTTTGTGCACGATTCCTTTATTTGCTTTTTCAACGGGGCAGGGGCCGGGGAGGACGGAAGTCATGGGAAATTGTCAATGTATTATTACTTAGTACCCATCACCAGCATCGCAGCCAGAGTTCAGCGTCGTTAACAATTGTGCAGCTATGCACTTGAACCGAGACATTTTTATTTCATTAGGGGTGTCGGTTTACAGCCATTAGCTAAGCAGATTGGCCGGGACCAAAAGGCCTTTTTTTTTAATGCGTTATCACCAGATCTCTCTTCCATTATTCAGGTCTTTAAAAAAGAGAGAAAGGGAGGGAGGGCGGCTTTAAGTACATTATGTTTTGTGACTTGTGTCTATCCTCTGGCCTCTGCAGTCTAAAATAGGTTTTATTAGAAATCATTATTTAGATTCCGGCCCAGGAGCATATCGATCGCCTGTGTATAATGGTTCCCAGATCACGGAAAGTAGCACAGAGGGTCTCCGCTGGGCCGACATAATGTCAGTGACAATTCATTTTTTTGCCAGTTAGGATGCTGGTTTAATATCCTGAAAAAGGCACTTAACACCACCCTTTCATAACATCTGTCAGGGCCCGTCCACTGGCTTGTTTCTCACACTGTGGGCTCCCAGGCAGTTTGGGGCCTTGCTCTAAAACGTACTCCTCTCCGCGGCCTCGGAATTCCTCAGACATTGAACCACCCCCAGCCTCGGGGCCCGAAACTCCCAGAGCAGCTGTTACAACTTTCCAGGACACTCCTAAATTTTCTAAATGTGTGCCATGTAAAAATAAAATTCAGGACGGCGAGCGTTCAGGAGCCTCGTATGTGAGGAATATAACTCATCCTGTGTCTAGGGCCCATTACTTCCAGATTCTTCTACAGTTCTCTCAGTTTCATCTTGGTCTTCAGAACGGTTCAGCAGGAATCTCAAAGCTTGAGATTTAGGTCAAGCAATCATTTTTTTCCCCTTTTTCTGCCTTACTTTTTTTTTTAAGTCTCCTTTTTATTTGAAATGTTTTTTAAAATATAAAAATGTTGTAAGAAAATGATAAGAGACTCTACACCTGGATTTAACACTTGTTAAAATTTTGTCTCTTTGTTGTAATTTGTTCTCTCTTGCACGCGCACATGCACACTCACATGCACAGTCACACCCTCTCATACATGTTCACACACACTGTCATACACATTCACACACTATTATACACACATGCAAAATCACATGCATATGTTCTCACACATACTCTCAAAGTCACACACACATTCACACACACACAAACACATACTCGTACAGTTTTTTCTGAACCATTCGAAAATAAGTTGCAGACATCCTGATATTTTATCCCTAAGCACATCAGTGAGCATTTCCTCAGAACTGTACTACAACACCTTATCACAGCTAAGAAAATTAACAGTAATTTCATGATATAATCTATGGTCCATTTCATATTTATATATCCCCAGTTGTCTCTGAAAGGTTTTTATAACTATTTTTCCCCTAACTCACAATCTAGTCAAGATTCACATGTTGTATTTGGTTGGTTTTTGTGGGTTTTTTTTTTCTTTTTTGTTTTGGCTTGTTTTGTTTTGTTTTTAAATGGTGACTTTTTAAAGAATCTAGGCCAGTTGACATAGAATTCCCTTCATTTTTTTTTTTTTTTTGGTAAACTTTGTAACTGAAATAATGCATACAGCAAAGTACCCAAATCTTAAATGAACTGTTTCATGAGTTTTTATAAAGTGAACATACCTGTGTAACTTCTACCCAGATTAAAACATGGAATATTAGCTAGACCCATAAGCCTAACTCAAGCCCCTTCCCAGTCATTGCTCTCAGCAAAATATCGCCACTATTCTGACTTCTATCACCATAGATGAAGTTTGCCTCCCCTTCATCGTTCAAACTATGTTCAGTTGGTGCCAGAAGGCAGAGGTAGCCTGCCACAGCTGGAGTCCTCATGAGATCTCTTTTAAGCACGTGCTACACCCAAATTGGTCACTTCATCGATTTCAGAGGCCCGGTATAAACCTCTCCTTAACAATAATTATGCAAATGGATTTTAATCTGCATAAACCAGTGGGAAAAAATGAAGTGATTTTTCCTCCTCCAAGCTCTAATCTTATCATGGTGCTCTTCACAGTTTTTAAAGAAACCTATACTATTGTTAGTTTTAATATTGTTTTTCAATTGGATAATAGCTTATAGAGAGATTATCTTAGTTGCATTGGACTTACTGGCAAGTTTTGAATGTTTTGTTTTTGTTTTTTTTAAATAAGAATAAAATCTTAAATCTAGACCCTAGGATGCCTCCTAAAAGGTCTCTGCTTGCCTTTAGGGAGTTAGACCATAAAACAAAAAGAATATCACTAAATGGAATAAAGCATTATGTTATAACCAAAAAATTGTTACTTAGAACAATTGAAAACAGATTCTTCATGAATAAGCAATGAAAAGAACACATCATACAGCCACAGCCTTCATCTAAAGCTATAGGTTCTCTCTGATTTATTTTTGCCAAGAAGTAAAGAATTATTTTTGGTTTTTTTTAAGGCTATATTCTACATTCATTATCATTGTTGAATCTCTCTGTTCATAACATACGAGAAGACATAAAGGGACATTTTATGTTAAAATTTTGATATCAAGAGATAACATGATTTTTAAACATTCATTTTCTATTTATACTACATATGTAATCAACTTCTATCTGATTGAATTTGACCACAGAAGGATGGTAGTTACCTCTTCATTGTGGTTCTTTAACACCCTGATAAATATTATCAGTGTTTGACCCTGAATATACTTATATTTTGGAAGCCAGCTTGTAACACAAAGGGAAAAACTCAGAGTTGGCTCCGGTTGACTCACAGTCTTTGCTTGAATGCCACAAATTACAGCACTTAAATATTGGAAAGAGTCATCATTTTGATGGAAAAAATGATTACAGAGTTCAAATAAAATAGGGTCAGATATTAGGATTTGATGTCATGTTCTTACAGAGGGCCATAAAATCTTTAAAACAGTAAGAAGTTAGGAAGTAGGGTTTACCATCTCATTTAAACAACGCATCTTCAACCAAGTAGGAAGTTTAGACAATTTCCAACTTAAACCTGGTAGCAACTATGACAAGTCCCATCAAATCATTCCACATTCTATCCAACCTCGTTTGTTTCTGGCATTTGTGGAAATCTCAATATGGCTGCAGGTTTGTGACTAGTGCCCTCAACTCTTGTCATTGGCATCATAATGCTCTTCTCTCTAAATAGGCTGTTAACTGATTTCCCTAAGTATGTGAAAATATACATAACCGTAATATTTGTACCCCCATAATATGCTGAAATAAAAAAATAAAAATTAAAAATTAAAAAAATAAAATTAAAAAAAAAAGAAGTAATTATTAACCTTTCCTACAAAAGCTTCGGAAGTAGAATTTTCAGTTTTAACCTTGGTTAGGAAAGAACAATTGTATCTAATTTTAACATTTCAATGGAATTAATTTTCTGTTATGTGTGCAAAAGGAAAGAAGAGGGTTAACATATAAAACAAAAATATTCAAACTGTTCAATCAAGCCAAGAAATTAAATAATACTGAGAAGCAGTAGATGTTTCCACAACTCACATAGTAGTCACGCATTGCAATGTATCTGAAATACTTGCAGAAAACAATGATCTGTGGTTTACAGTGAAGCAATTAGATCCCTTTTGTGATTTAATATGAAATTTTTTCCTTAGCCATTTTATAATAAATTTCATGTTTTTAAGGATATAAAAAATCATGTCTTTAAATGTATTATAGTGAATATATTTTCTCACAGATATGCTTATTACTTTTATCAGAGATAATTTGTTATAAAATACTAATGCTAAAGAAACAGTAAAAGAAGAGAATCACAAAATAGGAACATGCAAAGAGACGGTCCTTCAAATACAAAACTGATATTAATAATAGCTAATATTTACTGTAACCTTCATAGAAAACATATAGCTATTTTTAATGGGAAATGATCTTAGAAAATGTCCGTTAACATTTTATTTTACAATAAAAGTCATTAAAGTGGTGTGATTTGCCCAAATTCACATCAAGATATAATGGAAAATTAGATCATCTATTCAACTAATATTTCCTGATACACACTGCATTTTGTCTCTTAACTTTTAATCCCTTAATTTTTCTTTTGTTCTATCTGCCAGAATGTTTTGGTTGCAAATAATATAAAATTCCAGCTCGGACTGGCCTAAAAAATAGAGTGTTTATTTGTTCATGTGACTGGAGAAAGGATTCTAGAAAAAGGATTGTTGTTTTACCTCTGCTTTCTCTTCCATGTGCCTCCTTCACTCTCTGCAGGCTCCTTCCTCATTGTGGTTACAAGGTGGCTGCCAACAATCCCGGGGATAGGTGCTGTTTCCCCAGCTCTGGGCAGAGGAGGGAAAGTCATAGAGAATCAAATTAGACCACGTGTCCATCCCTAGCTTTCCAGGATGGGCATAAAGCCTGAAAAGATTGTTCTGGAAAAAGATAGTTGCTATTTTTATAATGAGTTTTTAATGAGCTTAGAATAAAAGTGGAAGTCAAAAACATAGATTTGAGTAAGATTATGTTGATATATTCTTTATTGCTTTCTGTTGATAGTTGTATTTTTATTTTATTATTTTGTTATTTTAGTTTAGTTTAGTTTTGAGACAGAGTCTTGCTCTATCTCCTGGGCTAGAGCGTAGTGGCGTCATCATAGCTCACAGCAACCTCAAACTCCTGGGATCAAGCAATCCTCCTGCCTCAGCCTCCTGAGTAGCTGGGGCTACAGGCATGCATCACCATGCCCAGCTAATTTTTCTATTTTTTGCAGAGACAAGGTCTTGCTCTTGCTCAGGCTGGTCTTGAATTCCTGGGCTCAAACGATCCTCCTGCCTAGGCCTCCCAGAGTGCCATGATTATAGACCTGAGCCCGGCTGATAGTTTTATTTTTATGTCTCTTTAATCCATCTACCTCAAATACCCATCACTGAATTTGGAAACAGAAGCAAGAGTTGAGATTGAGAGAGATAGAAATATCATGTTTGAGTGGGATTAGGCATAACTTTTTTTAAAAAGAGAAGAAACAAAAGGCCACCTAAACAAGCCAGGAGAAAGGAAGCAATTTGAAGTAAATTAAGAATTTATCACCATTAAATACTAGAAGCATGAACAGTAATGAAGCTTCCATGGATAACATCAATGATACTTTAACTAGGCCGGGCATGGTGGTTCACAGCTGTAATCCTAGCACTTTGGGAAGCCAAAGAGGGAGGATTGCTTGAACCCAGGAGTTTGAGATCAGCCTGGGCAATAGTGAGATCCCATCTCTACAAAAAATAGAAAAATTAGCCCGGCATGGTGGTGCGTGCCTATAGTTCCAGCTACTCGGGAGGCTGAGGTGAGAGAATCACTTCAGCCCAAGAGTTTGAGGTTGCAGTGAGCTATGGTGATGCAGCTCTAGCCCAGGCAACAGAGTGAGACTTTGTCTCAAAACAAAATGAAATGATACTTTAACTTAAGTTCAAGAATTATTATTTTCTGACTTATTTAGGTCCTAAATCCAAGTATAAAAGGACAAAACAAAAGACGAGAAAAATGTAGATGTGACCCATAGTGTAGGGCATGGACACAAAACCTCAGTATATTTTACGCAGATACTTGCCAGAAAATGTAAATTTTAATTCTTCTTTTCCCCTCAAAGTGAAAATTTCCTTGAAATTTAAAAAAATATCTGATACATTCAAGGACAAAATTAGTGGCAGGAAGTCACTATGCCCTCTGTATCCCTTGGTTCTGCACCTGAGATCCAAGCAACCTTAAATTAAAATATTTTTTAAAAGATAGAAATAACATTACAACAATAAAAATAATACAAATTTTAAAATACAGTGTAATAACTATTTACACAGCATTTACATTGTATTTGGTATTATAAATAATCTAGAGATAATTTAAAGTATACCAAGTATACAGGATGATGTGCATAGACTACAAATGCTACACCATTGTATTTCAGGGACTTGAGCATCCTTGGATTTTGGTATCTGAGGGAATCCTGGAACCAATCCCTTGAGAATACCAGGGACAACTGTATTTTAAATTAAATAGCTTCTCACTCTTAGATTCTCTAGGAGACCCTAACAATACTTCACTGTCTTTCATGAGAAAGAAAAAAAAATCAATAAAAGGAGAAAATGGAAAGGAGAAAAGACTTTCTAAAGAAGGAAGAGAGTGAGGAATCACCATGGAGGACATTTTAAAATCATTTCTATACACTGTTTTCATCCAGAGGCATTCACCTAATTGGACCTATCATCCCAATTTCTTGCTATATCCATGCCCTGCTCCCATGATAATTAGAGTCACAGAAATCTAGTGTGTCGCAAAGTAACTTGATTTTTTAATGCTATTTTTTAATATAACCCATTTTCTCTAAAAGTTTTGAGCAAGTATTTAAAAAATTGTCTTGCTTTCATTGTAAGGTATTTTTCTAAAACAATGTAGCCTAACCAGAGTCCCTTCTTCACCACCTCTCATTCTTTAACTCCTTTGTATTTGGCTTTCAACCCCAAATACTATTATTAATAAATTGAAAATGCTCTTGAAAATCACCAGTGATCTCCTAAACACCAAATTCCAGGGCTTTTCCTTTATTTCCATCCTTCTCAACTTCCCTATAGTACTGTGGTCCTTCAGTGTGACCACACACCAGGTGATTCTGCCGTGAAGCTGAGGTCGAGAATTACTACTGCAGCAGGTAACACTAAAGATCTCCTGAAACTCTTTCCTCTCTTCACTTTGGAGATCGTGCCGTGGTTCTTGCGCTACAATTTTAATCACTTCCATGTCTTTTTCTCCTCTCGCCTCTCTAAATCCTATTTGCATGTCTTTCTTAATCCACACCCAAATCTTTAAAAATCTCCTTCCCAGTCAACACCTTCAGCTCCAGCTTCTTTCCAGAATTCCAGTTTGTATTTCCTATAACCAGCTATAAAACTAAGCACCTGAATATCCTAATAACCTGCCAAATTAAAACTCATCATTTCTTTACTCACCAAACCCTTTTTTCCCTTTCCAAATAGCTCATCTTCTTGATCTTTCTTTTTTAAAAAATGTTTTAAATAATAATTATACTGCAATTCAATAATTTTAAAGATCTTATGTCAAAGCCCTGCTAGAGATACATGAAATGAGAATTTTGAGAATGGAGCCTGAGTATCAGCATTTTTTAAAAGCACTCCAGATGTTACAATGTAAAGATGGAGAAATATTACTTATCAAAATTCAGGTTTCATGAATGCATTTTGCCTTTATTCATGTATTCTCTTCATCTGGAACATGATTCTTTCAAATCCCAACTATATAAATCCTACATATTCTCCCAGGAAGTTTATTTCAAACACCCCTTCTTTCTTAGGTATTTCCAGATCGTTTTTTCAAGGCATAATTTTCCCCTGCTTTAAACCTAAATAGCAGTTTCTAACTCTCCCATTACAGAAATTGAATTATGCCATGTATTACAGTAGCTTGTTTGTTTGTCTTATTTCTTCATTGAATGGAAGCTTAGGATTAGTGGGTCTCACTCTTTATAATGCATAAAAACTTCTAGGAAGAAGATTAAACTACAGTACATATTTCCAAGCCAAACTCTCAGAAATTCTTATTTAATAACCTGGGTGATGCCCAGATAATTGCCATACATGTAAGGCAGTTCTGCTGTAGATGGTTCTAAAATCACACCAGAAATCTTGAGTCTTTTTCGCTCCACTCCGTGTCCCCAGGAGCACGTTGCATATAGAGTTGATGCTCAGTGTGTAGTCAATAACTGGGTCAACGTTGGTGCTTGATTAATGAGTCACCTCTCTGCAGTATAACAGACTTTGAAGGTTTACCCCCAACTGGTTGTCTACAATTCCTAAGATCTCCTCAAAGCTTTCCTTGAAACTCTAAGAGAAAACTGCCAGCAAAGATAGTGCTTTTCTAGCTCCCTTTCTTACCATGCATCCCTCCCTAATGCCATTCCCATAGTAGAGCTCTTCCAAATCTGTTCAATCTTACCCATGAAATAAGTTGAAAATTTCTCACAGTGAGAAACACTTGACTTTGTTACCATGCCAAAGTTCTTTAAATTAATCACACTGTCCACAGATTGGAATAGTTCCATCAGTCTGGATTTTACAGTTATTTAAAGCTGAGCAGACAAGCCTTGCTCAGCTCTGGAAAAGGAACTCACAGACTCTCTGAGGCATAATCAATTGGATTAGGAGTCTCTCTTCTGAAGCTGGTTTTGTAACTTTGTCCCTTCTGAATTTTCCAAGTCAACCATCATTTTGCCTTTCAAGCCAAATTGAAGAGAAGGTGCCTTTCTCATATGATTCAATAGGTGAAAATAATTATGGTTCAATTAACAGCAAATTTAACTGTAAGAGTTATATTTCTGTGCCAAATCCCAATGTTAAAAATCATAGACTTATCTTGCTTTCAGATTCCTTAAAGAGCAACAGAATTGTTTTCTTTGATCTACACTAATGCTGAATGCTATGCCATGTTGTTCTTTGATATCACTGTGGCTTAGTATAAGAATGTTTTCATTAAGGTAGAAAGCAATAAAGAAGGAAATTCGAAAAAGTTTGGCCTGATTGTATTACCACCCCTTTATCTTCCAACAGCCCTTTTAATTAAGAAAGAGCAACCATTATATAAAATCAAAGTGGAAAAACCAGGAAGCAGGAAATATTTTTAAAGTATTGTGTTGGTTTTTTATGCTTACCTAAAGAAAATATGACAAAATGAATTAAAATGTAATTATACTATTCCTGTTAGTCTTAAGTCAGTTTACTTCCCTTATTAGCAGTTTATAGTTTTTTTCACCTAAAAACACTGCCAATATAATAATGAAATAAATTTGTTTTAAGTTCAATAATGGTGGAGCTAGGACACTTGAGATGTGTGAACATCTCAAAGAGAGACACAAATCTAGGTGATGATGCCTTTGGAATAATTTATTGTTGGAAAATATGATATCAAATTGTTTCTCCTTTCTGTGAGAAATGCTTGGATGGTTTGTGGGATAATTTTTATCTTCAGGACACGTTTAGAACATTAACAATGTTTGGCTCTTATGTACCATATAAGCAGTTTATTTTTTTTTACTTTATTGATCTTGAGATCATACATTCATTTAACAAAACTTTACTTATCCTGCTGGGGAGAAAGTGAAAAAAAGCAGAATAGCTGCCCTCAAAGTCTCACGATCTAATGAAGAAAACTAAAAGGTAAATAATTTCCTTTTATTGAGGATGTAATCATGATAGCTTGCTGTGGGGTTACAGAAAAGACAAGGCCTCACTACTTGGTGAATTGGAGGGAGGAGAACTTGACAATAGTGATTGGAACTGAGTCTCGGAGGGTTAAGCAGGTATCTGTCTGGCATGTAAGAGAGGTAGAGGCTTTAAACCAAGGAAGAACAATGTTTGCCCAGTTTGCAGGTTTAAAAAAATTATGGTTTCTTAGAGTACTGAGGTCTTGTACATGGTAGGAAGACAAGACAAATGTGGAGGAAGTACAAGAGACCATATCATCAAAAACATTGTATGACATGCCAGGGAGGTGACTTCTATGGAGGCTATGAAAAATTTTAGATTCCCTTTGTTTGATTATTTTTTAAATAGCTTTATTGAGGTATTGCCATACAATAAACTATTTTTTATGTGGACTTGTATGCATGTACAACCACAATCAAGATAACATATCCTCTCTCAAAAGTTTCCTTGGGCCCCTTTACAATTCATCCCTCCCCTATCTCTCCTACCACCAAACCCAGGAAACCACCGAACCACCAACCTGCTTTCTGTCATTTTCTAGATTTTGACATGAATGGAATCGAATAGTATTAAATACCTATACACTCATTCTATCTGTCTTCTTTCATGTAGTACAAGTATTTTGAGACTCGTCTGTATCATGTGTATGTATCAATGTTTCATTCCCTTTTGTTGCTGAGTAATACTCCATTATATGGCTAGACCACCATTTGTTTATCCATTTGCCTGTTGATGAACATGTGAGTTGTTTCCAGTTTTTGGCTACTACAAATAAAGCTGCTATGAAGGTTCTTGCACAAGTCTTTGTGTAGACATATGCTTTCTTTGTCTTAGGGAGGTATTAAGACCTGGTGTGGAATGGCAGGATTATAGCATAGATCATCTTTACATTTTTAAAAGCTTTTCAAACAGTTTTCCAAAGTTGTTATACAATTTTACATTTGCACCAATAGTGTGTGAGAGTTCTAGTCCCTCTACATCCTTGCCAACAGTTAGTGTGGTCAAACTTTTACATATTAGCAATTTTAATAGGTATGTAGTATTATTCATGGTGGTTTAAATATGCATTTCACTAATGACTACTGATATTGAGCATCTTTTTATGTACTTATTTGCTACCTGTATATCTTCTTTCATGATGCATTGATTCAAATCTTGCCAGTTTTTCAATCGGATTTTTTTAAATTTCCTTATTGCTACCTTTTTAGAGTTCTTTAGATAATCTGGATACAAATCCTTTATTAGATACATTACTTACAATAATTTTCTCCCAGAATGAGGCTTGTTTTGTTAAGAATAAATGTTTTTAATTTTTATGAATTTATCAGTTTTTTTCTTATATAAATCATACTGCTGTTGTTATTTCTATTAAATTTTTACATAACCCAAGTCATAAAAATTTTCTTCTTTTTTTGACATTTATAGTTTTAAGTTTGCATTTATGTGTATGACCCATTTTGGATTAATTTTTATATATTATGCTAGGTATAAGTAGAAATTCATTTTTTTAACATATGGATATTCAATTGATCCAGCACTATTTGTTGAAAAAATTGTCCCTTCTCCACTGAATTGCTTTTGTCCCTTTCTCAAAAATCAATATTCCAACCTAACAGACATGTATTGAATGCTCCACCCTACAATAACATAAATGTACATTTTCATAAGTACGCATGAAACATTCTTCAGGATAGACCACATGTTAGGCCACAAAACAAGTTTCAATAAGTTTACAAGGATTGAAACCATACAAAGTATCTTCTCTGACCACAGTGGAATGAAACTAGAAATCAAAAACAGAAGGAAATATGGAAAATCCACAAATCTGTGGCAGTTAAATAACATAGTCTTAAATAACCAGTGGTTCAAAGAAGAAATCACAAGGGAAATTAGAAAATGCTTGAGATGAATGAAAACAAAAACACAACATACCAAAACTTATGGGATGCAGCAAAAACAGTGGTCAGAGGGCAATTTATAGCTGTAAACATCTACATTAAAAAAGAAGGATTTCAAATCAATAACCTAACTTTACACCATAAGGAACTAGAAAAAGAAGAGCAAACTAAATACAAAAACAGCAGAAGAAAGAAAATCATTGTCCACAAAATGCTGATAAAAAGAGAAAAAAAGAGGCAGGCTATTCTTTGACCCTCAGCATACTGAATACATTATGCACTTAAAATAATGGCATCATCATAAGGAAATTTTATTGTAGGGTCAAAATAATAATAGATGTGTAGCTGTTAGGTACAGAATAAAGTTGACATTTGTATGTCATTTATTATGAAGGAAACTATGACTTTGGAGAACATAGATTTAATATAACTTGACCTCAAAATTCTACACATGGCGTTTTCATAGTACAGATGTTCACTCTGAGGTTGTAGCTTATTACATAATGTACCAATGGGGAAAATATTCATTTCAACAGTACGTGGCCAATGTTATTCACCATTAAATTCTGTCAGAGCAACAAGAAGCCCCTGAAATATACCTTTATTTGTGCATTAAAGGATAGACTGGAAGTTTTAAGAGGAAATTACAAGGTTGGATTGAAGTAAAGTTTTTTAATGATTGGCGTAGAAATTCGTTGACTTTCAACCTTGTGAATTTAAGAAATTGTGATCTTACCCAAAATACTTTGAATTAACATAAAAATGAAAAGTCCTGCACATCTGTGGGATATATAGAAAATTGAGCAAAATCCAATAGTATACATATAGGGAATGATTTGTAATTGTGCAGTTTCTAGAAAGAAAGAGGCAATTTTGTGTTATGGCTGATATATTAGAGAAGCTAAATGATTATCCTAAATGACACTGCCAGGAAAATCACCGTGAAATGTTGTCATGTACTATAAACTCTAGATAAATTGAAAATATACAAAGACATGAAAAAAAGGATAGAGTTACGTAACAAGTAAACAAAAATCAGTTTTTTAAATTTTTCTGTATATAGTCCCATTCATATGGCAGACAATACTTAGTTATAAGCATAACAAACTACTGCTCTGCCCTCCCCTCCACACCTCATCCAAAACATGAGCCAAGCAGAGCTCCAACGTGGTAAATCACATGAGAGTGTGAGCTCCAGGTTAAGTACCCACAGAACAATGTAATATGAATAGCACAAGGAATCCTGGAATACGATATAACCAGAGGGTCAGGACAACAGTATTTTGTAGTTACAAAGTCTAAAGAAAAATGGTCTCGATAGTAAACAACTGGGCTTCCAGGTTTAGGCATTGTCATAGATAAAAAGGAGGCCTTTCTTTAAAGAAAACCATGAAGACAATGAGTACTGAGCAATAATGCAGTGAAGATACTAGAAGTCCCTGTTACCCTAATTCTTTTCTTTTTTAATTCTAATTCCTGTTTTATTGAAACCACAGAAGATTTCTTAAAATGTTTTCCATTGACCTTCTTAAATAAAAATACGGTATATTTTGGAAATGGATTCTTATATATTTAATTTTTTATTCGCAGCTCCTAATTCAGTGTTTTATAAGCCGTAAGGGCCTAATTAAGTGTTTGGTGACTTCCAATTTAGTTGTTATGTAAATATTGTTGCAGTTCAATATATTATTGGAATATCTGACTATGATACAATTCCTGGACATTATTACTGGGTGAATAATCATAACTACTTGTTGCCAAGTATTAGGGACTGTTGAAGAGTCCCTGAGTTTCGGGCTGAGAGGTTATGAATACCATTCTTTGCAGGTGGTTTTCTCTCTTGCAAAATCTACACTATTGAGACTTGACAGTAATATTTTAATAGTTTAATATTCTGTGATATTAAAAGTATACTTTAAATAATCCTACAACAGCTACCACAAGCTTTTCTGCTAGGAGAGGTAGGGCTGATAATATTATAAATCATCTTATTATATATCCCTGACCACAGAGGTTTTCCTAAGTATACCATACTTCTATTCAGGATTCCAGATATTATTTTTCTTTGGTATTTATTCTATCTTATTAGATATAGAAATTGAAACTTTCAGATCTCCTGGAAAACATAAGCAAACAATTACAGATTTCTATTACATTAAAAAATTACTTTAGTCCTGATATTTATATTCAACACATAACTCCTCCCCTTTTTCAGACATGCTTTCCCCTAAATATCTACAGTCACTCTTATGAAGAGGAGGGACAGTCTCACTCACACACAGGAAAATTTATTTAAAAATGAATAACAAACTGATGAGAGTAGTGAGCCCTAACTTGTAGCCCTAACTTGTAGTGATGGTGTTCATGAGATTCAAGTTAGAATGACAAAGGACACATATTACAGAAGAATTCAAGTGTACCATATAATTAAGCAATTAATTTATCTAACTGCATTTGAATTTATTTCTTCCTTGAATAAACTAACTCTACTTTTTCTCTTTCATCCTCTATTTCTCATATCTCCCTCCAAAACAAAAACGATTCAGCCCTGGCAGAATGCCCGAATCAATTTAATTATTGTTTTTGTTTTGTTTTGTTTTTTTAGCCAGTGACTATTGCTAATAATAGATATATCAATGCAAATGCAAAATCCACTCAAGAAAATTCTTTATAATCAGAGTTAATCTCTGAATAAATTGAATACTTAAGCTTATATGCCTATATATTCTCAAGTTACTCAAGCTCAGAGACAGATTACTAAATTAACATAAATCTAATACTACTATGTTTTCTCCAAATTAATCAAGCTCAAACATATATGGTCACTAATTAACACTGAAGAGTCCATCACTAACAAATCTGTATTTGACTTTAGAATATTTTTCTTTTGCTGCTATGTTCCGTGAAAGGAGTGTCTGACCATATTTGCTTTAGTAATAACAATATTTGACACCTGCATGGTGTTTTATACGTTTTGGCAGCCCATATATAAACAAATTCTGAGATCTTTGAGCAGTATTATTATCTTGGAACATACATAGCAGACAAAACTCATGAAGGTGTGGCATGCATGTCCAATGCCACTGAATTGAACAAAAGTATAATGCATCTTGTCAGGACCTTATTGCTTTCTAGAATGTTAAGACACAACAATTTTTCTTCAGAATCAAATGTTTTCAAAAGTGCTACCCTATGATAAAGCTTTAATGAAAAAGCCTTCCTTTTTCTTTGTAGGAAATTATAGTGATTTTTCTTCATTGTCTGTTTGAGATATTTTGGTACCATGAAAATATATTATAGGTTTCAGAAGACCACCCTCCTGGATGACACTTGAATTGGTTACAAGGAAGAATCAGGGGAAGTTGATAAACCTGAGATCTTGAAGGATGAATATTTATTGGATCTAGGATATATCCTGTGATGCAATATAGAAGTGGCATCTATATGACTTTCAGACTGGAAATAAGAACATATCAGAATGCCTAGCAAGAGGTCTGGACAAAAGTGAATGGAAGTTAGGTGTGGCCAGAGAGAGGAACAGAGTGACAGTCAGCAGGCTTTGGGATGACAGTGCCTAGGCTGGATCCGGATCGTCACTTAGAATATAAACTGCACTGCACCACATAAAGACAGAAGCAATGCCTTCAGGAACAGAAAAGAATCAGAGAAAATGAGTGGAAGAGGATAGAATACTGTGGTTATTCAAAAAGAACAAAGAAAAAGGTTATCAGGATGGTCCAGAGCTTGGGGAGGGATTTTAAGAGTCTAACAAGGAAATTCTCACCTCATCTAAAAAAGTAAAGACTAGTCATAGACCCAAGAAAACCAGAAAACAACATAACAGGAAGCTCAACTGAGTGGCCAGAGGGATTAATCCTAGAAACAGAATCTGAAGGAAAGTTTTAGAAGTTTGTTTTTGAAAACCCCCCAAATTTGACAATCAAGTTTTTCTCATTCTACCTATTTCTAAAGGCTGTGTACTTCATCTGGCATTCAATCAAGATGAAGCTGGACATTTCTTACTCCAAAATCAGAACCAAAGTCAACAGGGCAGTCCTCCGTATGTTAATGAACTGAAACAAATAATACTAATATTTCTAGAAAATTCCATTGGGCTGGCAGAGTAGACATGAGGACCAACACTCACATTTCACTCTAAATTTATATAAATAAAAGAATTTAGTTTTTAATAGATTGGAAAAAAAAGATTTGAATTTAGATCTGTCCATTGGGTTAAGTCTAGAGTGAAAAATACAGATGTTACCTCCTTTATTTGATGTTAATTTGCATAAAACTGTATCTGCCTCATGCCTATTAACTTGTATGATATCTACAGATAAAGGTCTAAAAATAAAACCTTAGGAGAATGGTTTTGAAGCTTTGCTTTTCAGAGCCTTAGGACTGCTTGGAGTTGCCTCAGAAATCATCTTGAGCAGCAAAATGAAAGGGATGAGCTGATGGGGCTCTGAATCCCCACCCTTGCAGAGGAACTCCACTTTGTCTTTTTATATATTGGGGTATGTATTTTATTTGGAGGAAGGTCTTCAATCCTATGAAAAGTTTGAAAAATAGACAATATAGGCAAACCACCTCCATGAAAGTTTTCAGTGGACAATACAATTGTTGTAGAAAAAAAAGTCTCTATTTTTTAACCCCGAGAATTTGCTATGGCAAGAACCAAATAATTTCTTGAAAATATATATATGCCGTGGCTGGGTGCAGTGGCTCATTCTTGTAATCCTCGCACTTTGCGAGGCTGAGATGGGAGGATCGCTTGATGTCAGGAGTTTGAGACCAGCCTGAGCAAGAACGGGACTCTGTCTCTACAAAAAATAGAAAAAGAAATTAGCCAAGCATGGTGGCATGCACCTTTAGTCCTAGCTACTCGGGAGGCTGAGGCAGGAGGATTGCTTGAGCCCAGTTTGAGACTGTGATGAGGTGTGATGACATCTCTGTACTCTCTATCTCAGGCAACAGAAGGAGACCGTGTCTCCAAAAAATAAAATAAAATAAAATAAGTATCTGCCATATTATTCCAGTTGATCATAACTTGATTTGTTCTAATCATCAAGAGACAATTTTGTTTCCTGAGAGAAGACACATCCTTGAAAAACGACAAAGCACTCTACTGTACCCAAAGTGCAGTACATGGATACCTCTGTGAACTGCAAATATGATCCTTCATTTGATGTCACAGTACTGGCTGTAAAAAGTGTCAATGGCAAAAAAAAAATAAATAAGCAATGTTAGGGAACCAGGATGCTGCTGCAAATGCTATGTATGGCAATGCTGCTCAGCACATCCTGACTGCACTGGCTTTATCTACAGGGTGGTTGAATCAGAGGAGCAAAAAGACTAAAGACTTCATTTCTCTGTGCAGTCTGCCTAGGTCTTCCTAACTGGGATTTCAAAAACATCTTGAAAGGAAGCTTACTACATTTTCATCCATTGAATCTAAAATGCTAGTCCTAACAATTACATTCTGGAAAGGTTACCTCCAGGAAATCAGCCATTTGAGTGTTTCAGTCACTTTTCCAGTTTTTCTGAGGTTTGGTGATCCATCCTTACTATGTTAAATAGAAAAAAAATGAATGATATATTTTAAGGCAGACTTTTGCTTCACCAAAAGCTAAAATTATTAACTTCTGAACAAAGACCAAGTTGGACAAGAGCCTTTTTAATTTTGAAAATTTTTGTGGGAAGGTCTGGAAATAAAAAATGACAAGTGAATGAGTAGGAAATTACTACAATAATTATACAACTTTGAACTTACCATCATAAATTGTAGATACTTGTTAGAATGCATACTACAGTTTCAACAAAGCAATACTAATGGGCTTAATAAATCTTAAACTGGAGCACTCAAGTATTTAAAACAAGCACTAGACCAACCAAAGAAAATATTTTAAATGAGCAACGCTAAATGAATCAAGTTCTTTCCAGGTAGCATGAATCTGCTGAATCTCAGGGTCTAGAGTATGCAAAATGGTTTTTGTATGTGTTAAAATCTTATTTGTGAGTATTGGTAATGGGGCAAAAAGTAATAATAAGGTAAACATTGGAGATTAATAAAAGTTCTAACCTTGTTTGAACCAATGAGAGAAGATAGAAAATTAGTAGGTTGGTTTTCACTGGAACAGTAAAAGAGAAAGAAATTATAAGATACTGCATCTTTCTTACAAATTCATCTGTACAAAAGTAGTCATTTTTTTCCAAAATCTTGTCCAAAATTAAATCTAAAAGTTTTAAACTATATGATGGCATGATTACTAAATATTGAAAAGTAAGAAAAATAAATCTGTAGTATGTATATTTATATTAATTCTTGGTCCAATGAATAAGAATCAAATGTTCGACATATATAATGTGATCATTCATTCCTTCAGAAAGATACCTTCTTCTCTGGTCCTCTGTACTGATAACTAACTTTAAGAAAAATAGAGCAATTGTTTCGAGAATATTATGGTAGAACAATAAAAAGTAAAGTCTGCGTAAGGTGCCAACATCAATTTTATAAATGCAAACAGAGCATAATTGTTTAGTTTGTTTGCATTTCCCATTTTCCTTCCTCACCAGCACAATGGAATGGCTAGTTTAAACCATTTAAATCAATTTCAGCTATTTCCCCCATCATGCTATGTGTTTGTGATGAGAAATCTGGCATACTTCTCTGGGGAGGTTTACAGAGTTGGCAGACTTAGATGCTCTCTTTAAAGGGTGTGTAGAGCGGGTGTCGAATAAGGGCAGCATGCATGGGTGGAATTTATAATGCTGAAAATTTCAGGAAAAAAGGGAAATGCCTTTGCTAACTCAATCATCCTCTGCTGACAGTAGCCTAGCCTTAGGGAAAAGGAATGCATTTATGTGATCCTTTTCTTTATTAACCTTCAAGCTGATTCAAATGTGAATTTTTCTCTTTTACTCGACAGGGCGCAATGAGCCAGATTTCCCCTCTTTCTCTCTGGAGGACCCTGGCAGTTTCCAGAACTGATGAATCTATGTAAAACAGCCCTGCAGATGACCAAGAGGCTATCCCAGAGCTTCCCACACCAGGTTTCACTTTCAAATGCCAAGAAAGAAGAGCAATTAGTGTTTCTGTACTTTCCATGTCTTCCTGCCATGGAGGAAGTGTTCAAGGGTCTAGCTCTAACATTCTTATTCTCTGTATTGCTACACATCAGCAAATAGTGAAATGCATTTTCCGTGGTATGTATGTGATCAGAGTTCATTGATATTCTTTCTCTGTCTCTTGAGTCTTTATCGCCAGCTCACTACATATATATATATATATAAATTATATATATATAAAAAATATATGTCATACAGCCTTAAATGTCTTAAGAAAAATATGTTGGATTAATAAGTGAGTCTCTAAAAGGTTAGCTCATAACAACATGAAGGTTAACTCAGCAAAGATCAGCTAGGTTGCTAGCCTGGTTCAGGCCCTCTCAGGACAGATGGATTTGACCCTTTTCTCCTGAAACACAGGAGCTAGGAAGAGTATTTTTGCCTCATTATGCCCATGCTACAGTGATCTCAACACAGGGGCAGAGGGGTGAAGGTTGTTACAGAACACGTCCATGTGGTAACCCCTTTGTCTATCATCAACTTATCAGAAATAATAAGTCAGATAGGATGTGCTCAATAAGTATTTGTTGTTGATTAATGACTGTTAATTACAGAAAATGGGAAAGGGGGCCGGGCGTGGTGGCTCACGCCTGTAATCCTAGCACTCTGGGAGGCTGAGGCAGGCGAATCTCTCAAGGTCAGGAGTTCGAAACCAGCCTGAGCAAGAGCAAGACCCCGTCTCTACTAAAAATAGAAAGAAATTAATTGGCCAACTAAAAATATATAGAAAAAATTAGCCGGGCATGGTGGTACATGCTTATAGTCCCAGCTACTCAGGAGGCTGAGGCAGAAGGATCACTTGAGCCTAGGAGTTTGAGTTTGCTGTGAGCTAGGCTGATGCCACGGCACTCTAGCCCGGGCAACAGAGCGAGACTCTGTCTCAAAAAAAAAAAAAAGAAAGAAAGAAAATGTGAAAGGGTTTCTAATAAACAGTTGGTTTGCACATGCTGTTGATTTCAATGCTAAGCCTTCAATACTTGGGAAGTTAGTTCTTAGGGGAATAGCCAAGAAGTCACTGGTGTTCTGTGGGGTGTGTGGAGTGGCAGATAATCACAAAAAGTTAACAGAGTTCTCCTAAACAGTATCGTGATGTTGGGCTCTGACCTGCCAGGCAGGGGGCTTGTGAAGACACCAGCAAAATATAAGCAAGTCCGTTTTCCCCTGAAGTTGGACTGTCACCTGCAAGGCTCCTTCCGTGTGTCATGTCCAAAAACTCAAACACTTTTTTCAGGAAGTACTATGCAAGCGATTTCACAAGCCCATCTTGAGTCAAATTGGCAGCTAATTTTAGGAAGCTGTGATTTTGTAAAGTGAAACACACTATGCGATGCTATCATTGATCATCTTTTCCCACAGGAATGTGCATAAATAGCAGCAAGTATTATTCTTGAAAGATATATTCCTTAAAGAGCTTCTCACTGAAAAATTTACAGTAGTCCTCCACCTGATCTGTGGTTTCACTTTCTGAGGTTTCAGTTACCTGAGGTCAACCGTGGTCCAAAATATTAAGTGGAAGATTCCAGAAATGTACAATTCATAAGTTCTTGATTGTGCACAGTTCTGAGTAACATGATGAAATCTCATGCCCTCCCACTCAGTCCTGTCCAGGGCATGACTCATCCCTTTATCCAGCAGATCCACGCTGTAGACGCTGCCTGCCTGCTAGTCGCTTAGTAGCTGACTAGGTTATCAGATTGAGAAAACACTGTGTATATAGGGTTTGGTACTATCCTCTGTTTCAGTAATCCACTTGGGGTCTTCCCCCCCTGCAGTTAAGGGGGGACTGCTATATTCATAAAGTTATAGTTAATGTCACAGTATTTTGCATTTGCTCTTATTAATGTATTGAGTATTTAAAAGAAAACAATGGTTTAAGGCCTCAAGTCTCAAACTTTTGTTGTATGAAGAGCATATATTTTTTTAATTTCAGCATATTACAGGGGTACAAATATTTAGGTGACATATATTGCCTTTGCCCCGCCTGAGTCAGAGCTTCAAGCATATCCATCCCCCAGATGGTGCACACCACACCTATTAGGTGTGAATATAACCATCCCCTCCCCACCCCCCACCTGCCAGAACACACGATGAATGTTACTACTATAGGTGCACATAATCAGTTAATACCATAACATAATCAGTTAATACCAATTTGATGGTGAGTACATGTGGTGCTTGTTTTTTCATTCTTGTGATACTTTGTTTAGTAGAATGGGCTCCAGCTCTATCCAGGATAATACAAGAGATGCTAGATCACCATAGTTTTTTGTGGTTTGAGTAGAACTCCATGGTACACATATACCACATTTTATTGATCCACTCATGTATTGATGGGCACTTGGATTGTTTCCACATCTTTGCCATTGTGAATTGTGCTGCTATAAACATTCTAATGCAAATGTCTTTTTTATAGAATGTCTTTTTTTCCTTTGGGTAAATATGAAAAATTCCATGAACTTCCACATAATCAGTAAAAGTACCAGTGATACTTTTACTACCCCATGATTGGGAAATGACATAAGGGGAAAGACATGAATGAATTCAGTGGTGCTTTTAATGATTAGTATCTTGTTATTCAAAACAGAAATTCATTATATGTGAAACTGACATTGTCCAAATGTGTAAAATATACTTTTCATTCAGTAGACAATGCTTGACTTTATTGGAAAATGTATTTGTGGACTCTCCTTGCAATAACTTGCTGGCCCATTGGATTTTGTGGCCACAGCTAGGGACTCATTAATCTAGAGCATGAACCAGCTGGTCTAAGAAAATCTCATCAGTGTTTCAGAAGGCCATTAGACAGCCTTCTGAAGGAGAAACAGCTTTTCTGGGTAAGTCTCCTTGCAGAGCTCTGTGTAAGCACACGATGGGGGCAGTAAGCAGACCACACTCTGTGTAGGCATCTAGAGGCATCAGTCATGGAGTTTTCACCTCATTCATCATTGACAGTTTGCTGCTTTTACCAAAAAGGGCACATAAACTTCTGTCCATTTACATCAATCCAAATAATTTTGGGATTCAATTCATATTTTGGATAGGTTGATTGAAAACATTTTTCATAATAGTAATTTAAAGAACATATATATATAAATATATATTTGCTGGTTTTTTATAAGGACTTTGGAGTGGTTCCAGCCTTTTAGAGTAATTACATTTTACTTCATAAATTATGTATATGATACCAAACTAAACATAGAGTGGACAAACTTATAATCTATGTCACTTTTTAGATAGACTTAGAACAGATATTATTTTAAAATTATGAAACACAAAGATAAGATTTTTCTATTGACCAAAACAATCCGTTAAAGGAAAGATGAAAATGTATAATAGAATCTCACTGAGGCATTTTGGAAATGTATGATGCCTGATAGCCAGTAGCTGAATACCTGCCCTTTGGTACATTAGGGACCCAAAATATTTAGATTGCCAGTAGAATAAAAAATAAGAAACTTTTACATAGCAGATTCAATGAGTTAGAAGTTTTATTCATTTATATAACTTTCTATGAATAGAAAAGACTATAAGACAAAATTTAAGAAATTGAGAATGTGATTTATGAGAATAAGTAAAATGTAGAATTACAAAATATATCCAACAAATCTAAGAAATACAGACTTCAATACAGTTACATTGGCTAGATTATCATTAAGGTGGAAGCATTTATTAAACTATTAGCCCTAGAAATTGAAGACCAAACAAAACTACTATATATAATCTTGCTAGCTAACCTTCCCTTACTACGGCCATTGCTATAGTTTGGATGTTTGACCCTCCAGACCTCATGTCGAAATTTGATTCCTAATGTTGGAGATTGGGGCTAATGGGAGGTGTTTGGGTCATGCAGGCAAATCTCTCATGAATGGCTTTGTGCCATCTCTGGGTAATGAGTGCCTCGTCACTCTTAGTTCCTGCAAGAGTTCTCCCAAGAGCTCGTTGTTAAAAAGAGCCTGGAATCTCCACCCTCTTTCTCTCTCACTGCCTCTCTCACTGTGTGATCTCTGCACACACCGGCTTCTCTTCCCCTTTCGCCATGAGTGAGGAATTCGCCTGAATTCCTCACCAACAGCAGTTGCTGGTGCCAGGCTTCTTGTAGAGCCTACAGAACCGTGAGCCAGATAAACCTCTTTTCTTTATAAATTACCCAGCCTTGAGTATTCCTTTATAGCAATGCAAACAGACTAAGATAACCATTGTTTTCAATCATGTCCTTTATGTCTTGAATAATAAACTTACTTGGGGAATAGTTCTGGCATAGATGTCTGGCATACATATAAAGTCTTTGAGACTTTTAGCAAGGATATCAAACACAGTTTTACAGCCAGCTATTTTTAAAAACTAACCTTATTAACATAATTTTTCATAGATTTAGAATAGTTATACATTACCTATATATGTCATATATTCAGTTCATATAACACTACATTGTACTTTATTTTATTTTATCTTATCTTATCTTATTTTTTGAGACAGAGTCTCACTCTGTCACCCAGGCTAGAGTGCAGTGGCATGATCATAGCTTACCACAACCTCAAACTCCTGGGCTCAAGTGATCCTCCTGCTTCAGCCTCCCAAGTAGCTGGGACTACAGGCATGCACTACCATGCCCAGCTAATTTTTTCTCTTTTCAGTAGAGATGGAGTCTCGCTCTTGACCAGGCTGATCTCAAATTCTTGACCTCAAGGGATCCTCCCACCTCAGCCTTCCAGAGTGCTAGGATATAGGTGTGAGCCACTGTACCCAGCCAACACTACATTTTATATGCAGTGAACCCCCAAGTGTTTATTATCTTTGTATTTACTTAGTTTTAGTTTGAGTTAAAAGAAATGTAGAACATAAAGTCATCTAAGAATCATAGGACAAAAAGCTACTTCCTAATTTCCACACTTTTTTCTCACCTTTAAGTATCTTATATTAATTTTACATGCATTCTAATACTATGTTATACTTGAAATAGCGGAGAGATTTTTGCTTTTCAGGTCTAATTGCAAAATACAAGTAAGTTATAAATGGAATTATGAGAGATTTTATACCTAAGTAAATAATGTGTTTAAATTAATTCATTGAGACTTTCACTGTTCACTCAAGAAAAATTTATTGAATTTCTACCATAGTCCAAGCATATTATGGAGGGAAATATAACTAAGTCATGTGCCTTTATGGAGCTCAGGTCTATTGGATGAGATAAATGCCTCAAGATAGCAACATATATCTGACACACACATGTACAAAGTGTCACGGAAGCAACAAAGATGGAACAACTATCAGTGCCAAGAGTTGAGAGATAGGACATCTGAAAAAAATTGTGAACAAAGTATATTCTATATGCTGGTGGGGAGAGCAGGAAGCAGTAGGTGGTGGTAGAAATAGAGACAATCTGTGCAGAGGGCAACAGTCTAACATTATGTGTAAAGATTTGAAGGGAAACTGCACAATTCTGTCAGTTACAAGACTGAACTGATGGTCTCTTCCAGACCTAAAATTCTATTTCACATCATGTTCATAAATATATAAAAATTAACTTGAAGGCAGAGTATGTATTAATTTTTTATGAAAAATTTTCTGAAAAGTTTTAGTCCACCCATAGAATATTTTAAAAACCACATGTTTAAATATCTGCCAACTCACCAAAGCCCAAGAGTCAAGTTTACTTTATAGAATGTGATAGCATGCTAAAAATCTCATTATTCCCCCACCCCCACTTCCATGGTGTCTGACTTAGTGAGTAGTGTTCTGGCTACATTGGCATGCCAGTGATGAGCTGTTTTCATACTGACACATTCTCCACAAGTGCTCAGAATCCCAGCAGGGGCTAGGAATATTAGGAAATGTTCACATCTATAGATGGGATCAGAAATTCTTTTGAAATAAAAAGTGAATCACTCTTGGGCCAGAGTGGGGGTGGCTGGGGAAATCTTTCTAACAATGTGAAGCATCCTTGGTAGCTATAAAATTGTGCTTGAACCAACAATACTCAATGCTCCTGGAAAGTGATCAACATCTCCAATTCCGTCTCAATAAAATTAAGCACAAAATGGCTGAATCATGGGAAAATGTGAGCAGAGGAATGAATGCACAAATACTGTCTTCTTAGTCTTTAAAATACCTCAGAGTCACTATGGAGATACTCAAGGCTTTGAAGTGTTCCACAGAACCTTTAATAACATTATAGTTGGATTGGTCCCTCTTGATCAACAGTGGTGGACAGTGAATTCTTCCAGAGGATCATAACATAAGCTACATTTCCAGGAGAACTGGGAAGTGACCCCACTTTCCTAGGACCTCCTTAGGACAAGACTTTCCCAGTTCTGATTTACCAAGGTGGCAGGCCACTGTCGTTCCCTCCTGCCCATCATTGTGGCCTCAGGCATACTGTCCATGTTCAGTGCCCACCTGAGCCCTGCATCTTCAGTCTTCTTCAGGTACAGCAACTGCTGCTACTGAGATGGCTTCGTCAGTTTTCTTCTCGAGTGCCAGAGCACCAAGCTCAACATTCTTTTGTCTTTCATTTTTCTTAATCTTGGGAGAACGACAAGGTACTGAGATGCTAATAAATTAAAAACAAACAAAAAGTTGGACACAGATCAGAGGAAAGACAAAGCTTTGAAATATATAGAACAGTGATAGAAAAGAAGAAAAATATAATTTATTCTACAAAGTCTAGACTAAACCTTAATTAAAATTGCAATCCTAAATTGATCAAATTCACTTTTTAAAAACTTTTAGAAGTGTGCAAATCATAAGAAAAGTTTTAGGAATGCTCCAAGATATCAATTTCAGGGTATGTACTTGAACAAGATAAATATATCCTATATTTCTGCATTTCCTCTGTTTTCTTTTACAATCGTGGCAAGAGAATTATTTGCTATTCAGAACACTGAGCTAAAAAATTTATATTCATCAAAGAAAAATCATCAATATTCAGCATTTTAGTGTTTTTGAATATGCGGTACCACATTTTATATATATTTCAAGATCAATGGTTAAAATTTATAACTGGAATGCTTCATTTCTCAAAGATTCTAAAAAGTTACCCTTTTACTATAAATAGAACTTGTCAGGGACACATTCAGAAGATTTCATTCTGACCCATTTTTAAAAAATAATTCAGCAAGGTGATATCTATTATTATTAGAGTTACACCCCATCTCTGCCTCAGAGCTTCTATTTTTGAGTTAATTTTAACAGGCAAAGTCAAGACGATGTTTATGGTTTTAGGTTACAGAGAATTTGGATTCTAAAAATCTAGTTTATAAAAGGTTATTTCCATTATAAATGGATCCATTCATTCTGCAAATATTTGTTGAGCATCAACTGCCAGGTACTGTGCTATGTGCTCTTGATACACCAGTGATCACAGCAGCCTAAAATCCATAGCCTCTGAGACTTACATTCTAGTGGGGAGAGACACACATAAAAAAATAAGAAAATACATATACGTTGGAAGCTGATAAAGACTATGAAAAAAATGAAAACACTCAACAGCAAAAAAAAGATTGGTTGTGCTGCATTGGGAGTAGAGGAGAGCGTAAGAAAAGAGGAAGGATTGGAGTCTTCAACAGGGTAGGCAGGATAAGCTTCCCCGAGAAGATGAAAAGTGAGAGAAGATTTGAAAGAAATGAAAGAGTGAGCCAGTGGACATCTGGCAGAGCAGTGGTCCAGGCAGAGGGAACAGGTGGAACAAATATCCTACTCCAGCAGTTTCCTCTGGCAACCAGAATGTCCCCAGAAGATGAAATTTAGAGTTGGCTGAGCCATTAGAAATCATATGATTGAATATCATTTTTTCACAGGTAAGGAAACCAAAGCTGAAATAAGGTCAATGATTTCTCCAGGATTCCACATCTACCTTGTAGCAGAGCAGGTCTAGAACTCAAGTTCCACAGCTTCTAGCCCAGTCCTTCTAAAACCTCACTTTGCAGACTTTCTTTTAATTATTTTTAATTATTAATCTTCAAACAATTATTGAACACTTTATTTGTAATGCACACTATGAGTGTGTCCACAAAATAGTAGATACACCTATTTTTCTTAAAGAACTTAAAATCTAGATGTACACTTATGATTTCATACAATAAGGATAATTTTCTTTTTGTTCAATAGAGATGAGAGCTCCCTATATTACCCAGGCTGGAGCGCGGTGGCTATTCACATGTGCAATCATAGTGCTCTACCTCCTCGAACTCCTAGGCTCAAGCAATCTTCTGACACAGCCCCCAGAGTAGCAGGCCACTCCTGGCAAAATTTGATAGTGAATAATTGAATATTAAATTATTTAGTACAGTTTAAGGTTGAAAGAATTTAAAGATGCAGTAATCAGTAACTGTGTGAGTGATCAAGAATGAGACTTTTGCTGTGCTTTAAAGAATAGGTCTAGATGAGTGAGCACAGGAAGAGGGGAAATTTCAGACAAGAAGAGCATTGTGAGGTCATTCATTCAATTGCCCCTTGAATACATTTCATGTGTGAGGAACTGGATTCAGAGATGCACGGAACACTGTCCCTGCCCTCAGGAAGCCTGCCAGCTCTCAGAGCAGAAGGTGCATGATGGCACATGAAGGGGAAATGCTATTCTATAGATAGGACAGGGCTTGCCTTAGTAAGTCCCTGACATCCAGTCACAGGGGTGCTGAGTTTCAATAGGCAACAAGTCAGAGAAAAGGGAGACACAGATGATTTTAGAGAGAAAGAGACAATTATAGAAGCTTGGGAATCAGGAACGGAGTGTAAACACATGTAGCTTTATAAAGGAGGAGCAATGCTTAAGATGTCAGGTGACAGGCCATTGGAAGTTAAAATTTGGACTTGCTAAACTTCTCATTAAAAACGGTCCAAGGGCATGAACAGGATTTATGAAAGAAGACAGCAAGCAGGTTAGGCACTGGAACTGTGAAAAGTCAAGGTAAGAAGTTTGGTATCATTTGGGACAGCTGACAATGAGGTTGAGGAAGAATTTAAAAAGGAGACTAGCCCAGGCTAATTTTATAAAGTCCACAGATATTGGGCAATGTACTAGTTACACCAGAATCTCCTGGGTAGGAGACTTTTTGATAATATAGATTCTTGAGTACCAGCATCAGAGATTTTAATTACACAGTCAAGTTTAGAACCACTAAAGTAGCCTAGAGTGGGCATAATGGTATGAAGGGGACAGTCAGGCTTAAAGAATGGCATAAATCAATGGCAACTCTGTAATGAGATGTGAAGAGCTGGCAGTGGCCACATGTCAAGGCATCACTGTTAACTGATTTGAGTGGAATATAAAAATGTGGAACTTCTTTGGAAGATAGTAAGTGCTAAAGTGTCTCAAGAGAGTGACTTTTCAATTAGGCCAAAGGCTTTATAAGAAAGATTTAGTCTTAGGTAAGTTTTATAACAGTATTACAAATGGTGATATAAAATATATCAACAGCATTGATATTCCTCTTCATATAATTGCCCATGCTCTATGTTGTCCTTTTACCCCCAGAAGAACCTGGCTTTAACTTATAAATCAGTCTCTCTTCTAGAAATTCCAAGGTGACAATCAAATGTGTAAGAATAAATGTCATTGTCTCTGTTTTTAGTAAATAAATGCTGAGAAATAATGACTGGGTTGAGTTTCTTACAAGAAAATTCAGCAGTTATCTTCCCTTTGGGGGAAAGGGGTCTATTTAACATTTCCAGCTAAAAAGGAATTAAAAAGAGAAAAGAGGAGTAGTCCACATGGCACAGTGTGCTGTTAATGGGGCAGGGAATGTTTGCTTTGAATACAGAGACTTGTCTTAAAGAGGTAGTATGTTTTTCTTCACCCACTAGGTTGGATTATATTGTGAGTATTCGTGTTTTCCAGAGGAACAGAATCAATAGGATATATATATATATTTATATCCTATATATAAATATATCCTATTGATTCTATAGGATATCATATATATATATATATGGGGAGAGAGAGAGAAAGATTATAAGAAATTGGCTCACACAATAATTTTGGAGGCTGAGAAATCTTATATGTCTTCTGCAAAATGAAGACCCACGGAAGTAGTGGTATAATTCAGTCTGAGTCCAAGGGCAAGGGAAGAAGAGGTGAGATGCTCCAGCGAGGCAGCAAGGCAGGAAAAATGAGTAAATTCCTCCTTCCTTCACCTTTAGTTCTATTCAGACCCTCAGTGAGTGGACAGTGCTCATCCACACTGAGAGTGCAATCTACTTTACAGATTCCACCAATTCAAATGCTACTCTTATTCACAAAGGCCATTGCAGACACACCCAGAAATAATGTTTAACCTCAACACATAAAATTAACCATCACAAGTATCTTTCATTGTCAGCATCATCAGACTTCAGAAAGTACCATTTTGAGGAGAACCAGCCTCAGACAAAATTGTTGTTCATTGAAAATTGACTATTAGCTAGAATTAAACCCAGAAAATCATTTTATTAAGGTTGAAGCATTTATAGGTTGACAGATTTCCACCTCTTCCCTCTGGTTCTGCTGTGACTCCTTATTCTTTCTATAGCTCTGATCTCCAAACAGTCCTTAATTTCATACACTGGTCTTGACATGACATGAAATAAAGGGTGTATGCTTGTTGGTTGTTTTTTTTCACTTCTGGTTAACGTTGTGTTTTCTGTAGCAAAGATGCCTGCAGAGGCTCACCTTCATGCCCACCTGTAAAGCTCTAATTCCTAGGGTAGCTGCCATGCGTTCTGCTGGCCAAAGGCCTCTTGGGAGAAAAAGCCACTGAAGAAAGCTCTTGGGAAGTTGATGTGCCCTGGAGTAAAGCCTAGGAAACTTTCTGGGAGTGCCCAACGTGGGCAGAGAGCTTACACCATGGGTTTCTGGGGTTCTAGCCCATGTGATATAAGTGGGGAGAAGTATTTCAAGGCTTTTCTTTTTGCATATTTAGGAGATTAGGAGGAAAATACAACTGTATGAAAGAGTAAGGCTATCTCCCAAGGGAATTCAAAGTCAGTGAGTCATAATGGTTTAATAATAAAGTTCACAATTGTTCCACTATATTACACTGTCTCTGACTATCCCCAGTGCCTTTGAATAGCCCCACTATGCCACTTCTATCAAACTATTATAACTCCTTTATAAAGTTTATATAATTATATGTAAGGGGTCAGCACAATGTGTTACACATTTTCTTCTTTTCCCTCGAGATTTTTAACACACGTTACTTATAGGTAGAATGATAGTGGCCACTACTGATTATTGCCTTTTTGTGATATAAGGACAATTTAAATATCGTTTATTTAAATTATATTATTTGTTGGGGGTGAGTTGAAATGGCACAAAAATTCTAAGGGGACATGATTTTTCAATCAGTAGTTTAAACACTTGGTGTTTTCCTCTTGATGTTGGCTTTCTTTGAAAAAAAAAGGCTTCTTTTTCAGAAAGACCAGCTGTTTTTAGTCACATTGTGTAAAACAGAATCTAAGTATCTTGCAAAGGCTATTGCATTTCACCATTCTTACTGAATCCTTTATTTGTATGCAAATCATGCCAAGAAGAGTCAATGAAACACCACTTGGCAAAGATCCAAAGATTCACCACCCATGTTGGCTACCCTAGAGACTTTATTTTCTCTTGGCATGAATAGTCCTGAATTGTAACAAACCTGCATCATCTAACTCTTCCGGATGTTCAGAATTACTGTCTCAGGTCCAAGCTAAATACAGGGTCATTGCTCCAAAAATTTTGCTTTCAAAAATTTACCATGGAAAAAGTGTTGCAAAAAATTTGGAACTTGATTAGGGAGAATGTGGAAGGAAAGAGTTTCCAGCTAAAATACAGGCCACTAAGATAAAAATAAACAAATAATTTTTTAGTATAAGTGTGTCCCAAATATTGCATGAGACTCACTTATACTAAAAACGTATTCACAGTTTATCTGAAATTAAATTTTAACTAGGCTATCTAGTTATTTTTATTTAGTAGATCTGGTCGTCTTAAATAGGAAGAGACAGAATCCATAATGTGTTTTTCTTTCAGCTGCAACAAAATTAAGATCTGGCTTAATTTCTGATTTTGGAGATGAAAAACAAATTTTCTGAGCTGAAGCTGCTTACAATGTATCATGATACTTCATACGAACTTTGTGTGGACAGCTTTCCATCAGATTCTGAACCGATGCCGATACCATCTGCTGGCCTGTATAAGGCCCTTGTTTGTTAGTCATCAGGTAGGAATGAGTTCCAGCATCTCCCAGCATTGTCTGGAATAAAATCAGCTACTGTCTCTGGGCTGAAAGGATGCCTTTCTCTTTATTACTGCCCAATCTCTTGAAGCATCCAGTCCCTACTTCCTACTCTTTATGACAGTCAGCATACAGTACTTTTTGTTCTAACAGGTGTATAATGATGGATCTGATTACTTATCACAAGGTATTTTGTTTTTCAAGACACTAACAGAATGCCAGTGTAAAGAGTCTGTTCCTACATCAACATGAACTAAGTTTTTAAATCCTTAAACTGAGATTTGGTGTTTTTTTTTTTTTTTTGCTAGATGTATTTTGGTTTATCAGAGATCCTATGCACCAAGCACATTCTCCTTCTTCATTTGCCTATGTTAACAGCAAAACCAGCTTAAAGTATTGAGTGAGAGCCCTTGTTAAGCTTGAATAAAAACTATCAGCTTTCTACCTATTTGATTAAACAATAAAGTTGGGCTTACATTCCATTGTGTGTAAGTGAAAACCAATTACTTCATGATGTTATTCTTCTTGTTTAAAAGAAAAACCTCTCCATCAAAATATCAGAGTAACAATGGTAGAAATAGTTCATTATGACAATGCAGTTTCCATCCTAGGTATAGAATTGCAGTAAAAGAAATTCATGTAAAAATAAAAAATCAACATTAAAATAGCTTATGCGTGGGACAACCACAATATCTGTCTCCAGAGGCAGGATGCAACACCTGATTAGAGACTCTGTATAAATAATCAGACAATATTCATCAAAATGCTGCAGTGGCCTCTCCCAAATCTCTATATGTACACAATAAAATTTGTGATTTTATTAGATTTTTTAAAGAGCAGGGAAATATATTGTACCCGCTGAAACTTTTACAAAGATGATGAATGCAAATCTTTTGCAATTACAAGCATGCATAAAATAGGATAGACTCCACTTTGCAATGTCAGATATACTGCTTTTGAGAGTATTTACTTAGCCATCCTTCCTCACCCTCCAAAGTTAACAGCAAAATCACCATTGCTTTTGAAAAACATACATTGTTAACTCTTGTGAAACCCAACAAATGCCCAGAAACTTTTGTCAAAAAATATATAAATTATGAAAAAAATTTTACATAGAAAAATTATATATGAAGCATATGCACCTGTTAAAATCTGCCACTCTTCTTGCAAAGTAGAATATTTCCAATGCTTTAAAGTCCCATGTACACCCCTGAAAGATTTAATTTTATTCTTATGAATTTTAAACTTATCATTGTCTTGTGTTTATAGTTTTACCACATATGTATGCACCCTCTCAATAAGTATTGCTTAGTGTTTTATATATTTATCCCATTTTCCTTTTTATAGAATTTGAGTAGTTTTCAGGTATTTATAACTATAAACAATGCTGATAAGAATTTGTGCATGGTTCCCTTATACATGTGAAAACACTTATTTGGGAGTAGAAATGGTCCCAGAGTATGCACATTGTAAATTCATAGAAAATGTCTAAGTTGTTGCATTTATTCTCCCCCCAGCAGTTTACCAGACCTGTCATTGCTTCACATTCTCACTAACCCTTGATACTGTCAGATGTTTTAAAATTTTTGCCCCTCTGGTAGGTGTGAAATGGTACCTCAACTGGATTTTCTGAATACTAACAAGGTGAGCATCTTCTCCTATGTTGATTGATCTGAGATTCTTCGCCTAGGATGTGTCTATTCAAGCCTTTCTCCTTTTCTCTACTTGGTTGTTTGCCTTTTCAAAAATCAATTTGCAGGAATTCTTTCTATTTTAGGGGCACTGCTCCTTTGGCAAATAAAGATACTGCAAATATATTTTACCAGTGTGTAGCTTGTCTTTTCACTTTATATATGGTGTCTTTAGGTAATAGAATCCTCAGTGTTAATGTTGTTGAATTTGCAGATTTTTTCCTTTTTAGTTTGTGCTTTATGTGTCTTATTTAAGAAATTCTCTCCTGTGTCAAGGTTACAAAGATATTCACTGATACTGTCTTCTAAAGGTCTCAAAGCTTTGACTTTCACATATGTTCATAATTAATCTGGAATTTCTCTTTGTTAGTCGTGTGAGTTGGGGAGTTTACTTAGCTTTTATCATATGAGGAACCAACTAGATTTGTCTCATTTTTTGACCCCTTTCCCCAGTGATCTGTTGTTCAGTGTTGGTCAGATGTGACGTTCCCATGTATGCATGAGTTTGTTGAGGTCTCTGTTCTGGATCATTTGTTGGTTTGTTTATTCTTACACTGTATACTTTTAAAATTAGTTTATTTTTTATAAGTCATGATATCTGTTAATTCTTGAGACTGTCTTGACTGTACTTGGCATTCTGCTCTTCCATATATATGTTTTAAAACCAACTTGGGAATTTAATTTGAATTAAGTTAACTATCTTGATTATTTGGGGAGAATTGATATCTTCCCAATATTGAGTCTTCCTACTCACAAATATGCTTTGCCTCTTTATGAACTTTTTTAAGCTTATAATTTTCTCCATAATTTTTTTAATATATCTTTTGTTAGATTTATTCCTAAGTACATTATATATTATTGAAAATATATCTTTTTTTCATTTATTTTTTATTTGTATATATTTATGGAGTACAAGTGCAATTTTGCTACATGGATACATTGCATCGTGGTGAGTCGGGGCCTTCAGTCCATACATCCCTGAAGCAATGCACATTGTACTCACCAAGTAACCTCCCATCATCTACCCCCTCCCACCTGATATCTTCTTTAAAATTTTATTTTCCCATCCAAGTACTAACCAGGCCAAATTATAGAAAGATAGGAAGAATAAGTTCTAGTGCTCTATACCCTGTAGGATGACTATAGTTAACAATGATAAACATTAATAGTTTCAAATAGCTAGAAGAGGATATTGAATGTGCCCAACACAAAGAAATAATAAATGTTTGAAATGATGGAAATGCTATTTACCTGATCACTATACATTATCTTATCTTTTTAATCTATGCTGCACATTAAATGCTTTTGCAGTTCCTAATTTGGCTTGTTTTCTTCAACTTATTTATTTATATACTTATGCATGCATATATGTATGTATTGTCTGTCTAAGAAGTTTAGGAGTTCTATACTCCATTTCTAGTCTATAAGTATTTACCCAAGAAATTTTTAAAATAATATTTATCTTAATAAAGTCCATATTTAATCAATTTCTTTACTCTTCTCAAGCAGAGTAAAGAAGTTCAGAATGCATTGAAACATCCTTTTCCCCAACTTAGATGTTATTCTTGTTATAGTGCTGTTGTTTTAACCTCATAGATTAAACAATTATCATTTTATGGAGTCAAATTCTATATAGATCACTTTCACATTTATCATTTTCTTTGGTCATTTCTGTTTGCACTTCAGAATTTTCATTTGAGAACACTTTTGCTCTTCTTGAAGTTTTTTTTTTTTTTTTTTTTAGATATTCCTCTGCAGAGGGTCGGTGGTAGTAAAATTCCTTAGTTTCTGTGTAAGATATCTTTATAGACCCTTTCATATAATTCCAGTTTTGCAGGTAATTCTCTCAGGACTTTAAAGATATTATCATGCTGTTTTCTAGATATCATTCTTCCTATTGAGAGACCAGCTAAGCATTCATTCCTTCATAAGTAATTTCTTTTTCCTCTCAGTTCTTCTTGTCTCAAAGCTCTATTATTTCACTACAATTTGTCTGAGAGTGGCTTTCTTTTTATATATTTCTCTTGAGATTCGTTGAATTGTTTCCATCGGAATATTTTTCATTAATTATGGAGAGTTCTTGGGTGTTACCTCTTCATATATTGCCTTTCCCACATTTTATCTACTCTCTCATTCTAGAATTCCAAATAGATATGTTTCACATTCTTTCTCCACCTTACATGTCTCTTAATCTATTATAAATATTTCCTTTCTTTATGTTTCTCTGTTCCACAAACTGGATAATTTCTTATCCATTTTCCAATCTATTACATCTCTCTTCAGCTGTGTCAAATCTCAATTTAGCATGCCTAGTGAATTCTGTTAATTATTTTTTATTATTTTTATTTACAGAAGTTCTATTGGTGGTTGTTTTTTCCCCCAAAAAATATTCCTGAACATTTGGGATTAGTCTGCTATTCCTTGTCATACTCTCTCTACCTTTTTTCCAAATGCATTAAGCATATGTATTTTATAATAAGTAAGCCTGTAGTCTTTGTGTATTTTATAATTTTTAATTGATACCTCATATTTGTAGCACTTTACAGGGGTATTTTTTGTGGCCTTGATTTAACATTTATCTCCACAGAAGATAAAAGTTTGCTTCTGCCAGGTGGCTAGAGGCACTAGCAACCCAGGATCAATTTAAACTAAATTTTCATCTTGGGGTTTTTGGACCACACAGACAGAATGAATTTTGGCCCAGAACCTGAGCAATGCCTTGCTTGTGGTTACAGGCACTTTTTTCCTTCTCCATCTGAAGCCAAATTTTTTAGTTTTTCCTTTTGGTGTGGTCATTTTTCTAGTGCATTCTTTACTAAAGATATTACATTTTGAAGGTTCTGGCATTATGAGGACATTTCTAATTAAACTTCTCACCTTGATCATTCTATAGTCTATATTTATATAGTCTAATCTATATTCCACTCACTGGGTTCATTGAAAGAAAGCTTTGGGTACCAGGGCCTGGCAGATGTCCCACTGGGCAGCTATCCAATTTAGTGCTATAAGATCTCTGAGTTTATGCTTTCTTGTTCTTTTTGGCCTTTGTGAATCTGTTTTCTTTATTTATTGTCAGAATAGTTAAGCATTTTAAAAGATGCTTTTTAAATGCTATCTAGCATTTTTAGGATTTTTGTACTAGGAGGGGTTTTTTGTTTGTTTGCTTATTTTTAAATATATCTAATCTGCATATTGTCAGAAATGAAAGTCTGGAAACTATCCATGCAAGTAATTTAATAAGCTGCTTCTATTTAAAAATATCATTAAAAACTTTTATATTGTAATATAAAGAGATATGAAAAAAGGTTGCTAACTCAGGTTTCCACTAAAGCTCTGTTGCTTAAATTATAAATTTGAAGGTTTACTCTTTCCATGTCTAAAGTTTATTTTACTGTAAATATTTTTGTCTATGTTTCATCATGAATTTGCTTTGAAATTTCAGAAGTATATCCAGAATTCAGAATGAAATCTATTACACATTCTGACTTCTATATAATTTAGCCATGTCATAAGAACATATTATTTTATCATGAAAACCAACCCATTTTCCATACACTCATGAGGACTTTCATCGGTCAGTCTAAACTTTTGTGTGTGTGGGTAGTGGACAGTTTGGTGAAAGGGTAGTGACGCTGGTGACTACAGCAATTTATAACCTGCACCGGTGCAGTTAGACCTTCTGAATCATTCTAAGGACCATACTCCAAAACTTTTGAGTAGGAATAAAACATTCACTATTTTTAGTATAAATTATAATTTTCTTTACAACTTTACTTAATAATTCTCCCTTAAGATGAATTTTCAACCTCAAACTTCATAGGAATTGCAACTGTATACCCCAACTCTGCAAAGTAAATCAGATTTTGCTGTGTTTTATAAGAAAGAAAATAAATTATCTTTAGCCTAAAGTAAGGAATATTATTAAAATGAAAATTAAATGCTTCCCAAAGTTTAGGACCAAGAATAAGAAAAGAGCTGAAAGGATAGGGTAGTGGAAAACACTCTTTTCCATCTGAGTTTTGTTTGTGTCATCTGTAATAAGAAAACTGTTCTGCCAGTTGAATTGATCTGATTTGTTTACTTTTACCTACAAATTTAGGGTCATTTTTGCTAGATCTTGTTATGCATCAAAAAGCTACTAGTATGCTAATTATGAATACATCTCAACCTTCCAAACATGGAAATAAATCTATTGTTATATGTGTTTTATGATTTTGGCTGGACAGTCAGGTAGTTCTGACAATCTGGATACTTCCTTAAGGAATTAAGTTTTTAAAGCCATACTTAACAATGCATTATTCTTGACACTTTTTCATCATCTGTGAAAATACAGATAAAACCTTATTAATGCAATTTTATTTCCTAAAAGGCTGTGTAGGATTAACTCTCTGTGAATAATATTGGGGGTATGGGAGGGAAGATTTATTTTGTGTTTTATTTTATTTTCTATATAGGTTATTTTAAAAATAATTATTATAGATGTGTTGACATTTGTAGTTAATTTGTATCCTTTTTGGTGTCTCATTTTTTTCCACTCAGAAACATTCTTTTCTGATAGCTAAAAGCAAACTTTTTCTCTGATGGCTCATATATTCAATTTCTAATATAATACTTGGGTTAAGAAGGGATTTTATAAATAAGACTGTTTTCTTCTTTCAGATTATTATCTTGGATTTTCCAGATTTAAACCATATCCTCTGTACATAATTGTATACTTTTTTGTCCAGTTCTTCTTACGATTTCATCCACGTGGATGATAACTCCATGAGACCAATATTAAATAATATTGGGGATAGAGATCCTTTTTGCCTTATTCCTGTTTTAGTTACAATATTTTGTTTTACCACTCAGTATATACATTTTAATTGCATTAAAAGTATCTTTTTAATTCTGATTTATTAAAGTTTATTTTTAATTCAAAATAAATGTCAAATGCTATCAAATGATTTTTCAGAGTTTATCAAAGCTATCATGTAGTTTTTCCCTTTTCACTTACTGCTTCGAGTATTTTGGAAATGGATATCTAAATTTAAGCTATCAATGTATTCTTAGAATAAACCTCTTTTAGAATCCTACTTAGTACTTCCTTCAATCTCTCTTATACTCATTCTTAGTTTGGTTTTATCTAAAAATGACAGTTATAGTTTACTGCCTGCTTGGAATTTTACATGCCTTATCTCATTTAATTCTCACAACCATGCTGGAGGTTACATATAACTATCCTAATATTTTGGGATAGGAAAAGAGTTTCGACAAAAATAAAGAGCTTTTCAATTGTCTAACAGCTGATAATCTGAAATGTCTCCTGCTAAAATCTGGGTTTGCCACAAGACAAATTGACTGCTGAGCCTGAGATGAGGCCAGTGGATATTAATATTTGTTTTAAAGATTTCTTCAGCAAGTAACGTGGCTATGAGCTCTACTCTTCTGTTTGCCAGTGGCCAAACTCCATATCATCCTGACTGTGCTGAATGCCTCTCACTAATCCCCTCTCCTTCCCTTCCCCTTCCCACACTAGAATATCCACAGTTACAGAGCTAAAGGGGAGAAAACAGATAAAGTAAAATGATTTTCAGTTACTAAATTGGGTAATTTAACACCCTTGGGAGACTAAATAACCTCCTTGCGTCATCACCCACTTTCTTTTTCTTGCTTCTGCTTCAACTCTAATTGTGTACAGACTCAGCCTCCCCTGATCATATGAGATTGTTCATTCTTATTATAATTGTAGGAAGTACTAATACTAGGAAGTACTAACACTCATTAGTTCTTTTTTTTTTCAAATTCTAAAAGTTCTTCTATTAAAGTTACCTTAATATGACATATTTTCATCTTCCAATTCTTAATTCCAGAAAGGGTTCTGGAAAACCAGAAGTTGAAATCAGAACTGATTTACCCAATGTCTACATAATTTAGTAATCCTGAAAAAGTTTTCTTCAAGTAAATAAAAGACAAGGCATGGTTAACTAAACATCAAACTTACAATACAGGAGATTTAGATTTGTAGAAGACAGAGATATATTTCGTTACCTCCATTGCATATTTACCAAATGTGAAAGCCTTTCTATGTACCTTGTAAGAAATCTCTGTGTGTCTATGGGAGAATGAATGAAAGGACCTCAGCATTTAGAAAGAGTTCCATGTGTAGAACATGGCATCAGGGTTGTGAGATTCTGAAAAGCACTCCGGCTGGAGTAGAACTATCAGTGGTGCCACCTGATTAGACTTCAGTAGAAGGGGCATAACAAGCAACGGCAAATCCAAAACTTTCATTCAAAGCCCTGTCTTCACTGCAACTGTGTTCTTTGAAAAAAACAGATGTATAAAAATCTCTTGCCCTCTAGGAGTTAAGAGACTAATAGAATTTATAAATGTATCTTCACATATCTTCAAGTATAGGGGGAAAAAAACTCTGCTCATAAATAGAATCAACAATATCTCATGATTAATTACAGGAAGGGTAATGATAATATAAATGTTGACCAATTAATTGCCATTAATTCACTGAAAAGTAAACCAGAGAACTATATTTCATGCTTTTTTGTGATTTTATTATAAGCGCATATTGCCATTTTGTACAATTACACATATCATCTTATAAATATTTTAAGAGTTGGAAACATGTAGGGAAATATAAAGACCCTGTTAATATACATGTTCTAGTTAATTTACAGATAATATGTGTCATCAAAAAGTAAAGAATAGTTAATTTATTGACCATGCATGTCTTCTTGTCTTCCAGAATTTCAAATTCTGGATATTTTTGAAAAACATGTCCTTAAATTACAAAAGAGAATAAAGATTTGGGATCCAAAACAAAATAGAACACGCTGCCAGAGTAGAAATAGTAGAGAAATGGAGCATATCACTGGGATTCCACTCCTAACCCAATAATGCCTGAATATTAAGAAACCATGGACCTAGATAGGTCCCTTAGCCTCTGTGGGTCTCCCTGACCAGAGGAAATTAGAGTTAGACCCATAGGTTGTCTTTAATCCTCTCCTACTTCTGAATTACGTAACCTGCTGCATGTCAGGCTATAGTACAGAGAAAATAGGATGCAGAGACAGAGGTTCCAGTCCCAGTTCTGCCACTAATTTGTTCCATGATTATAAATGTCATTAGGTCTCAGTTTCTACAAGTATAAATGGATGAACTCAAATTAGCTTATTTTTCATATCCCTTAAAGTTCGGAAATTTTATATTGATTATGAATATTTGGAAGTACATTTCAGGGTACATTATGCATTATTGTGAGTCAATAGGGGGAGCTCTCACATTGCTTTTTTTATGTATCCCACAAATAATAGAATTTACGTTACCTTAATTACAAAGATTGGGGTGGATTATTTCATTACAATCAGGTACTTAGAAACCAGAGGTATCTCATTACCCACTCCCGCAATATTAAGGTGGGCCATAGACTCAGCTGTGTCCCTTTAACTTTGAGGGCTTTTTAATCATCCATCAAAGCACACATTTGTTAGTCTGTTTAAGCCATTTCAGAAGTTGTTTTGTTTTCTGTTTGTTTCCTGGACTCCAGCTTCAGATGAAGATAAGGTCTATGTTTGATTTGTAGTCAAACTTGTAAGAGTTAAAAGCAGCAGGAACGGTTTGTGGAGATTAAAGAGCAAGAAACCATTTCATTAGGTCTGTGCTTCTGTGGGTTGAACTTGCTACACACACAACCTGACATGCGTACTTAAATCATCATTATTCAATTATAGATTTTAGGGGTTTGGCATCTTTGTTCTTCATTGTTTTTTTATTTCTCTGTGTGTTATATATAATTTACTGCCTTAGCTCACGCAGTATAAAAGCAGTTCATCATTGAATCTTTAGGAAGTTTGCTTTCTCTAATTGAGACAGATCTCCTTTATGTTAATTAGAATATGAAACATGGGTTGCTAACTGTTAGCTTTCAAATGAAACTCATACATTAATGTTCAGGTAAAATGAAAATGAAACAACACAATTTTAATAGACATTTCTTCAATAAAGTTGTGGTTTATATTTAGGATAGAATTTTATTGCTTAGTGTGATTTATACCTACTTTATCTAAAGGTTTGTGGTGGCCAACAAATAACGGCTCATATTTTTTGGCCATTTTTTTCCCCTGAAAACACAACTACATTTTAAAATATGGAAAAGTAATTTATAAGGGAAATGAAAAAAGCTTACATGGAAGATTACATAAAATACATCTGTCTTTTCAAGCCATTGAGATATATAAACAACTCGTTAAAACCTTAAAATGCCAAGAGGAAGGACAAAAGATTCTTTTATTGCAATGAACTTTTGAAAAGATGTATTTTATTTTTTACTTTAAAGGAGTAAGATTTTACTTCACATCTAAAGAAGGATTTTGATTAAATTTTGTGTGCGTGTATGTGCATATATTTTTAAATAGTATCACTTGAAGTTCTTTCTTCAAAGGAATCAGTGGTAGAGGAAAAACATAAGAAAAATAAACCTGTTTGGCAGCCAAGAAACTTTTTTCAATGAAAGTAGAGAGTTTTGTTTTTGACTGCAAAGGTTGTTCTTTTTATGTCAAATGAAATTTTAAGATCACCTATGAGTTTGGAACTGAATCTTTTACTGCCAAATCTGATTCCAATCCTTAAAATCTGTTTTTGTAATACTGCCAGCAATGCACTAACTTTAAATAGGTAGCCAGACATATTGGCAAAAATATACATGGTTAATCAAATAAAACTATGTAGCAGTTTGGAAACAATCAATCAACTTTCAGAATCTTTTAAGTATGAAGCTGCAGTGAAGACATCATGACTTGCAGTGAAATATTGCAATCAAACTGCAGAAGCAGCTGCTTTTGAATTCATCTCCTTTGTTTTTAAGTTTTCATAGACCTGCCTCTTAACTATGAATTTTATAAGCTTTTGAAAGAAAAAAACCTGGCAACCTACTATTTTGACTAACAAAGAAATGAGAACTGGCAATACAGTTGGAAGCTGAACACACTGCCCAAACTGCCAACTTGAACTTATCTACTTAACTATTATTGTATGGATTGCACTTGAAATGCCTTTTGATGACTGACATTATTTCACTGAAAAGGAGAATATGTGTGAAGAGACTTAAACACTTTCTCTTTCCCAACTTGATTATGTTTCTTTTCAAATAAAAGACAGCATTACCCTAAAACATTTTGATATCCAAACATTAGCATATTTCGTTCTTTGCAAATTTTACATTTCTGTTACATGAGAAAACTCTTATTATTCTTTAAATGAATGCCAATGCCAAATGCACAAGACTTCCACTTATTTTTTTTTAAATTTTTATGTTTTAATTCAGGCACCAGTATTGCATTTTACAAATAAATTATTTATGAAAACAATCCAGCGCTGTAGTTCAATTAGAATGTTTTATTTCTTTTATTTGGAAGGCATTCTTTTTCATTGTAATTATAAATGTAATGAATTTGTCATTTTGAGATTTGAAATACTAATGAACAACTTGGCTTTGTCGAAACAAAATGTTTGCTATGACCGAATATTAAAACTCAATTACTGAACACTGAAAAACCATTTCCCCTCCTTTTCAGTGTCTGAAATCAATTTTGCTTATCTCAGTAGTGGCTAATAACATTAGCTCCTAACAAATTATGTTTCTGTATAAGGTTTCTGTGGGGGGGGGGCGTGGTCTTCATTTTACTAAACAGTCAGTTTTTATTTTCTTTTTCCCATATGTGATATCAAATATCTCCAGATTTGGTCATAGATCAAAATCTAAGGATTTTTTCTGAAGTGGAGATGAGTATGTATTTGGAAAATACATGGCTTACAGTGATAAAATTTGTTTTTAAAGAATGTTCATGAAAGTGTTGTAATGCTGAGTTCAGAACTAGAGAAAGAAAACTTTGAAATAGTTGATATATATTTTAAAGATAAATATATCTGCATATCGAGTATGCTTTTGTTTTCTTAAATGAAAGCATCACCCTTATGTAAGTCAAAGAGCAGGTTATCGTAAATAAAACCAAGACAAAACAAGAAAAAGACCAAAACACTGGCTCATCCCACCCTGTTGCTTATGGCTGTCCCAATTCCTACATCATCTCTAAAGCTCAGGAAAGACTTTTCTGGCCAGATGTGAACATATCTCTCTCTCCCCTCAACCCTGCCATGCCTTCCACAGCCTGTGTAGTTCAATGACCCTCTTATGCACACTCTAATTCCTCTACCAATATCTTTAGCATTGCACTTGCAAGTTTTAGTTATGTGTTTGAGGTGTATCTCTTTGTTTCCAACTAAATTGTAATTTTCTTGAAGGTAGAATTACCTTATCATCTTTACATCCCCAGCGTTTCATATAATGCTTGCCTAAAAGTCAAGGACTGAAAAAAATGTGCATCTAAGCTACACTTTCATTTAAAGACCTGACTACTCATAAGGGCAGACTGAGACACAGTTTCCATCAGTTTGACTAGTGAAAAGTAACCATATAAAGAGAGGAGGGTTGATGAAAGAACGATAACTTGGTTGGTTATTCTAGGATCACGCATTCAGGGTTCAGGCAGGAAATAGTAAATGAGTCATGCAGCTTTGAGAAAAGAATAAAAGTCATGACCTACAGGGAGAAGGCAATGCTCAGCTTCGGTCAGTTTTTAGTATGAGGGCGGATAGGTGGAGTGTTTGATGCTAGACCTTAAAACTTTTTAAGTAATTGCAAAATTTAGATTTTTTTAAAATGTAAAATATCCTAGCTTTTAAATTACAGTTCACTATTTTTGAAAATACCCCATGAGCCCAGAAAACATGTGAACAAGCCATAGATAATATATGGGCCATCAGCGTAGCTCTAAGTAGAAAGAAGGTGCCATAAACATCTTCCTTAAACTGAAGCAGCAATAAAAATAACCAAAACCCTTCCTGCCAAATAGGAAAAATATATTTATATGTATATGTTTACATACATTTATGTATTTTAACCTTATACGCAAGCTTATGTTTAAACTTATATGTTATACTTTTATTTAAATATATACTTATATTTGTATTTAAAAGGCCAGACTTGGTAGTTTCGGGTTCAAAATGAGGAAACTTAAGGCCAATTTCGACCTGGATGATCACAAGAAGAGCACAATTGTAAAAATGCCGACCTTATTACTTGGGTTTGAATCCAAGTTTTCAGGCAGCTTGTGTTTGTGACCTTTTAAAACCACCTTTGAATTTCTGATAAACACAGAACTAAGCTGAGAAGAAAAGGTATTTACAACACCACCTTTGGATAACTTTAAAGCTAGTCAAGTATTTTTGCAGTAACTGGTCAGATGGAATGCTGGGAAAATAACAGCGCAGGAAACAAAGCAGACTGGTTTTATCTCAACGTTTTATATCCAACTGAAGCACACTTCACCTGTGAATAGTGATTATTAAGTTTCTTTCAAGGGAATGGGACCTGTAATTCATGAAGGCTACAGGTGTGAACTCCTAGGAGCCTTTTCTCTGAGTGAAAGGACGTTAATCATTATTCATGGGTGAGATAGTCCATTTATTCCACAGCAGAGAAAGAATTCCTTTTTTTTATCTTCTTAAAACATGAGACCTTCAATTTTATAAGCTTCACAACCATAAAAGATTCCCTCTCAGAATTATGTTTATTAGGGGTTGTTCTTATCTCATGCTTGGTTTTTAAATGCTTAAATTTCTTTGAGTTACTAAAATGTCAGTAAAAATGTGTGATTAAAAATAGTAAGCAATTAATTATTCAATAAAATGTCCACAGACATCTGGTTATTCTAGACCAATATTATTAATATCTATGAACACAGAATAAATTCCATCAAAATGAAATCCAAGAGAGTGGTCGTATTGGCTTTTGTTTGTATCAAGTGTTACTTGAAATAAGTAAGTCATTGGCTAGAGTCTAGAAATCTTTTGGTTGTAGAGAGTTTAATTTGTTGTGAAAATCAATCACAGCGAACATTCATAAATATTATATGACTTGACAAGCTTTTAGCTAATATTTTCATTTCATTCCTCACTTCATACATTTCACTCTTTTTCTATTCACTTTTTTCTAATATTGAAAATATATTTAAAATGTGTATACCTCTTCACAGAGATAAGGTTAGCCTTTTCTTCTTTTTGTTTTCAAGCAACAGAGTGTATATGGTATAAATTCTTGTAGTTCAAGTGCATGTTTGATTGATACTGAAAACAAATCAGGTATCTTAAAGGTATAAAATCATTTTTAATTTGCCTTTAGCCCCTTTTTGTTATTGAGCCAGATTTGAATAAAAACTTGAATACCAGATTATGTTCCAAGTATATACCAGGTAACCAGAAATTAATTCTTTCCTACTCAGGTACAAGTTATATATAGGATATAATTGAGAAATTCAGTCATGTCAAACAACCAATAGTTGGGCAAAATTATGACAGATATTGGAAGGGAAACTATAAATATTAAATAAACAAATGTGACAACTAAATAGCTGCCTTATTCAATTTAATCAGGTTATCTACTTATATAGCAAAACCAAAACTTAAAATAGGAGCTAACTCCATATCCAGCCCTCATTAATCTTTTACTCTAAAACTAAAATGAAGCTACAATTCTAAATTTAGGTGGAGAAAAGATAATGAAGTTATGGTTTATGTTTATCCTGAAGGAGACAAAATTTGTTCTGTAGTTCAAATCTGTAGAAATTTTATCTTAGAACTAGTCTCAAATATGTAGGAAGTTTATCTAGATAATGTTTTTTTTTAACTTTATTTGGAAAATTACCCCAAATATGGCCAATATGCAATTAAAATTTAGGCAAGTTAGTGAGAAGACTATCAATTCTTTTTTGTAGGGGGTGGGAAATGGGAAATTTAGGCACCACGAGTCCAGATAGCATACATTTTTCATTCATTGGAAAAATCTCAGTCTCAGCTTTTTCTACCATGTGCAGGGGTGAGACATCGACTTACTATCCTGGGGGGAAATGACATCCTATATTTTGTTAATCATGTAAGTGAAGAATTACAAGGTAGTCCTTATGGCTATGCCCAACTATAAGGACATAAAGCCAGAGACATACATAATACATAATAAACTATCAGCCAATTCTTCCACAATATATTAATATTTCTATCTGCTAAGAAAGCATGCCCATCAAAATCCATAGAGAATTGAGCCATCTTCTCCATAGGCAAAGATAAATCAGACATTGCAAACTCACACATGTCTCAGTTGTAAAGTAAATATAATAGCTTCAAGATCTATCTTAGCTGTCCTCTGACTTCTTATCTCCCAGTGGTTTCTTATTGCCATTACTCAATTGTGGTGGTTTCTTTCTTAGTTATGTGGGGTGGCTTCTTCATTCCACCTCTGGTGATATGAAACATGTTGACTGCCTCTCTCTTTCTTGCTGTCTTTGGCTGTGTGAACTGAATCTATTTTGGGGTCCTGCCTATTCTTCTGACTTTCTCAGTCTTGGTCCTCAAAGGGGACTACTGCCTATGTTAGAGAGCTGTCAAAACCCCCCACCAGTGGATCTGAGGTACACTTTCCCATTCCTTGAGAAATCTACTTCCTGTTAAAAAGCAAATTCTAGAAGAGAAAATATATTTCACTGTTACACTTTTCCAAGCTTCACTGCATCCTAACACAGGTGAACTGGATTGTTAAATTTAAACACTTGGTCTGCATTTCTCCAGAATCGTAGAAGGAACCGTGCCGAACAGCCACCCCAACAACTTTCTCAAAGTGAAGGAGAAATTGCTCTCAAATGCTAGTTATAAACGTGTAATCTGAACTCCAGCCACTCTACAGGGCTGCAGAAGAATTTATGATGTGCTAAATATTTCCTTTGTTCTTCCCAGTGGTAGCCTGCTGTAGCAATTAGAAAGCAACTGGCTCCACATGTAAACTGCTAGAGTTTTCTAAAGAATTGTTGATAACTGTTCAACAAGCTCAATGAACAGGATTTTCTTATTGTGCAGAATTCAGATTTTTAATTTCCTTTCAAGGTCCTATTTTCTGAAATATTTTCTAAAATGTTCTTCCTTCTCCCCTGGTGCCTTTCCAACGCCCTTTTACAAGGAGGGAGGAAAGGTCAAGGTGAATGCTGTAAGCCAATGGAAGCCCTGGGTCTTAGACTTCTAACACTGCAATCCTTTTAAAAGCCATATAAAGGTCCTTTGTGTTGCTATCAAAAACACCTCTGACCTCTTTCTTATTTTCATAGAAAGTGACAGCCCTGTCCCATCTTTCATAAAAAGGCAAAAAAAAAAAAAAAAAAATCTGCCAATACCATTCTTCTTCAGAAGCCAGACGCTGTTAATCATCAGCAGGAGGCAGTATGGCTTCAATTAGCCACATAGTGTACAATAAATTCTCAGTTATTTAATGTGTGTGTGTGTGTGTGTGGAGGGGCAGCCTTCATGTCAGGCACTCTTCTAACTACTTTACATGCATTAATTCTATGAAGATGGCACTATTATTATCCCCATTGCAAAATTAAAGAAATTAAAGTATAAAGAAGCTAAACAACTTGCCCCAAATCATGTGACTATTTAGTGACGGAGCTGGAGATGGTTCCAAAATAAAGAACTCTGATTGAGCAAGCAAATGTCTGATGAGAGGCAGTTTGGCAGAGAGGACAAGGAATAGATTGTGGCATCTGCCACTCATTTGCTGTGTAATCCCAGGCAAGTTACTGAGCCTGTCTGTGCTTCTGATTCATCATCAATAAAACAGGGTAATAGTATTACCCAACTCATGGGAGTTTTGTGACGAATAAATGAGTAATACCTATTAAGCACTTAAAATAATGCCAGGCATGTGGCAGGTACTACATTGATGGTACTTTTTATAATCAATACTAATTTTTCTAAGAGTAAACCTTAATATATAGGGAAAATTAGCTGCATCTTGACCTCTAGTCTCTTTATCTAATAGACGCCACACCAAGCTAGTTGCAAGAGATCAGAGATGAATTAGACAATGTATCTATCCTCAAGTGTGTCATGGTTTTGGCTAAGACAAAAGTATGCACACAAATTATAGGAAAGTATAATCCATGCTATAATATAGGTATGTTAAATTTTTTTACAAGGCAGGGTAAAGACAGAGGGATTATGAATTTCACCTTTAAGAAGGGGAGACGCATGTTCAGGGAAGGCTTCTAAAATGTGTGAGACATAATCCTGTGTATTATGAATGTGATTAAGACACTTGAGAAGATAAGTATTGAAGGAAGAATGGGAATTAGCCATAAATGGGGTAGAGGAATCCCAGGAGTGGGAACAGCATAGGCAAGGGCAGAGAGGGAGGAGAGGATGGGGCAGATCTAGGTAACAGCTTGGTGACAGAGTACGTGTGCATTTGAATATAGAACAAATTTAGGGAAGATGAGGCTAGAAAGTTTCAGAGGCTGATTCATACACTGTTGCCAGATTTTTCTTCCTACAGGACAATTCTGATCAAGACTCACCCTATTAAAAAGCCCCAGCATTTCCCCACTGTTATGTGTTGAATTTTGTCCCCTTCAAAACTCGTATGTTGAAACCCTAAACCCCAGTATCTTGGAATGTGACCTTATTTGAAAATAGGGTCATTGTAGATATAATTAGTCAATTTAGGATGAGGTCAGACTAGAGCAGGGTGAGACCCTAATCCAATAGGACTGGTGTCCCTATAAAAAGGGGAAATTCAGACACAAACACACACACAGGGAGAATGCCATGTGAAGACCAAGGAAAGATTTAGGTATTGCATCTATAAGCCAAGGAATGTCAGAGATTACCAGCAAACCACCAGAAGCTAGGGGAGAGGAATGGAAAAGATTCTCCCTTATAGCCTTCAGAAGGAACCAACCTTGTCAAAACCTAGCTCTTGAATTTCTAGCTTCCAGAACTGCAAAGCAATAAATTTCTGTTGTTTAAATCACCCACTTTTTGGTGCCTTGTAACAGTAGCCCTAGCAAATGAATGCACCCACCAGTGCAATATTCAGACTGCATTTTTAATTTTTTCCCTGAATTTCCTTAAATAATATTCCAGGGAGAGAACTGGCAAGGAAAGTGGGAAGTTAATAGGGAAGTAAGAGTACTGTACCTACCCCAGTTCCCTTTTTGACATTCTGAACTGCTATGCCTCCATCGCCAACCAATGAGAAGCACTACAGCACTTACTACTCTGAAAACACACTCCACATTTTATTGCATCTCTGGCTTTATTCTAAACCACTTCTTACATCTAGAATATATTTCCTGCGCTCCATAATTATTGCTGAGACTTCCTCTACTCATTCTCAAACACCTGACTGAAGTATCCCCTCTTCCACGAAGTATTTCTCTGAGACTGACTGGCTCTTATATTTTCTTTTTCTTTTTATGTTCTGCCTTGTACCAGACAAATCAGCAAAACTTCTACTTGCCTTCCGCCCCTGAACAGAATGTGAAATCCTTTAGAACAGCAACAGTAGGTACTTTACTCCTCATTTATTACATAAATTACTATGGTATTTGCCATAAGGTAAATGATTAGTGTTTGTAAATTCATTGTATTTTATATTGAAACTATTCTGAGTGTAATTAGTGATTCATTAAATGAATTTAGTTCTGTGTTCCTGTAGTTTAACTCCAATTAGACATATGTTAGTCCACTTCACGTTGTTTCTCATTTGCTGATAATGTGTTCCTTTAATTTCATAACCCTTGTTTTAATATTCTTTTTTTTAATTTTTTTTTTATTTCAGCATATTATGGGGGTACAAATATTA
>VBSM01000361.1:80174489-80201178 GCA_008086735.1 Cheirogaleus medius
GTGCTGGAAGTCCTTGCTACAGCAATCAGACAAGAGAGCAGAATTAAGGGCGCCAAATGGGACTAGAAGAGATCAAACTCTCATTCTTTGCTGATGACATGATATTATACCTAGAAAACCCCAAGAATTCAACCAAGAGACTCCTTGAATTGATAAACGAATTTGGTAAAGTCTCAGGATACAAAATCAATACACAGAAATCAGAGGCATTCATATACGCCAACGACAGTAAAAGCGAGAACCAAATCAAAGACTCAATTCCCTTCAAAATAGCAACAAAGAAAATAAAGTACCTAGGAATATATTTAACTAAGGAGGTAAAAGACCTCTACAGGGAGAACTATGAAACACTGAAGAAGGAAATAGCAGAGGATGTAAACAGGTGGAAGAATATACCATGCTCATGGGTCAGCAGAATCAACATTGTTAAAATGTCTATACTACCCAAAGTGATCTACAGAGTCAATGCAATCCCTATTAAAATACCATCATCATTTTTCACAGACATAGAAAGAATAATTTTAATATTCTTATATACTAATTCTATCATCTTTGTCATTGATTGATCTATTTCTATAGATTGATTTTTCTCCTCATTATGGCTTGTATTTTTTTGCCTGTTTGGTAAGTTTTGATTGGATGCCAAACATTGGGAATTTTATTTTTTTTGAGTGCTAGGCTTTTTTGTATTTCTTTAAATAATTGTAGTCTTTGTGCGGGCACACAGATACATGTTTAGGAATCAGTTTTAAGATTTGCTTTTAAGCTTTGCTAGGGTAGGTCCAGAACAGCTTTTAATAAGGGGATAATTTATCTTCACTACTGATGCAATACCTTCTGAGGATTCTATGTCCCATGTACTTGATCTTCAAATTATTGTTTACAACACAAACTATTCCCAGCCCTGCATGAGCTGTGGAGAAATTTTTCTACATATTTCTTTCCAGTGGTTCTTTCTGTGGATTCAAGTGTTCTCCTCTAATATATGCATAATAATTAGCCAAAGATTTAAGGGAGCTCCTCTATAGATCTTTGGAGTTCTCTTTCTATCCAGATTGCTTTTCTCTGGGTCTGCTACTCACATTCCAGACACCTTGTTATCCCCCAACTATCAACTCTGTCTCTTGAACTCAACAAAGGTCCATTCTCCCTGCACTATGGTATAGTAGAACTTCTCTTCAGGCAGATAACTGGAGTCCATCTCATTTGTTTCCCTTCTCCCAGTAATCAGTGACTCATGCCGCCTGTTGTCTAGTACTTGCAAATCATTGTTTTATAGATTTTGTCTAGTTTTTTTGTTATTTAAGGCAGAAGGGTAAATTAAATCTTGATTACTCTACAAAGGCCAAAAAAGTGCCTATGATGTTGTATGTGTAAACATTGATATGGAAGTACTGTAAAGAGTATAGTGACTGAGGTAAATGAACTTGCTCTTTTGAGTAAATATTTGGCAATATTTACTACCACCGAATCTCTCACTTTAAGGTTGTTTCTCATGGAAAGACTATTTAAAATAAAGTTCAAATGAGTTATCTACAAGAAGTGGATAAATACAGGGCATTGGAGTCTTGAAAACCTATATTCAAATCCTAATTTCACCCCCTCAAGAGACATAACCTATGGCTACTTACTAAAACCCTTTGAGCCTTCTTTCTTCTATTGTGAAACAGAAACTAACACCATAACTCCATATGGTTATCGTGAGGATTAAATGCCCATCACTTCTCTGTAGATTTTATGGTGAACCTTTATTCTGAGATCCATGCAACATGATGGATGAAGAACTGCATGCGAAGTTCTTAGTGGAATCTACCCCTTAACAGGCACCAGTAAGTTTCCTTACACTTTTTCTTCCCTTCCAAATAACAAAGAATTTATTGTATTGGAAATGCAAGAGAATTGAAGTTCCAATCTCTGCCAACTTCCCAAATTTTGGGTGATTTTCCCAGGCACTTCTTTGCTTAAATGGATAGGCAAACAAACTCAGTTCAACTACATTACCACTCTCTGTCTTAAACATGATTCCAAAAGTACAATGATGAATTAGTCCATTATTCATTTTGACAGGCTTTATTCATATTCTTTCTAAGCTCCTCTGCCAGGAACCTAGCATATGATTTTGCTTATACTTAAGCTAATATTCCTCATACCTGTTATTCCCTGTTTTGCTAACTCCTCCTGTTGTCGTATACTTTGCTGGGCTTCCCCAAAGATTCATTTGTGATGCCTGTGCAATATGTTAATAATTCCCAAATCTCCACTTTAATTCTGCCCCCTTGAAATTTCTGCTAAAACCTTTCAGTTACTCTTCATTGGAGATTTATTCCTTGCTATCTGATTGCTTTCACCATTACCACACTATCCTTCCACTCACAAAGACTCGCACATTCTCTCTAATGTCCTTTTACTTAAATTCTCGCATTACCAATCCCTGACAATTATTCCTTTATAAGACCTCACTCATAGGAAATTTTTCTCATTAAGAAGCAGTTTATGGTGAAGTAGAAAGAACATAGAAATCGCTGACCAAAATATTAGAGTTTGAATTCCTGTTGCAGCACATTATGGCTTGGCATGAATTGCTTAAACTCTCTGAGGGTCCATTCACCCAACTGTAAAACAAGGATAATAATATTGAACTCATAGAGTTGTTATAAAAATTAAAATTAGATAATCTGTGAAGTGCTTAGCAGAATAACTGGCGTATAGAAGATGTTCAGTGACTGTTAGCTAGCTTCCATACTACATATTTCTAAATTCCAAAACCTCATGCTTAAACTTTGGTAAAACTTTCTTATATTTTTCTTCATTTTCAGGGTTTGATTTTTCTATTTTTATTAGCAGGAATATTCCTCCTGAAAGAGGTTGTTAAGGATCAAATAGATATATAAAAATTATTATGCCTGTATATCAGTTAAGATGTATGTGGCTATAAGTAAAACTACTCAAACTTAAACAGTAAAGAAATGAATTAGTTGACATAAGAAACAACACTGGAGATAGTGCAGGCTTCTGGGATAGTGGATTAAGCAGGTTCTTTCCATATCTCTTTTCCTTCAACAATAGTGTTGGTTTCATTCCAAGATAGCTCCCCTGGTGTTCGAAATTGAGGCCATATGCTTCTTCCTCCTTCTTGCCCAACAGGAAAGAGAACATGGTTTCCTGTACCTTTATTGGCCTCCAGCAAATATTGCCTCTCATCTAATTATCCAGAATTGGGCCATAAGCCCCTTTTCTCAAGAAACTATTGGCAAGAGGAAATAGAGTTACCCATAGCCAGGTTGGCCTACCCCTTGAGCAGAGGAAAATTCCTCACACTGTATCACTGTTGTTCAATAGAAGAAGGGTGAAGGGTCGAAGGGATGTTGGGAGTCAGTCTAAATGTTTACTGTCTATCTTCAGGAGGACAGGAGCTTGTTTGGTCTTTTTTGTCCACTGCTGAATTTTTCCTAGAACAGCGATTGGCATATAGAATCATCCAATACATATTTGTTGAATGAATATCAATTATTTTCATTGGATGACTTCATATCTCTTGGAACTCCATTGCTTCTCATATCAAATCTAGTAAATAATTGTTGCATAAATTCCCCATCAAAAGCATCTCTTCACATGCTTCTAATCTCTGTACGTATTGAGGCTCACTTTCTTCCCCATGTCTACCTCCTCTTCTTTCCAATCACGTACTAAGGTGGACTCTTAAATTGATCAGGGTTTGTGAATCTTTCCTGAGCTTTGCTTTTGTGCATTTCCAAAGTTGGAATGATTCTCCTTCTCCTCAAAACAGTTTATCTCCCTGAAGCTTTCCAAAATCAAACATTACCAGCTCTGGTCACTGAACCCCAGCAAAACCTCAGCATTCTGGTCTGTTTTCTTTAACTTCTGAAATATTTGTATATATGTTTCATCTTTCCTTTCTTGTTCAATGAGTAATAAGCCCTGAAGAACTATGTCTATTCTAGTCAATGCATGCCCTATGCAGGGTACAATATAGAGTATGCATTGGTAGGATATTAATGTTTGTGTGGCATCGAGATTATTGAAATAAAAGAGATATTATTAATAAGGCAAATTCTATTGTTCTAAATGTCAGTTACATGGCATATTTAAACTCTAGGGTATACCAAATAGACGAATAATTCATTTAACTTTCAGATTCTCATATCCCATTTCCAAAGATTCTGACTTAGCTCTGAGGTGGTGAAAAATCTACATTTTTATCCAATGTCCCAAATGATTCTGGTGAGAATTGAATAAACAACATTTGACTGAATGGGTAGCATTCAACCAACATCTTCTCCTCCCATCAATATACGAATAAAGAAGGAAGGCTCAATGTCCAACGCTAAATGTATGAGTAAATGAGTATCTCCGATCCTGTGAGTAACTGCTAGGTAGAATTACTTGAGTATTAAAAAATATATTTTAAAAAAGGACAGGAATGAACATGGGAGGAGAAAGGCAGGGAGAGAAGGTACCAGACAGGAAGGCTGAGTTCCGACTGTGAAGGGCCTTGAACGCTGTGCTAAGGGGTTTGGATTCCTGTGAAATGCCTTCCATGGGGTGTCCTGGAAAGGGTCTGAGCAGGGAATAATTTATGTTGTAGAAAGTTGAATTTGTCTGCAGGTGATGGATAGATCAGAAAGGGAGAGCTGGAGGCACAGAAGAGAATCACCCATGATCAAAAACCACAAATGGTTTCTTCCTGACACAAGGGGCAAGTGAGGCCCCCAAGGCTTGAAGCTGCTCTGCCATGAATCAACATAGGGCCGGAATTGTGAACAGTCACCCATGATGCCCATTTGGAGTCAAAGTGATTCATCTTCATGAGGCACTTGACTGCTAGTGGCTGCTCAGTCCAGAAAATAAGGTTTTCAAGCAGGAGACACTCTGTGTCAGGGTTCAGAACACAAAGGCAGCAACAAGAAAACTTTTTTCCCCACTTATTATAATGGAGGAAATTCCAGCATAAACCTAGGACCTTACAAGAAATGGCAAATATTTTGCACTAGCAATATGCCATTAGCATAATTTTTAAAGAAAAAAGGTCAACGTTTGAAAGAATGGCTGAGACATGTTACTGAAATGTGGAAGTTAAATTGGAGTCAAGACTCGATGCTCTGGAGCTGGCAGCGTCAGGGGTCAGGTGTGAGGAAAGCCCTGGTCTATACTTAGAGTGGAGGAAACAGGCCATTAAGGGTGGCCAGGACACAGGCTTTGCCCTCATAATGACAATGCTCTCTGCCTTTGCCACATATCTCTGCTGACATTTCTCTTTTATTGTCTTTCCAAGGAGTCCACTGCTGGACAAAATGCTAGATGGTAAAACTGGAGACATCGGCGTTAGTTCTTTCCTTTGGAGAGGGACCAAGGAATGAGGAAAGCTGATTCTGTGCCCAGAAAGAAGTCAACATGAAGAGCCAAAAGTTATCAGGAAGACAGAGAATATAAGATGGGAAATGAACTAAATTTTCTATCCTCTTAAAAGCTAAAGATGATCTTTAAAATCTGTCTAACTCACACTAGTGCCAGCTCTTCCCTCTCCTTCTTCTTGGAGCTTCCTTCCAATCCACCCCTCCCCCATTTCAATCTTTACCCCAACCTCAGCCTTCCTCACACTCCTAAATCTACTTCCACCAAAACATTTGAGAGAAATTGTAGATTTCATTTTAAGATGAATCGAGGAGAGAGTTTTATCATAAAACCAGCAACCACCATTTGAAATATCCCTTTTGACATTTCTCCTATGTCTCTACCTACTAAACTGCCTTGCGGGCGTCTCCTCTTCTCCCCCTCCCTGCTGAAGCAACTTAGTCTGTCCCCTCTTTTGTCTTCCCCTCCCCTCCTCTCCCCTCTCCTCTCATTAGACAGAACAATTCTGCCCAAGCCTCTTGCCCCAACTTGCACATCCAGTCATTCACGGTTCTTACCAAAACAAAAGATTCTAAATATAAAAGGAGAGGATACTTTTTTGCCCTCTTGTCATTATATCTGCATGACTCCATTATTTTACCTACTTTTCTTTTCCTTTATTCTTTTCAATCAGGGAAAAAAATTAGAAGAGAGCAAAGTGGGGAGGGCAGTATTTTCATAGTTATATCTGCCACCCATTGTGGGAACCAGGGGAGCCCCAGGATTTCTTCCTTCAGTGTTCAGTGTGTTCACTCCACGCTGGCCATTGTGTTCAGGTGCTGGCATCTCTGCACTCAGCTGTATGTCTTACAATCTGAACATTGGTATTTCAATTTAGTATTTCATAGGGGGTCCTCAGGCAACTTTTCTTCATAGTCCTAACAACTATCATGCAAATATATTGCCTTTAAAAACTGTTGAAAAGATAATAAATTAGGAGAATTGTTTCTAGGGTTGAACCACTTTTTTGGGTCTTCCCAGCCATGATCCTGACTATATCCTAATCATGAAAGAAAGAGGAGCATTCAGTCCACACCTCAAATGGCCATAGCACTAATGTGCAAAGCCCAAGATACAGAAGAATCTATCACACAGTCTTTTACTTGGAGTTTGAGCGTAAACTCAATCCAACTATGGAATCCAACATGGGAGTTGGAGGTAAAGAAATGCCAGGGCCAGCTACATTATTTGTGGGGCTCAGTGCAAAATGAAAATGTGGGGTCCCTTGTTCAAAGAGCAGGAAAAAGTGCCATTAAAGGGACTAAAATACAGAGCTGTTTCCCTTCTTCTGCGATCTCTCTCTAAATTTGCTATGTTATTTTATTTGTGATTTAGTGCTATTATAAATAAAGTTATAGTTTTAAATTATTAATGTGAATTTTTCCATTAATCTTTATATTGTGCAATGCCAGTTTTATTTGAAGTATAAGAGTATTTAACTCATATGCGGAATCACAAAAATTATGCAATTTGTATTTTATAGCTCTTACATGTCTATGTATGTCATTCTTACCACAACAGTGGAAACGCTGCACAAAACTAACACACACAACACTAACACTGTTTTTATTTCACTTGTTGTGATGCACACATTCTTCCCAACACTCTACATTCAGCTAACGAATGGGTCAGGAAGCATTCAAAGGAAAAAGCCTATGGGTTACTCTGTCTTTCCTTTTCACTTCTATGTCAGCATTTTTACCATACATGATTAGCTAATTCAGACAAACAACAAAGGTAAGAAAGCATATGAGAGAGTGCTACGGTCACTGTGTTTCTAAGAACATCACTGTCTCCTTTCTAGATTCAAAGCATGTTCTGTTTCTAAGGAAAAGTGTAGCCACTTTGGGCTATTACCCCTGGCTTATTCAGGTGTAGACATAAGATGTTTACCTTGTACTCACCTGGAGACTCACTGAACCCCCCTGCATTGTGAGTCCACTGGAATTCCTGCTCATGGGATGACAAGGAACAGTGGGCATGCATACTGGGCATATTTCTGCACTCAAGTGCATGTTCAATAGTCTCATAGGACTTCATTTATAAAACACAAGCTTAAAAATAAAATTATTGAGAATTTCAAGATGGCGAGAGGAGAACATCAAGCCACATGTGGGGCCCATCTGAAGTGTGGGGCGCTGTGCACCTGCACAGACGGTATGCCCAGGAAGCTGGCCTGGTGGCAGGCATGTTCTGCCTTGTCCCTCCCTCCCCTGCCTTTCTGTTACCCTCATTGCTGGGCCCCAACTAGGCCATCTCCACAGAACTGAAAGAGAAATCTTGCTATGTCTCTTTTTTTCCCCAATCCCATAGTTGTTCCCTTTTTAAATCTTTTGGGTTTTTTTTTTTTGCTCTTTATCTTAGAATCAGGCTCTTCTTGCAATTGTTGGCAATATTTCAGCTTCATCTCCACCTGCAAAAATGGGCTTCGGTGGTTCGAGGGAAGGATCTCCACTCCAGTAGGACTTCTGCAGGAGGTGTTTGAGAAATTCAAGTCTAGTACATTGAAGACAAAGAGTATTTTATGTTTCTGGACTGTATGCTGTGCTTGGAATCACTCCTATCAATATAGGTAATTAGAAGCTACAAAAGATTTAAGATAGGAAAGGAAATTGAAAAAAATAGGAAATACTTCATTTTAGGAAAGTCTTTCTGGTATATAGCGTGGACTTAAATTGGAGGAATTTGTAATAATAGATTGTGGAGACTAATTAAAAGGAAAAGTGATTGCTACAGCTATTTCTAAAATGACAGGATTCCCAAGACTCTCCTACTAAATGGCACTGTGATTCCCTGACTTCACTTATGTGATAGATAGTGAAGTCAAGACATATTTCAGGATCAGGGAAAATATCTCCCAACTAGAAGTGGCTAAGGGCAGAAAGGAGACAGAAGGCAGATGATAGAAGGCAGGAACCTCTTGTAGGAGCTTGAGAAAAGAGGACGCCTAAGCCAGTAGGCCTGGTCTTCACAAAATCAGCTGGCAGCTGTGACCCTCATAAGGTTTTACAAGCTTGGGGGTTGCACCAGAGCCTGCTGTGTTGACAAACACTGGGGATCTTTGGGGATATAAGTTTTGCAAGTCTGGCTCATCTCTGCCTCACTTCCAGGTTGGGCTCTTCTAAGGTGCTTTCCCATACCTCCCTAGTGGCTCAAGCAGAAGGTGTGAGAAAGTAGGAAGAGAAAGCCATGACCATTTTCTACAAAAGCTGCACACACTCATAGATTCTTGAGAACTTACTTTCCTTCTCAAACAACTGAATTAATTGAATTCTTTGTTCCATCCTGTTAGAACAGGAAGGAATGCTATTAGTTAGCAGAACCTTTTCCATGTAAATTCTGACTTGATCTACCTAGGTTTTTTGGTTTTGTTCCTGGTTTCCTTTGAGGTTTTCCTTTTGTTTTGGGAGGTTTATTTTGAGGGGGGCTTATCTTTATATAATGATTCAAGGATTTCTTGGGATAGTTACCTGTATTTGGCATGTGAAATTGAATTGCTTCTTATTTGAATTAAAGCCACATGTGGAAGTCTGAGGGTTCTACTGAGCTCTTGCACCATACGTTTGGATTTTAAGAAAGTTTAGGTAGTTTGTCTTCAATAACAATGTTAGCATATATGAAAAAAACTGTGAATGCTTAATGTTTTCTTTTCTGTCAATCTTTCTTACTTATTGTTAGCATAGTGTAAAAATTGCTAGAGAAATATTATAGGCCTTGCTACCCAAATTTGGAAATTTCCATGTGCAAACTCCAAGTTAACAGTTTTAAATGAATAAATACAAATAAATCAAGTTCTGAATGGTAATGTGTTTTTTAATTACATGTTTAACACATTGACTACCACACTAGAAAAAAAAATTTGTTTTCCTTGGAGCCACAGTGTTTTATTAGGAAAATAAAATAAAAACTTTGAAAACAAAACAATCCTTTCTAATTTAATGAAAAAATTTGTTATTTTTTATTGTTTTCTGTAAGTTATATGCAACTTGAAAAATAGTTCTCAAGGTTCCAACGTGAAGAGATGTGTGAGTTACATATGCTTCATAAGGCCCCAGGCTCAAAACTAGCCTGAGTTAAATACAACTCACATGGCAGTTAATGTGTTAAATGTACAAATGTGTCCCAGTCACTCTTCATAATTGGATGATCTAAAAACAGTTTAAAAAGTTATATTTAAGCATTAATGTATTTAGAAACACACTGATATTCTTACCTCCTGAAATCTAGAAAGTAAAATTAAAATTTCAGCAAAATTAAATTTTATCATCATTATGGTTGATTCCATGGAATAGAAAATGAAATGCATGTACCTTTGTGAAAGCTTTTCGAACTATGCCCCAAATATACTCGATCTCCAGGTTGATATTAGATATTAGATTGTACTTGCAATTATTCCATAGTCAATTCTATTCAAATATTTCAAAACACTGTCAAAATTGTTTTACAAAGTAATTTAGAGATATTCATTTGACTTGCGCCATTTTAAAATCAATATTTATTTAAAGTCCTATGTATAGTTATTTGACAAGCAACACAACAATCAAATAAAGGTAGAGTAGAACATCTTACTTTTATTACCCAGGCATCAGAAACTCAGGACACCAGACTTTGATTATTTTTATACTTTGTTTGCCAGATGTGTCTGAAAATGTCTTCTTATTTTATATCAGCAGCATAGCCCTTAGAAAGTTCCTTACACATTTTTAAAGATTGCTAAGCTTACAGGCATATACTCACCCAATTGCTATAAGAATCGTGGGGTCTGATAGACAGGAATGACACGCTGCTCCGTCTCTCTTCCCTTCTCTCTCTCTCTCTCTCTCTCTCTCTCTCTCTCTCTCTCTCTCCAGCTGCTCTCTAAGCCTGATCCCATATGGTCCTGTTTGAGAAAAGAAGAAAAAAATTGAAATCAGTTCTCACTAATTAGAGGGAAATTGTATGTAAACAATTGAAAGGTCTTTTCATACTTAACGGCTGACATTTCTACCAAGGCCTTAATTGCCTGCTGGGCCTAAAGGGTTACATGTTTGTTTGTTTTTTTTTTTAAGCTACATGTGCTCCTGGCCAAGTCCTCGCTGGGACACGCTGTGAGTAGTTTTAGATCACCAGCAGCTCTTGCTATTTTAGTCTGTGTCACTGCTTGAAGTTGTAATTAATTTGGATCATCCTAAAAATCATAATTATGACAGTTCTGATATTTGATAACAATAACTTACATTCAGTTTTGCCAAAAAAGTCATGGAGCATTTAGCAGGAGGGCAAAAAAACCCCTATAGAGTGATAATGAATATCTCACATAGAAGCAGACTGCAGAAGCCTTGAAAGGGCTTATCTTAGCCTTGTAAGTAATTTGTGGACTATTATGTGCTTACTAAATTAATTTTGTTCTGCACTTTAATTGTATTTTCTATCAGTAATCATGTGTGTCGTATTAGTTTTTGTTTTCGTTTTTAATCTAAAGTCAGTTTTAACTCATTCTTGTACGTATAAGTGATACGTGCACCCATAGAGCACAGTATTTCATTTTGGTCTTGACTAAATCATCATGATAAAAAGAAACTAGTATAATTTTTAGATTTCTCTCTCTTTCTCCTGATTTCTTTTCCTCTTAATTCAGTTATACTTGTAATAGCTAAATTTCTTAAAGGGTTTTCTGATTCTTCAAACTATATAAAAAAAAAAGAATGCATGTGCAAACAAGAGAAAGATTTGAGGAATTAATAGTGAAAATTTAAGATTTCAATGTTTTGCTTCTTTTTCTGATGTGTTGGATTATTCAAATTATGAATACTGACAAGAGAAAAAAGTATTTTGCATGTGAAGCAATGACCTTCACTACACTGTTACATTTTTTATAAGATCTTTCTAAAAAGTTACTCAAGAATTATAATTTTAGTATGTGTCCTATTGGGTTGGTAGCAGGTTTTGTTTGGAAAACATTTATTTAGATTCATTGGAGTTATAGGTGCATAATTAAAGGAAATGAAATGTAATTTACAGTCAGAAGTTCTGTATTTAAATGTTGACTGTAGTCTGTGTTGGCAGTTTGACTTTAGATATATTATTTTCTCTGAGCTTCAGGTTCTTATCTATAAAATGGGGCTAAAAATAATAAGAATAATCAGTTCTACAGAGTTGTAATGAGGACCAATAAGCACAAGAATGTTAAAGTGTATGTTTACAGTTTGTAAAAAACACTTAATCAAGGATTAGTATTCTATTCTATAAAAATTGCTTCTTGCTAAATAGTTAAAGGGGAAAAATTACTACATAAGCACAGGGGGAAAGTATAATTTGTTTTTGCTTCCTTTCTGATTTTTCATTAAATTTTTTTCATGCTTATTTTAAAAACGTTGATAAGCAGTAAGATTATTTTATTGTGCCTTGAATAAATAAGCAGTAGTTGTGAGGAGGTAATGAGGGCTGAATTTAAAGGACTGTGTTCTGTTTGCACCTTGGGCTAACTCGGTATAGTCTCTTTACTGCTCGATAACTCTGATTGTCGTAACTATTATATGAATATAACATGGGAGCAGTAAGCTTGGTAAAGCCGGTCCCCCACACGCAGGGCTCCCGGCCTTCCTCCTGAACCACAGATAAGCAAGATCTTCTCAGTGCTGGGGACTTGTCTACGGTGGGCACCTCCCTCCGGGAGCCCGCCAGGCTCTGGACCGGCAGGCGCCAAGTCCACACTGGGCGCTGGACACCAGAGCTGATCCCGGGTGCCCAGGGCCCGATTCACTTCCTGCGGGCTGTGGGACTCCGGAGGAGAGGAAAGTTACCTCCTGGCAGCTCTCTGGCATGGAATATTCGCGCTCCAAAAAAGTTTCAAGGCTTGAGGATAACAGTAACGGTTCTTCATACTTCACAGGGTGACTTTTATTTCTTTTTTAGAAACTAAAACCTTTTAAATTAAAATTTGATATATTTTAGTAGTTTAGTGATAAAAAATATTATTCCAAAATGTGCCTTTGAATTAGTTTCCCAGAATACTTCTCCAGAATATTCTCTAGACATAAGCAGCCTATAGCTAGGGGCTTTAGTGGTGGGAGAAGGGAATAAAATGCTATGGATATAAGTTTTTTGTTGGTATTTTGATTCTTTCTCCCCCCAATCCCCATTATGTTTTTCTTAATGCTTAATTTAGATTTGTAAAATGAGTGGAGCATGGGTTGCCTACTTGGTATTAGTTGTGGTCTATTTTGGTTTTGTGGTATGTCCCATAAATGAATGTCTTAAGTAAAAACAAAAAAAGACTCTATCATTAAAAACATATCAGCTAATTTTTTCAATAATTTTATTCTTTTTTTAAAAAAATTAACAATCCATGCTCCTCAGTCCAATTTTACATTCTCTATAGGTTCCATTTTTATTTCCTTCACATCCCATAGCTCTGTTTGCTTTCTCTCAGGCATACCTACAATAAAGCCATCTGTTGTCCAAGGGGTCGTTCCTACATGAATCATGCTCTGTCAAAATTTCGAGGTTATAAATGTTCAGCTAATTGAGCAGTCTGACTAGCTGAATACTTGTAAGTGCTTTATAATGTCTTTCAACACTTCAAAACCCTGGCCCACTTAAACTCCAGAGTCCCAGAACAAATGGGACAAGTAGTTATTCACATGGATTCTTGCTGATAAAACTGAAAACATGTTCATGAATTTTTCTCAGAATTTGGAATAAGTGAATGTAGCTCTATTCTTAAATATTTATTTTTGACTTGTGTCTATTTTATGCCAAAGCGAGTGGTTGAGAAGTGAAAAACTTAGCCAGTCAGCCAACTATTTTGACTACTCTGTATTAAACAGCTAACAACTTAACTTTTTTCTCACCAATTTGGTTGGGTGTTTTGGCATCATGGATACTTAGAGTCTCTAAAAAAGAAATCAGAGTATCTCTCTCCCCTCTCTGCAATTATTTTCTTTTTCTTTAAGAGACTTTATAGAGATGAAAATGAATACACAAATAAGTAAACAGTCATATAACTTATGTGACAGCTCAAGCTACCTGTCCCATGTTCTTCCGAAGATTTCTGTGCATTCTTGATGGACTTACATTCTCGTGGTCTCTTCTGGCTTAAAATCCCACCCAGATTTCATAAATTCTGGGTCTCATTCCTATATTAGTTACATCCTCTCTACCCTGCATCGATTCAAACATAGAACTCAGCCCTTTTCTTTGCTTCCTTCAAAAAAGCAAATCTGCTTACAAAAAGAAGTTTTCATCTTTTACTGAAATTTTGGTAAAGCTAAGATGATGCAATTTTGAATGTTGGAGATTTTTCTACTTAAAAGTATGTTGGCTTCCAGCCGTATCACATGGACTTGACTCCCTTTTATCCTTTACAAGATAATTTCATTTTCTCTAACTTAACCCCAAATCAGCTCTGAGTTTCTGAGGCACATCTAGGGACCCACTAAGTGTACCTCTAAATATCTATTTCAAGTTTTACCCATTCTTTGTCTTTCACCAGTCTCTTTAAGGAGTCAGGAAGGATGTAGGAAAGTTTTTCTTCACTCTTGAAAAATATTCATGTCCCAACACATACACGTGCTCACACACACACACACACACACACACTTCGTAGAAAACAGAAGTATTTATAGTCAGTTTGGATTTTTAAGAAAAAATGTCCCTTGGATACATTTATATTAAATATTTAAAAGCTTGTAGTTATTATAGATGGATAGTATTTTTGTGGAAGCTTTGGACTTGGCCTCCAATCTGGCCCTGGTCTATACCTCTGACCTCACCCCATATTGTCCCACACTGGCCTACTTTATGTCCCTTGAAGAGCAAGCTGGCTCCCACCATATGAACTTTGAACCTTCCTGTCTCTGTGCCTTAGCCCTGAGACTAATTTATTTCTATGATGTATACCTTAGCCCAAATTTCTTGTTAGAGGTGACTATCCAATCTATACAGTAACATCTTCCCATCCCTTAGCCACATCATCCAATATTCTCTATAAAAGTCATTTTTATTTCTTTAAAAGGAATTACAACACCCTGAAATTATCTTTAATTTTTATTTAAAGATTTATAATTCTCTGTTCTTGAGGACAGGGAGTCCTTTTCTATACATGGATGATCGTTAAGGTCCAGAAATGTGAGTGATAGTCTGGAAGAGCTTAATGTATTTTTAAAAATAAAAAAGTGTCTATCATCAAGGAATGAAAAAAAAATTTGCTTAATAAATATTTGATTTAAAAAAAAAAAAATAAATAAATAAATATTTGATTTTAAATTTAAAAATATATAAATTACATCTAATATTTTAAAGAACATATTATTTATCTCATAATAGTTAATATTGAGTAATAATTTTAATTATTATTGTTATTATTATAACCAGGACTTTCTTATGTTAACTTGAGGATAAAGACCATCATTTAGTATGTTCAGAAGAAATAGTATTAGTCTGGGAATTAAAACAGCCTAGTTAAAGATTAGCATCATGGAATGCTAACCCAATCCTCTCATTTAACATTTGTGGCAACTAAGACACAGAAAATCTATCTTGCACAATATTAATGGCAAATTCAAGTCTGGAATCAGGTTTCCTGATTCTCAAATTACTAATTTTTCCCCCTAAATTATATCCCCAGTCCTAATCTAAGAGTGATCAGTTACTTCATGTTTTCATTTATAGAACAAGCAGGTGAAATTAGATGATCTCTCAGCATTTGCAGTTCAATTATCCCCTTTCTTCCTTTCCCTCTGTCCATCAATTATTTCCACAACTTGACTGGATGCAGTCTCCTTACATTCTCATTCATATTGTCAAGCTCTTACTCAGTGATACTTGGGTTTATTAATGGCTTTAGACGTCTGTTACTCAGGGCACACTGGTGGCATCTGACTAGTTGATGATGATACACAGTGTAACAAAACTCATAACTCCTGAATCTATACAAGTAGATAAAGAGAGGTGGTTGACCATCTGCATGCACCTCTTTGGAGTACTTCCTGAATATTTAAGAATGAAGCATTGCCAACCAAATATAATGTAATAAGGTCAATTACAATCAAACCAAAGTTAAAGTTGTATTTAATAAAGACCAGACTTAAAATCAAAGCACCTTAGGAGGACATTATTAGGACTTTTTGGTAATCAATGTATTTGATTTAGAATCACGTTCCTTGTTCATCATGGGGGAAATTTGTCCTGTGTGTCTCCTCTGTTCTTAATTGTATTGCATTTTGCCTTCAAATGGAGCAGATTACCTATAAACAAATGTATAAGAACATCACAGATTAGAAAGAACTTTTATTCACTGGTGTAAAAGCCCTTGGATGAATCAAATTTATTACGGTAATAGTTTACCTTAATTAGATTGTCATCCAATTTAGTTTAGTACCTCACAAACGTTTACAAAAACTACCAAATTAGTTGTTTGTTATAGTATAGTGAAAACTTTTATTTTAGAAAGAAATTGGATTGAAGTAAATCTTCTAAACTATTATGTAAATTCAGAAACTTTAACTTTTCTATGTTTTATTAGAATATCCAAACATGCTAAGGAATTTAAAAAATATTATATATGCTACCTTTGTGCCTAAAGAGGACTTTCTCAGCACTGGTATACAAGTGTGAGGGAAAAAAAGATAAAGATTTATCCTATATACTGAGAAGATCCTCTGTCTTATTACTGTGATTGCTCTTTGCAGAACCTAAAGCATTTGAGTCAATTAGCCTTGGTCCAACCACTGGAAAACCATAAAAAGGTATAGACAAGAAGTAGTAGGATGGGATAAAATACTAGGGCAAGAAATCTGAGATGTGTTTCAGAGGAAAATAGAACAATTAAAATTTACTATGTTTATATTATACAGCAATCAGTATTATCAAGGAACTATGGACTCTTCTGGAATATTTGTGGGGTTCATACATCCTCAGAATTTTAATGCAAAATTGTGAGTGTGCCTTTTTGGGGAGTCAATCTATAGTTCTCATCATATTTGCAAATAGGGTCCGTGACCCAAAAAACTCTGAGAAGAACATACTGCTGGGTCAACAGGGTATCAGAGAATAAGCATCATTATACAGATGGATAACAGTTAATTAAAGTAAAATTAGCATCTCTCCTCTTCCCATCTTCAATTTATTTGACATTTTTCATTCCCAGACTTGGAAATCATATCAAGCTTAGTGCTGTAGAGTTGAAATATATGAGGATGATTTAGTGAGTGAGAACTCAGGGAAGAGCTCTTAGGATGAGTAAAAGGTAAGAAAATAAGAGGTAGTAGAAAAGATAACAAAAATAAGGTACAGCTTAAAGATAAAATAGTAATGGTTTTACAAATTTAAAAAATCCTTTAATACACAGACATGAAGCACCTGGTTTTCATCCCCCATTAAATTTTTTTTCATTGATAACAATAGCTGATTTTTATTGAGAATTTACAACATGCCTTAGAAGTTCCAAACGTATCTTTTAACATTGAATCCTCACAACAAACCAAAGGAGGAAGGAAACTTTTCCTTCTGTTTTTCAGACAAGGACATTATAAAGTCATCTTGGTGGGTCAGGGAAGACATCCAAGAAAAGTTGACACATTGAATTTTAAAGATCAGTGTGTACATTTTGGGAGTGATGTGGAGTTCAGGATGGGAAGAATAGAGGAGCTGACAGAGGAGCCGAGGAAGAAGAGTAACAGCAGAGTGGAATTTCAGCTAGAGGGAAAGAACCTTCTCTTGAGAGAGAGAGTTGAACGTAGGAAGAGACTGATGAGGAAGGCTTTGAAATTTTGTCTTCTAGAAAGCTGCCCTGGAAGAGAGGTATGTTGAACTAGAATGAGGCTGTAAATGGAGGCTAAGGAATGGGCAACATGTTTGGGGTTTTTCCCCAAGTTTCTTCCAGCTTTGATTCTTCAAAAGCTAGCACTTAAGTACCCCCAAGCGAAATGAATATTTAGCATTCATAAATAGGTCAATAATGATAAAGTTTCTTAAAAAGTCTCTTGGCCATTGTTTTGTAAGAAGTCTTATTAACCCTTTGAGGGCAAGGGGACAAGAGAGGACACTGTGAAGATCGTGAGGGGAGGATATGGTGATACTGCCGTCCCTCGAAATAGCAACAACCACCTTGAAAATACAAAATAAGCCTATGGGTAGATCTGAGAGCTTATTAAAAATATTGTAAAGAATCCAGCAGTTCCACTTCTGGAATGAAAGCAGGGACTCAGACAAATACACCCAGGTTCACAGCAGCATTGTTCACAGTAGCCAAAAGGTAGAAGCAACTCCACTGTCTATTAGCAGATGAATAGATAAACAAAACGTGGTATATACAGACAATGGAATGTTATTTAGCTACAAAAAGAAAGAAAATTCTGATACATGCTACAGCACAGACGAACCTTGAACATTATGCTAAGTAAAATAAGGCAGTCACAAAAGGACAAATTCTGTACGATTCCACTCATACGAGGTACTTAGAGTCACCCCCAAAGTAGTCAAATTCATAGAGACAGACAGTAGAACAGGTTTCCAGGGACAAGGGGAATGGATAATGGGGAAATATTGTTTAATTGGTGCAGAGTTTCAGTTTGAACTGACAAAAAGTTCCGAAGATGGGTGGTGACGATGGTTTCACAACAATGTGAATGTACTTAATGCCACTACACTGCACACTTAAAATGATTAAAATCATAAATTTTAAATTATGTATATTTTACCACTGTATATAGTGATTATATAATATATGTAATATATTTGTATATATAATAAATATACAAATTTATTTTGTATTTTATACACATATACTTATATATATTTTTATTCACAAATACATATATAAATATATTTTGCATATATAATGTTATATATACTATTTACTATATATGCAAAATATATATTGCAAAGAACAGAGCTTAAGTACATTTATTTGATATTTTTTTACTATTTAGCTAAAGCAGATTTCTATTCCTAGTCTTTAAACACATATATATATAATTGAATTTTATTCTGTATAAGGCTGGGTTGAAAATCATACTTTTATAAAACATAATAGTTAATAATTTATGTATGCACAATCAACATAAAAGTTTTGCCTTAAATTCCTATATGTTATATAGCTTGATTTAAATATGATTAAATATTATATGGTTAGCATCATATATCTCTTGATTATTTATTGAATATAGCCAACTTTGAATTTCATTATCCAAATTAAAAATGTTGTTTGACACGGTTGATGACTAGTGGCTTATGTGGTAGGAAAATATTTTACCAGTAACTCTTGACTAGTGGGAAGGCCAATAAGATGTATTATCAACACTTTAAATGGTGGTACATTCAGAGAGCACATAGTCTAATAGATGGCTAACAATTTGACAAATATCATTTTCTAAAAATTAAATACACTGGAATGTCTCTATAATGTTTTCCAGAAATCTGGGATTTTTTTTTTCAGTGATACATGATCCTCTTCAGGCCCTTAGCCAGCTTTTTAAAAAATGAAATTAGCTGCAGGAAAATGTTAAATGGAGGCATATTGTGATAAATTTTACTGTCTAGTATTTATTTTAAAGGGTTTAACTTAATATACAATACAGTAAAACTTTGCTTTCTCATACATAATGTATTAAAAAATTTAGTCTCTTAGAAAACATTGCCAATGAATTATAGTGAATAACAAATCTGTGTATACTTAGAGCTAGAATTTTTTCAGTTCAGTTTATTTTTTCATAGCTGTTCTGAATGGATATTTTAAACTTAAATGGGTTCCATTTCTCCTCAAATAAAGCATCTTTAGAGAAGAAATTTTAAGAGAACAGATGAAATTTCATTACCATGCATGTGGTCACACCTTGTCAGAATTTAGGTCCTAAATTTCACTGTGATATTGATATTTGCACACATTTAAAGTGACATTATTTGGCAAAAGAACAAGTATCTAGTTTGAGTTAGTGGTGCACGTGGTGATGACTAACCACATACTACAAGGTTAAAACAATTTTTAAAATCACTTGTTAATGTGATAAGACCACGCTCATGTTTTTCCTAACCTCATTTTCAATTGGCCTTTTTGTTCAGCCAATAGGTGAATAAATGTTTGCAATTGACAGATGTATTCTTTACTCAAATGGAAAGGACACAAGGGTAAGGTATTAATGGAAAATAACCACATCTTCGAGGACATTCATCCTTTATTTTAAAATTGAGTAGTGCTTTTAGTATAAATGTACCTACTTTGACTTTAAACCAAGGATTCCATCTACATGAATGGACTAACTGGTTTGATCTTCTAAAATTCTATATTTAGAAGAATTCTGTTCTAGAGAATAATTTATTCAGCAGAAAGTGAACTTGGAATTTCTCTCCCTTTTGCCTATTACTCTTCCTCTCTCAGCCTATCACTTCACAAAAATGGAACCTGCCAAGTTAAATAAATTCCACCAAATGCTTATATTTAACCTTCTTTATTACTCTCACTCTACAGTGGTGTTTTCCACAGTTAGTTAATGAGGCTTTTGGATGGGAAACTTGGTAATTTAATATCTTTCATTTTGATTTCTCTTAAACTGTTATGAATTGACATTGTTGACAACCCTCAATAATTGAGACAGTTTTGGTTTTGTTTGATCATTTGAAAAATTAAAGCTTGTCATGGTGTGGTCACTGTTGCTATGCAATACACCCCATTGTATCTTCTGTTTTTCACTGGTCTTTCCTCCATCTCTTTCTCCCTTCCTTCCACCCTCCCAACACAGAACACAGTGAAATCTTCATTCACCCCTCTGCCTCACAGGAGCTGTTCTCTACTAGGCCTCATGGAGCCTCACCCTGTACATGTAGAATCCAGACCACATAAGGGATGGAACCCCCACACATGCTTCAGATGCATGGAAACCACCCATCAGAGTAGCCTCCTCAACACTGGGAGCCTCCTTCTCAAATGTCACCTTCTTCCATGCCTCTGACATTAAATAACTGCCTCTTCAGCTAGCTGCCCAAGATTACTATATTCTGTTAGGGCTCCATCTTCATATACTCAAGTTCAGAAAAGTGCCAAAGGAAAAGTATGGGTCATGTCGTACTTTTCCTTTTCTCAAAAATGACAGTTCTTCACCATCTGTTGCCCAAAGCCTCTGAAGTCTCCATCACAAACTTTATTCATGTTTAGGATGATTAACAGTGAGAGGGCAATTCTCTCAGCAATGACTATATCATGATCAGAGTTGGAATTTTTATACAATTCTTTTTTTAAAAATTTTTATACATAAGATTCACCCTTATAAAGTATACAATTCAGTGGTTTTTAGTATATACACAGAGTTATGTAACTATTACCACTATCTAATTCCAAAGCATTTTCAGCATCCCCAAAAGAAACCCCAAACACATTAGCAGTCACTCCCCATCACTCTGTTTCCTCAGCCTCTGGAAACCACTAATATACTTCCTGTCTATATAGATTTGCCTATTGTAGACATTTCACATATATGCAGCTATACAATATGTGGTTCTTTGTGACTGGACTCTTTCATTGAGCATAATGTTTTCAAGATTTATCCATGTCATAGCATGTATTAGTACTTCATTACTTGTTATTGCTAAATAATATTCCATTGTGTGGATGTACCACATTATCTGTTAATCAGTTGATGGACATTTGGACTGTTTCCACTTTTGCTGTTATGAACAATGCTGCTATCAACATATAAGTACAAGTTTTGTGTGGACATATGTTTTCATTTCTCTTGGATATATACTTAGGAGTAGCATTGCTGGGTCAAATGGTAATGGTATGTTTACATTTTGGGGGAGCTATCAGACTGTTTTTCAAAGAAGCTATACCATTTTACATTCCCACTGAAGTGTATGAGGGTTCCAATTTTTATATATCCTCATCAGCACTTGTTATTAACTGCCTTTTTGATTATAAACATCCTAGTGATTGTGCAGTAGTAATTCATTGAGGCTTTGATTGCATTTTCCTGATGACTAACAATGTTGAGCATCTTATTGTGTGCTTTTCTTTATACATCTTTCTTTGGAGGACTGTCTATTCAGATCTTTTGCACATTTTTAGATTGTTTGCCATTTTATTACTGAGTTGTAATAGTTATTTGAATATTTCATATAAGTACAAGTCACTTATCAGATATATGATTTGCAAAAATTTTCTTCTATTCTGTGTGTAGTTTTTTCACTTTCTTGATGGTGTTCTTTGAAGCACAAAAGTTTTAAATTTTGATGATGTCCATTTATATTTTGTTGTTGCTCATACTTTAGGTGTCATATATCAGAAACCATTGACAAATCCATTGTCACCAGGATTTATAGTATTCTCCTAAAAGTTTTATAATTTTAGCTAACATTTAGATCTTGCATCCATTTTGAGTTAATTTTTGTATATAGTATGAGTTAGGGCTACAACTTTTGCAAGAGGTATCCAGTTGTCCCAGTACCATTTGTCAAAAAGATTGTTCTTTTCCTCATTGAAATGTCTTGGCATGCTTGTTGAAAATGAACTGACCACAAATACAAAGATTTATTTCTGAACTCTCACGTCTATTCCATTGTTCTTTATGTCTATGGTTATGCCAGTACTGCACTGTCTTGATGACATTAGCTTCATAGTAAGTTTTCAAATTAGGAAGTGTGAGTCTTCTAACTTTGTTTTTTTCAAGATTGTTTTGGCTATTTTGGATTAGTTTCATTTCCAAATGAATTTCAGCATCAGTTTATCGATTTTTGCAAAAAAAAAAAAAGGTGAGGGGCTGTAATTTTCTTAGGGATTATGTTGAATCCATATACCAAATTGGGAAGTATTGCTATTTTAACAATATTGTCTTCTATTCATGGGTGTCTTTCCATTTATTCAGATCTTCAATTTCTTTTAAGAATGTTTTATAGTTTCCAGAGTATAAGTTTTGTGCTTTTTTGTTATTGAATTGATTCCTATGTATTTTTTGGATGCTATTGTAAATGGTATTGTTTTCTTAATTTCATTTTCAGTTTGCTTATTACTACTGAGAAATACAGTTGGGTTTTGTATATTGATCTTGTATCCTGCAACCTTGCTGAAATTATGAGTTCTAATAATTTTTAGTAGATTCATTAGGATTTTCTTTATACTAGGTCATATCATTTTCAAGTAGAAATGGATTTACTATGCCTCATTATTATTAGAAAAGGGACTAACTTCATAACAATGTACCTAGGGCACTTGTGACAGGTCCTACCTTTCCCAGCACAAATGAAAATCTTCAATTCTTTTCCTGTTGCTCTCCTCTGGAACTCTATTATTATGTAGGCAAACTGAACTTATTTTAATTTTTCAAGAGTCAGATACAATTGATCCTCATTGTTTCTAGCTTCCATATTTGCAAATTCACCTACTGGCTAACATTTATTTGTCACCCCAAAATCAACATTCCAGATGCTTTTGAAGTCATCCACCAACACGCATCATGCTTAGAGTGGTGAAAATTTTGAGTCACTCAAAGTTCATGTTCCCAGCTGAGGTTGAACAAGGTAATGTCCTGATTTCTTATTTCAGTTCTCATACTGTGAACAAGTGTCCTTTGTATGATCTATTTAGTGTGACCTATTTTGCACATTTATTTTTTGTTGGTGATTTTGCTATTTAAAATGGCTCCCAAGCATAGTGCTGAAATGTTGCTTAATGTTTCTGAAAGCAAGAAGGCTGTGATGTGCCTTATGGAGAAAACACTTGTGTTAGATAAGCTTCATTTTGGTATGAATTATAGTGCTGTTGGTTGTGAGTTCAATGTTAACGAATCAACTATACATTTAAAAAAGTGTTTTTAAACAGAAACATGCATGAAACAAGGTTATGTATTGCTCCGTGGATGAAAATATTGTGACTAGAGGCTTGCAAGAGTCTAATCCTGCATTTCCCCTAGGAGCAGTGATTCAATATTTGCTAATTCATTGTTCGAAGAGACTTCTTAGAACATAACTACTGCAAATACAAGAATCTTCTCTAAGTAAAATGATAATAAGGACAATATAAAAATAGCTACCATTTACTAAGTGTCACCTATGTACCAGGTACTGTGCAAATAATTTATAGGCATTATCTTATTTAATTCCCATTATCGTATTTAATTCCTGAGGCAGATATTACTATTAACCCCATCTTTTAAATAAGATAACTGAGGCTTAGGGTCAGGTCTTCCCACAAGGCTGAGATTTTTTCCCCTGGTAGACTAAATCAAAGCCTAGATTATTAAGAATATTTTTTGAATGATGAATTACTTATTTTATGTTGCATTCCATTCTATTTGAATTTGTAAATACAGTCTTTAATATTATTTGTTGGTTGTTTTCATTTTGTTCCTTAGTAATAATAGTAATTCATAATTTACTATAACTATCTCTGATCCATTCTAACCAGAGGCATGTTTAACAATTTCAATTTGTGCCATATTAGAAATCTTAAATTGTTCCTCATTCTAGAATGTGAGGATTAACTCTTTTGAGGAATAATCATTATTAAACATCTGATTGAATTCTTGGTAACACTGAAAGTGGCAGATTTCCTGAAAAGCAGTTTTCTCCATCTATAAATTAGGGGAATTTTATGGTCCTTAACTACTCTGTAATTCTTTTTTTAAAACAAAACAAAACAAAACAACTTTCTTATTATTAGATTTCAGGGAAACAGAAAATTCATGAAAATTGTTATTAATTTTTAAAAACTGTTCATAATAATTTTCTAATAATTTAAACACTACCAAAATAACATAATGAAGAACTATATTAATTTTATTGGTGGATAAAACATGAAGGCTAAGTAACCTTCTTTTTTTTTTCTTTTTTCTTTTTACTCATATACATCATGCTAGAGTCCAAAGGTAACTTTCTCAAGTCACTAGCTATAGACATAAATGAAACCAAGTTCTCTTCATGAGTCTAGATTTAAACAGTATTATTCCTCATTAACATTAATGTCAACCCATAATGTCATTAGATTTATAGTATTCTCCTAAAAGTTTTATAATTTTAGCTAACATTTAGATCTCAAAATAATTTTATAATTTTAGCTAACATTTAGATCCCAAAATTGTCAACAAAATGCCATTAGAGAGAATTACAGTATCTGATAATGAATAATTAAAACTGTAATTATTCATTATCTATAAGCCCTCTGTGATTTGGAATGGGGAAGATGAAGGTTACATAGAGAGATTAACGCTATCCTCAAAAGGAAAATTCCCTGATGGCCAATAAAAACAGCAAAAAAATACATCATTTTCAAAGCATAATCTCAGTTAGAATACTTTCCCAGAGTTCTGTTAAATGCAATTACAAATACCTACATAGAGCTTCCTATGAAGTGGGGGATAAGAGAGGAGGGGACCAAGTTAGGCCCCCAAAAGTGGGCCAGCCCTTTCCTGAGAGATAGGGAAGCTTTAAAATATCAATTAATGAGGTTTCGCTTCTTAAGTTCAAAACAGCCTTTTGATTTAAGGATATATGTTTCTATTTCAAATTATGAGGAGCTAGATATCTTCTTTTAAAAGTGGGGAAATTGGCTGTAGGAAGGAGAAAGAAAAGAATCATAATGTCAAATCCCTACGGAGATTAAGCAACATTTTTGTTGAAAGATAAAAGTAAAGTCTTTGGTGCCAAGAGGAACCAATCACTCAGAGAGAAAAGTTGAATACCTCTAGTTAACTTGACTTTGCAGATCTTGGTTTGAGGCCATCTCTGCTATCTTTGACTGAAAGAAAGAAAGGAAACCACTGATATTGAAAACTACCCTGGAAACTGTGGTCTTTGTTGCAATCCAAGAGAGTAACAGGTCCCTGGAAAAAGAGATGAAAACAAGCGACTCCTCTATTGCATATTCTCCTGGTAGACTTAGACAAAAATAAACAATGTAAGAGTTCCATTACAGGGGCTCAACACTCGCATGGTAATATTGTTAAACATACAGAGGAAGTAAATATTTTTAACTGGCATTAGAAACATATTCAATAGAATTTAAAGTCCAGGACATTTTATTTATACTATTCAGTTTATTTCTCCATTCTCTGCCATATTTTTGAACTCATCAGGATTCTTAAAGAACATATTATATTTTGGGTACATGTGATTTCTTTTATCTAAAATTTTATAGTTTATATTTTAGTTATAATTCCAAATGTTTCGAGGCATTCATAATTGAGGCTGTTTATATATTTCATGCTCCCATAGATATGAAGAGAAGTACATAACAGTAGCATATGACAGGGATTCATCAAGTATTTATGAAATAAGTGAATGAATGAATAAGTATAGAAAACTGTTTGCCTTAAGCAAAATTAGTTCTTTTCTGAATGACATTAATTAATTAAAGCCCTTGTACTTAGCGTTGGAACTACATTGAGTTGCATTGAGTCTGCGTTGACTAAAAGGACATAGTCATGTTGGTAACACTTCATTATCTAGAATCTCTACAGAATGAATGTGCTATATGAATTTAATCCCCACTAACTCCCTCCAACCCTGCCTTCTCAGCCCCTCTCCTAGTGAATTGTTAATGGAAAACTAACAAAGAGGCACTGTATAAGACCCACATGGCTAGCAGGGGAGATATACCATTCTGGATTACTACAGAGAATTTAACTAAATTCTGTGAATCTTGGAATAACATCAAATTTATTTTTGAGTAGGCTTTGCTCTGGGTAAACTGTAAAAAAAGGTAAGTTAATTTTTTTAGGTTCTACCTTCCAGATTTCCATTTTACATTCTAGCATCTCTTTCTTTCTTCCATTGCCTGCTTGCATCTGACCCTTATCCAGGCCCCTTAAGGGATCCATGGGCTGCCTTCCAGATGCAGTTACACCCACAATAGCTCTCCATATGGGCCTAATGTGAACTGCCCTGTGCTCAAAACTTTTCACATTCTCTGCCATCTTCTATCAATATCAAAACTTTCTTGTCCTGAGTTCCATACTGTCAAGAGCCCACTGTCAGATTTTCAAAGGGATCGCTACCTTAATCTGATGAACTCAACATCATTGATGTCTTACTCAGATTAATACAGCTTGAAAGAAGTCTTCTCTTACCACTTTTAAAAATGATTTTTGGTTTGCATTTCCCTGATGATTAGAGATCTTGAGCATTTTTTCATATGTTTCTTAGCCATTATTCTGTCTTCTTTTGAAAAGTTTCTGTTCATGTCCTTTGCCCACTTTTTGATAGGGTTGTTTGATTTCTTCTTGGTGATTTTCGAGAGTTCTAAGTAGATTCTAGTTACCAGCCCCTTATCAGATGTGTAGGATGCAAAAATTTTCTCCCATTCTGTAGGTTG
>VBSM01000361.1:80201278-80220597 GCA_008086735.1 Cheirogaleus medius
ATGTAACCCTAACAATATTTGTACCCCCATTACAAGATGGAATAAAAAAAATTTCCAAATTATCAGACATTTCAAAGATTTTATGTATATTAGATTTGATATGGAAGTAGCATATTGTATGATAATACCCTTTCCTAATTGTATAGTTGAAAGTCCTCTAAACCAGATGTAAAACATTAAAAAATATTACATTAATTGACAAAATATCTTTCAAGTTTTAGATAATTTCTAAATAAAAAAATTCTGATCACTAAAAAAAAAAAAAAAAAAGTCCAAAACAGTATATGCTGGCATGGATGTAGAGAGAAAGGAATGCTTATACACTGTTGGTGGGACTGCAAATTAGTACAACCTCTATGGAAAACAGTATGGAAATTCTCAAAGAATCTCCATAGACCTGCCATTTGACCCATCAATGCCACTACTGAGTTTTTACTCATAGGAAAAGAAGTCATTTTATCCAAAAAACACCTGCACTCAAATGTTTATACCAGCACAATTCACAATTGCAAAGATGTGGAATTAATCCAAGTGCCCATCAGTTCATGAATGGATTAACAAAATGTGGTATATGTATGGCATGGAATACTACTCAGCCATGAAGAAGGTTGACTTAATGCCTTTTGCAACAATTTGGATGGAACTGGAGGCCATTATCCTAAAGAATGGAAAAACAAACATCACATGTACTTGATACTACATTAGAACTAACCAATGAGCACACATGTGTGCGGAGGAAGTAAAACTTAATGGAAATCAAGCAAGGGGAAGGAGGAGGAGGGGATGGGCAAAAACCTACATAGTAAGTACAATGAACACTATCTGGGTGATGGACACACTTATAACCCTGACTCAAGTATAACAAAAGTGATCTATGTAACCAAAAACATTTGTACTCCCATAATACTTTGAAATAATAATTTTAAAAGGCTTAGGCTTAAAAAATTTTATTGAATAATAATATATGTTGAGAAAAAGTATATTAGTCATAAGAGTATGACTTACTGAAGGTGAACATACACAACCAGCACTCAGATCAAGAAACAGAACATTACCAACAGCCCAAAAGCCCTTTTCCCCTTTCACTATAGCCTCAAAAGCATGCATTATTTTAACTTCCAACACCACAAATATTGTCCATTTTTGTACTTTACTTGAATTAATCATGCCATGTATATTCTTTTGTGCCTGGCTTCTTTTAACATTATGTTTGTGAGATTCCTCTATATTGTTGCATGTATTTGTGAATCATTCTTATTGTTGTATATATAGTATTCCATTGTGTGGATATACCACAATTTATTTATTCATTTTATTGTTGATTGGCATTTGGGTAGTTTCCAGTTTGAAAGTATTAAGAACAGTGTTATGAATATTCTTTATTTGTTTGTTTGTTAGTGAACATAACATTGCATTTCTGGTGGATATGCACTTAAGAGTGGAATTGCCAGGTCATAGGATACACGTATGTTCAGCTTTAGTAGAAATGCACAAGTTTTCCAAACATTCCCTGTAGCAGAGTGTTAGTGTTCTGATTTTTCCAAATCTTCCCCAACACTTGGTATTGTTTGCCTTTTCCTTTTAGGTATTTTTTTCTGTATGTAACAATGTCCCCCTATAATTTTAATTTGTTGATTGTTATTATGCTGATGACAATGAAATTGAGCATCTTTTCATGTGTTTATTGGCTTTACATCTACTTTCTTTTATGCAGTGCCTATAGACAATAGACTTCTATTTTTCTGTCATTGTTGTTTTCTGGCTTATTTATAGATGTAATTATATTTGAGAAAAGAACTCTAATAGTGGGAGCACAGCAGTAAGCAAGGTGTATGAAGTCAGGTAAATCTGTCTAGACATAGTGTTGTCTCTATTTCTAGGTACTTTCCTGTGTCTCAACCTTACCATGTATTTCTAGGTAACACAGGAACACAACTCTTGTCTTTAGCCATGTACACCCTTTGAACCAATACTCTGCCTTAGAATTAACATTTCCCATCCAATTTACACATTTATGTTATTTTTTAAAAATCTTAAATTGGGGCTGAGAAAAATCTGGTTCAAAGTCAAAGTTATGCTGAGTTGGCATCAAATATCAAAACCCAAGGGAAAAAAAATTGCAGAGAACTAGAACAAGTGACGGTAGAATGGAATAAACATCCCAGCCTTAGCTGTCATGTCTCTTGGCCACAGATGCCACTATGGTAATGTTATCCTACATGCGTGGTCACAGTAACCAAAAGCACAGCTTCATTGAAAGGCACCCAGAGGAATGAATCAGCCCACAGCATCTGAACCAGCCCAAGGAATTTTCCCATCAGTGTTCCTAAAAGAAGGTGAGAGCAATGTAGAAAATAACAATAATGCCATATTACTAATTACAAATTACAAATGCTGTCATCTGTATATTCTAATTTTTGGAAATTTCTTAGTCATGGGCCTATTAGTTCCTAGGTTGGCAACCACCTCTTAATTCAATTTGTATAACAGTTAACCCATCCATATGCTTTGGAAAAGGTGCTGTAGGAATGCCGATTAGTGATCATTTCAGTTCATCTGATTCAATTTAACTCCAGACGGTAAGTCTATACGCCTATGTATTTTTACATGGTTCCATAAATTCTACAGCAAATAATTATCTTTGGTTTGGGCTTTTGTCTGTTTGTTTTCTTTTCCCCAATGGTGTGAGTCAACCAACACCCAACCATAGTGAGACATCTCCCAGAGTTGCTTAACGATCCATCTCCGGAGTCTCGTGAAGCTGGATTTAATCTCTGCTGTTCTTCCTACTTAGCAGTGAGCCTAGGTGACTTGACCTCCCTAAACCTTAGTTTCCTCATCTATAAAATGAGCTAAAATAGTTATCTACCTTTTAGAGTCGTCAGGATTAACGGAGATTATCCATGTAATACATGGAGTAAGCACAGAGTAAAGTTGGCAAATATTACAGCATATTTTAGCACATAAAAATGACTACATACATCTTTAACATATAACATTTGTCCGCAGAACTTGCTAATATTTTGGTGATGATTCATTTTTACCTATTTGTTCTTTAGCCATAGAGCTTTCTAGAATTAGAAATTAGGAAGAATGACTTTTTATTTCCACACTAGATTTGCAGAAATCAATAAATCGACCCGTGGTCATCCTAATTTATAAGTGAACAGAATTTACAAGAAAACTGTGCCTCACTCAAGTTCCCAAGTGGTATAAATGTAAATAAAATTCTTTAAGTACTCAGATAAAAGAATCAGAAGCAATATTTTATCAAAAAAACCCAAGATGTGAACTGAACATAAGCCAGGAACAGACTCTAAATACAACAGGCTGTTGACTACGTGTACCTATTGTTGTCCTCGTATTTCCCATTTTTGTTCATTTTCTTCTGTTGGGGTCCTAGGCTCTTGTACTGGCCCTTTTGGTTTTCATTTGTCTTCTGTGACACTTCTCCCAACCCTATCCTTCCCTGGCCAAAAACCGTATCTCCCGACCTCATACCAACACATCTCTATTGTGTGATACGTTCTTAAAGTGTGGCCCACTTTGCTATCACACTGGAAAAACTAAAGTCCCACTAAGTCAGTTTTAAAAGATTGTGGGATCCCCTGTTCAGAGATGTATATTTAGGTGAATAGGCAAATCTTGATTTAACTCAAAGGAATCAATTCTTAATGGTGGGATGTTGGGAATCCTTTACAAAGCTATAGGTGAGACGATTTGGGGAGTTTTCTTAATAGATCCAATCCAAAGACCTATCAATGACTATACAGCCCTGTGGCAATCCCAGTCCTGATTCAACATCCACTTGCATATAAACATGTGTATATGTGTGTTTCTGTGTGCATGCATACACACACACACACACACACATATACACTGCATATTTGTCTGGGTTTCACTGAACTGCTCCAATACTTTTTTCACTACATGTAATCATCTCTGCTAACATGACTCCCATCTCGCCCTCCCCCATCACTTGAAAGTTGTTACAGTACACCGCCTGAATAACAGCCGCATTCGCACATCCATGATAAACTGGACTGAAAAGTAATTATCCTGGATTAGCACAGGTCCTCTCTGATACTAAATTAGCAGCCAGAGCCATGCAAGCAGTTGCTCCCTGACCCTCCATTACTCTTCACAGAAAACCTGAAGAAATCTGAGTAGAGCAGTCCTTTTGCTATTGGTTTAATTTACTTACCATTTATAGACCTGGCCTCAGTTGGGAAACAGATTTCTTTAGTCCCTAAGAAATTCATCCAACCTAGGGACATATTAGGCCATAATTAAATGCTTATTCATTGGCTGGCAAACAAGCGACTTTAAAAGGGGGTGGGACAGTATTCATACTAATGCTGGAGCAGACCTTAGAGATAAATGAATCAGCCAGATCCCTTTTTTCTGCATATCAGGAAACTGAACACAGAGAAATTAAGTGACAAAAAATGGTGATAGAAGTGAGCCTTGTACCCAGGACTCTGGAATCCTAGTGTAGTGTTTCTTCCATTGTGATTTCTGGTCCATGTATCAGAAGGGAAAACACTAAGGGCACGAAACGCAGTTCAATGCTGAAGCTATAAAGAATCATCACCAATTGTCAGGAAGAACTGCATAGCTCACTGATAGATGTATACCTTGAAATACATTTCACCCTTCTAACTTTGTGGTTGGATAATGTTTATAATAGCCTCCACTCTTGCAGAGTTGCCATTTATACGTTTCATCTTTATATCTCTAATCCTAAAAAGAATTGCAAATTCATGTGTTTTGCAGCTGGCTTACAACTGGCTGGTGGGATAAACCTACACATGCCACGGTGGCAGATGATCCTGTAACAGCCATCACTCCCACAGTCACTTTGTGCTTTATATTTACCAGCAACACTACAACAAAAAAAGTGTTTGGAACAGAAATTTCTCCATGATTCAAGTGAAGAATAGAAGAAGCTGTCTAGTCTAATGGTGTTAAAGCAAATGCCAAGAGTAAGAAAATTGAGGGAATAAAGCAGGAAGTGATTAGTCTGGTATTGATACAAGGCTATTCATACTGAGGTAGGAGTTTAAAAAGGGCCAGAAAGCTTGAGAGCATGGTGGAAATAACTTTGGATACAACACTAGAGTTAACCAATTATATAGGACGTACGTTTCTTCTGTTATTTTCTTTATTTCTGCTTTTTTTTTTTTTTTGTAAAGTAGCAATTATTTGCCTGATGCCAGTATACAGCACTTAGTTAAGCTCTGTCAGCCCTGGTGTGCTCACTGATTTGGAATCCTCAGACTTTAATATCGTTATTTTTCATTTTGATTAGAGGGTGTTAAAATTCTGCTATAAATCACTAAAAATTGCCTTATGTAAACTTTCTAGTAGGAAACAAAATTGAAGCATTCTAATCACTAGGAGAAAATAGCTCTGTTGTCCTTTTATACTCCTTAGAGAGTAAGTGAGTCACTCTTAAACCACTCTCTGTATAAACCAAACAACTCGAGGGACCAGGAGGCATTGGTCTTGCCTCCTCTAGGAAGGCTCACATTTTTTCAATGAAGAGACATGAGTGCTCAGTCACAGCCAAGCACAGACAGAATTCCCAAACCACGTGCTCCCTGCCATACCTGACCAATGCACCATTTGCCCTCTTCCTGTGTATGCTACCATTCTTACAACTTTTAAAAATACTACTTCAAAGCGCAAGATGCTTAGAAATGAAACGGAAAGAGTTAAAATGCGCTGCATCCAAATGAGAGCAACCCAAAGCATGGAAATTATGGGTTTTACAAAAATGTTTTCTTGGTTTATTTGATTAACACTTTGCCAATGAGAAGAATTTTCCTTTGAGGTTTCTTACTCTGGATAGTTTTTAATGTAATTGGTTTAAGTAATACTTTACCTAAATATATCTTAAATCTGCCACTGACTATAAAATTTTCATGTTCAGTCCAATTGACTTCAAAGTAATCCAAAATGCTTATTCCCAAGTGACACCTATCAGTATCCAGCTGTGTTCCTGATGGAGTCTGACATCTGAAACCAACAATTAAAGTTACCCAATGCCGGGGCTCTTTAAAGACCAAAGGGCTTTACAGTACCTATCAAAGCAGCTCATAACCGACTCGTACTGTTATTGCTTCTATAAGTGTGCTGGGAGGATTAATTTCTTGACATGTATTTAGGGTTATAGGAATAATAATTTTCAGAGCCAAAAGGTCATTCTTTGCCAAATCAGTACATTCAAAATCATATATTTTAACAGAAAACTGAAAGTATCATTAAAGTTTTGAATATTTTGTGTGTATTCTATAATCATCCAGTCTCTTCTCTTATTATCTCTGTGGCATCAATTAAGGAATATTACTTAAACTTAAAACTTGAATTGAAGTGCATAAAAGCCAAGAATTTTATGAATGCTGAGACTTTAATTAATAATTTTCACTTTATACACACACACACACATACACACATACTCACAAACATACACACTTCCCTCCCTGCCAGGATATACTGCCATTCAGACTGAGGTATTCCAGAGCAATTTTGTTGATCTATGATGTAGAGCTCTCAAAACTTATGCAGCCATGACTGCCCCAAGACACAGGAAAGGCAGAGTTTAGAGAAACATAAGAAAGTATCATTAGTGTCAAGCTCTAAATTTGAGATTTGAATTAATTTATTTATCTAAAAAGCATTTATTGGGTACCTACTAAGTACCAGGTCCTGAATTAGTGCTAAATGTCTATGGCTTATGAATGCTGTCAAAAGAATTTTTGCTAAGAGTGAGAAGTAGACATCTTCAGCTATGACTGCAACTAGAATCAACATATAACTGCCTTATCTAACTCTACCTTATTCTTCTACTTCCTACTAACTAGGCAGCCTCTTTTCCAACTCCTCCTTTCCTTGATATTCATTCACAAGAATAAATTACCAGGGCCACATAGAATTGATTAGAGAGATGTGAAGAAACTTAATAATGAAATTGTGCAATGCAATTGTTGGGCACAATGTATTATCTATCATTAAAAACAGATAAGTTGCTGGGTATCTAGTAGATTTACAGTATAATTCTCATTTTTTAAAAGTTTTCAGAGGATACCCTTAAATCTGTAATGGGCTGATGAATCTCACTTCAATATCATATAAACAAAAACAACATAAACGGCATATAAAATTATTGATAAGATTAAGAAATGTTGAAATACAAACTATTTTAGACAAAGAAGCACACTTTTTTGCTATTGTTTTTGCTTATTATTTGTTTTAGGAGCTAAAGTCCTTTCTGTCTGAAAGATTATATTTTAAATACCAGAATTAAAGGTTTTCTTTTGACATTGATACAAACTGATTTTCTGCAGAAACACCAAATAGAATAAATGGCACGACACTTTTAAGACTTAGTATCAAACAGGATACTGAATAGAGAATAGATATATAATATTTTGAGGGGGTCTAAGGGGAGAAGTGTTTAGTTAAATATCTAATCTTCTATATGATATTAAGCCATTCCACTTTGGAAACTTCCAGGTAAACATGCAGAAGAATGTTTTAAGGTTGTGTGCAAGACAGCTCTATGGAGGTGAATTTCAGTATGTGAATTGCAAGGCAGACTTAGCAGAAAGTACAACAAACAATACTTTGGGACGATGACTTCTAAATTAGTGGTTACAACCCTGGAGGAATAACTATTGTGATTAGATTATTTTTTGAAGAAATTAGCCCAAGTGCTGGTGAGACCATCACAAAGTATTTTGTTGCATTGTTGACATTGTTTAGAAATATATTGGAAACATAAGAGAAATAATTGTTCTACCTTTGCTCAGAATTATGGTTCTACTGAACTTGGAATGGGATTACAGTTTTGGTGATCATACCACGTGAAAAATGTTATGGGATTTGGGAAGATCAAAACAAAAGGCAATTGCGATTAAGGAGTTTCGTGTGTGCTCCTTTCTTCATTTGGGCTTCGCTGGATCTCTTCACTTTCCTCACTAGAACGTTCTGTAGGCTTTGTAATAAAAGTCCCTCAAGTCATTAAGTGGTGAGGAAGCTTTAAGAATAGTAAAATGAAGGAAAATCTTTGTAAAAAAGAATTTTTAGAAGTATAGATTAATTCATATGTAATAATGGGTTATTAATGAAAACTAGAATTTTGAGCTCAACTTACTAGGAACAGCTGTTCCATTTGTTAGGCTATCTCAAATCTCAGGCTAATTTTAAAAACAAGAGGAAAGTCACAGACACTCATCTTCAAAATGATGTGGAGTCCTTGAAAGTACAAAATTACCAAAAGTACTCAGTTGAATAATCCCTTATGAGTTTTAGTTTGAAAAATTATTTGTCACCACTACTTTATCAGACATGCTGATGACATTAAAATAACATTTGATGTTTAATGATTTGAGATCTAAATGAACTATAGATTGAAAACATAAAAAGCATTGCCTTTTATGTTTGATCAAGAAAGACACCAAAGTGCAATGTGTAGACTCCATAACAAGCAGTGAAATTAAACTAGGAGTGAGGCTAGCTAGTTATTCATGGTACACGGACCAGTGATGGCCATGAGAAGCTAACTGTTTCATATAAGCACACACTTCAAAGTTACAATGAAATGAAAAAGGAACTAAAGCAAATTTTTGTTTGTTTTGAAACATAACCCTCAATGAGGCATTGTTTGCAGAGTGAACTAAATGCATAAACAATGGTGTTGTGTGTTTAATTTATGAAATGAGTATGAGCCTTGATGAGCTGTCATGTTTGCTATTTGGAAATAAAAAACAACTTTCAATTTTACATATTCATCTGAGAATTGACCCAGACATAAAATATGTATGCTCCTCGAGTTAGCTTAAAGTTTGATATTTTTCTTAGCAATAATAGAAATGATAGCATAAAAAGTGATTGTTTTAAAAGTTATACATCATAGGATATAAAGTCTTATGACAAAATACTAAAGAAAAATGGTTCCAAAGGTTCCAGTATTAGAAATACAACTGAAATCCTTTCAGTTGTTGTCAATGGGCACCTATAACTGTGTATGGTTGTGTCTTCAGCCTGCATGGCCAGTCCCTGTGTGCCGTACGTGCATCATGTATTATTTTCAGTTTGATTAGCCTTTTAAGTATCACTGTGATTCATTCAAAATGTATTGGCACTATTTTGAGAAAAGTTATCTAATATTTATAAAGCAGTCATATTATCAAACAAGTATCCTTGAATTTTGTTTTGATCCTAAAATTTGAACTGTAAATTCAAGTCCTGCTTTACTCTAAAAATAGTTAATATAAATTTTAAATTACAAAACAGTGTTATATACGCATAGAACACTTCTAGTTTATTCTTATTTGCCAGTCACAACTTGCTACTGAATTGACAGCTAACCTCTACACGTAGTAGTATTAGCAAAGAGGGGAGGTCACGTTCTTTTGATTCCTGACATTTGATAACCATGGTAAATGGATCTTTCATTTCGTTTTTGTAATAGTATTTTGAATTATATATAGCAGGAAACCTATACTAAAGAACTATCTTATGGATATTTGATTTTAACCAGAAAATATAAGATGCTACAATGCATCATTCTGAAAAACAGAAAAAAAGAGGGCTGAGAAAAGGGCAAGTCTTACTAATTATGTTATTTCTCAATTAGTTCATATTTTCATAAAAATAATATTACAAATAGAGAGTTCCTATTAAAAATTTGTCCTCCACATACACAGTACTATGCACATGTTATGTGCTCAGTAACTTCAACCAGTGTGGGAAGAGTTGAGAGACCTGTATTCTACTTTGATTTCCCTAATGGTTAAAGAACAAGTTGTTTAACTTCTCTATAACTAGAGTTTTGTAGTCAGAAAATGAAAAGTTTGGGCTAGATTACAATCAAACCTATTTATATGTTTATAAAATTTGTATTCTATGACAATTATATCTTACTGTCATTGAAAAGAGAAAAGAAATGAATTATCCGGAGTTTTTTGGTGAGTTGCTGACAAAGGTGGAGTAAGCAAGTTAGAGAAACAATGGAGGGAATTACTTCATGAAACTGAATGATACATATAAAAAATAATGCATGATTCCTAACCTTAGCCCTGGATTTACTTTGAATATATTCATTTAAAAGAGTATGAAGACTTTTAAAACCTATTTATTTATAGGCAACTTATAGGTATAAAATATAACTAACAAATTAAAAGTAAGTGAGAAAGAGGAAAGATATTAGGATAGAGCCTTAAATAATTCAAGGACAAGGCTAAGACAAAAAGACATATGACAGTAGCTTACGTTCTTCCTGGGAATGGGTCCCAAATGTGGTCCTAAATTTTTTATCGTTAAGTCAAAAAGAGAAACTTGATTAGTTACACAATTCTCAGTGCCTTCAAGATATAAGCGACCTATACGACTTTAGCATTCTGATGATGCTAAGACTTCTTTATCTTCACAAAAATGGGAGTGTGTGATGCAATCAACTAATTCTCAACAATCGCCCATAAAGTAGGTGCGACGACTCCTTCCACTGGGCTATATTCTTAGTATTGGGATTTCTTGTGAAACTGTGTGTGTGGGTTTTTATTTTGGAATGTAGCTATACCAGTTAATACAAAGGTATTTCAATGAGACCCAGGCAACACAAGTAGCTCCAACAGTATGTATATAGTATTATCTATTGAAGAGTTATCATTAATTTATTTAACACCTTTTTGTGGAATACCTACTATGTTTAAGATTCTACATTAAGCACCGTAGAGGATTCAAAGATGCATAAAATGTAGTCTGCCCTCAATGTGCTATCACTGAGCATCATGCTAGGTAAGCTATAATCCATATCTAAGGCACACACAACAGTGGAGGCTGTGCAGATGACCAAAGATCACCTGGGGCTGGGTGGCTGAGAGTGCAGAAGATAATGTAGGAAAGACAGGATGGGACTAGAGATCAGGGACTCTGGAATATGGACAAAAAATAAAATAAAATAAAGAAGCAACATGAACAAAATTGGGTTATAAAGTAAGTAATCTGATAGTAGAAACAGGGTATTAGACATGGAAAAACAAGGATATGCCTATTTAAATAGTCTGTGTGAGAGTAAATGAGGCCCACATTAAGTCAGCATTAAAAAAATACTAAAGAGAGGATAAAGTAAAGTTTATTGCAGAAGTGGACACTGCAGGTTTTAGCAAGTGATTGGATGAAGAGGGTCAAGGAAGACAACTCTCGTTTTTACTTCTGGTGGCAGGGAGGGTACTGGTATCCATTAACACATAAAGGAATGTGGAGAGAGGAGTATCTTATTTAGGGGAGGGTGGAAGGGAGAGACAATCGTTCCTGTTTTTGTCATATTAAATTATACATGTTCCTAGGCATACTCTTCATGACCTAAGGCCAGGTCCAAGTGATACTCCCTTCGTTCCTTCAGCTGGAAGCAAACTCTCTCTGCTTTGAACTAAAATAGTGTGTTTGTCAATATTTCTCTTAAGGAGCTCAGCACTTTCTCTCCCATGTAACGACTATTTTTAAATGCCCTATTTTCTGCTCTAGACTGAAAGTTTCTGGAAGGTAAGGGCTATGCCTGGTTCATCTCTGTACCTCCTTACTCCAAGTAAGCGTTCTTGAACGCTAAGAGCAGAATGCTAAGGAGCAGCCACATTTAAGTGACTAGAGAGGATCCAAAGAGGGGATGAAGGACTGGGGAGAGAGCTGGAGTTGACCGAGGTCACAGCAGACCCACAGAAGCCAAGAGAGAAGATAATTCCAATATGGCTTGTCCGCAAAACCATTCACCAAAGGACGGGTCCTCAAGGAGGAGTACTGAGCAAGGGATTTGCCAGTGAAGAGAGAGGGCTTTAGGAATCTGATATCCTGAAACCCAGGATGAAAACCAAGCAATGCCACGAGGCCCTTGAGTTCCTCTGGAACAAATTCAGCAATAAGGACAATTTAGGAAAAAGTATTAAATGTTTATGGGCTGCTTCTTCTCCTTCTCCTTCTCCTTCTCCTTCTCCTTCTCCTTCTCCTTCTCTTCCTCCTCCTCCTCCTCCTCCTCCTCCTCCTCCTCCTCCTCCTCCTTCTTCTTCTTCTTAAATGCAAAGTTCAAGAAGTTTCATTGACTGTCATGGGGACAAAGAATTTATTGCTATATTCTCGACTAGCTGCTTATTTGAAGGTTAATGAGAAAAAAAGAATGCTACAGCATTTTATGCACTCAAATATTCAGATGAGGAAATACTGAGGAGCAACAGCATGAAGGTCTCCCAAAGGTTTCATCTCACATTGTACATACAGCCCTTTCACAAAGTTTCATTTCATCGTGAAATAAAACTCTGTGGGATCATCTTCTCATTTCAAGTGGGTTAACTATGGCTCACTATAAATTAAAATCAAGTTGGTGAGGCCACTGCAGCTGGAATCAGTTCATTTAGATCAATGCATTAATAATGAGTGCTTATTATGTCCCTAGCACCATGTGAGATACTGCAAATAGAGAGGAAGAACTCACATCTCTGTCTAATGGATTAGTAGGAAGAGCCTAGAAGTGGGGATGCCAATCATGACAGAAGAAGCAGATGCAGAACCTGACCTGGGAAGGAAGCAGTGATAAAAGAGAGGACAGCTCTGGAGACATTGCCAACATAAGATAAACTTGTCTTGTTGACTTACAGCATATGAAAAGTAAGAAAGAGGAGTGAAAATAAATTCAAAGTGTTGAGCCTTGATGAAGGCGATACCCTTAACACAATTTAGTCACAAAGAGAAGCTGGTGGGCAGGGTGGTGCTAGGATTTGAATGTTTGCTTCCTCCAAAACTGTTGTTGAAACTTAACCCCCAATGTGCCAGTATTAAGAGGCAGGGCCTGTAAGAGGTGATTGGGTAATGAGGGCTCTGCTCTCATGAATAGATTAATCCATTCATGGATTCATAGGTTAATGAATTAATGGGTTATTGGATTAAGGAGTTATCTTGGGAATGGGATTGATGGCTTAGAAGTAGAAGAAGAAACACCTCAGCCAGCACACTCAGCCCCCTCACTATGTGATGCCCTGCACCACCTTGGACTCTGCAGAGAGTCTCCCACCAGCAAGGCCATCACCCGATGTAGCCCCTCAATCTTGGACTTCTCAGCCTTCATAGCTGTAAGAAATACATTTTTTTTCTTTATAAATTAGGAAGTTTCAAGTATTTTGTTATAAGCAACAATAAATGGACTAAGGTTGAGATGCCACCTTGACCTGCAAGGAAAGACATCCAGGATTCTGAGATGGACATCTGTGTCTTTAAGTCACCCATTTAGAGATGAAAGAAAAGATTATGGAATGAATGAAATTGTAAAAGGAGAGAGTATAGTGAAAAAAGAGAAGAGAACTCATGTTTACATTTACTTTTTTTTTTAACAGGATAAAAGGCATACACATTTATTATGTGCATGAAGGCATTACATTTACTTTTGACTGTCATTAAGAGAAAAGAGGAAGGTTGATAAGATCTCAAGTAACAACAATCAGAGAATAAAAACAGAATTATGAAAATTAAAAGAGGAGTTAGCAGGAGGCTGTCAATAATATCAGATGTTTCCTGCGCATCAAGGATAATGAACACTAAGAAATGACTGTTAAGAGACTACTGAAGATCTTAAAGAGAGCAGTCTCAGTAAAGGGATGGGAACAGAAGTCAGATTTCTAGGATTAGGAAGAATAAGAAGTAGATGCTCTGAGCACTGACTGCTTTTTTTTTTAAAGAAGGTTAGTGGTGGAATAAAGGAATCAATTGAATAGGAAAAGTCATTTTAAGGTGTGTTGGGGGTTGCTGAGAATATATGCTTAAAAATGAAAAACATTGTATGAAGAAATTGTTTCTGAGTGTGCTATTAAATATAGGGGAAGGAATAGATGTCACAAAGCTTTCATTACAGATTTCATTGATATAACATTTTCATTCAAAAGAATTCAGTGTAAGTAGAAAGTTGCAATTTAGCAGCCTTTCTAACATTGGGGTTTTATACAACAAATAGATACTAGAGTTAACCATGCGAAATGCATTACTTTAAAATTGTCATCAACTTATTTGTCCTCCATGAAGTTAAATTCCTCCTTCCACCAATCATTGAATTATATATGTGGAGACTTTCCAATTATAATTGGTGGACATTTTTTATAAGCAGATAAACATGATAAGGGTATTATAAGAAAGAGCTTAATTGGATTTTTCCTATTTTAAAAGGTAGGTGATTATAAGCCAAAGAAATCAAAAGGATAAGAAAGTGATATTATTCATATTTTCACTATTGCTATCATATAAAAATGTGCACTTGAAGTACTTGAGGAATCAGGATTGGTATAGTATGCCAAGAAAAACATTGTGCTAAGTGAAAATAGAAAAATATTACAAGTGACTTGTTAGAATATGAAAGTAGCATGACTTGGTAGGAATTCAAAATAAAGTAAAAAAATAATGCCACAGGAATAAAGAAGTAGGACTCATTCTTGTATGCTAGTACACTAATATGAGCACACCGACAATAATGCATTTGTTAATGAGAAAAAAGGCCAAACTCTGTAATTTTAAAAAGATTTTACTTGAGCCAAATTTGAGGACCATGACCTGGAGCCACGCTCAAGAAGCCTTGAGCAAGTGGACTTACTGTGGTTGGGTTACAGTTTGGTTTTATACATTTCAGGGAGACAGGGGTTACAGGTAAAGTCATAAATCAATACATTGGAGGCATACATTGGTTTGGCCTGAAAAGGTGGGCCATCTCAAAGGGGAGGGGCTTATAAGTTATAGGTGGCTTTAAATATTCTTTGACTTGTAATTCGTTAAAGACATGAAGCTTTGTCTAAAGGCTTAGAATGTTTTAACATAGGAGCTGTTTATCAGAGATAAGCCACCAGACATATATTTGTTGTATAAACTGAGGACCTGCAGTTTTGTCTTGAATAGCCTTAGGCCTCTTAGGGGGTTACAAAGGATGTCCCCAAGAAGGGGAGGGGCATGATGAGGCTTGTCTGACCTCCCTTTTCCTGTCAGGCAATTTAGTTTTGGGATATTCCTTTGGCCACAAAGGGGTCCATTCAGTAGCCGGTGGGGAGGTGAGCCTTAAAATTTTATTTTAGTTCACACATTCAATAACACTGCTATCTAAAATGAACATCTAGGAAATTGGAAATAGTACAGAAACAAGCAATAAGAATGATTAAGGGCTTGGAGAGACTGAACTACAACAAGAATAAAAGGCCTTATATTTGTTTAATGTGGTTAACATATCACTTAAAAGTGGGCATGATATCTGTTTATAAACATCTGAAGGTTGGGTGTGTACATGGAAGATTGAGCACAATTGCCTGATATGATTCTAAAAGGATTTAACTTGAGAAAAAAATGTCAAGAGAAAATTTAAAAGTAAATACAATGAAGTTATCTCCCAGAATATGTGCATTTCCTTTTCTTTAGGAAGTTTAGCAGAGAGCCCAGCCAGAATGACCCAATAGATCCCCTATAGATCTGATTTCTTCATTTTCACAAACTAGTAGAAACCTTTTTAAACTTGGATCTGGCTGCAAAAGATTACTCAGAAAGTGTGTTTATTTCTAGATCTTAGAAAACCAGCAGCATGAGACTTTAGATTCTTGGGCAATCATGTTTTATCCTCATTTGTTTGTGTAGTCTGTCACTGGTAGAGCAGTAGATTAAAACATTGTTCAGTGTTGTTCCTATTGGCTGTTCATATTTCATAAGAGGCTGGTCTTTAAAACTCCATTCTTCCAAAACTCAAATGGTTTGGCATAGAATTTACTACGAAACAATTGCATAATTTTATTTTTTTAAAATTGTGTAGACTTCTAGATGGAGTTCAAAGGTACACCAAAAAGGTGCTCAAGAGATTTATTTTGGGATTGTTTCCACAAGCATCCAGTCCTCTGTTTTCTTTTTTGGTAAATGTAGTGTCTTATTCCATTTTTTAGCCTAAAAATCCGTTCTTACTAAAGGGACGGTGTGGTTTTCCCCTTAAGATTACTTTTAAATAAAATTAAAACAAAAATTATGCTTTGGATTATGAGCTCCTAGAAGGCTTTGTTTGTTTAATTTGACTTATACAAAACCCAATGCCAAGACAGTGCTGCGCACATTTGAAAAATAAACAAATAGGAAAGGGTAACTGCAGAGGCATCCTATCCCAGAGGGGATGGTTAAGGGAATTGCTAATAAGTGAATCTATATTTCCACTGATTTTCACTATAAAGTCACATATTTTTTTTCTCTCCCCCTCCCACAACTAATGTCCTTTCTCAGATACAGTTGAACATGTATATATATTTTAAGAGTCTGATTCACGTCATGTAGGACCAGCTAGTGTTTCTGAATCACTTTCAGAATTTGGCAGCAGGTTTTGGACTTAAGATTCCCCCTACATGTCCTTCCAGGTTCTTTGAGCTTCTCCCATTGTTCTACCTTTCCTCTCCTCTGCATTGTCTTGTAGAACTTTGTTGTAGTACCACACTGGGCCAATAGATGCTGGGGGGCGGTAATGAGTAGCTGGTATAATCTTTCAGGGGAGTCATTTGCTTTTTAATTGTGTACTTATGAATTGTTTGCATTTTACTACAAGATAGTAACACAATAAAAAATACATTCATTTTAAAAAGACACCTCAACTTCAGAGACTTCAAGTAAATTTTAGGCAAGGACAGCAATAATTGAATAATCACAGAATTTAAAAAGTGGTATCTGAAAATAACTTGGACTTGATATTTCTTTCCAGTAATGGAAAGGGAAGGCTTGGAAATATATTTTGGCCAAAACTGAGGGACACATGGAATGTAATTATTTAAACCAATGTTCTCAAACTGGTGTGTTAGATAATTTTAAGTGGTACAGGAGAAATAACATTTATTTCTATAATACAGGTAGGTTCATTTGCAAGATCATCTGCGCATGGCAAATAATATTGTTTTTCCATTTATGGTGCTTATAGAAAGTTTCCTTTACAGAATAAATTTATTTAATATAAATAGATTATTTAAAGATACATGTCAATAGTATTATAGATGATAATTATAATAATAATTATATAATAATTATAAAAGTGGTCTTCAATAGAAATGTTGGAAATAATGCCTTGTTTTAACAATACATATTTGCCATTATAATCTTAAAATTCTTTGTTTCCTATGTCCAACTTCTTATTTCAAATGTGAACTGAAAATGTGACATTTTACTTCACTTCTAATGGTATCCATGATATATATGTATGTTTAAGACAACTATTAGAAGAGAATAATAAGTCAAATAACTATAGTCATATAACTCTGGGGTTTTTTGATAACTTTTATAAATGTATTCTTATGTAGATGTATAAAAACTGCATGGGAACAAAATAACCTTGAAAGCAAGCTCAGTATTACTGAAAATCTGATTTCATAAGGGAGCAAAGAAACATGCTAATAAAAACAATATTTATGTTAACAATATGCTGTATTAAAGTATGAATTTTTATTTCATCCAAATTATGCATCTCCTCATCTTTATTTAGTGATAAAACTAGCACATAATATTTTATACCAAAATGAAATTCAAACATTTGTGGCCTTATGAAGAGAGTTAAATTCAGCATTGTACTTAATTCTCACATGATGTTTGCTATAGCCACAGAGCATTCTTCAACACTATGATTCACAAAACATTTAAATTGTGTATGTGGCCTGTAACATATACACTGTATTGAAAAGAATTACTATTTTTCTGACTACTACAATTAATAATAATAGCCTCACAGTGATTAAGAGTGGACTTCAGGGTTACGTAGAGGCTGATTTGAATCTCAGGTCTGCCATTTACTAGCTAGCTGCTAAAAATTCTTAGTTTTCTTACACGTAAAATGGAGAAAATAAGATCTGCAAAATTAATTAAATCTGCCCATTGATATTTTTCTCTTAAGTGTATATTAGCTGGCATTCCTCTTTAGGCCAGAATGTGCTCTAGACAGGGCTCCAAATCTTCTTTGTTCCAAACTCTCTGCCAGAACCCTTTCTACCTTGAGAACCAGAAAAGGAAACATTATGCCTGGCAGTGCCTACACCCTCCAAAATAAATCTGCAGGAAAGAACACCCAGTAAAAGTGATGAGAGCAGCAATGACTACCTTTATCATTTTAAATTTACAACCCTGCCTTTGCTATCGCCTCTTAATCATTGTAGATAATGCATTAAAAAATAAATTGTCACTACAAGTATTCAGCATTGGTTTTGCTCTTGAACTAGAGAGTGCTGTCAGTTGCATAAGACCAAGCTGTAGAGGATGAAATCTTTTTGTGAACTTTTTTTCAGAATATAATTTAGTAGATAATATATTAAAACTAAATCTTCTTTAAATGGGAGCAATTTCTAAAAGTTAATTTGTAATCTCTTAGGCCACATGTAAGGCAATGTGGGGGGCTGCTTGTTGAATCATAGGCTTTGTGGTTAGAGACCACTGGGTTTGCCTTTGAGGAAGTTACTCAGGTTTCTTTGGGCTTCGGTTTCCTCATCTTTTATGCAGGCTTAATAATAATGACCACCATAAAGTTGTCATGAAAATTAAATGAGCTTACATACCATAAATGACCAATACAATGACTGACACTCCATTCACAATAAATTAAAACACTTATCAATGGGACAATTAAGACGCTACGAAAATAGACAATAGGTTTTAGAAAGAGGTGATTAAATGGATGCGAAATTTATGGATTGTATATTATGTCTACTTCGCCGCGGCCCCTGGTTGTGACGTACACACGTGTGCATATAGAATATTAAACCCTAGGTAGGCACCTAATGCACGCGCAGAAGGCTTACGCATGAAATGTCATTTCAGCAATGTGCCTAGGGAAGCTCTGACGCTTGGAAGTCAGTCTTTGCTGCCTGACCTTTGGGCGTCTGGGAGGGATGCCTATAGCTGCACCCAGCGCTGGAAAGGACCCAGGCCCTTCCCAGCACAGCCTATCCCCAGGCTGCTCACTCCCGCATAGCATACATCTCCACCGAAAAAGGGTATTTCCTCTTGTCAGAGAAAGCTCCCCAGTCTGGTCTGGGTTAGTTTTTATTTTACGTTGTTGCTAGTAGGTGAAGTCTCTTCTGTCTCCTCCCTCGGGGTAAGTGGACAGGATTCCGGCAGGGGGCCCGTCGTGGCCTACTCTGGGGAACCTGGGAGCCAGAGAGTTCCGGGCAACTCCAGGGGCGGCCTCTCAGAAGCAGGTGGGGACAGACAGTAGTGGTTCCCTGGTCCAGGGAGGGGAGCACGGCCGCTGGTCCCTCCCCTCAGCCTGGAGCTTGCCGCGGCCCGCGGTAGGCCGG
>VBSM01000361.1:80220697-80264696 GCA_008086735.1 Cheirogaleus medius
TTTTTTTTTTTTTTGTCTTTTAAAATGTTTTTGGCAAGTTTATACCCAAAGAACCAAAAACTAGGAAAGGGGGCGGGCAGAGAATCCTAAAACAAAATATTTGATACGTGGTATGGTGCATTTTAGGAGATTGCATTCAAAGACATTTGTGTATTTTTTTAAAAAATAACATTATCCCAAGAAATGAAAAACAGTAGTAATGAGAGACAAACTTTTGTGTGGAGCTAGACTGCCAGAATCTGATTTTTTTATGGCAACAATACTGAACTCAGATATAACTACACCTCCATTTGTTGTTATTATAAACCATAAAAATAGTTTGTTCCACCTGATTAAAAGTTGTAAGTCATTCAAAGTTAAAACAATTCTTAGAAATGATTGTACAAGAAAGTTAAAGCCTTTGACAGTTATATCTTTGAAAGCAACATAATTAGACTAGCTGGAAACTGTTCCTTTCTCTGATTATTAGGGACATGTCCTTGTCTTTCACAATAAGTGAAGGTCTAAAATCAAGGTGTTTTTCCTGTGTAAATTGCCTGAAAATAGTATGCTTCAACATTTTAAAGCTGTCGTAATTAGAAGTTGTTTCACAGTTATAACTAAAATAAAAATATTTACTCAATTATTCTGTTTTATTAGTATTTATTTTATTGAATATTAGAAATTTAATTTCTCATTTCCAAAATGAAAAGTTTCTCATATATGTATGTATTATATTCACAACTAACATTACTTTTAAGTAATATATTCAAGTAAAAAAATTTAAAAATCTTAAGATTTGTATAAAAAGAAATTGGTTTAAGAACAATCATTATTCTTATTAAGACATACAAATCCTGAATTCTAGAGGATTTCTAGAAGCTGGATGAAAAATTTGTCTCTGCATAGAAGTTTCTTTTCAAGAGGAGACTGGCAGATGATTGGCTTGTCATTTTTCTATGTTTTTTCTTTTAAAAAATGTATTTGGGTTAAAAAAAAAAGAAAAACAAGTTCTCCATTTCTAAGAGTTTCCTTCTTATTTATATTGTGCTTTGGGTTGTAAATAAATTTTACATAGCCACGGGAAATAGAGTGTCCAGTTTCATGTTTTCAATCTCTGTTGCAAGTTCTAAATGACTGATGTCGTGTCTAAAAATATATTTATGTGGCTTAATATTTCATTTTTTAATTTTGTGCACTGGAATTAGATTATCTAGAGTTTTTAGAAAGGTAGAATGGTAGAAAAACCATGGCTATTGTTATAAAAAGTTAGAATGTTGGAAAGTTCACATGCTAACTTTCAAATCATAAAATTAAACTTATTTCACTCAATGAAACCTCACACTTTTTATATAGAATTCAAGAAGAGGGGAGATAATCCCTTTCAAGACTTAGTGAAGTGTTAAGTAATTTAAGAATGTAAGTATTTATTATGTTTTTTCATTATCATTTTTTTCTATTAGGTAAATGCAAGAACACTGGACATTCAGTAAAAACAGGCCCCTCTTTCTAAGGAGTTTATTCACCATAGTTCTGTATTGCAGCTGCTGATCATATTTCATGGAGCTGTTAAAGCACTTAAAACCTAAAATTAGGTACTGTCTGGTTGTAAATATTTCAGATCACTCATTTAAGAAATAAACAGAAAAGCCTGCTATCAAAAGTAGATGTTTTGAATCCTCTCATTGAAGAGCTGAACAAACCTCTATCAAAATACCTTGCTATTTCTTTCAGTTAGAATATAATCCTGACTGTTTCTTTTTCAAATGGATATTATTCTTACATATGCTAAACTCTTATAATGTGTCTCCCTGTGGAATATCTTAAACTAATTGTACTCAGAAATACAGTTGGGGGATTTTATTACAATGGTTACTAGGTGAAGGAAATCAACACCAGAGGGAATGGGGTGGCATTGCAGTGTACCTGCTTCTCTCATGAATTTTTCCCGGTGAGCTAAGAAATGACATGCTCTTTCAGGCATTTGCCCTCGAGATGGGTGAGATGCAGTAGTATATTTAATTGCAGCATGTGCAATACTGCATTTTGCAGTTAGATGTGCTTTAATGAGGGAGACACTGCATAGTCATTAAATCTAAATCATACATGGAGCCAAACTTTGCGTCATTTAGCTTGAACTTGAGTGGAAGAAAATAAACAAGAGGCACATATTAAAAAGCAGTACAAGGAACTTTGATTGCTTTTAAGAGGTTTGAAGACTTTGTAAACATTACTGTCGCTTAATATTGCTTATGGCAGTGCACGTTAGTATATGCCTTGGTGATAACGTCATTTTACTCTTGAAGTTTGTGATTCTTACTATTTCCCCATCCATGTTTTTACTAGTAGAGAGATACTGAAAATGAACACCACTATTCTTACTCCCCTAACCCCTTCCATTCCTCCAGGAAAAGAGATGAAACTGATTAATTTAAAAATAGAAACCATTTTGTGTTATCAAAACCACATTTATATGGTGGTTTAAGACAGTTTCAGATAGTGCACCTCTGAGTCTCGCTGTAACCTTTTCTGTCATTGAAAGGTGCTAATTGATCTTCGGGCACTGACATAATAGTATAGTTTGATATTTGAAACCTTTCAGCATTGGTCTGGCCCTTCTCTTATCCTGAGATTTCAGTGCATTGCTGATCAAGAAAGACACCATACTAAAATATCAGAAATTCTCACTTTTTTCCATTTAATACAGCATGTTCATATTTTTAAAGCTGTTATTTATATCCCATAAGTAAATTTGTCTTAATGTATTTTTGGACCGTGAAAGAAAGACTTATCTGTATTATCATATTAGGACTTTTAAAATATATTTTTCCACAGTAGTATTTTTCAGGTTGAATATTTTAAGTGAAGTCTGATTGCCATTACCACATTTTTCAAAGTGAAGTTGCGTTAAACCAATATAAAATGGCCATCTTGAAATTTCATATCTAACAGTATATTTTCTTAGGTATATATTTAAATCTTAAAGTATATTTTTAAATAAAAGTTGTCAGTTTAGTCTTTGGATAGTTGCAATTTTGCTGTCTAAGTCATCATCATTGTTATCATTGATCATTATCACCATTATAACATCATCACTAACATTTACTGAGGATTTATTTTATGTAAAACACTATTTTAAGTATTTATGTGGATTAGCTAATTTTAATCTTCCCACGTATGCCATAAATTAGCTACTTTTATTATTCCCATTTTACAGATGAGGAAGCTGACCCAGTCATGGAGCAGGGTGGAGCCAGGATCCTAACTTCCCAGTCTGACCCCAGTACCCTTGTCCTTAAACATTGTGCTAGGCAGTTGCTCCAACTGGTCATATATGAGGCCTTTTTAGGTAGTACCTACACATTTTATTTTTATATTTATAGTTATACAAGGATAATTAGATATTAGAAATATATGTTCTATTTTATATTAAACCTGTAATTTCATGGATAATATTGTTTAAGACAAGACCAAAAAAAAGTATTGAAGTAATAGAAAAATTTTTGAAATGCCTAAGGAAACGTTAAGTAACAGTGAACAAGTGCTTGGCCCCAACAGCCAAAATCATGAAGGTTTGGTAGGAAATGACTGAATTTGGGGAAACATTGTTACTCTGTTATGCTTCTTAATTGTCAAGAACTTATGACCAGATCTTTTTAATATTTAACTTACATGTAGAATTTTCCTTTGCTTTTCAAACCTATCCATTGGTCAGATATTATCAATTTTATAGTGTTTTTGTTTTTTGTTGTTTTAAGCCTGAATGCTAGTTACGAATCTCAAATCTACACATTTATGTTGAACCAGCTAATAAGGAGTGAGGAGTTAAAGCGTGGGTAGTGGATTCTGAAGGCAAGTTTAAATTATAATGGGACCACCCATATTTTGGAAATACTTTCAACCTATATGGTATCATACTTTGCATTTTTAAGGTTTTCTCTAGGTGAACACTTTTGTTTTGCTGTTAATAACCTGTTTTAAAATTTTAAAGTACTTTTCCACTAAAGCAGTGGTTTTCATTTTTTATTTATTTGTGGATGCAGCCACAGACGCCTTTCTTCAAATGAAAGCTGACAATATGCCCAGTAGAGAAATGTGCCACTGCTCTGGGTGAAGCAGGACGTGGGTGGCCTGAGAATGAGTCACCAACACTGCCCTCTCACCGTGGCAGCCTCTGGAATTCTCTGTAAGCATCTTCCAGTGTATGGAAGTTGCTGCAAAAAAGAACCAGTCTTCTGACAAAAGGGAGTCAAACTCTAGTGCCTGCTCTAGTATGTTAGTGTGTCATCATTGAAAAACAAACTCTCAAATACCATAAAGTACCTCCCAGTACGACACATAGGCAAAAGGTGTGTCTGCTCACCCTCGTACAACTTGAATATTCTTATTAGCCAGTCTTTAAATTTACTTCAGTTTAACACCGAGAAAATTAAAACTGGTCAAAATGTTCCCCACGTATAGTTACCAGTGTGAATGAGGCACACAGAACTTGTACCTAAAAAGGTTTGCTTTATTAGAGCATCTTTTCTGCCTTAAAGACTTTGAGAAGAAACATCAGCACTGGCCTCACTTGACATGATTTTAGGTTTTCGTGTAAATTATTGCTACTGCTTCTGTTATTCTTTCCTACTTTCTTTTTAAAATAAAAGGGACGTTTCTTATGTAAAGCTACAATTAAATCACAAGAATTTACATTCATATGCCACTGAGTTTAATTCTACTTACAAAAGAAATAGCATTAAGTTTGAAATTCTATCCTTAATCAAGTAGGTGCACCACATACCGGGAGGGCTTATTCTCCACAAGGTCATATACACAATTGATAGACCTCTGCATATACCCAACGGTGTGATCTATTCATTACAGTTCACCTCTGACTTTGAACTCCCTAATGTTAAAGGATTTGAAAAGACCTGAATGTTCTGATTAAGAGATTGAGTATTTCTAACTTAATGTGTCCAGTAAGTGTCCAGAAAGTGGTAATGAGTCAGGGACTCAACAGATCTCTACATTACCTAATTCTTTTCTCTTAAACATTTATATTTGAATGCAAATGTATATTCATGTATGGTTATGCCAAGTAATTCTAGCCAAATTTAATCGCACTGTGGGTGAGTCACGTTCATATTTCCTTTTGTAGGTTTTTCAGTAATCTCAAACTGTGCTTCTAGTAGGTAACATAAGAATGCAAACCTCAGTACGTCTGTGGAGAGCAGCAATTCTACTGAAATTTTTTACATGGACTTTAGGTGATGAGATGATGGTGATGTTTAATTTTTCTTAGTTGACCCATGAAGAACTTTAATTTAGATCCGTTTTATCTCCTTAATTGTTGACTTTAGTTTTTAAAGGCTTCATTCATGAAACTACCTAGCAAGATTCTGTGTACTTGTTGAATACTTGTTAAATGCTTTTTCCTTATCAGTGTTGCTGAAGACATGCAAAAATTACAGTGGGATGAATAGATATTTTCCTAGTCTGTATAATTTTGAAGACCTTGGAGCCTTTAGTGTGTTATAGATTTATATACCATTCCCCAGGAACAGTTAGCACAGTGAGTTAATCATTGTAACCGAGGTCACAAGTTTAATCCTCAGGTGGTCAAATTAGCATTAGGCGGACAGTTGTCCTATACACACTTGGTCATAGTACTGTCTTTGTCATAACAAGAATAGTTGTGATATCTTGATGCCTCTCTTGGGGGCCCATTTTGGACTGAGCTGGACTTTCTCTAAGACTCTCTCATCTCTAAGCTATTCAGCCACATTTGTTCATAATTTTTATCAGGTCCCTCTTGGACTTAAAATTCTTTTAAAAATTCCCTGTTGCCTATTGGGCCAATTCCAAAATTCTCCACATGGTCTGCAAGGCCCTTCAAGCTGAGAACTTTGCTCAGGTTGTCATTCTTTTCTCTCATTTGCCAGGCACAAGAACTCTCTTCTTCAGCCACATGGAAAACTGCAGTTCTCAAATACACCTTGATTGTTTCCACCTCCTTTCTTTGTGCTCGGGATTCTTTCTGTCTGAAAGACATCCCCCCACCCCCTGCAACTTCCTTTTCTACTTCTTTTTCAATACTTAAGATGCAAAATGTTACCTCCCCTGGTCAGTTGCTCTGACCCTGAGAGGATGAGTTAGACATTCCTTTTTCTTTGCTCCCCAAACACCCAGTCTCTACCTTTAGGGTAGCACTTGCTACATTGAGATGTAATAGGTTAGGTTAGTATAAATCCTATTCAAAATTTACTGGAGAATTTACTGGAAGGATTAGCTGTATTTGTTGTTTCTGCATCTCTAGTGCACAGTGCACTGCTTGACGAATAGTTAAGTAGGGGGCCACTAAATTCCCATTGAGTGAACGAGTAAAGGGATGGAGGGCATGAGAGCAGTGGTTGTGACACTGGACAGCCCCTGCCTTGAGATTGGGAACAGTGGGAAGAACTGTGACCAAGACCCTCAAAAACAAAACAACCTCAGGGAATTTTGGCATTGACTCGGTAGAGTTGCAGCTCCGAATCCCGGCCCACATTTATATGGATGTGTGTGTGTGAATGTAGGAATGTGTTTATTTGCCACCATTGGGAAGTCAGTAATCTAGTGGATAAGCCAAGGATCCTGAAAGTCTCTAGAGATACAGGAATTTCATAGCCCTTGAAATCTGAGGGACCCAATTCTTTTTATAGCATAGTGGTTAAGTATAAAGAATATGGAGCCAGGCTGCTTGGGTTCAGACCCTAGCTCTGACACTAACTAAGACTTAGAAATGTCAGGCATGTTACTTAAACTAATTTTGCTTCATTTTTCTGATGTGTATACTTCATGGGGTTCTGATGAGAATTCAATGACAAAATATATGTAAAGCATTTAGAATAGTGCTCAATATGAGTATTAGTTATTATGATTATGATTATATAGCATTCATTAGATTACCCAGAATGTTCCAGAGATTTGTTTAGAGCTGAAAGTCCTTTTTGGGGCCAGAGATTAGAGACTACAGGTTGAGTTTCCAGTGGTCCAAGTACAAATTTGGTACTCTGAGTCATCTTGGCAAATGTGAGCCTGTATTTGGAGCCCTAAGAGAAGACATTATAGGTCCTCGAAAGTCAGCTTTGATCATTTACATTGCATAGTATTTCTTTTATCAAATATTTCCATATTCCATAATCTAAGTTTTTTAGGACTTTAATCTATGTGGTCCCTCAACTACCCCAAGCAGTTATAAGCACGTTCTATAATGGTAGTCTTACTTTATAGCCAATATTTAAATTTCCTCAGTTGCTGTTTTTTCAGCCTGAAGGTACTAATTATGAGAATTTGTGTAATTTTCAATTGTCAATGGGCTTGATGAACTCAGTGTAAACTTTTAAAAAGGTAACTTTAAATGTTGCTATGATTCTAACCTTTGTGAAGACAATAGGAGGTTTTTAGCACCTCTATTTCTAAAATTTATTGCTCAGTCCCTGGATTCAGATATAGTGACTATTTGGCAGGATAGGGCTGAGGGAAAGAGGAAAGTTAAAATGCTAATTGTCAAGGTTTGGTTTTTAGTGCTTACTCAGAACTGCCGCCAGGTACATCTATATTATAAAAATATGATAATATTGATGTTGTACCGGAACCCCTCAATATATTTAGACAGGGGCTTTCAAGCTCTGGTTATTGATGTGTTGGGCTGGATAATTTATTCAGGGAGTGCTGTCCTGTGCATTGTAGGGTGCTTAGTAGCATCCCTGGCCTCTGCCCACTAGATGCCAGTAGCCCTCTCTCACCTGAGTAACAACAGTGTCGCCAGACATTGTCAGGTGTTCACTGAAAGCAAAATTGCCCTCAGCTGAGAACCCATAACCTAAGCAGATCTTAATATTTCTTGATATAGTCAAAAGATTCCTAGCGCTCTTCATAAGAGGATTGTTCTATTTGCAGTCAAGTGTGGAGAATCCTAGTACTTTCCTACCAAGTTTAAACACGAAGACAAACAATTCTCATTAGTCTGTGTTGACAGATCAACTTTACACAGAGGGGATTTACAGATAAGCCTTACACAGATTGACCATCTTCAGCATACTTCCTCTTCGGGAAATAATCTCTGAGTGGGGGGAGCAGAATACCTGGGAGAGTATGTAGGAAGTCAATATTTACTTGAATCACCTATATGTCTATTCTTCCTGTTATTTGTTAGTAGATCCCTTTGATTCATTTTTTAATAATGACAATTGCCTTTTCATTTCCACAGATAAGTATTAAGCAATAGGAAACTTTTACTTTATTTAGTCCGTAGTGTCAGAAAGGGTAAAGTTACCTATAATCACAACTGCTGAAGATTAAAATACTTAATGAATTTAATCATTTGTTCATTTGTAATGAGAAATTTTCAAGCGAAGTGTGCCTTAGCTTTCAGTTGGTACTACAAGTTCAGGATCTTAATTTTAATAACGTGTACAGCCCAAAGAAAGTAACAATGAAAATATTGCATGTAAAAACATGCCTTTGGTGAATTACAAATCCAAACTTTTATATTCTAATTCTATAGGCTTAATGCTGATAGATACATTTTATCTATGAATTGATATGCAGTTAACTTTAAGTAAATGTGAAATCTGAGTACCACCCCTTCCCAGTTCAGGTGTATATGAAAGACGTTTCGAAAATTACGTAAAAAGAACAAAACTGGAACATATAATGTTAACATAAAGGGAGAAAGGATAACTTTGCTCACATCAGTTTTGGGTTGAATGTGAAAACTATTTTGAAATGTGAAACATTAATATTATAAATATAAGATTAGAGTAGTATTATGAATTCTAAGCAGTAGATAATTTTATCTTATTAGTAATTACTAAGACATTTGAAATTCCACACATATGTACTAATTTAGTAGTTTTACTTTAATTTATTAGGTAGGTAATTATGTTACCTGGAAGCAGTCAGACCTAGGGATTTCACATCATTCAGTAATTGATGCTTAGGTAGGCAGGGGAGAGTGCTTGAAAACTCACACACACACACGCACACGCACACACTCACACTTCCTTTGATTTATGCTTTAATTTTGAAATGTGTTCTTGGGGGCAAAGGGACTGCAAATATGCAAATATAGCGTAGTGTATGTGACCAAAATGTTTTCCTGTTTTCTAAGAGGAGAGGGACCCAGCACACCTACTTGTTAGTGGAGAGATGAAGTGGATGCTGGGCAACCCAGAGACAGGTGGGGGCCATTCCAGAGGAGTCGAGGGGGGAGGATTTAAGGAAGGGGCTTAAATCCAGAGTTTTTAGACAGTGGAGGAGAATTCTGCTCTGCGCATTGACAGGAAGTCCATAGAAGGCCCGGCAAACCTCAGGTCCATCCAGGCACTTTATGCCAGACATTGAACAGGAAGCCTGGTAGCCCTTTAGTTACTGGAGAACAGCCAAAAAACCAGAAGTTCTGTTTTTCCAAATGAGCACTTCCTGGGTTCATAAATCAGGGAACCCCCTTGAGTATTCAAGTCACATATCTACTTTCTCAGGTTGATTCTTTGTGCAGTGGGTCCTAACGTGGTGAGACTTACTTATTTTTATGAATGCTTTATTTCTTATAATATGATCGGGCACTTCCTTTTCTCTCCCTGGGATACTCTCAGCACCCCCATCCTCCACCGCCCCAGCTCCCTTAACCTACTTGCTTCGCACTCTCTTGCTGCCTACCTGGACAAAAAATCTACTCATCTTTCAAGGCTTAGCTCAAATGTCACCTCCTCTGGGAAGCCTTCCCAAAGTCTCAGGCAGAATTAATTCTTTTCTCTCTGTAATACCATAGCGCTTAGTTGGACTATTAATATAACAGCACATTGTGTTGGAGCTAATTATATGTGAATCTGTCTGTGAGATCATATCTTCTCCTCTCTGTAACCTCAATGCTTGGATATATTGATGGAAATTAAGTAAAGCATGTACTGTTCAATTTTCAAAGCACATAGGTCTAAACCAGATATCTACAAAGAAAGAATCCTGTTTACACTTTGGAAAACTGATTGTCTTTTGCTTATGGTTGTGGAAGCCAGTTTATTGGTTATTTTCTACTCTAACTTATTTAAAGCTTCATTTGTACCAAAGTATTACTGATTTTCTAGTGGAAGAAAAGATATGTCCAGCATAAACTGATATTTTCAATAAAGTGAAATTAAAAACAACAGGTTTCTAGTTGAGGTTTATGGCCATCATCCTCTCAGTTTTCTCCAGAAATAAACTTTGGCCTCTTTGGTTGCTTTCTGCCGAGATAAATTTCTTGTTATTTTGAAGAATTTTTAACCCTTGGAATTATGGATTTCATCTGAGAGGAAGCATGTTCTGTGATTGTGTCAGTTTCAAAATGTGGGGACTGAAAATTCCAGATGTATGTGTTAAAAGTATATGTGGCCTTTTGGTGAGAGAAATTACATCTTTTTTCAGGCACAACTGAGGAAGGAAAAAATTTTGTTTAGTTTCTAGTGGTTTGTTTTTAGGCATTTTCCACACAAAGATGAGCAAGACCCTTCAAAACCACTAACTTGCTTATTTAGGGGGAATAAAAAAAAATCCTTCCTATGTCCAAAAATAACATTAAATGAAGATTATTGTTTCCAATAGTTTCAGAATTTGTGGTTTTATTTCCTTGTGCGAGTCAGTTTTGAATGTGGTACAGTACATGATTGCTCTACATCATGATGAAGCATATTTGCTCTAGATTTTAGTGGGTCCTTTGTTTATCAGAGAGTCAGATCAGAAGAGGAATCCAGCCTACCCCTTCCATTTTGCAGATGAAATACTGTGTTAAGGGACATTAAGTCATTTACTTAAAACAAAGTGAGAAACAGAACGTCATGCTAGAGGGAGACACTCCAGTGCTCCCAACCCTACATCTTGTTGCATTCATTTATTTTGTTTGTTTGCGTCTGACAACTTTTGTGTATGTCCTCGCTCTGCCACTCATCAGCTGTGTGACCTTGGGCAGGTAGTTTCTGGAGCGGCTATAAGCCATAGGTCCATGGTGTGCAAATGAGGAATAATGACAGTACCTGCTTCATGGAATTGTTGTAAGGAATAACTGAATTCATGCAGGAAAAGACATTTGTTTCAATGCCTGGCCCACTGCAAAATCTCAGGATATATTTTTAATTGATTTCTTTGAATAAACTGCCGAGTTTGTATTTAATATTTTAAAACAGGGAAATTCATGCTACTAAAGCAACAGTTTTTTTTAAAAGATCAGTTATTATTTTTAAACACAAGTAATTCACACTTGGTGTAACATATTAAAACAGATATGATAAGGGTTATCTTTGAGGGGAGTGGCCAGCAGGGAGGAGGAGAGCTTTCTGGAATGCTGATCATTTTCTTTATCTTAGTTTGGTTGCCAGCGACATGGTGGGGAGGTGTTTATTCAATAAAAATTCATCAGCCATCAACTTTTATGCATTTTACTATATGTATGTTATACTTTATTAAAAAGTTTAAAAGATACAGATATATTTAAAGTAAAAAGTAGATTTCCCCACTATATTTATCTCCTCCACAAATCAGGCTAAATTATACATTGGTGTGCTTTCAGACATTTTTTTCTCTATATGTGTAAATGTAGGAACCATATGAGACTGTAGTTTATTTTCATTTTATATTTTTAATCCCAAATACGATCAATTGATTTTCTTAAAACTTGCTTTTGATCTGCTGAATCTTGACTATTTTTGTTACATCAGTACATATAGTTTTGGGTACTTCTATTTAGTGTATGCATATGTTTCATAATTTAACTGTTCTCCTCTTGGTATATCTTTAAGTTGCCTCCAGGTTTTTGCTCTTACAAAGAGTGTTGCAGTGATGATTTTTATATATCTCTTTGTATACCTGCCAAAAATTTCTGCAGATAAAATTCTAGATGTAAAATTAATAGGTGAATGTGTATGTGCATTTTGCATAGATGGTGCCAAAATATTAATACTTTTCAAAAAGATTATAACGTTTTGTATCTTTATGGTAGTGTTTGCATCTTTCTCACAAAGGCCAAGTGTAAAAGTTTCTGGTTAATTGAACCTTATAATTATTTATGCTCTTGTTAAGAAAAATGTTTATAGTAGTAAATTCCTTCAGACTCATACATTAATTGGAATACTTCACTGATCAGGACAAATAATTCTATTAACCTTATGTATAAAAAAGTCTATATTGTATATAGTTAGTTTTTCACTTAAGAATTATTACTACTCAGTTGAATATTATAGTTATTCTTCCTAAATGAATTGGTAAGAAGAAATAAATCAGTATATATCATATTCACTACATTTTTTTTCACTTAGCACTGTAAAATATTATCAGAATTATTAGGAGAAATAGTCCTAACTCTCATGATTGATGAGAACTAATTATTATTCTATTCTACTAGGAGTCTACTATGTGCTGGGCACAGTTCTAAGTACCTTACAGATATTACTATGATTTTTAACATAAAGATGAAAGGTATAGGTGTTGTATTAATAAATGACATTACTTCATTTTGAATGTGTTGATATATTATACATATCAAAATATCAATCATGTCATATCAATTTATAAATTTGTAAAATATTATAATCTTTTTAATGTGAAAATAAAAGTTAACGCATCAAAATCCAGAAAATTACTACTCCAGTCCTGACTAAAGTAACATGATAAGATTTAAAATGAAGTATATTGATCAGTTGACTTTATTATTAGATTCTTACATGTAGAAAATTCTCCAGAATATTCAGTTCCCATAGTTTCTGCTTAAGATTTTGGTTAACTTTCAATGGTTATTTAGTGCCTTTAAAGAACAGTCCAACTCAGAATGGATAACGTATTCCTCTGGCATTGGATAAATATGGCTATCAATTTTTGTGGGTTTTTTTCCTGCAGAATTTCCTGTTATTCTAAGGGATTCAATAGGACTTATGCACATAAAACTGAAAATTATATTACTATGGGGAAACTGCTTTGTGCCTTTGAGAAGGAACTCTCTTGCTAACTTAAGTACTGTATGTGTGTAGAATAGCTAACATTTTCCTCCCAAGAAATTTCATGTATGCAGTTAAAACACTCTTAAATTGATTAAGGATTTGTTATATATTTCCAGAAGCACTCAAGAGTACTTTTATGGTTATAAGAGTAGAGTGCATTAGAATGCCAGAAACCGATGAATACGCTAGAGGCCTTCAAAACCATGCCCGACATTCCTGACGTTACCATATAAACATGTGGGGTAGCCTGGAAAAACAAAACAACTCTCCTTCCCCCAACATAGGTGAGGCCGATGATGATAACACTTCAACCAGCTTGAATATTAATTTGGTACTTGTTTTTCTTAGAAGTAATTTTTTTTTATTACTTAACAAATGGAATGGAGAGGTAATAAATATGACTGATAATTATTTCTCACATAAAGTATTATTTTACATCAGATTCGACCTGTTACCTTTATACTTTTTGGAAAGTGTATTATAGGAACTATCACAGTATTTCGCCTATTAATCAGAAAAGCTAAAAAGCATTGTATAAATGTTGAATCAAAACTCTCGCTGCTGTGAGGGAATTAAATTTCAAGCAATATACTCCTTTTATAGGGTGAGAAACTGAAGTATGGAGAAATTACAAGGTTTTCCCAAAGCTGTACCTTGAGTCATAGCAGACGTAGAAATCTACAATTCTGTTTGCCTGATTCAGTCTGAAACTTCGTGAAACCCAAGTTATCCATTTCCTGGCATGTGCCTTAGGAATGTTTCCTTATTTACTTATTTGCCTGTTCATTCATTCATTCATTCATAGGTTTGAAAAGAATCAATGTTTTTGTAACATACAGTCTTGATTTGGGGACTAGGAATAATATTTCAAATTGATATAGCTTAGATATTTTCTTTAAAGAAACTCATTTTTTTTCACAATCATGAAAAAGAAAATTAAGGCATTAAAAAAGCAAGCTGGATTGTCTAGGTGTGTGCCATAGCAGCGTCTGTATAAGTGCTGGAACAAGGACTTGGCTGAAAGCAAAGGTAGGTCTGGGGCAGAGAGTGGGGCTGGGAAAAGCTACATCACTCTTAGCGAGTCCGGGAGGCACTAGTGTCCACATCTCTACGACTGACTGTCTTTACATTCGGCTTCATCAAGGGGGGCGGCAAATTATTCTGCTTCTCACTCTGTCATCTTTTTGGGTTTCGGTTCTCACATTTTCAATTCTTGTGCATTGTGATCTTTTTCTTACTAGTGAACCGGTATTTTTCCAAGCTTTCTTCACCCTCTGCATTTCTTTCCCCAAGCTTGAAGGATCATATTTAAAGCAAATAGTATTTCCGAAAGTCAGACCTCACCTCTCTGTGATTGAACAGCCGGGGCCACAGGTAATTTCAAACGAGGAAAGTATCTAGCAGCTTCCCTGAGCACAGGCATGCTATAACAGCGACCCCAGAGAATAGAGTGATGCCACCTGCCCTCACCCCTTTCTACAAGGTTTTTTTGTTTGTTTTCTTGCAGCCCTGAGACTTAGGAGTCAGACTTGGCTTCCGCCCATAGAGCTCACCAGCTCTTCCCTTGGAAGAGTTCTTTCCCAGGGGGCTCTTCAGGCCCAAGAGCACTTGGACCCCTGGGAACTGAACCCACAGATTCTATAAACAAGCCCAGGCACGTCCCAGTACTAGGCAAACCAAACCTTCCTGTAGCTTAAACATTAAGTCGTCCTCTTTTCTTTAATTTTCCTGAAGAATAATTCAGTCCTCCATAAGTAAGCAAACAAACCAAACCCTAGGATCTTTCTCAAAGAAGCATTCCTAGTGCTTTGAAGATTCGTCATTAATTTTTATTTCAGCTAATTGGTTTTCCTTTACATTTTTGTCTGAGTACAAATGTGATACTTTGGTATACATTAATGCTGAGCTATTAATATAGTGTCAATTTGAAATTGAGTGATTAAAAAGTAATGATGTACTGCAACCTAGTTCACATCTACCTCCCATTTAATGCGTTTCCTGGGCAATTATGTTTTTGTGGCTGACTGAATTTCCCAATAATTCCTATTGAGAAACAGACTTTTTTAATTAAAGATGTGGTCTCATTAACTAGTGGTACTGTACTTAACATGAGGTAAAAAAGATTAGGGTGATGTGAATGGTAGCATGCTCCACTCCTAATATCTAACAGCCTGGTATACATGTGGAGGTAAGATTCAGTTTGTGGCTCTGGTGGGCAGACCAGAGAGGGGAAGGTCTGAAAAGTAGATTTTTGAAGCTTCAAGTAGTGTACCTACCGACTCATGTAGTCAACCCAGAATAAACCCCACCTACTTCTCTGTTCCTCATGATCCTAGACAGAGAAATAGAACTCTGTGGATTCCATTTGTATCCATCCCCCCGCCCCTCTTTCTCTTTGCCCTTAAAGTCAAAACATACAGCAAGGAAGCACAACATTGAATTGATCCAAAACACCAACTTTATCTTAGATATTATTTTCTGGACTCTTACAACTTTTAACCCTTAGAAAGGTCTGTGGATTTATAGAAATTGTAGAAGTTGTAATGGCAGTTTTTTGTAAAGGTGGCCTTACTTTGAATGCAATTACAAAGTCAGTGGAATGATTTTTATACTCTGATGCTATAGGGACACTTAAAAAGAAGAAAGAAGGTATTCAAACTTTGCTGGATTCCTCAATTAAAAATCTGGACCAATAAAATTCTCCTCAAGTGTCTCAAAGTTTAAGAAGGCAAATAGCATCATATTTGATTAAATCTTTAACTGATATTTACTATAGACAAAATTCAAATCAGTAACTTGGCTTTAGATAAATCAAATTTGCTGTTATATTATGCATCTCTCATGTCTACTTTGTTATGTATTGGGACGCTTCCCTTGCATAATAAAAAAAAATATGAGTTTCAGGTGTCACACCTTGATTCCTGAGAAATTGATGTTATGGAAAAGTTGAGAGCAAAGATATATTTGTGGTTATTTTAAAAACTATTTTTCTTGTCATTATTTTAAGTTATGGGGATGAGTACTTCCAGAAGTTTATCTTCTAGTAAACAAATGGTTCCTTTAGCTATATCTAGTTTTCTGTTTAATTCATTTCTTTTTAAAAATTTCAGTGCATGTATTTTTTTTAAAAAAACATTTTCTGGTTCTTTTCCAAATTTGTGTATTTATTTTTTTCATGTGTGGTTCCTTGAATTTTTTTTGTTTCCGTTTCTTTTGTCTGTTTAATTGTTTTAAGCATACTTATATAGCTGTTTTTAGATTGTTCTGTAATCTCAAATTCTTACATTTCTAATTTCCCTGTTTTTGTATCTATTCTCTCTACTGTGTTTTGTTTCCTTATGTGGCTTATAAATTTTTGATAGATTTCTCTCAGAATCCTTTGTACTCTGTGGAGCAATTTTGCTTTTGCTTCCCCTGGAATCTAGGGATTTCAAGCCTCTAAGTCAGTTTTGATTTTAATTTTTTGGCTTGAGGTTTTCATACCACAGATACAGTAAAGACTTTGAATTTTCCTTTATGTAAGGCTGAGGTTTTGATTTACCTTGAGGAAATTATTTTCTTTTATTCTCTTCCCGAATGCTTCCTTGCTGAGTGTGATGGTGGGCTGAGTTTTTCTAGTCCCCCTGCCTAAATGTGACATGCTTTTCAGATCCCTTCCTATTTGGATTGCCTCTTGCTTTTGCTTCCTGCCCATCCCCATAAATGTAGATAATGACAACAAAAATAAGAACAACACAAACAAAAATATCTTTCCCTCTCGACTTTTCCATATCACCAATTTCTAACAAATTAAAGTGTGACGCTTGAAAGTGATGTTTGCCTTATCAGTTGTATTCATATATTTTCTGTGTCCTGTTGATTTGATTTCTCTCTCATGTTAGTCTTGATATCCACCTCTTCTCCAGGCTTCTTTCAGCCACCACATCAGTCCAGATTCTCTTGGCTCCTCACCTAGAACATCACAACAACCTTTACTTTCTACTGTTCATCTTGTTTCTCAAATATGAAAAAGATCTGTGGGTGCAGTGGTATCACATATGCCATCCTTTATTTGGTTTTAAGGCTATCAGTTATCTTTATTCTCTAATATTTTGGCCTTTACTCCAGCTTTTGCCAATTTAAAATTTCTTAGCGTCCTTTTAATACTGAAGGCTCTTTCCTTTGTGTTCTCTTCTTTCACATGTCCATCTATAGTTCTGTTATTGATCATACCAGTCTCTCAACACTAAAGGAACCAATCACAACTTGGATGTTATACAGAATGACAAACTGAAAAGTGGCAATTGGTAGTTAGTTAATCAATGTATTACTCATTTTTATAAACTTAGTTGAGTTCCAAGAATTGGTAAAAGATTGGTGACTTTTGGCTACTGTCTAAATAGAGGTGGTTAATGTAGCACCTGGAAATCACTGATTAGTATAATTTTTGTAACTGAGTAGAGTTAAAAATAGTAATTATTAAAATTAAAAATAATTTCTTTGTGCAAGAAATTGGATAGGTAATACTTTCTGGTACAGCGAAGAATGTTAAAATGTTTTAATTCAGTATATGAAGAGAAAAATATAAAAGCAGAGATTTTTTTTCCCAGTTTCACTAGTAATCAGAATGGTTTAAATGTTTGAAATACATTATTTCATTTAATCCTAACAAAATATAATACAAGTATTATTATCTCTATTTTACGGAACGAAGAGAGTGATAGAGATGTTAACTTTTCCTAGGCCAGCCATTTCTCCAGTGGTAAAGCAAGGATTCACATGCAGATCTGTTTCATTCCAGTCTTTACTTGGAATCACTAAATTTACATTCCCTCTAGCAAAGCTATCTTTTACATCTCTAGGGTTTCAAGAGTTGAATACTAAACTTGGGAGATCTATTCTTAAATTCTTGTAAAGTGCAACACATTTTTCTCAGGAGGGACATAAAGTCATCAGATGTGTGTTAAGCAATATATACAGTCATATATTCTTCATTAAAAAAAAACACTTCCTATGTTACATGAAAGAAATTTATGGCTGAGAAAAAGGCAGACTCCTGAGAAAGGGCTCAAATACTTTCTCTTCTGCCAGGCTACAGGAGAGCCAGCTAGATGAACCATTGTAGTATATACAAAGTGCTCAACAGAATGATTCCAAAGTATAGGTTGGGAATAGCAGCAGGAGCTAAGGGAAGGCAGTCTGCAGAGTCTGACTGAGTATCTATCTATAGGAGAAACAAAAGTTGCTCAGGCTCTGAATTCTTTCACATGTCTCCTTGGGACAGTTTATTCATAACTACTTCTGTGTTTTCTAAGCTCACTAGCCAACCATCAACAATTAGCAAACAGAAACAAAACATAAAACCTTGGTTGGACCTGCTTGTCAAAAATCAAGTGGTCATAATTTATGATTACAGGAAGATTTTTGCCATCAAATGAACAAGTGACCCACATGATTCTCATGAAATTGAGCTTGTCACACTTTCTTAACATGAGAAATATTAACCCCATTATTATTAAGCATTTGGTGTTAAATGGACCGTTTTGCAAAGTCCATGCTCTGTCTTTATAAACAATTCAAAAATAACTCAGCATCTGGTTTGTAGCTTGGCTCCATTTAAGGAGCTTGAAGTCAGGCAAGGTGCTCATTATTATTCACCCAGATCTGTTTCTTGGACGCAGGGATGAGAGTCATGTGAGTGATCCAAGAATGTGCATCTCTACCTTTCTGAACAGTTGGCCATAGAATTGGAGCTAGGTGTTCTTTGTGCCGTTGGCTTCCCTCTCTGGCATGCTCTCTGAGTGGTTGGAGCCAGCCAGTGCCTGACCCAGCTTCACAGATCCAGTAGTGAAATTTGGAAGGCAGCGTAGGTAACTAGGTGCACAGGAGCTGTAAAGCAATGCCCTTCTGGACAGTTGATCACAGCTGTAATTTCTCAATAATGTAATAGGAATATAAATTGTTAGACTTCCTATACAATTGCAATATAAAGAAGAGAATTTAACTGAAGACTGTGAGGCTAGCTCATGAAATCCAAGGTAGAATTGGACAACCAAGCATCAGGAAGAGCAGAGAAACAGTGAGACTTCACGAATAACAAGATCCAGGTGTTTCAATTCTGCCAGGACTTTCTTGCCTGTCGTCTTTATTTTATTCCTCCTTTTTTTTTTTTTTTTTGAGATGAAGTCTCACTCTGTCGCCCCTGGTAGAGTACAGTGGTGTGTCATCATAGCTCATTGAAATCTCAAACGTGAGAGTGATTCTCGAGTGATTTTCCTGCCTCAGCCTCCCAAGTAGCTGGGACTACAGGTGCACACCACTGCACCTGGCTAATGTTTCTATTTTTACTAGATACAGGTCTCGCTCTTGCTCAGGCTGGTCTTGAACTTCTAAGCTCAAGTGATCCTTCTGCCTTGGCCTCCCAGAGTGCTGCAATTACAGGTGTGAGCCACTGTGCCCAGTTTGTTCCTCCTTCTTGGTAATTTCCCTTCTGTCTCTCCCTATAAAACATGGCTGTAAGGAGCTCCCAAATTTTATATCCGAGGGATTTTGTCACTGACGGAGGAGTAGCCTGATATTTTCCCAGACTCATATCCTGAGCAAGATGAGCCATTAAATACAAGTAATTTGGTGTAATTGGAGAAGACCTGGGAAACCTACTTAATAGGTTAAGCTGAATATGTGTCCATGGAATAGGTACATATTGTATATATATAATATACCTCTTATGCAAGAAACTTTAATTTTTTTCTTTTTTTTAAACAAAATATACTTCTGAAAATTGACTTCCAGTTTGAAAATCTGAAAGCAAACAATAGATTAACTGTTCTGAATGTTAGAATATAATGTAGTGGCACCGTCTTCTGGTCTAGGCAACTCTGCTCAGGTACAGAGATTCTTCAGAGACCCACCTAGGTTAAAACAGGGCTGTGTCAGGGACCCTGGGTAGGACTATCCAGGCACCTATTTTCTTACCCCAGGGTCTGCACACGGGCTAGACCAAAAGGTTGGGCAGCTGCAATTTTTAAATCTTTTCCTAAGTGTATAGTAGGCATTCCAAGCATGGGTGGGGGAAGGTAGTCTCCCCCTCACCTCTTTTATCTTGCTTTTCAATGCAGCAAGAGGCAAGTGTAGCCCTCAGCTGTGCTTGCACCCTCACAGAACACTCATGGTTTAGGTCCTGGCCTCCGGCTGCAGGACAATGTGAAGCTAGTGCCAGGTTGAGGGAATGGCAAAGGCCATGGAACAGGACTGGGGGAGGACCAAAGGGGACCTGTCACTCAAAACTCCCACCTGGAACAGTAGCCCCAGGGAGCAAAAGCACCAGACTCCTGGTGACCCTTCAAGGGACCTTTTGGCAGAGGTGCACTTTTGCTAGGCACTGCCAGGGCTGCAAGTAGGATTGATTAAAGAATTTCTGATTTCTCCTAAGGATAGGGTAAAGCTCTGAATAGTTTTAAGAGAGTACAATGGGATCTGTATTTTAGAACTGTCACTGTGGCTATACTGTGAAACATGGTGTCCATGGAGCAGGAATGGAGGGAAGAAACCATTAAGTGCCTGTCGCTCTGGCCCAGGCAAGAGATGATGGTGGCTGAACTCCTGCAGTGGCAATGAGGAGAGAAACCAAGGAGGGGTGTGAGCGGACTCTGGGAGGTACTGATAGCACTTGGTAATGTATTGAATATGAGAGCGAGTGGGCAGGGCATCAGTGACAAAGCGCAGGTGTCTGGTTGATGACTGGGGAAGGCTGCGCCGTTGTGTACATAACCCAGAGCTGTGGCATCCATGTGCAGCTCCCGCACCCATCCCATGCCAGCCCCGGCAGAGATGAGATCTGTCCCCTTCACATTCACAGTTCTTCAGCCGGGGTAAAGCATGTCTGCACAATCTCATTTTTATTGAAGGTTGATCAGAAAGACAGAGAGTTAGTTCTACATCACAGAATCTCTACAAACTTCTCAAACCTCCTTCAATGTCTCGTTCCTTAAGGCTCAAGGGTCCTTGCTGTCTCTCTCACCTGGCCCCTGCTGCCTTGTTCCATTTCTGAGAACTGTCTTAAAACTTTATATACAAATCTGATATTACAGATTTCAATTAGAAGAAATGTTGAATTCTTAATTCTAATTTTCATAAGAGTTTATAAGAGCTTAAAGAAAAGAATGTAATGAAATTGTCTATATATTGAAGACTTAACTGCAAAAGAAATAATCTAATATGGAATGAGTGAGGTTTCTCTTATTCTTGTTGGAAATCCACCTTTTCTGGAGGAATGGCCTTAGATAGAGCCGGGAACTAGATTATTGCCTCATAAAACAGCATGAGGTTACTGTTATTCCTTAATTTTATATCTTTATTATGAGGTAATACTTTTCTTACTTGATCTGAAGAGTGTTTTTGTCCTTTTCTCATATATTTGTGAAAACTAAATGTTAGAGGATTTAGCATAACAACCATTGGTAAATTATGATGTAAAATAATACTGTGTTTGCAATTAGCCTAGGTAGTTTTACTTGGTTCAATAATATAAAATCACTAGGCTCATAATATTTTAGTACCTTAGCGTGTTTGGCAAAGAAAGAAATTCATGTTACCATAAAAAGTCAAGCTAAGTAACAATTAATCTAAATTTTAAGGAAATATAAAGCAAAGTATTATGTTGTAACATGGAACATTGAGGCAAATAACTCTCCAACAGTTCATGAAATAGATCCTGAACTGGTTATTAACAAAGAAAGGCAAGTTTTGGCTTAATTCTCTTATGCTCCAGTACCTTTCCTGAAGTCTTAATTTCACGTGAGTTAGCAACAGTGCCCTGAGATGGTGGTCGTTTTAGAAAATTGTCACTTCTTTTCTGATGATCAGTCTCCTTAATTTAATTTTATGTATCCTTTCTGGAAATATTACATGTATATCTTGATCACATCTTAAAAATAATTTCAATGTGATAATTGTACACATGTGTTGTGGGAAGATTGTGTCTCCTAAAAGATATGTTTAAGTCCTAACCCCTCTACCTGTGGATGTGACCTTATTTGGAAATAGAGTCTTTGCAGGTGCAATCAAGTTAAGATGAGATTTTACTGGATTAGGATGGATGCTAATCCAGTGACTGGTGTACTTAAAATAAGAGGAAGATTTGGACACAGATATGTACACACACATATAGAAAAAGGCCACGTGAAGAGAACACCAAGTGACGATGAACGCAGAGATTGGAGTGAAGCACCTACAAGCCAAGGAATGCCAAGGATTGCTGGTATCCACCAGAGGCCAGGAAGACAGAAAGGAGGATTCTTTAGAGGGAGCATAGACCTTCCAACACCTTGATTTAGGATTTCTAGCCTCCAGAACTGTAAGAACAGATTTCTCTTGTTCTAAGCCACCTAGTTTGTGGTACATTTTTTAGGAGTCTTAGGAAACTAATGCAACATGCAGTGTTGTAAGTAAACAATAGTTTTAATTGGTATCAGTAATAATTTTAAGTATATTTTATTATTAGGTCATTCTCAATAATAAATTTTCTGAAAAGTTAAAATAGTACAGTTTAGCAAATAATCCTTCTCTAAAAGTTTCTATTTTTATTGTCCTAAATCAAAATGAAAATTAAAGTGGAGCCAATTATGTACCTGACAAATGTGGAACGAAACAGATTTTTCCTAAAATGGCCATATATTTGAGACAGAATTTTCAAAACTTAAATTACCTAGCTGTTTGTTCCACTTTTTTCATTTACATCATAAGATACACTATGTACATTTTCATCTGTAGTAATTATCTGCTTTATTCAATCAATGTTTACTAAACACTTAAAATGTGCTACATACTGAGCTGAGTACTGTAGATAACTTTAGTAAATAAGACAAAAATTGTCTTCCCTTAAAGAGATTATTCTGGCTTTGAAATTTAATCTGTAGAAGAAGTGACAGAAGCCACTTGGAGAAAGAATCTACTCAGAAAATCCATTTTCACTATGTGCTGTAGCTCTTCATCTGTTGCTACAGATAAAATGTAAAACCATTTTAGTATCATTTGGTTATACTTACTCTGTGCTCCTGTATTATAGTGGAAAAAAATAAAATAAAATTTTACCTATTGCACAGATAACAAAAGCAATAGTAATGGAGGCATATGAAACAAAAATATAATTCTTTATCAAATTATTTATATTTTTAATGTTTCCTTCTAATCAGTATCCAAATGCATGCTCAGCTGTACATTAGTGTTAGCATAGCTAAAATTTTACATTCTGATTTTTTCACTTAATACACAATCAACAGTTTTCACTGTTCCATGTTGTTTTTATAATTACTCTTTTGATCATTAAATTATTAATATATTAAATTGATTGATCATAATTTATTTAATCAATCCACTACAAAGATGAAGCTGTTTCTAGTTTTTATTATCATGAATAAAACCACGTGGCTTTTTTAGGGAAAATTTATACCTTAGGAAAGTCAATACCAGATAAAAGAGTTTAAACATATTTATTTATAGCTTTTAAAGTGCAGTGACAGATTATCTCTAAAAGTATTAGAAAACTTGACATCGTTACTAGCAAATGACTGAAGACACCATTTTCACTGTATTCTTTCTGACATTGGGTATTATCAATATTTAAATATTGATAATATTTAAGTTGAATATGTATACAACAATCCAAAATGTATAATTGTTGCTTAAATTTACATATTTCAGTAACTGTGAGAGTAAATACTTTTTCATGTTTGTTTATTATTTACACCTTCTTATAATGAATTGTATTCTCCTGTTCTTACCTAATCATTCAATGGGCCCTTAAACTTTTCCTAACCAATTTCTATGTTCTCAATACATATAGTCATATTTATAAAAATACTGAAGGTATTTTCCATAATATGTTGTATCCTTTTACTTTTTGAGCTTTTTTTCTATATTCAGAAATGAAAAAGTTTTGTTTTGTGGTTTTATGTAGCTGAATCAGTTGTCCCTTCCCTTTGTAGTCTGGTACAGTATTTTTACCATTTATTTTATCCATTTATCTATTAAAATAAGAACAAACATCAGGCTGGGCATGGTGGTTCACACCTGTAATCCCAGCACTTTGGGAGCCTGAGCAGGGAGGATCACTTAATCCTAGGAGTTTGAGGTTGCAGTGAGCTATGATGAAGCCACTGCTGTCCAGCCTGCATGACAGAATGAGACCTTGTCTCAGAAAAAAAAAAAAGGAACATCAGATTCTTCCTTCCTTCTTCCCTTTAAGAGAGCACTTGGCTCATTTGTTATCCAAGTAGTGAGGAGGGGCTATAAAGGAGGTGGTCAGCTACGATTTACATGAGGTGGGCCGGTGAGTAGTCCTAGGCAGGTCCGCATAGGTTGGACTAGTGGCCAGCACTTACTGTGGTGTGCATTGTATCCAAGGTGAACCTGAGCCAGAGTGTTGCTGGTCACCAGGCCTGCGAGCAGTGCACAGGACCAGGGATCAGTGGTCAGCTAGGAAAGGAGGACCAAGCAAGGGATCAGCATGAATGAGGACCTGGGTGAGAGACCCAGATTTGGGAAGGAACTGGTCCATCAGGAGAAGAGGGAGAGTGGGAGGAGGAAGATGGACATATGAACCAATGGCAAAAACTGGACTTTTTCTGGTTGCCATATCTCAGCCCCTACCCCCTCCCCTGCCCCAATGCAAAAACAACACCTTTATATCTAGAACTCCCTACCCACTTATCTTCCTGAATCCAAATGTGTACTGTGATAGCTTTCACTATGCTTAATTAATAACCCACCCTATATTCAAGACCCACTCCTCCCCCTGATTCCATATGTGCTTTAAAATTGTACTTTTCTTCAAAATGACACTTTTCTAGTTCTGGAGTATTTTAAAACAGTATTTCACTGAGACTGTCACATTACATACATATGAGTTACCATTGCCATTTTCTGACTTTTAACTCTTAAGATTGTAAAAAACACCTTTGATGTGTGCCTCCATGTTTGTATATGCACAAAACATTTTACATTTACATTTTAAATTTCTCTTATATTATAATTTTTTAAATGTCTTTTATTTTAATAAGGAAAGTAACACGTTTATTGTAGAAAATACTGCAAAGTATAAAAGAAAAGAAATTCAGGCCATGTCTACCTGGTTGTAGTTTGAAATATGTGAATGGATATATGTAAAACTGAGCAAAGCACCTGCATTATTGAATATTCAATAAACTGAATTGCTTATCAATTGTTTCTACAGATTAGAATACTTCTTTTTCACTTAAAATTATGTTTTCAGAAACATTTGATGTCACTAAATATTTCTTGAAATGTGACTTTAATGATTTATACCTATATCTGTGCCTATGATAAACACCTTTTTAATCTAAATCTTTTTCATTTTTTCATATTCTTTTACTTTCTTCTTTTTTATAATTAGAATTTGAAGGACTAGAAATGTATCACTGCAATTTTAAATTGCATTTCATTTACTTGCAAGTTTGAACATTGTTTTGTGGTGTTGACCATATTTCTATAGTGTATGTATGCCTTTCTATTTGAATTGTAAGAGCTCTTTATGTGTTAAGGATATTAGCCCATGGTGTTTGATATTTGTGCAGGTATTTTTTCTAGATTTTTATATACCTGTTAATTTTGATTATATGTGTGTGTGTGTGTAAGGATTCAGGATGTTTAGCCTTTTTGTGTTGTCTTCTATTGCTACTATTATAAAATCCTTCTTTATCTGGGAATTAAAAAATAAATGCCTATTTTTCTAAGAGTTGTTTTTTTTATTTAATTTGCCTGGAAAAATTTTTGATATATGGTATGGAGTAAAGATTAACTTCTTTTGAATAGTTAACCAATGATTTCTCCATAGTTTATTGATCAATTGTCCTTCCCTTCATTTGTAATACCTTCCTTAACATAATAGTCTTATTTTCACTTTTTTAAAAAAAATTGGTCATGTATTTTATAAAATTATATTCTTTAGAAGTGAAAAATGTTTATCTGGTAGTTCAGACAAACTTTCCAGTAAGAGAAAACTATCATATTACAGTACACAGTGAATTTTCTCAAATTATTTTAAGTACTTTTGAAAGTGAGAGTTTAATTCAGACTCTTAATTTTTAATCTATCAGTTGCTTAATGGCAGACCTCTCTCAGCAAAATATTATACTAATTGTTTACTGCAGACTGTGTCTCCAGAGCTGTCTTCAGATATTTTTGTTTATTTCCAAGACTCATAAGTAACTGTTTACATATCTCAATGTTACCACAATACTATTTTCAAGATCATTAATTATATCAGATATGGGGACAATATTAATGAATTTAAAATATACTGAATTTAATAATAAAATATAATGAATTTAATAAAATATAATGAATTTAAAAAATACTCTATAAATTGCCTGCTAATATGTTTTGATAATTTTACAAATGAATAAAATATATAACCTTTTCTTTTTTCATTTGTTTCCATCTTTGTTTTAGATAGTCATTTTTAATTGAAGAACACTGCTTCTACTGGGAGTGGCAGGAGAAGTGAGAAAACCACATGGAAGACTCCCAGGATTTAAATGAACAATCAGTAAGTCTTAATTCAGTCTCAGATTTGCTGAAAAAAGTTGTAGTAACACTAGTCAAAATCATACTTAAAAGGAATATATTGTAAGACATAAATTTTTTATTAAATATATTTGTTAGATGCTTTTTGAATTCTCTTTCAAGGCCATGAAAGAGACCTTTGGAGATTTATGCTGTTTCTGCTTAATACTGATGTCACGTGTTGATATCTCCCTTGATTCTCTGCTTGGAAAGCCGGTAGTAGAAAGACTAAGGTGCTGAAATCACGCTACATGTTTTAGACAGTCTAAACAATTTCATACACCTCCTTTATCATGTTTTGTTTCAGATACACTGGCTAGTTTGTATATTGTTGGATTTCAGAAGCATAAAAGGAGAAAGTATATTATTGGCATGCTTGTTGCTCATTTCAAGGACAGAAAGAATCACAGTTCTCAAGGGCTTTTCTTATTTTGTTTGGTTCCTTGCAGGACCAAGAATGCACCAGATTGGTAACAATCCTTGTAAGATTCTGATTTCCAACAAGGAAGAGCTTTGTATGTATGGCCCTTCCTTCTACCTCATTAGTAGTGTCTCCATGACACTGAGTCTAGTGGGTGGAACTAGAGGCATGAGAGGGCTTCCCACACATCCCCACACTACTAGAAACCATTGCCCCAGCTCTTCTGCACACAGATAACTAGTGATGTCACGAGTAAGAAGATGTGTACGTGCCAAGAGTGTGTTCTGCAGATTGATGCTGTTCTTTATTAGCTTGTATGATCATGACTTGATCTTGGAGTCTAATGTCTCCATCTGGCAGCTGAGGAAAAGATCCTTGTGTATGATAATGTGGTTCTAGAAAAGGCATATATGATGAGTTTAATTTTAAAATAATGAGGGATATATGTTCTGGTGCCATTTGAAATTAATTTAATTTGTTTTCTAGTGGATGTTATATTGAAAAGAAATGGTAACCATGTCTTTAATTTTGGTAGATATGACATAATCTAATTTTATTATATAATATTATTTATTTCACATGGCATCATTACCAGAAAAAAGGAACAAAAACTTACAATGCTAAATAACTATGAAATCTGTCCAATGGTAGAGATGTTATTCCTCAACAAAGGTGTGTTTATTTTAGTAAAGTAGACAAAAATGGCAATCAGGAGGTAAGGGCTTTAAAACAATTTTTAAAAAATGTTGGTTATTGTATTTAAATATTCATAGCATGGACTCCACCAAACAGATGATAGCCATCATGACTGCTGTCTCTCTTACCCATGCCACTGCGTGTTCATGAATCCCTCTGGAATCAGAGGTCTGTTAGTGTGACCATGTACCTGAATGGCCAGCAGTGAGTGACGACATCATTTTAGCAGTGATGCTTCATGGGAGAAGTACTGTTGATTGTTACCTTGTTCCGATATACCAAGGGTTACATAAGAGTATGTGTGTATGTATGTTAGAGCGACCAATTGTCCCTGTTTTCTATAGACTGAGGGGTTTCAGGGGACATGGAACTTTTCTGTGCTAAAAGCAGGCAGAGTCTCAGTAAACTAGGATGATTGATTCTGTTAATTACTCTCAGGTGTTTATATACTCAAGAAAGAATTTTTGCTTTCAATGCAATTGAGATTAAAGAGAATATATTTTTATATTTAACATTAGAATGAAGTATTACACAAGACACTTCATATCGCCTTTTGCAAAATGAAGCCCAGAACTTGTAAATCATATATGGTGTCCTTCTAGTGATATTTTACGGTCATGGAGCTCATGATTTTTTTTAAAAAAAACAATATATATATATAATGTTAGTGTGCAGCCAGGTTTGAGAACCAGAATCTAGGATGACCTTCCTAGTCTCTCAGCTTAAACCCATTTACCAAATTTTGATTTAGAACATGTAGGCTAAACTATTCATCTCATTACAACTGTTAAATGACTTGCCCACATTGGCATGGCTCGTAAGTGGCAGAGTTGGGACTTCACACAGGTCTTCTGACTCCAAGTCCAAAGCTCTCTCCATAACATCAACATGCCTGATCACTTCTAGGTTATTCTTATTGTGGCATTCATCACTAGGGAAATGTCGAAAGTATAAGAATTAACTGCTTTACACTGCAGTGATTTCTGTTTCAGTGAAATCTTTAAATGATTTTAAATTTTGCAGAATATATTAATGTCACAAAATGTTTTGAAAATGATATTTTATAGCATTTATTAAGATATAGAAAAAGTAGGGGTGGAATTAAAATAAAGTTCATAGTAAGATGAAAAGGAATTTACTCAGATTCTTTGAGCCTAGACACAACAGTAGGTACCGTTCATGGCACATACACACTGCACCTAGCATTTTCCATTTACTTTCTCCAAACCTCATCATATTCTTGCAATGTGATTTTTAAGGCTACCATTTTACAGATGAGGAAACTATGGCTTAGAGAGTGTAAAGGGCAAATAGCTGTTAAGTAGCAGAGATTAGAATTGAAGGCACTTTTATCTGGCCCTAAAACCTGTAATGGATTTTGCATGATACAACATAGTATGGTAGTTAAGGGCTTGAGCTGCAGGATCAGACATTCCTGACACTTAAATACTTTGTAACCATTGAGCAATTACTTAAACTCTTCCTCCTCTATAGAGTGGGGAGGATAATAAAAAGATGTTAGATGAAGTGCTTACACATCATGCCTCACTTAGAGTAAACACTCAATCAATGTTAGCTACTGTTACAAATACTTGGGATATTTGGATGCTCTTCAATGAGTATTCGTTGGTACTGTCATATCCAGCTACCTTCTGGACCATCCCTGCCTGGAGGTTCATAGGTCTGCAAACTCAACAACTGAAAACTAAACTCACCAGCTCTCCTCTCTCCCAGTTTTTCTCCCTTTCTTTTCAACTCTCGTACTACTCATCACCAGCTACTGAGTAGGTTACGCCATAAAACAGGTAGGCATTCTCTCCTTCAACCCCCATCTCAATGTTTTGTTCACTCTTAATTTTTAATATGTCTCAAAGCTGTTCTCTTTGTTCTAGCTCCCTTAGTTTGGATCTTTATTTTCTCTCCTGACTGTCTTGTTCTGCTTTAAGTTGACTCTAGAGTTGTCTTTCTAAAGCATCCCTGATGACATCACATTTCTTGCCCTCAAGTGAGAGGCTCAAGTGTGAAGCCAGGCACACAAGGCTTAATGCTTACTTATGTCTTCAGTCTTATTTCTGGTTTCTGTCAGTTCCCTGAATCATCTGTGTTCTTGGGTTTCTATGCATTTTGTAAGTACTATAGCCTCTTCCCAGATGCAACTTCTTCCCCACCAGGATAACCTGCAATTCTTGAAGACTCAGTTTAGGTTTTGCTCTGAGCAACTCCTCAGACTGACGACTGCTTTCTCCCCTCCTCATCAGCCGTGCTGAGACAGCCACTCCAGGTCAGGGGCCTCTGCAGTGTGCTGCCATAGACCTTTGGCATTTACCTCTAACCTAGCACTTACCTCACACAGCTGAAACCTTATCTGTTTACTTGCCTGTCTCTCCACTAGATTATAAAGTACTTAAGAGGAATGGTGGGTCTTGTTCATCTTGTACACTTACTTCTTAGCGCAATTCTTACTGATGTTCAGTAAGTGTTTTCTTCAAAAGCTTTTATATACTTTTAGTGAGGAATGTTAACAAATAGCCTAACAAATTTTAGAAAACCAAAATGTATTCTCAGAGTAATTTACTGACTCATGAATTCATAGTTGACTCAAATTTTTAAAAAATTGCATATAAGCTGAAACACCAGCTTAACTGCATATGATTAAAATAAACTTTTATCTTATTTATTTATTTATTTTTGTATTACATCGGGCTTTTATTTTGTAGTCTGGCTTAGAAGCTCTAGAGGATTTTAAGATATAAACAAAGATATGATTTAACTTCACAAATCTTTCTGAAATTCTGTGTTAGAGCTTCATAATTATTTAGAAACAGTTTAAGTAATAGCTAATTATAGCTTACTATACTTTTTAACAAAATGTTGTTCTTGTTAATAGAAATGGCTATGAATCTAGGTTATCCATAGCAGTGTCTCTCTTGATACTGCAAAATGTGTCATATTTTCTGTATTCAAATAAAGGATGAACAATATTTATTATTTTTATATCTTTTGTAATATCCTTACAGATTGAGGTGCTTTAAAGTCCTATTTTGGTGGTGTTGAATATTACTACAGATTTTTTTTCTCTTCTAAAACGTTCATATCAAATTGAGATGGAGTCTGGCCTAAATTAATTATCAAGCTGGAAGGTTTGAATAGAAATATGGTTTATTAATTTTAAGTATTATATGTTATAAAATAAAACATTAGTGAATACTAAATTAAACAAAGTAAAATGAGTAAGTTACAGTTCACAGTAGGATTACATTCTCTAAATGTTATACATTAAGGACCTGAATATTCCTGTGTATTTCTACACTATTACTAAATCAATTCACTTATATTATTGGTGGCATGTTTCCATTAGTGAGGTCTAAATCAATTCTAATTGGATCCATATTACATATTATATGTTCCAGTAATAGTTTTAGAAATTCACATAGATTTGTAGATATGAATTATATTTATTTTCTTACACCAAACATGCTAATTTAATGTCTGTTAAAAATCTAGAGCTAATATAATAAATGAATTTCTTTTTTATCTGTCTGTTGTTCTTCCTTAGAATAGTTCATGAATTTTGATTATTCCTCAGCTCTTTGTTCTTAGAGATTCTATAGTATATCTTTGGTTATAGCCACTAACTCATCTTTAAAACCTGTGCATTCTCTGAGCCATTGGATAGATTTCTATTTATTGTATAGAATTGAATACTCCATTAGACTTATAATCTAGACATAGAACTTCAGAATCACCAATATCTGGCAGTGTACTATGTTAGAATTAATTATTTGGATTAATTTTAGTTTAGATCATTTTTGCATTTTTATAATATGGCATTATCAAATCTAAAAGTCCAATTATTCTGTTGCCTCGTTCTTGGGTACTCTAACTCAATTTGAGCAGCATGCATACTTGTATTTTAAATGTATTTTATTTAGATCTAAACAAAGTTGGATTATTCTTTTTGAGGCTCCAATTCTGTTTGGAAGAACTTGACCTTTAAACTGGTAAAAAGAATTATGTTTACAACATGTAATTTTTATACCATCCAACTGAATAACATACTTCAGCATTCCATGGACTTCTGCTCAAAGCTGAATCAATTTCATAAATATTGTTAACTACAAATTGCCAATTACAGCTTGACTTTGCAGTTATTATAATAGAGTATCTAAACCGTGAAATTACCAAGTAGATACATTAAATGTATTTTAATTTTTATTAATCATTAAGACTTACTCTCTTTTTGTAAGTAATTTTTTTAACTCTGAGTTTTTGTATTTTTCTGTGAGTTAGTGAGGATTCAGCACAAGATTACGTTAATTATCGCCTATGATCTTCTAAAATTATAATTTATTTGTTAAAACTTTTTTAAAAGTATATAGTATTTTTATTTTTTAATAAAGACGAGATGAATATGCATTTCTCTTCAATCTCTTTTTTTTTTTACACACTATCACATCAAGGGCTTTCCTGTCACATAATTGCACATAGCTTCACTGTATTACTTGTAGTTACTTCGTACTTCCACAGTATTCAGGAGTTTAGGGGATTATACTATGCTCAAACTTTATTTTACTTTTTTTAATTTTAATTTTTTATTGCAAAATATTAAGGGGTACAAATATTTTAGGTTACATGGATTGCTTTTGTAATGCTTGAGTCCTGGCTCTAGGTGTTCCCATCACCCATATAGTGTTCATTGTACCCATTAGGTAGGTTTTTGCCCCCTCCCTCCTACCCCCTCTTCCCTGGTTGATTACCACTGAGTTTTACTTCCCTTTGTTGCACATGTGTGCTCATTGGTTAGTTCCAATTTAATAGTGAGTACATGTGGTGTTTGTTTTTCCGTTCCTTAGATACTTCACTTAGAAGAATGGTCTCCAGTTTCACCCAGATTGTTGCAAAAGAAATTAATTCATCATTTTTATGGCTGAGTAGTACTCTATAGTATACGTATACCACGTTATTAATCCATTCATGCATGAATTGATGGGCATTTGGGTTGATTCCACATCTGATTTGTTAAAACGTTTTTTACAGATTTTAGAAGACACATGATATATACAGGAGGAGAGCCCCATATTATATAGAATATGGATAGTGATTTCATGTCGTTTGCCAAAATCTGAAGAGTATTAGCTTTTTCTTCTTTTAACTGTGATCAGCTGGTACCTGCTGCCTATGTTGAGAAGGAAGCTGTGGTTATATTCCGACTCATTGGAAGAGCAACATTATTAATTTATTGTGATCTGCCGTGGATTTGATAAGGAAGAAGGGTGGCACCAGAGCCTCATACCTGCTGATTCTGGGCTGGATAGTTGCCAGGATCTTTGGGCTGTTAGTCTGGATTATACAGAAGTAAATAAGAGCTGGGATATCTTTGGGTACCAAAAGTATCTTATCTGAATTTACAGCCTACATATGGTATATTGTTTGGTCAATAATTCTACTTTATGAATTGAAATTAAAATAATTTTTATGATAGAAACACAGTTCTTTCATGCGTGAATATTTTGAGAAATTGAGAAAAATGAATGTCATGTAACTTCTACTATAAGGTATACAGCAAGTGCAAAAATTCACTGGTGAGAGGAGCTAACATTCAATCCTAGGCACCATGCTAAGTGCCTATGTAACTCACTTCATTAAACCTCCCAACAGCCACATGTGGTTGGCTCTGTCATAACCCTAGTCTATAGAAGAGCACACTGAAGCTGAATTTAGATATCTTATTCAAGATCGTGACAGCTAGAAAGTTGCACTGATGGGATGTGAACTCACAAAGACTTATTCCAGAATCCTAATGAATGCATTAAAACTCAACTTGATCTTAGTTTATTTAAATGAAGATCAAAGGCTTTAAATATCATGGGGTCTTGGTGAGAAATGTAAATTATTTCACCATGACTGCAAATGTACTGCACAATCTTCATTAGTAAATATTTTAACAGGCAGTCGTAAGGTAGCAGAATGTATGAAAATTGAATACTAACTTAACAAATTCAATTAAATAAATACTTAGAGATTTCTTGCTCTCTTCCAGGAACTTTGCTAACCTAAGAATTAAAAGATAAGCATAATATAATTCCTATCCTTCCCCCAAATTTTAGTTTAGCGAAGATTGTATGCTATTACATTAAGTTCTATTCTTCGGTTATTTTAAAGTGAGTTTTGGATAGTTACCGATATTCATTCAGTGAATATTTGTGGGGCACTGCTATATTTGAAGCAGTGTTGGTTTTAGGTGTTGGGGTTACTTGGTGGACAGAATGGACCGTAACTGTTCTTGTGGAGCTTATATGCTAGTGGGGGGCATAGTAATGTCAGATAGTAATAAGAGCAAGGAGGAAAACCAAACAAAGCAGAGAGGAGGGTAGGAAGTGCTTGGGGGTAGGGTAGCTAGGTGGAGGACAGCTACAATTTTTGAAGAGTGCCCAGAGAGGCTTCACTGAGAAGATGTTGTGGAAAGACCTAAGGGAGGCGAGTGAACCATGGGAGTTTCTGGTGAGGTGGGTTTGAGTTAGAGATAACAGCAACTGAGAAAACCTGGAGGTGGGAACATGCCTGGCATGTTCAAGGAATAGGAAGGAAGCTACACATGGTGGTTCACGCCTGTAATCCCAGCACTTTGGGTGGCCCAGGTGAGGGAGGATCATTTGACCTCATTTGACCAGGAGTTCGAGACCAGCCTGGGCAACATAGCAAGACTCTGTCTCTACAAAAAATTTTTCTAAAAATTAGCTGGGTGTGGTGGTGTGCTTGTAATCCTAGCTTCTCTGGAAGCTGAAGCAGGAGGATTGCTTGAGCCTGGTATTTGAGGCTGCAGTGAGCTTTGGTAGTGCCACTGTACTCTAGCCTGGGTGACAGAGCCAGAACCCATCTCTGAAAAAAAAGGAATAGGACGGAGGCCAGTGTTGGTCTAGTGGGGGAGAGAACAGGCAGAGTTAAGGTCACAGAGGCAATCTGCATGGGGGTAGAGGCAGGCAGATTGTGTAGGGGTGTTAAGGCCATTATAAGAATTTAAACCTTTCCTCTGAGGGGCATGTAAAGCTATTGGAGGGTTTTGAGCTTAGGGATGACATTATGTGACTTAAGTTTTTAAACTACCACTCTGGCTTTTATTTGGAAAATAGACTGTGATGACAAGAGCAGGGACTGGCTATTGTAACTATCCAGATGAAAATGGACAACGTGGCATTGGAGGTGGTGAGAAGCGGTTGGATTCACCATATGTTTTGAAAGTGGAACTGGATGACTTGCTGATGTATTGGATGTGGATTGTGAGAGAAAGAAAGAAGTCAAAGAGGACTTCAAGGTCTTTGTCCTGAGCAATGGGAAGGATGAGTTGGCATTTACTGAGATGGGATGACTTGAGGGGAACAGGTTGGGGGGGATAGATTGGGGATTCACTTTTAGACATGGTGGCAGAGGCATTGATTACTGTGTTTTCACCAACCTTGTCTCACATTCCTCTTTTCTGGTGCATCTAAGTCTCCTTACATTGTGACAGGGCCATATAACTAGTTCTGGCCCATGAAATACAAGAGGAAGTGATGTGCATATCATTTTGAGGCTGAGGCAGTGAGAAGCCCTAGGGTGATGATGGAGGAGGAGGCCTCTGGTAAGGATGGTGGAGCCCCAAGATGGAAGAAGGCTGGTTTGCTAGCTGAGGCACTGCGTTGGGAAGTGTTGATCAGCTACACTAATAGGGACATGTGCCCTTTTACCTGCTATTAGACATATGAGGGGAAATGTTGGTCAGTCAGATGTAACCACCAGGAACTCAGGGGAGTAGGTTGGACTTGAAATATAAATTTAGGGGGCTTCCAGGTATCAATGGCATTTAAAGAAATTATATTGATTGAAATCACCAAGGGAGTAAGTCTAGATAGAGACAAATTAAAAGAACTAAGCCCTGGGGCACCCAAAAGTTAGAGATCAAAGAGATAATAGTTTACTGAGCCTCCTACAGTAACACCCATAAGCATTGAGTTGTACCATAGGCTGTATGTGGCCACATTCAGTGAATTCTCCTTCAGTGTACTTTCTTCCAAGCTCTCCAAAAATCACATATATCCAGAGCACTGCTTACTTGGTTCACCTCTGTCAGGGAAAGAAGTACCATACAGCTATGAACAGAGAGACTTTATTCACTTCTTTGAGATTTGCACCAAAGTAACCAAAACCATAAAATATGCAGAAGGCAATTCAGTCAGTCAACAAATAGTTATCATTTTCTCATTGCTGTTTTTGTAGCAATGATGTTTCTAGGCACTCTAACTTAGCAAAGAATTCATCTAATCAGAGTTTTTCAACCTGAGCATTACTGACATTTTGGGCTGGAGAATTCTTTGTAGTGAGGGGCCATCCTGTACATTGTATGATATTTAGCTGCATCTCTGGTATCTACCCACTAGATGTCAGTAGCACCCCCTTCATTTTTTGTGACAATCAAGAATGTCTTGAGAATTGTGAGATGTCTTCTGTGTGTGTTGCAGGGAGTGTTGGGGGTAGGGGAGGGGCCAGTGATCTACATTACATCTGCTTTCAATGAGTTGTTTGTTTACATACTTACTCCCCACAAAATATTTGAGATTTACCCCATCATCATTTAATATGATGTGCTATATTGAGAGATACATCATTGAGAGAACTACAATGAAAAGACAAAGACCTAATACAGAATTTGCAAGAGAGCAAAATAATATTGCTAAAGTAACAGTACTATCCTACCAGCAGGGAAGGTCTATTCAAGAAAGGACAAGAAAGGAATTATAGATAGACTAAGTCACACTTTCACTGGGTCTTGAAAGATGGAATGAATTTATTTGGAAAAAAAAGGACCTATTCTGGCCTGGGGAATCTCAGGAATAAAGGCTCAGAGGTACACAATACAAGGTGGTAAGACCTGCCTAGGAACTGTGGATGGATTAGAATTACTGAATCAGAAGCTTTATGGGCATGAGGATGTGGAGCAGTGGGAAATATGGCCAAGAAGCTCTGAGACTAAACTGAAAAGTGCTTCAAGGTCAAGCTGTTTTCATGTCACTGGGTGCGAGAATGATGCTCATTACTTTGTAAAGTACAGAGATGTATAAGATACTACCTTGTATTTCTAGGCCTTTAACTTGGACATAATAGAAAGTCACATATAACTTTGATCAAGAGATTAATATAGTTAAACTGATGTTTTAGAAAAACTATCCAGTTGGTAGGAAGATTAATGAAGTTGGGAAACTGGCAGTGGGAAGATGGTTTAGGGGGGCCTTGAAGCAGTTTATACATGAACTCAAAAGGGCCTAAATGAGGGGCTGGCAATTTTTTTCTATAAAGAATGAGACATAGGCCAGCGTGGTTGCTCACGCCTGTAATCCTAGCACTCTGGGAGGCCGAGGCAGGAGGATTGCTTAAGGTCAGGAGTTCAAGAATGAGACAGTAAATATTTTTGGATTTTTTAGCCATAGAATCTCTGTACTAACTACTCACCTCTGCTGTTGAAATGTGAAAACAGCCATAGACATCAAATAATTGAATGGGCATTAATGTGTTCCAGTAAAGCTTTACTTACAAATGAGGGTGGCAGGCTGTGGACCATACTTTGCCACCCCTTGACCTAAACTAATGGTGTGACAATGGAAAGGAAGACAGTAAGGAAAGAATTAATGAAAGGAACTTGAAGCTTTGCTGAACTTGGTAACTAACCAAGCAGGGTTAATAGGAGCGAAGGATGGACATAGAGAGGGAAAAGGATTACCCTGGAATTTCAAGCTTAGGAGATGCCATTAATAGAGTTTAGGAGCAGGTGTCTGTGACTTAAGGAAAGAGAAAGATGAATTTGAATTGAGGACTTTTGAGAACATGTCAAACTCGAAATTTAATGAAGCCCCGCTGAGCCATGGGGGAGATGTCTAGGCTGGCCATGCAGAGCAGGACAGTATTTTCCTTGAGGTGATGCTTATAAGGGGAAATGACGTCTGGGGAAGGGCGGAAGGATGAGGGTGAACCTAGGAGACTACCAGGTTTATGCAGTAGAAGGAAGAAGCTGGATCTCAAGAGACTGACAGGAGATAGTTAGAGAAACAAGAGGAAGATGAGGATAATACTGTTTCTAGAGCCATAGACCAAGTTAATTTTCAGGAGGAATTGGTTGCCACTGTCTGACATTTCAAGAGGTCAAGCAGAATGGGACTGAGAAGGGGCTGTTTAGAAGGTTATTGGTGGCCCTTTAGAATGAAATCCCATGGGAGTTGTGGCAAGAAAAGGCATTCCCGAGATCCAATGAAGAGAAGATAATGAGAAAGTAAGAGAAAGCTGGCCAACATGAAGAAGAGAAACAGAACAGCAGTTGAAGGGCCCACTTTTTCCAAATAAGGGGAAGCTTGTGCGTGGTTGATGACAGAGTTGGAGAAAGACTCGGTGGAGAATAGACTCAAGCTGTTGCAAAAGGGACATTGGGCTCAGTGGAGGAGGGAAAGAAGGTAACATGCAGGGAAGGGGTAACACTCTCTGTTTGGGAAATGTTAGAGAATGTGTGTATCCTGGAATATCCCAAGATACTCTCCCTTGATGATTCATGTTTTATTAATACATGAGGCAAGTACCTTTGTTCACACAAGGTCAGGAAATGTATGGAAGCAGGATAAGATTAAAGGCTTAAGTAGTATAAAGAAGATTTGTAATAACCATTGCTTTAAAAAATGGCAGGTGACTTCCTAGACACAATGCATAGATTATTGAGACATTTTCAGTTTTCTTTTAGCAAAGTATGTCTCGTTGACTAGGACTTAAGACGTGTGTTAGCATTAAAAGTTAATTTAATTTAATTTATTTTTAAAAATTTTAATTAAGAAGAAAAAAAAATAAACACTTTTGGTTAGTGAAAATGCCTTTCATTGTCTTTGAAAAAAGCTCTTTGCTCTATTTTCCTCCAATGTCGGCATCTGCAACAAAAAGAAGAGCCTATTTTTATAGATGTTTTACAGACTGAAGTTGTTTGACATCAATTAAAAAGTCATTGTCTCAAAGTACTTGAAATTCTGTAATTTTGTGTTTTCTTGGATTAAGGATGGATTGCTCAGACTTCTTTGGAATGCAAATACCCCTATAGGGGCTAATGTGTTAAAAAGTTCACAGTAACCTCTTGGCAGGAGCTGGGATGGCAAGGTGGAAGGAGAATCACAAAAACAAACACACAAATGAGAGTTTAAAAAGGAAAGGCAAACATTGCCTGCTCACTTTGCTTTGTTTTCATTACTTTGCCTAACCTGCCGTGGATGATTCAGGTGGACGGTAGATTATACCTAGATGCTGGGCCCTAGATGCCGACAGCTCACGCTTAGGCAGTGCTTATTATTGTGTGCTGCCAGGTAAGTGCTATAAATGAGTGTTTATATAATTTAAATACATTAACTCATTTAATTCTTAAAAGGATTTGATGAGGTGAGCACTGTTACTACCCACCCTAGTTTCTAGACGAGGGGTCACCCAACTTCTGGGTCAGGGAGCAGGATTTTAACCCAGGAAGTTGGGCTCCAGAGTTGACTATCTTAACTGTGAAGCAAATCTGTTGGGAGAATATCTTATTTATTTTTCAGCCCTGACTTGTGCCTTTATCACAAAAGTTTGAAATGCTTTGAGTTTTCATATGTAAGAAGAAAACAATTTGATGTGTGTTTGTTTTTTTCTCCTATTAACATTTTCTTCAATTTCACAAGTGATGTGAAAGGAATACATGGAGGACTAGAAAATAGACTGTATTGATTTTTCAATCTACTGACTTTTAAAAAGGGGGGCTTGGTGGGATTTGGAGTCTGCACTGGTTTTTCTACACCAGAGTCTTTATGGCCGTTCAGAAGCACACTCTCATTTGTTTTCCTTTAAATGTGTTGCCTACTTTACCTCCTTTTCATATTGCCATGCTTGACACAGAGGGCTGGAGGACTTGTTTTACAGGTGGTGGGAACTTTCATTTTTCAGATGCAAAAATGGGAAGTGAAAGGGTTTAAGCACGTTACCAGGGTCAGGGTGTTAACAACAGCACTGTGTTTTGAAACAAGGTTTTTTGATTCATTTCAACCTCAACTCTAAAATTTGAAAGCATACCTTTTGTGTATAGTTTCTTAACATTTGGAGATTAAAATCAGCTCCAGCCCCCTGAAAACTGAATTGAATTATTGCTTTATAGAAAGGCTGATGAAATAATTGCATTTGAGCTTCTACTAAAGTTGTTGGTAGATCAGGGTCATTTAAAAAAGCTCAAGCAAAGGTGTGAAACACTTTATTTTACGTGTTTGTTTTTCTCCTAGTTATTATTTACTGCTCAATCAGCATTAACAGAAGAAAAATAATTTGGCTGCTAAGTTACTCTAGTATAGGATTTCAAAGGAGCTTATTAGAGAGAGATGTAATTTCATCCTCTGGGTCTTTTATATAACAGAGTGCATATTTGGGTTACTTCATTTTGACCCAGAATTAAACAATAGATTTAAGTTGTGTACAGGAAGTTAAAATATTTATTCAACAAATATTTTAAAGTATTTCATGGTTGCTTTTTAAATTGCTAAGGATGTCTTTGTACTTCAGAGCTTCTTACTCTTATTTTAGCTAACTTGTCTGCATAGCTCCTGCCTCAAAGAGTTTTCTGTGGATTTCATAAATCTTATAAAATGTATATATATGACAACTACTGTTTATAATCAGTGGTTTTTAAATGAATGTCTTTGGCAAAATGGTATATATGTATATGATTTTTTATGTTGCTTAACTACATGTGAACATAGTTATAGTGTTCAGTAATGGAAAATATGGAGTAGATGTTACAAGTGGTAACAATGCTTCAAACACTAATCTTAAAGAAAGTAAACATTCCTCAAAGAACTAAAAGTAGATCTATCATTTGATCCAGCAATCCCACTAATGGGTATTTGCCCAAAGGAAAAGAAATCATTTTATTAAAAAGACACCTGGACTGGAATGTTTACTGCAGCACAATTCACAGTTGCAAAGATGTGGAATCAACCCAAATTGTCCGTCAATTCATGAGTGGATTAACAAAATGTGGTATATGTATACCGTGGAGTACTACTCAGCCATAAAAATGAATTAATACCTTTTGCAACAATTTGGATGGAACTGGAGATCATTATCCTAAGGGAAGTATCTAAAGAATGGAAAAATAGATGGACTTGCCATTAAATTGGAACTAACTGCTGAGCACACATGTGCACAGAGGGAAGTAAAACTCGGTGGGAATCAAGCAGGGGAAGGGTAAGAGGAGGGGATGGGCAAAAACATTCCTAACAGGCACAATTAAACACTGTCTGGGTGATGGGCACGCTTATAACTCTGACTTAAGCATTATAAACGAGATCCATGTAACCAAAAACATTTGTACCCCTGTAATATTTTGCAATAATATATATATTAAACAAAAAGAAACATAAGAAAATAACCAGAAAAGAAAAAGTAAGCCTGAAGGTCCATAAGTTCAAAATAAAAAGGCTCTAAAACTTCAGTTTTGGAAGCATTTTCATCAGATGAAAGAGACAAATAATGCCAGGTGCTACTGACTCCAGCTGTCTAGCAGTGCATGTGTCCTTCCATTAGACCCTTTTAAAGGTAGTCACTTCTGTTCACTCGCTTCAAGCCGACTTCTTCCCTTTTCTCCAGTACCCTGTGATTGGCATGGTATTATCCACACTGATTCATGTTGGGAGCGATTGTTTCCATCTTCACTGTGAGATTGTGGGCTTCTTTTTTTCTTTCCATGAAGTAAAGTTTTCATTGGCTGGGATCCCAGCTAGACTGATTTCTTTTTTCTCATTTTGTTTGTTTGCTTAATATCTTAGATGTTGAAAAGTCGTTCGAAATTAAAGGACTTGCATATTATCCTAGGACGATAATTTGTGACTGAAAACCTTTGTGAAAAAGCTTAAGAGGTGTATAAATGTTTATGTTAAGTAACTTGTTATTGGCGGTTAAGAGACCTTTCTAGAGTGCTTGTCTACTGAACATTTATATGGTACTTGCTGTAATAGTATCTGCTTAGTTTTTGGATAATTTGGTCACATTTCATTGCACATAAATGATTCTGCAAAAGTAAATCAGGGATCATTAGTGGTAATTTCAGGTTATGCATACTTCTTTTAGAATGTTGAGTCAATTTGCTGATCTGCAAGAAAGTAAATTTTACACTGAACATTTCTGGTTTAATAGGTTTAATATTTTAATGCTAGGCTAACTTTTCCCATCTTAGTTTATTTTATTGTTTCTCACACAGTCGTTGGAATTGTACGTACATGATTTTCATTCTTGAGCCCTTAATATCAAATAGCTTGAGCATTAAGGGAATTAATTGAAGGCCTTCAGGGTATTGGTGTTTATTACATGAACATGAGTTGAATGTTGATGTTGGGATCTTACACTGGAAGCTGCTTTGCTGTTAGATGCCATCAGATTGAGCATATTAACCTTTATACAAGGAAATTGTGAAGAGATGTACTTTTAGTACTTGGTTTCTCTGTGTTTGGGAAAAGTAACAAACTCAGGAATTGATAGAAAATTTTTGTGTTAATTTTTTTCAGAGTTTAAAGCATCATTAGATGATACTTTTTGACTCGGATATCTAGATGTATATGAAACACCCTAGAAATTTAAGTAAGTCTATTTAAAATATTTTTGTCACTTTTCTAAACATCAGCCTTTTGGCAGAGTTTTTATATGTTAAAGCTTGAAGAGAAGAGAGGGCAGAGACCACACAGTCAACTCTGTCATTTCATGGATGTAATGAGAGGAAACTAAGGACCAGTGTGAGCGCAGTGTGAGTGGAATATAGGAGAGAACTTGAAACTCACTGGTCATTCATTGCTCACTGGTCATCTACCCCCAGGGGTCTGTGGCTTGCATTGTGTTCCCGGGGTATTTCTTTCTCTGACCTTTCTTGCATCTCCTCCTCTTCCCTAGATATTCTGAATTTTTCTTCTTTGTCCTCAGTAGCCTCAGTTCCTCTCATTTTATTTTGCAGAAATTCAGCTTTGTCATGCCCTCACCATGCAGTCTATGCCCAGAGAACTATGCTTTTTCATCCAAAAATCCATTAAAAGATGGCAGTGTTATTTTTTACAAGGCATATTACCTGCAGCACTAACTTTATTACAATTGACACATAAATATGCATAGTGACTTAGAGTATATATAATATACATATAGACATACATTTGACGGATTTATTTTCCATTCTGATATGTACAGATACTTAGGAAATAGGTAAATTTTCTGTTATCAGTAATCTCTCAGAAATGCTTGATGACTGAATACTATGGTTACAATTTGTGAATGAGTATAAGAAAAGACAACACAGTATTGTAGGAGGGACACTGTACTTGGGGTCAGAAAAATGTTTTTAAGGTCCGAGTCACTCATTCAATTACCATATCACTTTGCCATAGAACTTGAATGGTTCTGAGCCTCTTTTCTCACCTGTAATCTTATCCTGGCCTACCCCTCTGGAGTCAGAGTGAAACTGTGCCTTGTAAAACATAAACTTCTTTATAAATATAACTGTTAAACCATGTGAGTTGTGGTGATGATCATCATGATGTAAACTAGAAAGGTCTCTTTTCCCTGGTAAACTCTTCAAAGGTAGGCTATTCACAGGCTCATCCTCACAAGTAGTTTGTTTATACGTACTTGAAATAACTACACACGACACAAACTGTAGTCCACTGAGTAAAGAAGAAGGAAAAGGATATTCTTGGTCTCTTACCCTTTATGTTGCCATCTAATATTGAAGTTCATTGCCTCTTATTAAAAAATAGAGGTCAGTCCTGCCATTCAAAAATGACTGTTCAACATTGCATTGGTTAAATATTTCTTAGGTTTCTCTCTTATTTGAATATCCAAAATATTGTATTTCTTCTGCTCTAGTGTAATATAGCTAAATTGCTAGACTCTGAACCATTATGAGTAAAACATTCATCCCCACGCAAGACTCTTAAGTATAATTCTAAATATATTTAAATGTTTTTAATGGTTTCAAAGTTAATATTTTGAGTTGTTAATTATGCTCTTCAACTGATTATATGTACAAGCGCTCCCCTAAGATGGTGATAGATGGAATCATTGCTTAATTGCAGGACTCTGAACTGATCTAGAAAAAAATACATTTGAAGATATATTTAAAGAATCTTATTTAGCCTTAGTAGAACAATTGTCTTTCTCATGCAACATTCTAAAATCTTGCATTAAAATTGGGCTTGACCTGTTATCCAAAGTGAGGCAACACAAGACCAGGAAAATGGGTGCCACATCTACTCACCATCAAATTGGTTCTGACTGATTAAAACTATGGTGCTCA
>VBSM01000361.1:80264796-80327339 GCA_008086735.1 Cheirogaleus medius
ATGTAATCCTAACAATATTTGTACCCCCATAATATAATGAAATAAAAAAAAATTGGGCTTGAAATAAATCCCTGTATTTGCTCAGAGGCTGTTAAAGAGTGAGATACAGTAGGAAGGTTTCTCCAAAAATAAAATAATAATGACACTTATTATTTATTGAATGCCTACTAATTATAAACTGCAGTGATTTTTATATGATATATAATTTTTATGTATGTTAAATATGTGTATATAAATGCAATTTTTAAATCCTTGCAAAAATTGAAATTATAATTTAGGTATTTACATCCTCTTTTTAAAGATGACACAATGGAATCTTTGTGAGGTTAAAATTTTGCCCAAATTCACATACAAATTGGCAAAGATGAGATCCAAATCCAGGTGTATCTGACTCTGCTATATCATATTTATTATTTATTGAAGAATTTATTAAACAAAGACTAATTGACCCCTTCCTGTGTGCCACGCACTGTTATAGGTGTAGAAAAAAGACACCAAGTTCTTGCTTTCAGGTATCTCATATTCTAGTGAAGAAAAGCAGCAAAACATATGCATTTTTCCAGTGGCATTAAGAGTTATGGAGAAAGAACAAAGCAGGGTGACAGGAGAGAAAGTGATGGCATAAGGGGTATTTATACTGTGTTTTTATAGGATGATGGTCAGGGAAGGCTCTTTCCGTAAAACTGACCTGTGAGCAGAGGCCTGAAGGAAGTGAAAGGGTGAGCCGCGGGAATATCTGCAGGAACAGCCTTCAAGCAGAGGGAACAGCACATGCAGTGCTGCTAAGGTGGGAACATAGTTTACATGATCATGGAGCAGACATGAGGCCAGGATACCCGAAGCAAAGTGAGTGTAGGGGAAAAGGTGGGGCACAAGGTCAGAGAGGTGGTGTGGGGTCAAAACCTGTAGGCCTTGGTCAGGACTTTGGCTTTTACTCTGAGAGAGATGGGGTGTGATCGGAAGGCTGGTCTGACACAGTATGACTTGTTGTTTAGATGGAAAATTGACTGTAGGGCAGTAGGGAAGGATCTGGGAAGCCCATTAGGAGGCCGTTGCAGTAGTTGAGGCATGAGATGGAGATATCTTGGGCCAGGGGCGTAACTGCCTGAGTAGTGAGAAGTGGTAGGATGCTGGATCTGTTTCAGAGGTAGAGCCAACAAGATACGCTGATGGATTGGATATGGGGCACGAGGTAAAGGGAGGGTAAATGATGGCTCTAAGTTTTTGGCCCTAAATACTATGAGAGAAACTCTTCAGGAGGGGAGATTGGGAAGGAAATCAGGAGCTCGGTTTTTGTGTGATGTGGGGTAGGTTTTTTTCCTTTCTCTATATTGCTGCCCATTTCCAGTACTTTTATTATCTATTTTTCATTTATCATCTATCGGGTTTCCATTTATATCCATGAAAGCAGGTTTACCTCTTGTGTTGTTCAAAGCTTCCATATTACTGATTTTTATGACTTAAACTATAAAAATATTTTTTTGTTGTTGTTGTCACTGAGTCAATCAATTAGCAAGATAGTTATGTTAAAAATCTCCCACTGTGATGGTGGATGTATCCCGTTTATGTTAAAATTCTATCTATTTTTGCTTTATACGTATTGAAGTTATGTTACCGGGTGTGTGCACATTTAGAATTAATTGTTAATTCTTCCTGGTGAATTAAACTTTTTTCAATATGTAATAATGCTCTTTTCCAAATGCCCTTTGCTTTAAGTCTGTTTTGTTTTTTTACTAATGTAGCTATGAACATTATTCTTTTAGATAGCATTTGTGTTTTTGTTTTTGAGCTCATGCTGTTCTGAACTTCATTGATGGGAATCCTATGGAACCTGAATTCAAATTCACGTTTGTCAGATGCCTGGAAACCCCACCATCTGTGGTGAATTAAACTAAATTTTGATTTAGGACTTTTCTTTTGCTACACATATAGCATGAATTTTGATCTCAAATGGAGTGATTATGAGCTGTGGTTAGGAATTTTCAAGAAAGTGTTCCTTCCTTTCCCCCTCCATCTGGGCCAAGGGGAAGACAGACTTGTATCCCCACAATTGCCCTGTGCAAGATGAGGCTTTTTCTTCTCCATCTTTGAGGGCACAGCCCTGCAAAGGTTCCATCTGGATATGAATATCCAAGATCTTAATATCTCACCCTGTTTGGACTCCTGGTTTTGCCTTACGAAAACCCAAGTTTGAGTTCAGGGCAAACCCAATCTGTGCTTATTAATCCTACAGAATTTTCAGGTCTTTTCATTTTTGTCCTCCGAGGTATTCCCTTACTTTCTTGCCATCTCAGCTGTGCTATAAAAGGATATTTAATTTTTATATAGTGTTTTTCATCTGCTGTACCAGGAAGGGTTTCTCTGAACATCTAGTCCGTAGTAGCTCTTACTGACATGCAAGGTTAAAAACCCATGAGGGTTTGAGGCCAAACCCAGCATTGTGGTATCTGTTCACCAGTTTTCAGGGATAGACATCTTTAGGCCACAAGAAAATCCTTTCTCCACAACCTTTCTCTCAGTGGTTTTAGCCTCCACTAATGATTATTGCCTGAATTAATTAGTATGCCACAGGCTATAATATGGTGATTTTCAAATTCTGTTATTTCTTCTACATTTATTAGTTTCCATTTTTCTGTAAAGAAGAGCTTGATTCTCCAAAATCTCTTTACCATTTTTCTTGTATTGTGGTCTTATGGATTATTTTTTAACACAATGTGTTCTAATCCTTTGCCATCGTAAATATTTTGATACTCAGATTGTTCTGAATTTGTTAAATGGGAGCCCTCCAAGCCAACTTCTGTATCCTTTTGACAGGCCTCACTTCAGTATTCAAGTCTATCTGATTTTTGGCAGAATGACATGTCCTGGGCTTACTTTATACTTTCCCTGCTCCAGATCTGGAAGCGGCCAATTTTTTCAAAGAGGCCTATTTCTTTTGATGGGAAATGGCATTTATAAACCAAGATCAGAGTTCTAGATGTAGTCATTGCTACCAAATGCCATTGTACTTAGGCCTTTTTAGTGGAAAGAACTAGAAAGTCTGTTTTTAAATAAATCATACATCTGTATTGATAGCTCAACTTAAAGAGTTTATTTACTCTAAGTAAATTAGTGTCAGGCATGATAGCATAGTGATGAATAATCCCAGTTCTTAAATGTACTGGCTGGCTGACTTTGGACAATTTCCTTAACTTCACTGTGTCTTTCTTAGTTTCTCCAAAATCAGAATAATAAAAGTAGCTATCTCAAGAGTAGTTGTGAGAAGCAGGTGTGTTGAGATATATAAAGTGCTCACAACAGTCCCTGGCTCAGGATATGTACTTTTTAATTATTTGTAAAAAACATATTAGGCCGGGCCGGGCGCGGTGGCTCACGCCTGTAATCCTAGCACTCTGGGAGGCCGAGGCGGGTGGATAGCTCAAGGTCAGGAGTTCGAAACCAGCCTGACCAAGAGCGAGACCCCGTCTCTAAAAAAAAAAAAAAAAAAAAAACATATTAGGCCGGACCTTGTGGAACTGCCAGTCTTTGACAATTCTTGACCTACAAAAATGATAATTTCATGTGGTTCAACCTATGAAGTGTATGAACACCTTCATTCACTGAGTGCCTGTCGGGACAGTACCATGCCCTGCAGGGGACACTTAAAGATAAGTAACAGAGTCTTTGCCCTGAGGAAGCTGAGAGAGAAATGGAAGAGCTATAAATAAGGTTTCCCAACAATGTAGTTCTTTTTGCTTGCAGTGAGGGAATGAGGCAGGACTCTTCTTAGGTTGTCATGAGCAGGCTGGGGACAGGAGAAAAAGTCTGGCAGTCTGGTGAATGAAAAGGTAGAATTTTATATTGGAGACCCTAGAATTGAGGTGGGAGTTCCAGTGGAATGTCTTCAGGGAGTGAATGAGAAAAACAAACCACATATGTATAGTAATCTGTGCAATTTGTTACACAATTTTTATGCAAATAAAAATTCTAACAATCGTGAACCTATTTCCATAATATGAAGAAAATTAACTTATACGTTACAATTCTACTTATTCCTTTGTTGACTGTTCTTTTTTAAAAATTTTCTTTCCATCTCTCCTATGTGGTAGAAACCCAGTCTCGTAGCAATATTTTCACCATTGAAGTGGTGCCATGAAACACTAAAAACCTAAGTTAATGTATGATTATCCCTCACAGTAGCACAGCAAATAGAAATTTATGTGATGATCATGTTAATACAGTTGACCTTTGAACAACTTGCGGGTTAGGGTGTCAACACCCCTCCCCACCATGTAGTTGAAAATTCCTGTAGAACTTTTTTGACTTCCCAAAAACTTAACTACTGATAGCCTATTGTTGCCTAGAAGCCATATTCTGTATATTTTATTATACATGTATTATATACTGTATTCTTATAATAAAGTAAGCTATGGAAAAGAAAATGTTATTAGAAAAATCACAAGGAAGAGAAAATATATTTACTATTCACTAAGTGGAAATGGATTATGATAAAGGTTGTTATCCTCAGTCTTCCCATTGAGTAGGCTGAGAAGGAGGAGGAAGAGCAGGGTTGGTCTTGCTGTCTCAGGGGTGGCAGAGGAGGAAGAAAATCCACGTATATAAGTGGAGCCACACAGCTCAAACCCATGTTGTTCAAGAGTCAACTGTAGTTTTTTTCCATCACTCTGTCATCGTCTGCTCTTAAATGTTAATGTAATGAGAGTAACATAGAATTAACAGAAATATGTGGCTAAAGATATCTGACCTTCCTTCAGGAGCTAGTTTCTTTTACTGGCCAGAATTTAGTTAATTTCCATATTATGACGAATATTTGTACAAAATATATTATAACTTGGTTTCTTGTAGTAGTGTTTCAGTCTTATGCTGGCTGCAATCATTTTCAGAAGTGCTTTAATTGCTGAAAGTGTCAGAATGGAGAAATATTATGAGTCCCTTCTGATGAAGGGACCTTTTAAAACATTTACTGAGTAGGATAGTTAGATCATTACCATAGCTGCTCTGCTTGCCTTCTGTATTCTGTATGTCCAAGTGCTTATAAAATTAAAAGCAAAGTTTTTGCAAAATTCTAAGAAACATCTTGCTGAAGGCAAACGCTATCCAGGCCTTGACTTTTCATGCCATATGTTTCATATTTTACACACTTTTGACTATAATGAGACTGGCATATCCATGTGAGTCGTGCTGATGAATAGGATGTGTGTTTGTGTTTACACTCAGTATGAGGGTTTTTGGAACATGTGTAATTATTTTAATCATAAGAGTCTATTAAACCATCTTGATAAGAAACCTTAAATATGTAAACTATTCATTTTTTAAAAAACCTTTTACAGAGAATTTCCTTAAGGAAAGCATGATGAATGAATGTTTATCTTTTAAACATTATACGATTGTATTATAATAACACATGATGAAAATTCTAATCATTGTTGTCTTTGGCTGGTGAGTCTCTTCCTTTGTGTACATTCTGAATTTCCAGGTTTTCCCTTGGTACACCAGTATGACTTTTATGATTATCAAGATTTTAGTGGATTCCTGGATGCCTTTTTTTGTGTGAAAAAGCAATGTTCTCGTATGAAATGAATGCCGATAGCTGCATAGATGATAATAATAGCTATCGAGGAGTTACTGCATATCAGGCACTGTGTGCATTATTTAATATAATCTTCACACAATTAGACATAGCAGATGCTATTTTTGTCTCTTTTTTACAGATAAGGAAAACTGGAACTTGGAGATGTTTAATAACTTGTACAATGTAACAGAGCCAGAAGTGGTGGAACTAGGATTTGAATCTGCCTTCAGAACTCTGTTCTTATCCTCTGTGTTATGCTTGGTTTATTCTGTTGGTTACCATTGATGCCTTCATTCATGCAACAGATTTTTGTCAGTCTGCACTTTGGATTAGGAAATGTGCTGGGCTTCAGAAGCAGAGGATGAATGTGACATGTCCCTTGCCATGAAGGAGTTCACAGTATACTGGGTTAGACGATCACTGAAGCATCATTAGGTTGACTTCTGGAAGGCGTTGATGTTTAGGCTTAGTTGACATAGTAGAGGAGGAGAATATTCCAGGAAATGAAGGCAGCATTTGTAAAATGCCAGTCTTGCAGATGACTTAGATGCCAAATTTTGAAAAGCCTGGTGAAGGAGTTTTGGGTTTTGCAGTGTGAACAGTGGGGGAACTATTAGGGGTCCTCAAACGGCCCGCGGGCCACATACAGCCCACCAAGGACATTTATCCGGCCCGCTGGGTGATTTTGCTGCCGCTGCCTGTCCTGCTTAGCAGCTGACTCGTTCCAGGTCCACAGTGCACATGTGTGGAATGTGCTCTGCACTTTCCAATGGCCCTCCAACGGTCTGCGGGACAGTGAACTGGCCTCCTGTTTAAAAAGTTTGAGGACCACTCCCGAGTGTAAGAAGTAACAGAATTAGATTTGCTTTTTTGTTTTTTGTAAATAAAGATTTCTTTAGCAAGGGTGTGGAACTTTTGTTACAGAGTGGGGAGTTTCCAGTTAGAAAGACCAGACTAAAGGGGGTCAGGAGTCCATGTCCAAAATCTTTGTGGGAATCGGGAGAGATTAAAAGGTTTGAGTGCCTGGGATTTCAATTTAATACTAAAGTTGTAGTACATTGAGTTGTTTTTGGACTTAGGTACTCTTATGCACAAAAATTAATAGCCTTTTAAAACAGCATATTCTTTACTAATTGTTTCATAATTTATGAATCTGAAACTTATTCAGCCAGAAACTTCGATATCTAGAAACAAAATTGTTCATAGCAAATGGTCAGTTATGCCTGTTTTAATTTTTTAGTCTGGCTGTTAGCTTCTGCAATGAAATTGAGACTTTTAAGAAAATATATAGAAACTATACAAAAGCACACATGTGTTTAACAATATACTATCTATATTATACTAAATTGGTAGAAATTATAAAAATTAAGATCTTAAATCTTCATAAACAGATGACAGTATTATTATATCATAAATTTATATTTATTAAATGAAAAACTTTTTGAAAAATTCTACAGAATTTAAAAGTTTGCTATAGTTAAGAAATATTACATCAGTAACATCAGTCACAGATAACGGATTTATTAATATGTTAGCATAATCCAGAGATTTGCAGACTTTTTCTGTAATAAGACAGAAAGTAAATATTTCAGCTTTTATGGGCCATAAAGTCTCTGTTGCAGCTCTGCCATTGTAGGATGAAAAAACATCCATAGCCTATATGTAAATGAGTGAATGTGAATGTGTTCTAATAAAACTTTTTTTTACAAACACAAATGGTGGGATGGATGGTATATGGGCCATAGTTTGCTTACCCCTGTTCTATAGTTTTCTTTGCTTAGTTTTGATTCTTTATTTTGTTATAAGATGCAGGCTTGCACTGAACAATATTGTGTTTGGCTCTAATAGATGCTTAGTGTAAGCATATTGGTATTCAGTGTATTCTCAGTGATATTTTTCCCTTAAGTGCTGTGTATTAATTTTATATTTGGTACAACTGAATATATTATTTGTTTTGGCCTTTATGTTTCATTCTTATTTGGACTTCATGGTGACTTGATTATGGTTTGTTCTTTGTAATTATTTCAGATATTCACTTAATCAGAGAGGCAGTGCTGTCTATCAAAAGGCCAATTGGAGGCATGTGCCAGAGCTAGACCAGTGTTTTCCAACCAGTGTTATAAAACTGGAGAGACCAATGTTTATAGTCTCTCTTTTCACGATCTCCAAGATGGTGATTGTACCGGGTTCCTTTTCTGCCTTTTCCTATTCCTGGGGTCTGTTATAGAAAATTTGAATACCAGTACACAACAAAATTTTAGGTTAGAGACACTAAATTATTTGGGCCCATGTAATTGGATAGAAAAACAAATATTTCACTTTATTCCTTTTTTTTAGTAGTTGGTTTAAGAAGAATATTCTTTCCTCATAATATAAAATACGAATGTTACAATACAACCTTTTCTTATAGTTTTAACCAAATTCACTTTCTTCATGCCATCTTTCCTTATTGCACCAGCCTGATGTGGTATCTCATGTCCCACGATTTTGGTAGTACTTTTTCATCTCATTCATATGAAATTTCTGTTGTGTTAAATTTAATATGAGATTGTTAGCTCTGGTTGGAGGTGGAGGTGGGATGGCTTCAGGGCTCAGGTAGGGAAGACTTACTTCCTTCTTACTTACTTACTTTTTTCATTTTCATAGTGTCCATGGAGTCTAAATCAGTACCTCACAAACAGAAGGTTCAAATAAATATGTGTTGTTGGAATGAATAGATAAATAGATTTTCTACTTGAAGGAACAAGGGCGATGAATATGATATAGTTGGTAGCAGTAATTTTCCTCTATACCCTAAACATAAAACTTTCCAGTGCATTTCTGTGGCCATCATTCAGTTTAAATTTAATTGTGCATCAGTCCTGTGCTAGGTTTTATTTTAGATTCTTGGGATATACATAATTAATTAATTATCTAGTGGGGAAGACAGACATGAATATATTGTTTTAATAAAATGTGACAAGTGCAACTCTGGGAGCATGTGCAGGGTTCTTAGGAATCCAAAGGAGGGCACCCCACTCAGGAATCTCTATTTCAGGAAGATAGACATCCTCTCCTTCTACATTCCCAGCCAAATCCTGAAATTTGAGTATAGGCAAGCTAAGGAAAAAACAAGAAAAAGAGCAGAAGAACCTTTAGGCTGAAGGACTGGCTTTAGCAGAGGTGGGTGAGACAGTGACACATGCACAAGGAGTCACAGGCGGGTCTGTGTTGTTGGAGGTGGGTTTGGAGAAATTTGCTAGGGCCAGATCCTGAAGGGTTATGTGTACCATGGTACGGAACCTTGAGCTTTACCTTGAGAAGCAGTATAGTGTAGTGGTCAAGTGTGCATTCTGGAGTTTGAGTTTTAATCTTGCCTCCACATTTTACTGAAAGTTCAGACACTTCTATTTTTCTCACAAGTAAAATGGGGATAGAAATGTCCTATCTTCTAGGATCTGTTTATTCATTCAAAGTTAATTTATGAATGGCTACTATGTTCTAGGACTTTCTAAGCATAGGGAATACAGCACTAAACAAAATAAACAAATCCTTATCCCAGAGAGCTTATATTCTGAGTTGAGTGGAGAGATAGACAAGGAGCAATATGAGTGAAATATATAGTGTGTGAAATAGTGGAAGGGGGATTGGGAATCCTGGGACCAGGTTAGAAGTGGGGAAGAAGGGAGGTTGCAGTTTTAAATAACATGTCAGGGAAGACTTCCTATAGATGACATTTGAGTAAGGGCATGAAGGAGATAGGGGTCCAATCAATGAGGATATTTGGGGGAAGAGCATTTCTGAGGGAACAGCAAATGTAAAGACCCAAAGATGGAATGTGCCTGACATGTTTGAGGAACATAAGGAGTTACTATGGCTGGAATAGTGGAAGTTACAGTAGGAGATGAGGTCGGGGTAGAAATGGGGCCCAGAGTTTGTAGGTCTTTGTTGGTCACTGTTATGACTTGGAGTGAGACGAAGCAAACCATTGGAGGATCTTGGGCAAGCAGTAACTTGATCTGCCTGTTGTAACGAGAACACTTTGGCTGCTGTTTTGAGAGTGGTCTAGCTAGGGCAAGGGCAGAAGGAAGATGAATTTTAAGAGGCTGGTTTTTAGGAATAAAGTGTTGAGAATAGGTGCTTGTATGGATTAAATAACTTGTAAATCACTTCAGGTTTATCATGTGTCTGGTGAGTGGTAAGCAGTCAATAGGTGCTAGCTATTAGTTGGTTGTTAAAACTTCTATCTAAACTCAGTAGTGAGGTTTTAACACGGGCTTGTTCTTTGACCTTCCCTTGTTGAGTACACTGCCCTTCCCTGAGTTGATGAGCTTAATGAACATGTCTTTTTTTGAAGTTGAGTGAGGAAATGTTCCATTACCAGCTTAGACATGGCAACCTTACCTGCAAATAGCTGTCAAAAGGAGTTAGGAATAGGGACTTTGCCAGCCAAGGTAATAATTGCTACCATTTAGCCAGAGTATTTGTGGTGAGCCAGCATTGTGCAGGCTTCTCAACGTGTTTTCTCCTAACCTTTTCAGTAACCCAATGTAGTGGCTCCTATTATACCAGGATTTATGAGGTATACATATGATGCTACACATGATGCCACTGGGGACGTTGGGTGTATTTAAAATCACAGAATTGGTCATTGGAAGCTAGATCTGTCTTTTTCAACTATGTACGTTAGATTGCCTTTTATCTATTCAAAATTTCCAGTAGATTGTAGGAAAGAATAAAATATGTAAAGTGAAAAACACATAGAGGACATATCCGTTATATTTCTGTCATTATTTGTAGCTCTTAAGTAATAGTGCTTATATATGTGCTTAATAAATGTTAATTTGTGTGTCTGTGTATTGGTTCTTCTAGAGGGTATGTCTGATATGATCACAGAAAACATTGGGCCAAACGTAATCGCTTTCTCTAGCAGTTTTAATGATGCTGCAGAATTTTATGATGCTTCCGAGCCCATTTCTCTTCCATGTAGATAATACACTCATATTGCATAATTACTATCACAAATTACCACAGATTACAAGCAAGGAGACTAGGGCAAAAAGAGAGGAAACGATTTGCCAAAGATACCTACCTAGGTAAGTGTTAGAGTTTATTTGAGAACTCAAGAGATTGGCTCCAGAGCCCTTGTTCCTGTAGAATAGATCATCACAAGGCAAAACTATAGGCATCTGGTGTTAGAAGGGACCTTAGAGACAGAGCTCCTCATTTTGCATGTGAAGAAACTGGGGTCCTGGTGGGTGGACTGGCTTGCTGCAGCTTGTAAGTGGTAGAGCCAGTACTGTGATCTGTGCCTCCCCTCCCATTTCCCTGCACAGCCTTCATTTGATCAGCTGTTTTTCCAGGTGAAAAGTATATTCTCCAAGGGGAAAAACAAATACTTCCTTTATTCTCTCAAAGTTTCTGAGCAACTGAATGTTTTAATGTGGAGATTTACTAAAAGCTCAATCTTTAATTTGAAAATCAGACTTTAAGTTGTTTTATATTTAATTATATTTAAAAACAGCAGATTCACCTTCCATCTGGTTTGTTGCATATTTGTTTATAATATTTTTAACATTTTAAATAACTCTATCTTATAGCCATATTTAAATAGTTATTTCTACAAATCAAATGTAAGGAATAAAATATGCCTTATTTATAACTCACCTAAATTTAAATCATAAAAGAACTGGAGTTGGCAGAGATCCTCAGTAGGAACTTTTTTTTTTAAAAAAGTAAGTATCACATGTATTTAATCCACACTTTCCAATCACTGCAACAAAGCAGGGAATGATTTATGTACAAGAAAAACATTTTTTATTATTTTTCTAGTGGGGCATTTATTGCGTGCACAGTAAGTGTTATAACCAAAACAAATATACAATTGGGACATTGTGTTTAAATTATCTTCTGTCATGTACTATATAAACCAACAATAGTTTGAAATGTATTTAAGCCACCATCTGGGACAAAAGCAAAAGCTATTCCAGGATCCAGCACATGATGAATGTGAGCTGAGTTTCATTAGGAGCCTCCTAGCACGTCTCTGCATTCTGAATCATTTCTTCCACGGTCTGAAAGAATTCCAACATCCGTCCCAGCTCCCTGAGGTTTTGAGTGTTTTTAATAGATCATGACATTTTTTCTAGCCTCATAAAGAACCAAATCAATGAAGTTAAACATTATTGCGTTTAGATTTCCTTTTAGTCTAGAGAGAGAAAGTTCAAGTTTATACCTCTTAAAAGCTTCAGCAGAAATGTCCCATCTGTTGAGAAAACTTCTTGCTAGGATTTGACAGTTCAAAAGAGCATTATCTCTTTTAGAGTTGACTCACCTTAATGAGAACCTACTACCATAATAACAGGTAGGTATTTAATCAAGTACTCATTAAGTGCTCTGGGCTGGAGGCGGTTCATACCTTAATACTAACCTGGCTTTCTAATCCAGGTCTGACTGGCTCTAAGGCCTGTTGGAGTGTTTTCCTTTGTGGACACTGTGTTTGTTGCCTTCTCCCTATATAATGACAAGGACATAAACAGTGATAGTTTCTGAGCCCTTACTGTGTACCAGGCATGATTCTAAGCACTTTATACAAATTATCTCATTTATTCATATCAACAGTCTTAGGAGGTGGACACCCTCCTTATAATCCCCATTTACCTGTGAGGAAATTGAGGATTTGGAAGGGTGTTCAATCTGCCGTGGTTACACGGCTAGTAAGTGCTAGTCTTCTAATTTGGTTCTCACAACAATGCAGGCATTATCTCTGTTTTTACAGGTGATATAAGTAGGATCAGAGAGGTTAAGTAACTCACCCAAATCATATATGTAATACATAGAAAAGGCAGAAGTTGAATCCAGGATTTCTGATTCCAAATTTAATTACTTTAAACTAACACATGTTACCTTATTTTCAACAATTTTATATTTTTATTCATATAATCATCAGTACACCTATGTAAAATATTTAAAATAAACTTATTATATAACTTAAAAAGAATTTTTATTCAGGGAATTTTTTTAAGAATCAGAGAGGATGCAAAATTGTGATTATGGATATGATTTTGTGTAGCTACTTAATTTTCTTTAGGTGGAATGGAATATTATGTTCATCTTTAAAAACAAAATATAGGGAAAAAAAGACACAAGCACAAAAAAGCATTTTAAGTATGCTTGAAGAGACTTGAGTTTTGTTATGCTACAATCCAATATAAGACAGATTCCTTTAGTAGTTACTTTAAAATATATTTTTTTGCTTTATTAAAACAATGTAATATCTTTTTATGAACTATGAAAAAATCCCCAAACTGTAGAAATGAAAAATATTTAAATTGAGATGTAATGCAGAACTATACTTGTTTTCAGGGAATAAATTTCAGTATATTAGGGTTTAAGTAGAGTCTGATAACGGTTGTATGGTGATATAGAAATGCAGAAATTTTAGTCTGACCAAAGCCTTGAAATTTAATAACAGATTTTTAAGGCTGTGCGTTGACTCACGCCTGTAATCCTCACATTTTGGTAGTTAGAGGTGGGAGGATTGCTTGAAGCCGGGAGTTTGAGACCAGCCTAAGCAAGAGCTGAGACCCCCATCTCTACAAATATTAGAAAAATCAGCCGGGTGTGGTGGCACATGACTGTAGTCCCAGCTACTCGGGAGGCTAAGGCAGTGAGACCCTGTCTCAAAACAAAACAAAACAAAACAAAAAAATTAAAAAATAAACTAGGCAATGGAATTGCAATAATAAATCCTTTTAAAATATTCAAATTTTTACTTAGTAAACAGGTATGGTTTCTTATGTATGCTATAAGCAAAGGTGGTAGAAACACGTACTTGTTTTCCATAAAAAATTTCTGAGTTTTAAAGTCCTGTAGACATTTTCAAACAAATCTTTGTTCCCTATTCTGATTTAGGCAGTACTACTCTGAAATACTTAGGAGTGGTTTTCATTAATTTGCTATTAACCTTACCATTCTGGCTTTCTTTCTTCAATAGAGGACTAATAAAACCATGTACCACAATGAGATAATGTACTAACATGCCTATTTACTTTGAAACCAGATCTCTTTTTTCTGGCTTGAAACTTGTCAATCTTAAAGGTCTCCGGCACAAGGAAGCCAAGTGAAGTTAGCTGTGGAAAGAGGATCGCACAATTAAACTCCATTGTACTGTATGGACTGTCTGGCTGAGAGCTGCATCTTATTTTTGTGGTTATGAGACAGTATCCTGTCCTGATGAAGAAAGTAGTGGGTAGAAGTTTCTGGGATTTGTAGGGAGTAGAAAAGAAGGCTATCTGGGAGAGCCTTTATGATTTGTTGACAGCAGTCTCAAACAGGTAATATTCCCTTAGTGTGAGGTGTTCTGCGCTGGGGTGAGGGAGTATTGTATTCACACCAGTGGCCTTAATACTCACACAGCCTGGAAAAGTGAGGAGCTGAACTTTACTTATTTAATGATCTAAAGTGAAAAGCCTGTGTGAAAGCACTGGGCTGTGTTCTGCTTATTCCTACTTTATAGGATCTTCAATAATTTTTACTTCCAAAAGGAGAAAGCTTTTTTCTTTGCAAAATATTGTTTGACCAATGGGGATCGTAGTGCCTTCTTATTTCTCACTTGTATATTTGTCATCTCATTCCAACTTGAAAACAGTCTAACTATCGATAAAATTATTTTGGATTCTGAATAGTTACTCATTTATCTCCCACCAATATGTTATTGCAACATGTATCTCTTGTTTTGACCCACATCCATTAATGTATAATTTTAATATAATATGCTAAGATATGAATTTTGTTAGTTTGAATTTTAATAGCTTTCTAATAGCTTTGATTAGTGAATCATTAATTTCCATTGTAAAGCTAAAATGTATCATATAACTGACATGGAAAATGAGTATCAAGTATTTGGTGATAATTTTCTGAGGACTAATGAACTTCAGGGTGACACTAAGATTTGGTTAACAACATTTCCATTGATTTCAAGACTTTGGTGACTCTAAAAGATATTTAGAGGAGTCCTGGGGAAAAATAAATTGTGAAAAACCTTAAAAAGAAATTGGAAACATCACAGATTATAACAAAATCATATGATTTAGGAGTCTAGTGTTTAACTAAATCAAAATTTCAGAAACTGATTCTAATTTTCTAGGAAACAACCACATTTTTGGTTTTGAACTTTCCTTTATATTGGATTTCTAGTAGGACATATATTGTTTAATTTCCATTTCTTAGAATGTTTCTTTTGCTGACTCTATAACTCATAGGAGCTCAGGCTTTTTCCTATACTTGTATTTGAAGTTATCTTGTTTAGTTGTTTTTTTAGTGTTTCAGATCTAAACCCAGGTATTATTGCTTTCTTTTTGCTCCTTTTCCACATATAGTCCATGTGTCCCCTGCATCTTCCCAGTCTGCTCACGACTGGCCAGGTGTCCTGCTTTCACACTGGCCCCTGCCAGGTTGTGATAATTCCTCTTCTCAACTTTTGTAGTTGCTTCTTCCAGGTATCCCTTCTTCCTCTTTCCTGTGTCCTGTCTATCCCTTACCTAATGGAAGGAGTAATTTTTTAAAATTTCAGATTAGGTAACATGTCTCTAACCCCCAAAGTCCTTCAGGAGGTCCCTGTCACAATCAGCTGAAAATCCAAACTCCTTCCCAAGCCCAGCAGGCCCCGTAGGATCCATCCCTCCTGGATTGTAAACTCCATGGGTACACTCATGCTCATTCAGGGATAGTTATAAAAGTTGCACACAACACAGGCCCTGTGCTGAGTACTGGGGACATAGCAATAAATTAATAAATAAGAATGAGAGAAGAGAAAGAAAAGGAAAAGAAGAACACAACTGAACTTCGTAGTCACGGAACTTAGTCTAGCGGTGGAGTACATATTAATCAAATGATTATTCAATAAATACCTGTAAAACCACAACACCGATACATGCTCGGAGGCATAGGCTCATGGTTTTATGAAAGGTGGTCACAGTGAAGTCTAACTGAGCTAGTCATGACTGAGGCTACGAGTAGAAGTTAATTTATGAAAGGACGGGGCGTTTGTGTGAGAGAGGAGGGGTGAGGAGAGGGAGGGAGAGAGTTTTCAAGAAGAAAAAACCAGTATGTTCAACAGCCAGTGAGGGCAGGAGCAGTGGCCGTCTCTGTAGAACGTTGTGGGTCTCAGTTTAGGATTTTCTAATAGATTGAATGTGGGGAGGGTTGAGGAAAAGGAAGGAGTTAATGGGTTTTTGGTTAAGCACTTGTGTGGATGTTCGCAAACATAAGTAAACATTTGGAGATCTGGGTTCAGTTCTTAGGGTATCTTTGTGTGTGTGTGTGTGTGTGTGTGTGTGTGTTTGTGTGTGTGTGAGAGAGAGAGAGAAAGAGAGAGAGAGAGAGAGATCGAGCAACCTACCTTAGGCAAATCACTTAACCTTCTAAATCGCAGATTCCTCATCTCATTTGTAAAACAGACATAAAAATACTGAACTCACTGTAGTGAAAGTCAAATGAAATAGTGAAAGTACTTTATTAACTGTGAATTAGTATGCATACAGATTATTATTGTTACTATTTTTCAGATGTTTCCCTGCTTTTCTCCATGTTAATTTGCAGCCATCCTCAAGCTGCACTGCCATTTGGATCTTCTTCCTCACTGTTCAGCATTCGCTCAGCCTCCCTCCTCACTGAAAGCAAACTTTTTTCATTGCAGCTCTTTTTCTTTAATAGCTTCTTTGCCTCCATCCTCTTTTTCTGCCTCTTAGAAATTTATCTTCCTTTTTTTTTTTCATATTTTCTCCCTCTTTTTTTTCTTTTTCTATTTCTTCCATCTTGGGCTATATTTCACTTTCAGAATATGACTTTCTTCCCTTCCCCTATAGCACAGAGCCTAAGATTGTGCCCTCTTATGATTACTTCATCTTCCCTTGAGGGGGAGAGGGGTTTAGGATTAGGTATAGATATATCTTATCTGCTAAGATCATTATAGTCTTTTATATTTATTTCCATTTTTTAATTTACTATGTTTTCTTGCTTTAAAGCCTCTCCCCAGACTCGTGTCTGTAACATTTTATTTTATTACTTTTTTACAATATAAGTTAGATATTAGACTTATAATGTATGGGAAGGCATAGGTGTGGGAGAACTCTATCTGTTGTCTTTGATTTAGGGGGAAGGAGATGGTTCCTTTCTTTTAGGACGAGAGGACATTGTCCCTGCTCTTCTGGAGGAGAGAAGTTTGCTCCCAGCCAAGCACAGCACCTCCCTGAGCACAGAGGGATGACTGTTTGCCTGTGTCTACTCTCAAAATGGCCTAGAAAAAGTTGTGCTAGAAGTGGAGATTGAGGATCGAGGCACGTGATGTGCTTCTCACTGCAATTCATATTTAAAAGCTATTGCCTTTATTTTGGGGAGAAGTCATTTAGATTGAAGAATCCTCCCCTTTAACATTTTATCTACCATCCTTGTTAATCAACAGTATATTTTCTAGGAGAAAATAGATTTAGATGCTAATTAGGATAATGTAATGAAATATAAAATCTGTTTGAGGTTAATTGTTGCTATTCCAATGGCAAAATCAAGCTGTATTTAGTCATCTTATTGCTAAAATATGGTAACCAAGATCCACCTATTCAGATAAATTTGGGTCTGCAGAACTCATTTTTATTTCACTCTTGTAAACTCTCTTTTCCATTCTTTGTTATATAAATATCTGCAATAATTCTCTGGCTTCTTTTCTTACACAGTTGTTAGACTGAGACTTTGTTTTATGTCACCTTCATTCATTTCATTGTTGTGCTTAAGCTGACTAAAGAGGAATCATGTTAGAGAATGTATAGGAATTATTTCTCCCTTTCCATGAGGATCTTTCTGATATCTTATTTTTCTGAGGGAGGCTATGTGTTGACTTTGGTTAATATGTTAACTTTCTGTCTTTTTAAATAACTTTTATGGAATTAAAAGTAGCTAAACCTTAATATGAAACTGTATTTTTAAAAATGATTTTTATATTAAAAAAACTTATTTTAAGTTATGGAAAGTTTGTAAGTTCTGTGTTAGTATTTGAATAAAGCTGTTGATGGAGGTATATGTGGTTAAAGTGATGAAAATATAAATATGGTTAAATCATTCATCTGATACAAATTACTTATGACTTCTGATACTGATTAAATGTTATGCTAAGGGAAAAATATAGATGAGAAAAATATAAGTAACCCCATATGTGTCTATGTGTGACTGTATGCTTGTATATAGAAACTTGTATATTATACACTAAAGTTGTTAACTTCTACAAAACTTAAATCCTTTGACCACTTTCAGTTTCCATCATTAATTTTCATTTCCTCGATTCAGAAAGACTATTTCAATACATACTTAAGTGAAAATTAATGATAAATTTTAATTTGCAGAAAAATAATCAGAAACATCTCACAGTTAAATATTTTAATTTTTACATCAACCATGCATATCTTCTTACCTTTAGTGTGAATGGCAAAAAGTTAACTATTCTTGGTATAATTTATGTAAAAATACATATACTTTCATATTTATTTTTATTATTCAACTCTATAGAATGGATTAATTCTCCCTCATGGTAAAACATGTTTTTTTCTTCCAGGCACACTGGTTACAGCTTACTTTCTGCATAAAAATATTTCAGTTTTTCAAATTGTACTTTCCAATTAAAATTTAGTTAGCATAGCAATGTTACTACCATATTAATCAAGCGCTAATGTTAAAAATGGTTAATTTTTATTTTGATTTTCCTGTCTTCATCATCTTTAACTGTTAAAACATTTTTAGCCCATAAAACATTTTATAGGGTGAGATAAAGTATTACATAGCTTTCTCCTTTTAGTGGTGATAGGAGCTCCAAACCAATGGAAATTTCTAGCAGAAATTGGAATCCATGATGAACCAACCTCAGGAGTCACCCTGTTTTTCTTCCTCATCTAAAATGGGTGTGTAACTTTGGGTGGTGACTGATTTTCTAACACAACTTTACAAGAACATTCTATATAAACTATTGCGTCTCTCGAGCTACCCTCAGTGAAAACCACATGTCTAAGCTAGGGGGAAATTCACCCACGTGGAAAGGAGCCAGTCTCGTGGAGAACATGGTTGATGGAACCCGTGGACAATGAAGATCTGTGCTTGCTGAAGCGGCGCAGAATTTCATTTTTGAGGCCACTAAATCACACTTGGCCTGCACAGCTGTGTAGTCAGGGGAGGCTGCAGATATTATTCAGGACAGCAACCACAGAGTCTGTTTTTTATAGAATATTTTCCCAGTGCTTTTGGAAACCCATCAAGTGTTAAAACTAAGTATTTTCTGGGAAAGGGGAAGATTTTTCTCTCCTTTTATGGCAATTTCAACCTTAAGGTGAAATATTTCTTTAATCATATATAAACTTTACTTTTTAATTGAGAAAATTACATTAAAATAATCATTTTGTGGGAAATTGTTGAGCAAGAAGGAAAAAAAACCTCCTGTTATATGAAGTTATTCAGATATTATTAAATTTAGAAAATTTGCTGAAAATTCTCCCCAAAAAATGGTCAACGAAGATTAATGCAAGACAAGAGCCACTGATAGGAAAGTGGAAAGATACCGAAGAAGTATTAGGAACAGAAGTGCTTAGGGTGACTAAAGCAAATTCATAGGGCCTTGGAATACAAGTAAAAATTTAAACTATGTCTGGACACAAACAGGAAGCTTGTGCAATTGAATCATGGTGAGAAATGTGTTCCACCGTAAGATCGTGGGTATATGAATTCTTATTTTAATTCACTTTAAAAGCATTTTTCTTTTCAACTGCTAACATTTGTGTTATTGGAAAGATGTTTTGCATCTCCTAATAGAAATTTCTATTGGAATAGAGTGGCAGCCACTGTGTGGTACCTTCGGAAAAGGGGGAAATGTAGAATCAACAGGAACAGTATTTTTCGAAGTGTCAACAGCAAGGTCTGGCTAACTGGAGCAAGCTGTGACACTGGGCAGCACACACTCCAGGAAGCACTTCTGCTTTCCCTTAGGCTGTCCTGCAGACCCTGGCAGGGCTCAAGGACAGCCTTCCCCTGATGTCACCGTGTAGGTGGGTATGGTGATTTGAATTCCTGCTGAAGAGGCCCTCCCTAGTTCTCACTTCAGTAAGCTGAAAACTCTCTACTTCTTTTAAAAGCCTGAAAGCTTTACTTTTTTTCTCAGCAAATAGTTAATATTAGTGAAGGCTTATTTAGAGACTTCTTTAATATTATAAAATGTATTGATAATCTGATGATCTTAGATCATCACAGATGATCTAATAGATAAACTGCATTTATTTGTTCCCTTAAATTCTTGGGTACAGTCCTCCCACCATGCATGGTTATAATCCTTAAGGGTAAAAATCTTACAGCCTTACTTATGTGACCTTAATCAATATGAGAATTCTATGATCAGCAACTTAAATAAGTTTTAGCATAGCTATTAGTTAAAGTAAATGTATGTTAGAGCAGATTTTCTGGCTAGTGGGGTTGTTTTATAGTTCTTTGTTTCATGGACATTGAGTACTCGTACTCTTTAAACTAATACTCATGTGATTAATTGAAATATTGCTTTAGCATTAACCACTTCGGTACCAGCGTCGACTATAGTCATCAGCCACAGAAGGCTCATTTCAATAGCTCGTAGTACCCACCTGTAACTACCAAATAGCAAGTGTCTGCAGATCTTCATGATGCTCCAGAGAATCTGAACTTCATTTGAGGAACACTGTTGTAACAATCCACATAGGTATCACTGCTTGGCAAACAGTGACAAAATTGAGTGTGCTGTAAAAAACCCAGGCATCTGTTCTTCTGGGGCAAGTACTGGGACCATGGTGCTTATGATTTTATTATTAGTTATTTGTTATCTGTATTAATAATAATGCATTTCTGATCTCCCTCTTTGGTTTGATATTAAAATTATTCAAAATTAACACAATTCTAAGTTAATATTCTTGCTATACCATTATTTGAAATAAGTATACTTAGGTTAATAAGTATAAACATAATTATAAAATAATACATTCCAATGTTCTGGAGTATAACTTTTTAAGCGTATGAAATAAAAGAGAAATGATCTCTTCTCCTCATCATCTCACTCCTATTTTCTAGGTGATAACCACCTAATAGTTAGGTGTATTTCTATCTGAATTTTTATATGACAATTTTTCATCTCACTCTCAATCATCTTGCAATCAATCCACTCTTTCCATCCACCAATCTATTCACCCTTCCTCCCACTCATTCTGCCACCTATCCATCACTCCACCCACCCGCCAATCTACCTATCCATTCATCCATCCACCTATCCATTTATATATATTCTATCTCTTACACAAGTGCTACAATACTACTTACCTTGTAATGAAACTTGCTTTTCTCATGCAGTTTCTGAAAATAAATACATGTGTTTGTAGAATTAACCTGTATTTGTTTGTTGATCTTCATGACGATGATATACCAGTGCTTTATTTCTTAGCATGTAGTTATTCAGTTGGGATTTTTGTTTTTGCTAAAGCATGGCAATTTATGAGCAATTTAAGTCCCTGCCTTGTGGTAAGGGTTGGACCCTTCTTTGGGTGTGACTGGTTCTTCTTTATTGGCTTCACAGAGGGTAGATTTTAAGGGGGAAATTATGAGAGGAATTATTACGCATTTAAAATTGGAATTTTAGATATCAGTGGGCCTTGGTGATTGTTTTGAATTCGATGTGAAGATTTTTTCTGGCAGTGAATAAACTGTTAAAGCAAACTGTGGCTTGTCTGTCAAGGTAAGCAAAAACTAACGGCTTTCTCTTCGCTTGTCCTAATTCACATCCTAGTTCCTGTGGTGCCTGTGTCTTCACCTTCGTATCTACTCTGTCCTTCCTCCCTGATAAAATTTGCACTTGGTTTATTCTATTTTCAGATTGCTTTATAAATTCTGATATCCATATCCCTCCTGGTTGAAAAAATAGTTTTAAAAAATTCTTGTGTTCACCATCCAGAATCTCCTGAACTAATTTAGTTACTTCAGGAGCTTTGATGGCCCTTACAAACATACAGCATGCCTGATCATGTTCTGTACTGCTATAGATATCACTCATACTTATTTTTACCTAATACTCTAGTTTATACCTAAGTGTTTTTAATTTCTGTAAGTCCTGAATTGTGTTTTCTACTTTCTTCTTTCACTTTCTTTGTGCAGTTGACACTGTATTAATGTGATCATCTGAGCATAAAACACAATTCTAAAGCCCCTGTGAGTCTATGGAGTTGTGTCCAAGCAGTGAATTTGCTTACAGGAGGCCATGTTTACAGCAGCAGCTCAAAGGCCAGGCCATCTAGTCCCCTCTTTCTGATGGGTAAGGTGTGGATGCATCTGTGCAGAATAAAACCCCATGTCCTCTTTCCCTCTCCCACCTCCTCTACCAAATTTTAGATCTCAGAAAGCCTCTCTTCACTACTCTTCTGGGGGAGAAGTTCTTCATCCTCAGGGTTTTGCTTGGATCTTTGAAGATACCCACATGGTGGTATCTTTTTAAAGATTGATAATTTCATAACTTGGCATAAGCAGGCGGGGTTGTGCTTCTGTGCTTAGAACCAGCAGTCAGCATTTAGATGTACACAGATCTGTAACTGTCATGAAACTGGATGAGTAAAAATCTTCTCTATGATTGAACTTTTTTTTTTTTTTTTTTACTGTGTAACTATCAGTTTTTACTCTGTATATCTTGAGGTTATGTTGCTTGTGCATACAGGTTCATAGCTATTATAGCTTCTTGGTGGGTTTTCCCCTTGGTTATTGAACAATGTCCCTTTTGCCAGAATTAATGCTTTTTTGACTTAAATGTTATTTTTTTCGGACCAACATTGCTGTATCAGCTTTCTTTTGGTTAGGATTAGTTGGCTATTTCTCTTTTCAGCCCTTCGTTCTCATTTTTTAAAAATTGTTTCACATGGTTTTAAAGGATGTCCCTTTTAATCAGAGTAAGTTTTATTTTTTAATTTTTAAAATATTGATAGCTCCGATAATTTCTGTATTTGAATAGGGAGTTTATTATTTACATTTATTGTGTTTGTAAGCATGTTTGTATTTATTTATGTTACCTTCTTTTGAGTTTTCTATGACCATCCTTTTTTTATTTTGCTCCTTTTTTTCCCTTCTTGCTTTCTATTGGATTGTTAAAGTTTTTTATATTTCATTTTATTTGTCTCTGCTTATTTGAAATCTGTACACCATAGTTTTCTTTCTTTAGGGATCACTTTTACTTTTAAAATATGCATAAATTATTATGCTTTTAAAAAACTTACAGTTAATCTATATTTACATCCTCTTCCTGAGCATACCTGAGCATGTTATAAACACTCACTGAATAATTATCATTGTTTGAATTTGGTTTTATCATTTTAAAATGTAATATAATTACTTATTTTACATTAAACAGTTAAATTTACATTTTATCAGTTGTTTTTTTATCCTGTTACATCCTTATGGATTCATTTTTCTGTATACTGAAGTGTATTCTTAAAGAGTTGACTCAGTGGTGGTCTAAGGTTAGCTTTATTTTAATAATACTTCAGCTGGATATAACAGCCTAGATTACAATTTATTTTTTCCTCAGTGCTTTAAAGATGTTATCCTATTCTTTTCCAAGTGGAACACAGTAAACAAAAAATTTTTTTGAATGAATAACATATTGTTGCTGGTAAGAAACTGCTGTCAGTGTATTGGTTGGTCTTTTATTAGTAATCTGTTGTTTCTTTTTAGTTCCTTTTGATAGTTAACCTTCTTTACATTTTTATTATATTACACCTAAATATTGATTTAGCTTTATTTATCCTATGTGATATTAAGAATAAATTTTTGATCTGAATAATTATATAAGTTTATTAAATTTCTTAACTTTTATATCTCCAAATACTGTTTTCTCTGTCTTTATCTACAATCCCTTTTTCTGCAATTCCTATCGGATATGTGATAGATAGAGCTGCTCAGTTGTTCTGCATATCATTCACTGTATCATTTCAACAGCTTTTAATTTCCTTTTCAGCATTTTTAATTTGTAATATTTATATCTTCTGTTCTTTTAAAATTTCTATCAGTTGTTGCTTGCAGAAATTTTTTTTTATAGGAGGAGGGCAAGGAACTTTGCCCCCTCCTTATCTGTTTAGAAATCCTAAAATAGCTTCCATCGAAGTAATTTCATATGGAGAAAAATTCATGTTTGACTTGGTTGATTTTATTAGTTGTATTTCTTAGGATTAGGATTTCTTTTCCTTTGTTTTGGAATTTTAGTATACAGATTTTTCAAGTGGGAGAATTTCAGCATAAGTTCTTTCTTCTCCCCAGCATCCTTTCACAGTTAGATGAAATTGGGTGTGAGGAGGGCAAGACAGCCCCACACTAGCCCCGCGCTTCCGTCAGTCATCCTGGGTGTGGTTCTCTAGTGTGCTGAGCTCCTTCAGGCCTGTGATGCTCAGAAGTCCAGTTCCTCCTGTCTGCCCTGGGCCGAGAGGCCACAGGGATCATGGGCCTCTGCCTTCCTTCCCACTTTTCCATTTTCTGCCTAAAGATATTTGCCATATTTGAAAAATCTTAGTTACAGCTTTATGACTTGATATTTTCATGTTGTATTTGTCGTTGCCATGGGTTCTGGGCAGGAGGGCATATGTTGGTGATTGAATATGTGACAGAATCATGATTAGAAGTTGAGGCTAAACTTGGGGAATAATTACTGAGAAAAAAGTTACAGGGTAGCATTGATTATTTAGATTGAGAGCTATTACCATTTATTATTCAAACTGAGGTACTTTTGAGAGTGAAAGAGACTTTTAGTAGTAATGTAGGACAGTAAGAGCAAGCAAAGCCAGTGCAGGAATGTAGAATTGTATGACTACCGTGCTATGAAAGGACTGTCCTCCTTCAATTTTTAGATACGAATATTTGTGATTCGTTATCATAGACAGTCTTTCCACTGATTTCTGTACTCCACCCAGAGTTGCAAAATGGCTTTTCCCACAAGAAAAAACATGCTTATTCTGTAAGTATGAAGGCCAGTAGTCTTTGAAAACTAGGAGTACAATGCTGCTGAGAAAGAAGTATGGGGTATGCGTAAATCCGATACTAATGTTATTCATGAATTTTTTCAGCAAATATATACAATACTCTAAAATATTTATAGTGTTACATCTCATGGTAGTTGAGTCTAATTTCCCAAGAACAGACACAGGAAGAATGTAAGTAGTCAGAGCTGATTCTGAGATAAAGCTGGTAGGCACATTGTATGATACTGTATCTTGTCTGCTATAGCATACTAAAATTCCCAGTGAATGTTGTAAATAGACATACATGAGAAATTCACAGCTGTTTTGTATTGTAAATACCGAATAAGCCAATATAGAGAATTTTAATTAAAGCTAGTAAAATAAAAGGTTCATGTAATGCAAACACATTTTAGAATTTCTGTGAGATAACGGAATTCATACGTCTGGCACACATGCCTGCTATTGGTGAGACGTGACAAAATGATCTCAAATTACCTACTATCTTTGAGAGCTTATGATTCTAGTGATTGTTTCTACATATACATATTATCAGTTTCTCAGGACGAAATTCATATCATTCTATATATCTGTTATCTATATATAAATACAGAATTCACGTGTGTGTGTATGTGTGTAAGGATCGAAAACTATTGATGAATAGAAGCTTTAAATTTTTCTGCTCATTAGCGTATCTCCCAAGCCAACATAATTCTTGTTTTTCTTCTTTTAGAATAAACTCCTGCCATAATGTTGGTCAGATAGAGGAAGAGCCATCTCATCTTTTGTTTGTTAGAGGGTTTCAATTATTTAATAAGTGCAAGTAATTAAGACATTAAGAATTAAAGTGGCTCCAAGAAGAGCTCTGAGACTCAGAACTGCAGAGTGTTGCCTAGGTTTCTGAGTTTGAATTTCAACAAAAGTAAAAATGTTCTGTTGCTGGTTCTTTCAAAAATTTTAATCATATACAGTGTGTTGACATTTTAATCTGAAGTAGAGACTGAAAAATTAGTAAACTCTGGTTAATAGGAGCAGTTATCAAATCCCAACACAATGCCTTTTCTTTTCTTACTAAAATTGGAATTACTAGTATCACCAAATAGCTCAGTAAAAATGTGCAATTTTTGCATAGATTTAATAACTTAATAGTTGATAATGAGCTTAATAGTTGAAGCAAAGATTGTTGTGGGTGTGTACACATGTGAGAGAGAGAGAGAGAGAAGGAATAGGAGTGAATGTGTGAAGGGTGAATGTGTTCGAAATTTTGTTTTCCAGTAACAGGTTTGATATGCTAATGCAGTCAAAATTAATAAAGAAATTATCTCAATTATTTCTGTATTCTTACAAATGCTTAATAGTCCCCCTCTCAAGACATACCTCAAGGAACGGATGGTACTAACACGAGGTTCTTAATATAGATCCATAAGAAGTTACAGGGTGTAATATCTGGATATCTGGGTGGCCACTCTTATTTCTCACATAATGAGAACTTTGGGGGATTAAAACTCACTCTCCATTAAATTTTTAAAATTCTCATCTCCATTTGAACAAGTTCAAATATTATTGATTTTTTTCTTCCTTTTGAAGATCAGCCCTTCAACTTTTCAAAGACAACTTGAAAATTGGATACCAGTTCATATATAATGCATATATATTCTCCATTGCTATCAAAACATTCATTCTGTAGTTTCATAATAGAAACAGTTAAAATTGTTAAATTAGAGAAAGTGTATTAATTATTTATACAGTACATCTCTTTATATGAGAAAAAACATACTGTATTCTACTACTGCAAATATAATTTTGAATAATGTCTGTAATTAGAAGCGTTACTTATTAATACAATTCCATTTCAGATTCTGTAATGTTGAAGGAAACAGAAGAAATTTAAAATCTTTGAATATCCTAAATTCTGTGTTTTATTTTTTTGGCCAAGGGGCAGGGAGAAGAAGAAGTACCATATAATACTTGATTCACCAACTTTCTATTTTCAAGTATTTTCGATTTTTAAAAGTTTTTGTTTCTTATGAAATAGACAATGTACTTTCTATTTGGTTTTATGAATTCTTTTTTCTTTTTCTATAAAATAAATCTACAAAATTATTCTACTGTGTATCTGAAGTATTGGGAAAATAGAGGATCCCTGTGAAAGCGAAGAGATAGAAAACCAATAGCTGGTTGTTTCTCTGATCCCAACTGGTTGCAAGCATAGCTCAAGGCCCTGAATAAATACCATTGAATGAAAGATTGCATGAACTTCCTTGTGTATAGATTCTTAATAATAATAATAATAAATGAAAAGAAAGTTTTAAAACAATCAAATTAATAAATTCAGTCTTTTCTTTCAAGTTTTGTTAGTTTTTCTTGAAAACTTAAGGAGCGTATTTCAATAATCATTTTCACAGAGGTAGTCTAATCTCCTAAAGCCGGCTGGCACATTTATAGGATGCCAGTTTAGCTCATCAGGTGCAGTGTCCATTGTGGCAGCCAGGGATCCACGAATCAAATGGGTAGAGTGTGGCCAGGGCAGCATGCACATTATGCAGGTAGCAGTGGGAACTGTACAGGAACAGGATTATGATTCCAAGAAGAAAGGACTGATATTATCTTGTGGGTGCTTAACATGTTGGTAGGGTAGGAAAAAAACCATAGGAAGAGAGAACAAATACCATTTCTCATTGGCGTATAACTTACTGGTGAGTACCACTTCGTTAGTATCAGAATTGCTGTAGTTGATAACACATCTGTGTGATCCATCTGATTAGGGTGAGTTAGCTGTCAAGTCATAAAGATCGACTTTTTGACATTTTTATGGTCTGTCCTTTCAAACGTTATGGTTCTAAATTTTCATCGTTTGCATTTATTTTCATTTATACATTTGCATCTAGAAAGATTGCTATTTCTCTAAGGTAGGGGTCAGCAGACGTTTTTGTAAGGGTCCAGAGGTAAGTGTTTTAGGCTTTGTGTTTTAGGCCATGGAGTCATGGCTGCAGTTGCTCAGCCCTGCCATTGAAGCCAGAAAGCAGCCATGGACAAGGGGAAAAAGAAAGGAAAGGGTGTGGCTGTGAGCTTTCTGTTGGCTCAGCTGGACCAATAGGAGCATGGAAATAGGCTGCAGTTTGCTGGTCCCCTTCCCCATCCAAGCCTCCTGTGTCATCAGCCACCTTCTCTGGTTAGTCCTGTCGTAACGCTCTTATCTATCTGCAGGTTTCTGCTGAGTGGTCCATGTCTTTGCCTCTTATGCTTCACACATCTTCTTCTAGGAAGAGCTTGAGAGGACTTCCGTACGTCTTTCCAAGTTCAGATTTGGGAAGAGGTGTGTGGCCCCTGTCCTTCTTTCCTGTTTCCTCTTCCCTCACATGTGGAGGCAGTGGTGCCCTTCACCCTTCTGCCGAGCAGCCTGGTTCCAGAGCCAATCTTGACGGGAGCTTGACTCACTCTGGGGGATCTCAGCCCATGCACAGGCAGGGCATGGGATGAGTTCCACTGCTGTGACTGGCGCCACGTAGGTCCGCCCGGGTTGGGGAATATATATATATATGCATGCACACACAGAGAGAAAGTTGAAATATCATATCTTCTTGGCATATGTCTTATTGGTGTGGACCATTTTGTTACTATCAACATTACCATTATTACTACCCACATCTGGGCAGGGCTGTGCAACTGGAAAACTGGAGTCCCTCCTCCCTGCCTTGGGTTCACAGGACTCTCTTGCTCTGCTGGGATGGGGCCTTGCTTGCCTGCCTGCCTGGGCGTGGTGATTCGCTGTTCTCCAGAGCTCTGGGTTATCTTCCTCATACCTTCACTGTGGCTGAAATGTGCTCTTAATGGGCAGATAGCCCGGAACTAACTCTGTCCTTTGAATGCTGGTGGTGTCCTGGGCTCCCGTGGTGCTGCCCAGTTCCATACCTTGGCCTTTCTAGGCTCTCAGTGCCAGCCTGGCCCAGCCCTTTGGGCTTTCTTGCAGATGTCCATCCTCTCTGTCCCTGGGTCTGGAACTCTCATGGGCATGTGTTCCTGAAGGCTCAGGCCTTCACCCCCAGCCCAGTGTGAGTGATGCCAAAGTAGAGATATTGCTTCTTCTCAATGGAGTGTTACATAATTTGATTTTTTGTTCATACTCCTACATTTTACAGTCATTGTTAGCTAAATTACAAATAAAACTCACACTAAAATATATTTTCATGGAACCTTACAATCAGTGCTGAAAGATATCCAAAATAAACTAAAGCCAGAGAAAAGGACCAGTGTGATCTCATATTGGTCATGGTACATAGGGAGCAATTTGAGATTAACAGGAGATAAAAATAAGGCTAAATGGATTGTTTTTCCTGAGTGATAAGGACATATTAGGAGGATTTCTGCTTCCAAATTATCATTTCTAGGAAGGACACATGGTAGTAGTCATTCTTTTATTACAAAATCAGTCTATAGAGACTTCTTGCTGTGCATAGGGACTTGAGAGAAGAAACGCTACATTCTTAAGGACAAGATAGGAATCTACTGTGATCGTCCTCGTGCTAGGCTGAGCAGGATAGTAAATGTGAAATGGAAAAAATTCTTAGATACTTGTCAGTGTCACTTTCATTTAGGTCAAATTGGTAGACTTTTAACAAAAGTCAGGATCATTTACATAACTGACATAATCCTTTTGGATAAAGGTCTAAATTAAAGTCTTTGGGAAAGCAATCTGAGTGCAGAGGTTAAGAGTAGTACTCAGGAGTTGAACTGCCTGACACTAAAGTCCAGTTCTACACCTTAGTAGTGGGAAGGTTATTTAACCTCTCTATGCCTAGTTTTCTCATCTTTAAAATAGTACTATTAAGAGTAAACAATTTTATGGGTTGATTATGTAAGGATTAAATGATATAATACATCTAAGATACTTGGAGCCTTTCAAATATGTTATTATTATTATTATTTGGAGTCACATACACTTGGATTTAAATTCCTGCTCTACCATTTACTAGCTGTATGACCGTGGGCAAATTAACTAAACTGTTTATGTATCCTTCTATCTTTATTGTGGGGGCTAATGTTACCTAGCACAGTGAATGGTTGTAGGGATTTGTTCAGATAAAAGTAGATAATCTTCTGACATATGGTAAGTACTCAATAAATGATAACACTCATTAACATTCACTAAAGAGAAAAAAAATACCTGATATAAATAATGTTACTGCTTTTAGGTAGAAAATAAAATATATGTAAAAGTAAAATATGTCTACTATATGTCACTTACTTAAAATTTATTTAGAATTTTCTTCCACTGACAAATATTTATAAAATGTAGTCACTAAGTAAATCTAGTTTAGTATTTTGTATGGATAGACAAATAGTTAAGAACCACCAGACATGTATTTATAAAGAGTTGTCCCTTAAGACCCAATACTGATAAATTTTAAAATCTTAAAAATGAATTATATTTTGATGAATCCCCAGGTTTGTAAAAGATACTAGACCATTACTGTTACATATTTGGCTTATAAAATTAGCACTGGATATTCATGCAACCTCCTCCCTCTCCGATATTAAAGTCAGAAATGAAAATTCAGTTCAGTTGAACAAATAGCAGGCTGCCTGAAGGCAAGGCAGTTTCTCCTCTCAGCTTGTTTTCTATGTATCTTTTGTTAGTTTGTCTAAATCTTCTTAAAACACTTAGAAGCAGAAGCTTCTCTTAGTTCTTAGAGTAACATGAACCTTCATTTTAATTCTGAAATCAAATTTTCTTTTATTTGCACTAACTGCACCTCTCTCTGGCTTCAATGAAGTGATAATTCATTCTAGTGTATTATGATTTGATGATTATGAGATCCATTTTTATACCATCCATGCTTGTTTGAGCTTATTTTTTCCAATGTTTATTTTCTCAATATAAATAAGGTCCATGTTAGTAGTCTTATGTGCGGCAAATCCATTGCCAGTCTAGAGTGCAGACCTATTGAGTTACTACCACAAAATGTTTATAGATTCTCTAGAGGAATATTAAAAAATTGGTGCTGTGTAACCCCTCATGAGAGAGCTCAAATTCCAGCTGGGAATTTGAAATCAAACAACAATTTTTTTCCCAATTTATGAATTTTTTTTTATTTTACATTTTTGGTAAACCTTAGATACCTTGAATGCCTGTATACTATGAATGAACAACTCACAAACATCAAATAACAGAAAAATCTGAGAAACATTCAATCTTGGTTGAGTTGTTAACTTAGATTATTTTTATGAGAAATGTGTGTGCCCATGACTGATTTTATATTGCATACATAGTGATAATATCTTCTTGTAGAACTGTTCCTAGTTCAGATTGATGGAATGAAATATAGTGATGCTTGGTATTTCTCAAAAGGACTAGCATTTTCCCACAAATTCTCTGGGTCGTATATGCTTGACAGCTGCCATTGTCATACTATACAGTATGTACTTGCATATAAATTGGCATAGTACAAATCACATAAGAACTAATAAGAATTCTTTATAGAAGTGGTGTGTTTGGGATCAATTCTAAAGGAAAAGGGACATGATTTGGCAGAGAAGGAGCCCAGGATGTGTAGGAATGAATAAGAGCTCTCCAAGAAAGGTAGATCAGTTTGGCCAGTATCGAGGACTTGCCCATTTAATGAAAAATGTGCAGTGAGGCAGGAGAGAAAAAGGAAAGGGAGTAGGTCTCAAGAGATTTGGAAAGGGTGTATATAAGAACTTTCTAATCCTATTAGCTGACTAAAAATGGAACAAGCTGCCTAGCAAAGTTGTGAGTGTCCAATGGTGGAGATAAACAAGTCAAAAGTGTCTCCTTGTTAGATGTTGTTTAAGGAATTCATAACTTTGAAGAGACGATAAACTAGATTACTTCTAAAATATGTTCCACCTCTGAGATACTGTGATTCTACTTGTGTTGCTGATTACCCCATGAATAAAGTATGTGGAAGATATGACAACACAATTGATTGCTCTGTAATTATAAATTACCCCCTCAGCTAACTCTAATGAATTTTTCTGGAAGGTTTTTAAATGATGCAATACATTTCTTTATGTGAAGATTTTGTCACATTTTCTACCTTGATTTTGTAAATCTCATTTTTGTAAATCTCCTTCTGCTAATAGAAATCACAAAAATCAAAATTACAGTCTTAGACTGACTTTTAACATATACACATCTCTTTGGGGGATCAGAATCATTAAAATAAAAGAAGTAGAATAATCAAGAACTGTGTGTTTGGCTGATAATTTTTTGGAATGACATAGATTTTGTCATATACTGTGGCATTCAAAAATGCCCCATTTCTTCCTAAATAAATAAAAAGAAATGTCTCTTTTACATGTTTTCACCTCTAAAAGTCTGGGTTAGTGGTTTTAATATTTTCTTATGTTGACTTATCAGGTTATGTATCTTGTGCAAAGTGTGGTGAGAGCAGTCTGTTTACATCAGTGAAGTATGTGGTGACTGGAAGGGCCTAAAAATTGTGATTTATGTTGGCTCATGACAAACTTTTTAAAAAGTACATGACTTTTTGAGGATCTTTTTACTGGTTACTTTGTATAAACAAATTAAACAAAATTCTGGTTTCATTTCTAAATCTGTTTTATTATTTTGTATACTTGAACTCTTTTTTTCTAACAAAAATATTGTAATGATTAGTACATCTCTCCCCCTACTTATTTTGAAGTTGAATTTTTGGATTTTTAATTCAGAGACCCCCCTTTGTATAGGTATATTGTATAAAGTGAGTATGTTTTGTGAATTAAAATTTTTACTAAATGGATACATTTTTTATGAAATGACAAAATGACAGCCAACTGATGGCTCAAAATTTCCAATGGACTTTTAAAAATTTGTGAAAATACCAGAAATCTTGGGAAAGTGTGACTTTGAAGAAGGACAACGCATAGTTGTGATCAATATCATTTATTATCAGCAGAATGGCAGAACCCGATAAATAATTCACTTTCTTAAGGCCCTACTGATACCAAGCGAATCCCTGTGTCATCAGCAGCATTATTTAAAAGATGGCACAGAAGGTAACATCTGGGAGCCAATTCATCATTTAATTAAATTATCCTGTAATGAAATCTTCTGTAATGAGATTAATTTTAATTATTAATCAGGAGTTGACATGGGCACAAGGCATCATGAATAATAAATGAAAGGCTTTGTCTGTTCCATTTCGAAGAAAGGACCTACTTTATTGCAACGGTTCTTTTTATACAGCTATGCTGAGTCCTCACGGTGTGGCCATCCAAGAAGCTGGCTTGATTTTTATTTCAGAACCTAGAGAGAGGGTAATTGATCAAAACTTTCAGATTTGGATTCTAAATCTATATATTTTTTAATGGACTCGTTAATTTCTAGTTGAAGCAATTTTCAGTTTTAAAAATATTTTGAAGATGTCAAGGATAGAAAATGCTTTTTCAAAGGAATTTGAGGTAAATTCTTAATTCAGGTACAAAAATGTCACCTTTTAAAGGCCAAAAATATCTTATCACAGTCATATTTTGGTGTCTACTGTAGGTGTGTCACTGTGCTCTTATGTGAATGGTCTGTCAGTTCCTGACCTCCCTAGATCTGCCTCAGTGGGGTCAATGCCTCCAACCAGGCTTACCTGGGTCCTAACAAGACAGGTGGATGCTCAGACCTACCCACACTTCAGTGGGAGCTCCGCAATGACTCAAAGGTCATAGGACAGAAGCCTTCCCCGAGCGTCTGGCCATGTCTTCTCAGTTCTTGTGGCTTTTCTTTCCCTTAGTCACCTGAATGGAATATGGCCATAAAAAAGAGGGACAAGTGCAGCCATAGAAATAGGTGTTAGCTCCAAAGTAACAGGAGAGCAGACCCAGGGTCTTTAAAAACAAAATAGAACAAAATCTAACTGATCATCTCATCCGTCTTAATTAGAAAGCTCTTCATTGGATTCCTAATTTCAATTAGACTAAAATCTAATATGCTTAATAAGGCCTTCAGGCTCTGCCCTTCCCCTGCTTTCTCTTACCCCTGTGCCTTCTCACCCTGCACATTCATTGTACTATCGTCCCTGTAGTTTTCTTTTAGGAACTGGAAAGTGCCAAGGTTTTTTCTGCTTTGAGGCTTTCTTACATGCTGTTCAGTCAGTTCGGTTTCTGCTGTCTTCTCCTGGATCTTTTCCAGATGTGCTCCTAGTCATCCCTCAGATCTTAGCTTAAATGTCACCTCTTCTGAGAAGACTTCCCAGATCCCCCAGTCTAATTCCTTCCTGTTATAGTCTCTCGTGACATCTTGATTGATTCTTTCCATGTTGTGTTAAATTATTTTAGACCTATCATGTGCCAAGCAGCTTTGGCTTTCGTTCCTGAAACTTATCAAAAAGTGTAATTATCCAGTCATTTTCTGTGGTTATTGATTTATCTCTCCCACTAGACTGTAAGCCTGGAGAAGGCAAGGATCATGCTGGAACCCTGGCATAGTGCCTGAGACATAGTATTCCCTTAATGAATACTTGATAAATGAATGAAAACGACAGAGATGAGAACTTCTTAACAATTTAATCTGTCAGACACTAGAAGGAGTTTCCTTAAGAGGCAATGCATTTTCCATCCGTGGAAATGTTTACAAAAAGGCTAGACAACTCTATGTTAGGGTTTGCCTCCAGAGAGGGGATTTCAGCATCATATAGGAAATTGAAATAAATGATCATAACATTTTACTATAATCCTGTGTGGTGGTGGATCTAACATCTAGGAAATAATAAATAATTGCTTACTAATTGACTAGGACATGATAACGTCTTGGTGATGGTCTCTCAATATTTGGTTTCTTGAAGAAATTGAATATTTTTCTAATTTATTCTTTCAGCATTTGTTGAGAATACTTTGTGAAAACAGAGATTACTGACTCAATGTTTTAACCACAGGGACGTCTAACACCAAATAATCTTTTGTGATTCTTTTTTACCTTTTTTTTATACTAATTGTGTTAGTAAAAACACTTGTCTTAATATATTAGAATAGCAATGAATGTATAGGAAAGGGCAAATAACATGATTATTGTAGTGAGTAATATATAATTAGGTTGTGCTTTAAATTTTGAGTCTTAGTGCTATGTAATGACATAAATTTTGCAGTCAATTATAGTTATCTTGCCTTCTGAAAAAGTTCCTTTATGGCTAGGAACTTTACTGGTGGGCCATATGTATACTAAGGAAATCTTTTGTTTTAATTGGTAAAATTCCACTGCTCTCAGCTATCTCTCAATCTTTGCCACTTAGTGTAATTAAAAAGACAGAGCAGAGGAACATTGTGCCCTTTTACAATTCTCTAGCCCAGTTTGCTGTTTCAGACAGTGAAAATGAGTTAGTCTTTGGGGAGGGTACTTCCTACACAGCTTAATAGCTTTAAGCTTATAAGACAACAGAAATTTGAATTAGCAGATGCATATGCTAAAAGTAAAGCATCTTTTTTTAAAAATTCTGCTTTCAGAAGACTAAATTCTCCATGATAAGCCTCAAAGGCACATAGGGACAGAATTCATGTAACTCTTCCCTCACATTCCTTGTGCTTAAGAGAAGAGATTCAAGCCTTCAGTGTTTTGCAGCCAGAGATTTAAAACAGTCCAGTCCAGAATGGAACATTTCTTTCAACAGGATCTGTTTGTTTGCAAGTTGGTAGTAATAGTGAGACTTTCAGAGCAGGAATTTTTTGTTCTTGTGGGGTATCTGGAAATTGTATTAGCAATTGTGATTAGCAAGCTCTGCCTGAATGTATTTTCCTGCTACCATGTGTCTAGTTGGCATGTGTCAGTGGGACTGAACATTTTAGCACAAACTAGAAGTTGTATTGTATTTCAGTAGTTTTCCTACATGAGTCTGCATTTGCCAGTCTATCTGTTTGATCACTCTTAGCAAGGGAAAAAAAGAACCCCAATGACCTCCACCAAATTCTTTACAAAATAAACAGACTATCTTATTAAGGTTTTATTATGTACTCTGAAGATCTTGGTAACTATTAGTATACATATTAGAAATAGTACCTATATAAAGAATATTTTATGATCCATTTATCTTTGGTTCAAAATTTGCTTTTATTACTGAAATTTTGAAATTAAATGTGCAACTGAGCTACATACAGTTCTAGCTAATAAACAACTCTTTAGCTAGTTTTAGGGGTGAGAAGTCATCAAAGCTCTAATTTGCCATTTTACATAGCTTTTGCTGTGTTATAATGTGTTTGTTATAGGAGAGAACTTTGCTTTATTTCACAAAGCAAAGGAAAATTATCTTTAAACATGGCTGATGATTTGGTATAGGCCTTTCTGCATTTCTGTTTTTGCAAGGCAGTTCACTGATCTGGATCACTAAAAAAAAATTAAAAATTTAGAAAGAAATAAGCAGAACTGCAACAGTGGTTCAGCAATGTGCCTTTGTATACCTAGGGCTTTGATTCTACTTTTTAGCTAATTATAGATGAACTCAATAATGAGTTCTCAAGACTTCTGTTGCCAGTTTATACATTTTTTATAAGCACTTCTATTCCTTCTTTACATAATCCTAAAGGTAAATAAAAATAATTAGTAACACCATTCATTATTTATTCAATAGATACTATATTTATTGAGCATCCTACTATATGCTAAACACTGTGCCTGGTGAACAAATAACAGATTCTGTTCTTGCCCTCATGTTACTTGCAGTCAAGTTGGTAAGAGAGGGATAAAGGAAATAACCGTGCAATTAAATATAAATCCAACCGTCCAACCGTCTTACGTATTGCAAAGTTAGGTAAGTAGTTAAATGGTTTCCCTGGGGAAGGGATTGATTGATGACTAAAACTGATTAATAGGATTTAAGTAGGAAGAGGTGTTTGGGCAGAACATTCTAGGTTTGCGTGGGGGGTAATATTCATACTGTGTAGGGGAAGGGAGCATGGTGCATTGTAGATGGAACCCTGAGAGTAAAGTAAAGCATTGGGTACAGTAAAAGTGTCTAGGTGAGTAGGGGCCAGGATGGTACACATTTGTAGGCCATATTAAGGGTCTTTTTTGTCTTCATCTTAAGAGCAATGGGAGGCTCTTAATGTGTTAAAAGACAGAGAGAGAGTGAATGAGATTTAGTTTTAGGAAAGATGACTTTGGTCATGCTTTAAACCTTGCATTAGAAGCAATAAAGGATACAAAATAATGATTGTGTTTTATTGTAACAAAAATAGAAGAAATAGAAATCCATGAATCCCTAGTGATGCTCGGGAATGGGGTGGGGTGGAGGAAAGCTCTTCTTTATAGGAAAATGCCAACGTATTATAAGTAGAAGGAATGATGGAAAGTCACTATTTTTGCAGTTCCCAATAGAACAACTGATTGGGGTATCATTAGCAGAAGCTAAAACTCCTAGATGGATGCTTGTTTAGGAATAATATATTCCTATGCTACCAAAATGTCACCCTAGAGTCTGCTTACTAATTAGAGAAGAAAAAAATGTAACTTTACAGTGGTGAGATCTTGGGTCACCACTTAATCTAGGGATTAGTTTGACCTCGCGAATGGTAGGACAGCCTGGTATCATAGATTTTGTGATGTGATGCAGTATCAAGTACCCAACCTCATATATGAAGTGTTTGTACAACAGGAAAAAAAGTAGTTTAACCTGACCATAATCGAGCTTCTACACCTAACTCTGAGTCTGTAGAGAATGTAAGAAGTGGAGGATGAATTAAATGACATCATAAGAGACAGTGTGAGATATTCTATAAGAATCCTGGCCTGCATGTTTTAGAAACTCGGTGTCATGGACAAAAAGTGGTAGGACTGTTCAATATTAAAAGAGATTAAAGAAATGTAACAGCAAAACAACTTTTGAAAATCTTGATTGCATTTTGGTTTAAAAAAGTTATAAAAGACTTTCTTAGGACAATTGGGGATATTAGAGGTTTTTATAGTATTGTTACTTTTTGTAGGTTTGATAATGAGCCTTGTCTTAGAAGATGACATGTTTAAGGGTGAAATGTTATGATATATACAACTTACTTCCAAATGATTTGTTAAATATAAGATGGAAGGCTAGGCATGGTGGCTCATGATTGTAATTCCAGCACTTTGTGAGACTGAGGTGGGAGGATCACGTGAGGTCAGGAGTTTAATATCCAGCCTGAACAACACAGTGAGACACCATCTCTACAAAAAATTTAAAAAATTAGCCAGACATGATGGCGTACAGCTGTAGTCCTAACTCCTCAGAAGACTGAGGCAGGAGGATCGCTTGAGCCCAGGATTTTAAGGCTGCAGTGAGCTATGATTGTGCCACTGCACTCCAGTCTGGGCACAGAGTGAGCCCTGTCTCCATGTCTCTAAATATATGTGTGTATATGTATATGTGTGTGTGTGTATGAAAGAAATAGAGATAAGGTAAATAAGGAAAAATGTTAAGAATTGTGGAATCTTGGAGGAGAATATCTAAATGTTCATTATACTAGTCTTTCAATTTTTTTGTCTGTGTGCAAATTTTTGTAATAAAAAGTTAGAGGGAGAGAGTGGATGGCAAGCTGGATAGTACTTGACTCAGCTTATGCATCTGGTTACAGAGTTTCTGGTACTTGGTGAACTACAGCTGGCCAGCTGATCCTTCCCTAACTCAGAAAGTCCCTTCAACGTGTAGAACCCCAAATCTGCCAAGCCCTCCAGGTCTTGAACACATGTGCTGACATCAGTAGTGTAAGTGTGTGTAGTGTGATTTGAGGCTCAAGTCACTGAGTCTGACCCTCCAGTGAGAGCCTGGGACTTAGGGCTGATTCGTGCCTGCAACAAAGAGAATGTTTGTGTTTGATAGAAATAACCCAGAATGGATGGCTGTGGAACACCAGTTAGGAGGCTATTGTAATAGACCAATAGACCTGATAGTGGATAATATGATAGCTTTGTACCAGGATGATGGTGATGACAGAGAGAAGCCATAAGATGTGAGAAATGAATACATTTTAGGAAGTAAAAAAATGATTGAACTTAAATATTATATTGCTAATGGGGCATAAGACAGAGAGGGAAATAATGGCTGACTCCTAGGTTTCTGACTTGTATAACTGAAAAATGTTGGTGCCAGTGTCAGAAACAGAGAGAGAGAACTATGCAAGTGGGCAGGTTTGGGAAGAAAGATCCAAGGTTTGGTCTTAGATATCATGGGTTTTGAGATACTTTGAAAAATCAAAGTGGAAATGTATCATTTGATTGTATTGGGTAGCAATCCTCAATTGCTCTCACTTAAAACAGATTTCAGACAATTAAATGATAAACTCCTTTTTTCTGCACTGTTTATTCCCTATGAAACTACACTATATAAAAATATTATATAAGCTATTTTATTTCTCAAAATATAAAAGGGAACATTAATTCTTTGTAGGGATTAGAAAAAGCCAAATACTTACTTTAGAGCTTACTTTGTGGGCTGACCATCTAATCATTAGCTAAAAATTTACCCAAATATTTTTACCACAAGTAATAGATGCTCATTTTAGAAACATTCAAAAAATTTTAATGAGGAAAGAGAAAAAAAATCACTTGCAATTTTGCTAGCATTTGATGTAGATAATTTATACTTATTTTAAACTCAAATTATATTTGTTCCTTACATGTAGTGAATGAAATAATTACTTTTTGTATTATCTATGTATATTTTACTGTATTTATTCAACAAAAGGTAACTGGATGGTTTCTTTCACTTCACTTAAATGTGTATTTATATTCCAGGAAGGTTTCTACTTATTTACAGTAAGAGCACTTTATAAAAAGTAAGCCTTTTATTTTTACCTCTAGAAGTCAGTTGGATATCATAAACATTCAGCCTCTATTAAAGCTATATACACAAACAAATGATATAAAATGATGGACCCTGATACAACACTTTGGTTGTGTTATACTTTTACCCACTGCCACATCTGTGCCTTAAAATAATTTCTTAAGAAACATTATTGCAACTCTGGCATGATGACGATAGAAGAGGTAACAATTCTTGTTCTTGCTAAAAACTAAGCAAGATTGCATGGGTGCATGCACACACACAATAACATTTAGAACATGATCACCAGTTGCTTCTTTCTCTTTGTCTTCTCAGTAATAGGCAGATGGATTATATACTAAAAATATAAATCCTTAAGAATCATGTTTATTTTGTGAAAAAGGCAATGTCTCTGGCCATTACTTGGCTCTTTTATAAGTTGATTGTCACAGATTTTTATCACTATCAGACGACCTTCTTAGGTGTGGAAATCAATGCTGGGGAGGCAGGGTGAGGTAAGGAAAGCATGTGCTGTGTATCAGGAAACCTTGGTTCTGTGCAAACTGGGTCACAGACTTGTCATATGTCTCTGCACGGGTCAGTCATTGTTGATGAAATCATTATTTGGTGAGAGTTTGGATAGTCTGTTTAGGAAACTAGCTAGGTGGTCAGGAAAGGGAACAGAAGCAGTCCATCAGGATAGGTTCAGTTCAGTTTTGTTAGAGTCACTGAAACAGACAAGTTCAAATACCAAGTCCAAAGAGCTGGTGGAATTCAGCCTTTCTAGGCAGTTGCTGTGAACACCAGTGTTTGCTGCCTGCCCTTAAAGACTGGCAGGTGTATGATGGTTGCAGTTAGGTCAGACTGGTTTAAATGGACAGAGGTAGTACGGAGCCATCAGAGGGAGAATATCAAATTTCTTTGTTTTTTGAATTAGGGAAATATGATGACATGTGTCTATAAAGCAGAGGTTGTCCCTGGAGAGGAAAAGGAAATATGCATGAGGAATGAGGAGAACAAGTCATTCTTGCTTATTGGTAAGATTATCCTCTAAAAGGATAACCATAGATTCTTGGCTGCCCAGTGAAACACAACATCCGAAAGGGATATATAGTCTGTAGTTAGTGAAGAATGTTCAGTAGAAATGTGGTTTTTGAAATGATAAAAAGAAAAAAACTTGTATTTAGAGAGGGCTTATTAGGAGTTCAAACTTTGATAGATTGATTAATTACAAGTTATGACAAGGTCCAGGTAGGTGTTTATAGGGAGCTAAAGTGGAGAATAACTGGGAGCACATTGATTTGAGGCAGTGAAGTACTGTGCTTACAAGGCAGAAAAGCTTAATAATGTGATGTTGAATCATCAGGGATGATGGCCAAGGATGGATTACAGAGGTGTGTAAAATAGTTGCTAAAACCAACAAGCAGGGTTGGAAGACTGATCCTGGGACTGGTAGAATTTAGCAACCACTAGGGGTAGAGGTTAGTATAAGATGGCGAGAAAGACTTAGAAGGGGATGTTAAGTCACAATATCAGAAATTGTCCCATCCATTACAGGGGTTAAAAAAGACATTATCTCCATTGTTAACACTGTATACAGGCCTACTGTGTTAAAGTGCGCACAAAAGTTCATTCCCTGCTCTTTCTGTGTACTGGAGGGATTATGACTATAGACACAGAAAAGCAGAATTTAAAAGTGAACTAGCAGATTGGCTAATCCCATGTCCTATTCTTTACCAAATTGATTTTGGACCACTTCTCCGGATATAAGAATGATTCTTCTTCTGCCTTTACCTCTTTTAACATTACACTTTTCACTCAGGACTTGTGACATTTGAAAGGGCATGGACATGCTTGACCTAGATTATTTTCAAGATCATCCAAATTCCTTTCTTCATACTACCGTAATATGGCTCCTCAGGTAGCCCAGACATCTTTTTACTGTGTGTATCCAGTCTTCATTTTGCAGAACCTTGTTTGGAAGATTGGAAGCTGTTTCTTAAAATGTGTCTACGGGTTCTTCAAATCCAAGGTTCATGTCCAAGGTGTACACCATAGCAAGTATAAACATAGGAGAAGTTAGACCTCATCATTTTCTAAGTTTTTGGCTCCATGATAAGCAACTTCCATTTAAAATGCAGTCCATCTGCAAGTCGTGTTGGCTGTGTCTACAAAATACTACCATACTTTATCTGCTCCTCACCACCTGCTGTGGTTTCAGGCTTGGCATGTATGGCTTCTTCTGTATGTCCTTACACTCTGCATTCCTCTCTGCACACAGCAGCCAGAGTGATCTTTTGAAAACTTAAATCAGCCACGCCACTCTTTTGTTCCAGTGGCTTTTCAATGACTCATGGTAAAAGCCCAAGTCTTTGTTAGCCTACAGGGCTTGATATCAAAAGTTTTGCCACATCCTCTGACCTGAGCTTTGAGTCCCTTTCTTCTCTTTCCCTCCTCTGCAGCCTCTTTGCTTCCTTGCTGTTCTCAAGCACAGTTCTGCCTTGGGGCCTGTGCACATCCTTCCCCTGGAATGTTCGTCTCCCAGACACGTAGACTTGCTTCTCTCTGTCTGTAAATACAAATATCACCTATCAGTGGTGCTTACCTCCCCCTGCTCAGCCCTCTCTCACCACCTTTCCAGCTGCATCTTTCTTATAGCACTTACCATCATCTGACATGTCATATATTTTAGTTGTTCATTTATTTATTATTTTATTTTACTCCAGACAAATGTAAGTAGCACAAAAAGAGAGATTTTTGTTTTGGTTTGTTTATGCTTTATGTCCAAGTATCTACAGAGTGCCTGGAACATGGTGGGTATCCATTAAATGTTAGTTGAATGAATTAATGATTGGATGGACAGGTGGATGAATTTAACTTATATGGTAATTTAAATTATAAAGATAAGTGGAAAAGCCAGGATTTATACTTATGCCACATTTTGGTCAAAGCCACTATTTTTTCTCCTTTATTCTGTGAACTAGTCTGAGAGATGTGGATGAAACATTAATATGGTGGAACCCTTTATGAAGTCCACTATAACATTACATTTTGATTCCAGCAGGATTTAGCTTTGTGGATTTCCAAATAAGAATAGCCTAGTAAGTTCTAGTTTAAAGGTGTAACATTGAACAGAATTTAGAAAATTCTTTTCTATCATTGAAACAAAGGACTTTTGCAATAGTTGAATAAAAAAGCAGTGACTCACAAATGAATAGCTAGGGGAGGGCAGGATTTCTAGATAAGCAGGACAAACAATCTCCACTGGTTCTCACCAACCATGGAGCTAATGGGTACGGTGGCTTTAAGCCAACTGCCACTTAAGGGAGAAAAAAACTTAACCATTCAACAAGTGAAATAGTTAGTGTGGAATGGATAGCATCTATTGAAATTTGATTTTCAGCAGTTTTCCCAAGTGACTGAAAAAAATTTTTCAAGCTGTTTACTTTTTTATAACATGTCTCCTCATAGTCAAGTTTTGGATTAATTATATGTCAGGATTTGGTCTAATGCTGCTCAATTGTCTCAAAAATATCTTGAAGGGGTAACATGCTGAGATCCTAAAGAGGCTGTCTGACATAGGAATATTAACTTGGAATGGTTAGGGCTTAGGGACAACTTACTGACTACAGTCCCCAGAGCCAGATCATACAATCACAGAATGTGAGCTGAAATTCAGACAAGTCTAGATTGGTGCTACCGTCTGTGGGTTTCTTCTGTGGCAGGGTGGAGTCAGGTGGGCAGTGCCATGGAACCGTGTTGGATCTGGGCTGATGTGGTCTAAGGGTGAATTCTAGCTGGTAGGAAGGAGGGTGAAGGGCAGGTTTGATTCCCAGAAGGGCTTCACAAAGCCTGGGCACATTTTCAGGGTCCAGCCAAGTCAGGTGAATTTCAGAACAATGTTATGGGCCTATCCATAGAAAAAAGCACAGATTCAGGTCAGAAGGTGAATCAAGGAAGGCATTTTATAGTGAGCATCTAGGCTTTGGTTATTCATTACCCAGGGTCACCTGATAACAAGTATATTGCTGGCATCCAGTTTAAGGTACTCACTATAATATATATGGTTCTTAATATTTTTCTGGGCTTAACTGAACTTAGCTTAATGCATATGTTGAATTTATCTTGCATACTATAATTCTTTAGCATTTTTATGCCTGGGCTGTGCAGAATAGGTATTCACAGAGGATTTGGGATTTTTGAAATCTTTATTCAGTCTACCTGAATCATCAAATAGGGTGGATACAGACTAAAAGTATTGCTTTATTTTAATAGTGAAAATACCCTTATATTTTTATAAAAATATTTCTTAAGTATGGTACAGATTTGATTCCTAGACAGGTACTCTTCTAATAGTTGTATATTTTGAACATTATTATCTATATTAAGCTTATGGATCTTTATGATTTTGATACAATGACTTTGTGTTTAATTTATTTTATAAGTTATAGAGAAGTGAACAGTTATTATAAATATGAAAATTTACAGGTCAATTGCTAGTTCGAGTTATTTGATTTATTAGCTTTGTAGGTTTCTTCTCAGAAGGTGAAGAATAAATTGATCTGCTTTGAAAAGTTACATGGACAATTCTAGAATGTGTACAGATATCCTGCTAAATGAAGAGGTGTGTTTCTTTTAAGAAGACACTACCTTAGGCCAACTTGAAATAATTTTGATTATGAGGAAATCCATCAGAACAAAATTATACATATTGACAGATGTAATTCCTGCTTTTGACTTTTCAACTGCCTTTACTGGGAACGGACTGTGGCTTTTCTTTTACTTTGGATCTGTTATTGGTTTATTTCCTACTTACTTGTATACTCATTTACTCTGCCTCTACGCTGTACCATCCTTGAGCCTCAAGCCTGTGTCTTGCTCCACTTTGGCTTTCTTGGCACAGACCTCCATATGATACTTGGTGTCTTTGGTCCCTGTTGATGTTGTTCATTTCTCATTGCTTCACACTAGTTCCCTAGAAATTAGCCCAACCCTTGCCCAACAATCTCTTGGCCACGACCACGACCAGCACGGTGCCCTCACCCCTCCCATAAACACTCTAGTAAACAGTATTCTGGTGCCATGACTTCAATAGGCTTAACAAAGACTAATAATAACAAATAATATGCCACTTTATAATACAAAGGCTTTACACATTCATTTTGTCATTTGAGATAGTGGTTATCGTTTCAAAACAGAAAGGAAGAACGAGTTATGAGTTAAAGCAGAACTGTATTTTTAATAAATATTGATACATACTCACATATGTTGTTTATATTTTCTTATGATAGGGTGAGATATCAAATATATATGGACTCATATACAAAAGTTTGTTTGCTTAGAAAAATATTTCTCTGAAAGTCTTACAATTTGTTAGCTGTTATTTAACAATACATTCTACTTATTATTAAGGAAATCATTGCTTTGGTTATGTTTGTCTTATCTGATATAAAAGTGGCCTCTTGTTCTTGAGATGAGAGGCGAGATCAGGAGATTGTTCATTCATTATGGATGAAGATGAAGGTAGCAACCAGAGCATTGTAGGAAAAGGGATAAATATGTAATACCTAATGCACAGGTAATAAAACTATTAGGGAAGAAAACTGCCTTTACACAAAGTTGGTATTTTAAAATAGGTGGCATTTGAAATGATGATATTGATATAAATATTATATATTTTATACATTATGCATTGATATTATATAAATGAAACCTATTTCATTATAATATTGTATCCAAATTTGCACGTAGTATACATAATCCAAATTGTAGATTTTGATTGATAAGTATTCCTGTAATCATATCAAAGTTGTGTCTCTTCCTTTACTCATTTCATCTTTGATTGTTCATAGCAATGTGAATGATGTAAAATTTTTGTGGTGTTTATATAATAATCACTTCACATATCAATGTTATCAGAACTGAGAGGCTTACTGGCTTATCTTCTAAAAATATCATTAATGCCTTGAGATTTTTCTCCTTCCAACTTAATATAGTTAAATGGATGGCTTCCATTTTGGAAAGAAAAAGTCTTATTTCTGCAAAAGGACTAGATATTTCTTCAGGTTTCTTTCATTAGGTTAAATCATTAGCTCTTGGCATGCTTTTTTCATAATAGCATGTATATGTATGGGAACTATGATCTTATCTAGCTTTTTGAAATGAATCAATGGGATTAAACATTTAAAAGGATATAAAACCGTGTAAAGCTATGCTATGAAAGAAAAAAATCTTTAAGTATGCTCTTCTCATATGGATTTCTAGTTAGATACTGTTGCTGTTACATAGGGGGAAAGTTGCAGAGATGAGATGTTGACTCTTGTCACTTCTAAAGAGTTATATTTTGTAGCATGGATTATTTGGCTAATCTCTCTTCACAAACTAAAATTTCCTGCAATCTTATGAGGAATATGGATACTAAATACGATGTATATGATATATTTTGTATAAGCATACACACACACACACACACACAAGATTTACTGGTATTTTAATTAGAAGTCTAAAACCTGTATACTCAACCTGTATACTTTCAATTTGTAAGAAAATATTATCAACTTTGTTGATTATTGATCTTATCTTCCTTTTTTTAAATCTACCAGAAAACAGCCTATTTAAACAATTTATTAGGCAGGCATTACCATTTCATCATATGTTTTAATAAGTGACAGTGTACACATTTTAAAATCATATGTTAGTTGCACCTTAAGAATCAAAATTGAGAATAATGACAAATTGTTAATTTGCCTGTTAGTTTAGTCAACTATAAGAAACTGATTCTGTGGAAAGGGCTAAAGTAATAAAAATAGTCTGTTAATTCAATTCTCCTTCAATTTTCAAAGAAAATTGTCTTATCAGTATAAGGCATTCTCAGGCAATAGTGTACTTCTGCACACTGGTATGTAATGCTCGAGAGACAGTAAGGACATCTTGTAGTATAGCTTGAAGTCTGGTAAATTGATGCCTCCAAGTTTGTTCTTTTGCTTAAGATTGCTTTTGCTATACGGGGTCTTCTTTGGTTCCATATGAAGTGTAGAATTATTTTTTCTAGATCTGCAAAAAATGATGTTGGTATTTTAATAGGGATTGCATTGAACCTGTAGATCACTTAATTCTCAACAAAATCCTAGCAAACCGAATTCAAGTGCTTATTAAAAAAATGATCCATCATGACCAAGTGGGCTTCATCCCAGAGGTGCAGGGATGATGGTTCAACATAAGAAAATGTCTATAAATGTAATTCACCACATAAATAGAGACAAAACAAAGACCATATGATCCTCTCAATAGATGCAGAAAAAGCATTCAACAAAATTCAGCACCATTGTATGATAAAAATGGGTAACAAAATAGGCATAGATGAGACTTACCTAAAAATGATACAAGCCATATATGAAAAACCCACAGCCAACATCATACTGAATGGGCAAAAATTGAAAGCATTCCCGCTTAGAACTGGAACCAGACAAGGTTGCCCACTATCACCACTTCTATTCAACATAGTGCTGGAAGTCCTAGCCAGAGCAGTCAGAAAAGAGAAGGAAATCAAGGACATCCAAATGTCCTATCACTCTTTACTGAAGAATAGGTCAACTATCACTCTTTACTGAAGATATGATCTTATATCTAGAAAACCCCAAAGATTCTGCCATGAGACTATTGGAATTGATAAATTCAGCAAAGTCTCAGGTTACAAAATCAATGTACTGAAATCATTAGCATTCCTATATACCAACAACAGTCAGACTGAGAACCAAATCAAAGACTCAATATCCTTCACAATAGCAACAAAGAAAATAAAATACCTAGGAATATATTTAACTAAGGAGGTAAAAGACCTCTACAGGGAGAACTATGAAACACTGAGGCAGGAAATAGCAGAGGACATAAACAGGTAGAAAACCATACCATGCTCATGGGTCAGTAGAATTAACTCCTGAGATTTAAAATGTGTAAATTGTACACTTCCAATGCAGAATTAGCAATGGCAGTGTCCATGTGAAATGGTGATTATGCTTGTCTCCCCATATCCTCCCCTTTAGTTTTGTAGCTATTCTATTTAATAGTAAATAATGAAAAGGGCAAGGTGGTTGCCCAGAAGCACATGTCTAATAATAATAATTGCTAACCCTTTTAAAGCATTACTCTATGCCAAGCACTGTTGCCAGAATTTTTCATTGATTATTTTATTTAATCTCATCTCTATGCATAGGTAACTGTTTTTATGCCCATTTTAAGGATGATGAAACTGAGACACAGAGTGGTTAAATAATGTGTCCAAGGTCATGTGCTTAGTTAGTAGCAGAGTGAAAACATGAACTGAAAAAGTCTGATTCTATAGCCTACATGTTCCACTTCATTGGAGCTTACTGGCTTTGAGACAAATCTGTAATTTATGAGCTGGTCATACTTTGCATTCATTCAGTAAATATTCGGTGAGTATTTTGTACTGCAGGTTAACGAATCCTTTTTCTGTATGATATGGTATTTAAATGTTATCATGAGAGACAGATTATAGGTCAAAGAGTAGGTCAGAAGTCAAGTGTACCCTATTCAAATGTGGACGCTGCCATGACTGGTTGCATGACTTTTTCAGTCAGTTCCCTCCATCCTTCAAGCTTTCAGTTGCCTTCTTTAGGTGATGATATTTTAAGTATCTTATACCTTTAACAGTCTGTGATACAAAGTTATTCCAGTATCATTCTTGCTTAAACATGGTATGGGTTATAACCTTCAGACCCAGGCAATGGATGCTCCTTCTCCATTTCCATTGGGAAATCCTGCTTGTCTTCAATCTTAGAATGCTATGTCTCTTCATGATCTCAACTAGTCTCTGAGCTTTAGATACCATTGTTATTGGGAAGATTCACACTTTTGTCTACAATCTAGGCATTTTCCCTGATCTGCAGACATCTAATTCATTGGCAATTCTGTTGGCTCAACCCTTAAAATACAAACAATTTAACCAATCCCAGTGCCTTTATTGCCACCACCTTTGCCTTAGGGGGCTTCATCTCTATCTGGGTGATTGCTGTAGCCTCCTAACTTGTCTCCCTATGATGTTTTCTCTGCATAGCACCCAAAGTGAGCCTTTAAAACTTAAGTCAGATCTTGTTGCCCCTCTGCTCAAACCTGGCTTCCCATCTGACTCAAAGTAAAGGTCACAGTCCTTACAGGGGCCGACAAGGCTCTATATGATCAGACCCTTAGTTGCACCTTTGATGTTGTATCCTATTTGTCTCCTCCCCAGTTAATCTCCCGTAGCCAAAATAGCAGGTGTGGTCTTTGAATGTACCAGACACACACTGCCTTAGAACCTTTGCATTTACTTTCCCCTCTGCCTAGAATGTTCATTTCTCAAATGTCTGCATGACTTACTCCCTCATCTCCTTCAGGTCTTTTCCAAAATATCTTTTGAATGAGGCGTTCCCTGATCACCCATTTTATATTGCATTCATTCCCCACTCCCCTCCCCAGACACACTCCTTATTTGTTTTATTTTGCCTGATATTAATGAACATCTTCTAGCATATTAAATTTTACTTTTTTGTTTTGTTACTTTTTTCTATCTCTATCAGTTAGCATGTGAGTGTTATGAAGGTACAGATTTTGTATGTTGTTATTTCAAAGTTGTATACTCACTGCCTAGAACAGTGCTCGACACATATTAGGCACTAAGTAAACATTTGTTGAACTCATGTATGAATGAATGAATGAATGTATCTAAGTTTTATTAGGAACCTGTATCTTCATTTGAAAATGATTATAAGTTAGTGCTGGCCTCTTATTCTGGTAGGCAAGACTGATGAGTGAATGTATGCTGAAATAAAATTTCTCAGGATGCAGGCAGGTAATGTAAATGTATGGAGTGCTTTGGGTACAAAGCAATACAGAGGTGGGGACTGAGATAAACCACAGGGTTAATCCCCCATCTGTGGGCTACACCTCATTGCTGTCCTAGGCAATTGGTGCCTTACCATTTGAATTAGAAGAAGCAACTGGAAATCCAGATTTTTATGAGAGCTCTAGCAATTCAGAAATGTTGGTTTCCAATTCAAAATTTCATGAGGGTCAAACAAAACATGCCTTCTAGCCAGACTCAACTTGTAGACTGCCAATTTTAGAGCTCTGGTAAAAGAAGCATAAACTTCAGAGATCCCCACCTATTTTAGCAAACCTTATCTGTTTAAAATATCATGAGAAAAATTTTTAAAATAACTTCAGTAGGAAATATGTAGGACATGAAACACCAATCAAATCAAGAATGTTTGGTGAAAAATAATTCCTAGAATCTTTTGAGTGTTTCTGACTCCCTTTGCTATTTCTATTAATTGTTATTCACAGTGGTAGGGACCTGATCTATGATCTTGTCAGTCTGATTCAACCAAGAAATAAATAAAATGTATTGAGATCCTATTATATGCCATACACTGCTCTAGGTGGCAGGGTTACATGGACAAAGACACAGAAGTACATCTTCATATGAAACTTCTACTCTATTTGCAGGGGAGAAAGGGTGACAGATAATCATCAGATTAGCTAATGAAAAAGACTGTGTCTTGGAGCACAGACCAAACTGACAAGAAAAGTAACCATTCAAAGATGTGGGTAGAGTTTCTAGACAATGGGGATATTAGGTGGAGAAACCATACAGCAAAAAGGAGCTGACTCTGTTTGGAGAACAGCAGACTGGACAGAGGGGCAGGAGTGCAGTGAGGGAGAGGTGGGTGAGGTCAGGGAAGTTGGCCCCTATAGCTTTGTCTTTCACTCTATTTTCTTCTGTGCTTCAGTTTGCTATGTCTTCAAGTTTGCTGATCCTTTCCACTTCAGTGTCAAATGTGCTGTTAATTCAATCCAATGAACTTATTTTATTTTATTTATATTATTTTATTTATTATATTTTATTTTATTTTAGAGCCAGGGTCTCACTTTGTTGCCCAGGCTGGAGTGCAATGGCATGATCATAGCTCACTGTAACCTTGAATTCCTGAGCTCAAAGGATGCTCCTGCCTCAGCTTCCTGAATAGCTGGGACTACAGGTGTGTGCCACCATGCCCAGCTAATTAAAAATTTTTTTCTGTAGCTAAGGGGTCTTACTATGTTGCCTAGATGATCTCGAACTATTTTTATTTTAAATATTCTGTTCTTTAACTTTAGAAATTCTGTTTAATTCCTTTTTTAATACATTCCATTTGTTTTTATTATATTCATGTTTTCACTTAAATTCCTGAGTGTATTTATGATATGGTTTTAGTATCAGTTTCTCCAAATTCTATCATCTCTATTGTTTGTGTGCCTATTTCTAATGACTGATTTTTCTCCTGGTTATATATTCTTTGCATGACTAGTAACATTTTATGGGATACTAGATAGTATGCTGTTAACTGGATTTTATTGTCTTTCTTTATGGAGTGTTAAACCTTGTTTTAGAAAGCCATTAAGTAACTTGCAAATTAGCTTAAATTTTAGAGGCTTGTTTTTAAGTGTTATTAGAGTGAGGCTACTATAGCCCTTAATTTTGTTTTAGTTTTGTCTTACCATTAAAATGTGAACTGTCAGGTCTCAACTAAATGCCCCAGGTATTCAATGGGGTGTCTGCACTCTGGCTAGATGGAATGCAAATGTCTTCTAGCTCTCTGTAAACTCTGCACATTGTTAAGATTACAACTCATCAGTTGGTCTTTTATTTTGCCCACTCATGTGATGTTTCCACCTGTGGATATGCAGTTTAATATTTAGCAATTATATAATGGGAACTCATGCAGATTTCGGGAGCTCTTTTTCTACATACCTCTGTTATTTCCAGTATGCTGCCTTGCATATAGCAGTCACCTTAACCTTCCAGAACTCTGATATCTGACTTGGTAACAAAGGGTATCCCTTCCCCACATCACCATCCAGAAAATGATTCTGGACAGAAAGTTGTCATTATTACGGTGCTGACCTTCTTTGTTTCCCTTCTTTCCTTGATTATAGTCCTTGGCTGCCTTTGTCTGACATTGAAAATCAAACATTTCATATATTTGTCTGGATTTCTATATGTTTTATATAGGAGGGATGTCAGTTACAAATTCTTCAGCATGGTCAGGAATGTATGACCATGAAAACGATTTTTTTTTTGTAACATTTTATTATGGATAGTTTCAAATGTATGCAAAAGTAGAGAAAAGACTCTCTTGAACTCTTAAACCTACCATCCATCTTTAACAATTAACACCAGAGTGCCAAACTTGTTCAACTGTACCTCCTCCAGGGCCCCTCACCCATCTAGATTGTTTTTAAATAAATCATGAAAAAGTATTTAAAGGAAGAAATGGCAAGACAATGCTGAAAAGAAATGCTGAAAGAAAAAAACTGATAGGAAAGAAAATAGTATTTATTGAATCCCTACTTTATTTACTTGGTACTTATTCTTGAATTTTAGATTTTAATCTGTTTTTATAATTGAAACCTTACACCTTAATTTAGTCTTTTTGAGCACTGCCAAATATATTTAAATATATATTTGATTTGTGTCTTAATTTTTTTTGCCAAAAATCATTATAATTAGACTAATACTTTCAGTAGTTTATTTACCTGATACATTGTCTCATGTATACATTGTGAGCTAATTTGGCTGAAATTGAAAACACAAAATAACCTCACAATTCATTGGCTCCCTCAGAGATGAGCAGTAATCTATTGTTCAAAAGGAAGTTGCGTTGAATTTTTTTTATGATGACGAATATTCTGAAGCTTAAAAAGGTAAACAGTGAAACAACATGGCAAATGTTTTAAAATAACACTTAATATTTAGTGGAAAAAAGTACACATGTTCATATACATTATAATTTGTGGTATTTAAAAGTAGTACAACAGAGATAATTTGAGGAATATCTTAAATGAAATCTAGAAAAACATAATGTGAATAATTTTTCTAACAGATTAGTGGGAATATATTTTTTCTTTTAAAATTTTCCTTAACAGTGTTTCATCAATAAATAAACATTAGAAATAAATGCAAAGGAAAATAATTGGAGGTCTGTTATTAATGAACATACCCAGTTGGGTTAATTCACTGAAGTGTGATGATAATGAGGCCAGAAGTGCAGCTGCACTGAAAGGAGAATGGCAGGAAGAAACATAAAGTTAAAGCCAAGCTTAATAAAAGGAAGAATTTTGCAAGACAGAATGAAAGTTGGAAAATCAATCACCCATAGCTAAACCAACAAAGTTAATACCACTAACAAAGCTTCACAGGTCTTAGCTCAAAATGCCATGGTTGACAATTGTGAAGAGTTGATAATCTTGTCCCAGCACTAACGATATTTTGGGCATGTATCTACAAGTTCAAATGATAATAGCTTATTCTAATTGAAAATAAGCATATATTATAGTAAAATCTCACTGTGGGTAGTAAATTCTTTACTTTGGAATGAATTTCACATGAATTTTTATTTTTTTTTATTTATTTATTTTTTTTTAAATTTTTTATTTCAGCAAGTTATAGGGGTACAAATTTTTGGGTTTCAAATAATGCCCTTGCCCCCCTCCCCCCACAAGTCTGAGCTTCAAGCGTGACCATCCCTCAGATGGTGCACGTCTCACTCATTATGTATGTATATACCCACCCACCCTCCCCCCTCCCACCCACCCAATACCCCATAGATGTAGTTCCTATCTGTCCACTTAGGTGCTGCTCCATTAATACCAGTTTGTTGGTGAGTATATTCACATGAATTTTTAAAAATCATGACTGTAAGTTGTGCTGCAAATGTTTATTTTTCCTACAATGAAGAGAATTTTCCCGGATAATGTATTATGATTCATTGTTATTGCATCATTCTTCTGTGTCCAGTAGACACGTGTCTCAATTTATCTGTTAATCAATATTCATTTCATAACATCTTTCCAGAGAACAGCATTGGCATGTGAGTTTGCCTTTGCTTCTGTCATGTATGTGTGTTTATGAAATGACAGTTCTTCAGTTCTGTTAGGTAGTTAATGTTGAGATGAGTGAAGGTTATCCACTCTCCCTTCCAAACTTTGCTTCTAGGCAAAAATGAAATAAATCTCAAACTGAATTTTGCTTTATATGTAGAAATTTTTGAACATTTATTAAGCAAACAAATATACACACAAAGATGTCCCTATAGTTGGTTCTGTGGCCTCAAGGAAGTTCTAGCTCTTATGTCCTTTTAGATGTGGTACCATTACCTTGCATGAAGCTTGAGCTGAGACAAACATCAAAATTCCAGGGCAGGATTCTCTTACCTTATGGCCTGCATCAGGCAATCAGAATCTTCTATAGTTCATGACTGGGATTAGGATCGCTTAAAGAGTTAGCCAAACACATCATCTCAGTAGTAAAAGCTGCAGGCTTCTCTGATTTTTATACTCAATTTATGCAAGGGTGGGGAGTATTGCTAAAATATTTTAGTGTTCAACTTATCTCGAATACTCTTAATTTCAATTAAAATGAGCCAAGTGAGCTCATTTCTGCCATTCACAGTGCTAGTCATGAGGCCACTGTTTTGATCAGTGAAAACCCATTTCTGGCATTAAGTATTCTTAATTTTAAAAAAGTTGTTTGCTGATAGAAATTCAGATACCAGAAGATTTTTTTTAATACCTACCCCAGGAAATGTGGGCTTTCTGATGAGAATGCCACCCCTCTATTGTTGCATTTTCTAGTAGAACGCTTACAGCACCTAAACTGTAGCTTAATCTAAGTAATCCACACATAATAGCACTGTATATGCTATAGTACTTTTAGGAAAATTGCATACATGTTAACAACATATATGTTTGTAGTATTAAAGGCAAGGCCATATGTGCTTTAGAAATCCTTATTTACAGCTTCTGTGACAAAATGTCACCCACATTCTTGAGTGAGTTTTGTATAACTGAATTCCAGGGAGGTGAAGTTGTAATCTTTAACTACCAGGAGTGAACATACTAGCAGTAATAATAACAGCTGCTATTAATATTATTATTTTTGGAATTCATGGTATTGATGGATGACAGTGTTGAAAAGTCATAGCAATAATAATTGTCCTAATAGTCACAACAGAGGAAGAAGATAAAGACTAGTTAATGTTTCCTGAGTGTTGGCTCTGTGCTGTATACTTTATGTTCATCATCTCATTTATTCATCACAATTACTCGTATACCTTTATTTTATCTTAGTTTTTCTGATGGAAAATTTCACATAATTGGTACACAGCAGAAAAGGAACACAAATTCTTTACTCTCCAATTCCAAAATATGCACTCATTTCCGCTGCCTTATACTACTTCTTTTTCCATCAGATCTTTTATAAGAATTTCCATGAAAATTTTAAAATACATTTTTGTTAGGACTTCTGGAACAAGAAAACTTTATAGGGAAAGCAAAAAATGGAGTTCTTAAGTTTATTAAAAGTTGTGCCAGGAAAAAAATAAAAACATGGGAAACTTCATTTCTGTTTATGAAGGCATTCAGCTTCTGTGTAAAGATATGACTCAGATCCACTGAAAACAGATTGAGGTGTGGTTTTTTTTGTTTTTTTTTTCTTTTTTTCACAGGAAGGTTTGTGGGAAATCTTGTAAACAGAGCCTATCCGTAGAGCCTAGATTTTCCCCGGAGCACGGTCAGCTTTTCCTTAAGACTACTGCCACACCTTTTAGACAGTGGAATCACAAATCTACCTTTTGGGTGCATAGACTTTTATCTGATAAAAGTTCAGATAAATGGTTTCAAAAAATAGTTCTTTAATGATTGCAGTTTCCTGGTGATGAACCCTAGTTCTAAGCTTATTTTTAGGATGGAATGTCCTCATTGATTGCTATATAAGTACCTTTTATTAATATAAGGGGTCTCTAAAGAGCTTTGTGTCATTACTTATGTTCAAAGATTAAGCTTCTTATATCTAAAAATCTTTTGTTATGTTATGTACTTCAAGAAATCACAATCTTGAATGTAAAAAGCAATAAAAATAAAAGAAAGAGCATGCTTTTATGAAAAATAATTCTCAATTGTGTTATGTTATATGGTTGCATATTGTCTTAGTCAACTCAGGTTGCCATAACAAAATACCAGAGACTGGGTAGCTTAAACAATACAAATGTATTTCTCACAGGTTTGGAGATGGGGAAGCCCAAGATCAAGGTGCCAGCATGGTCAGTTTTTGGTGAGGGCTCTCTTCCTAGCTTATACATGACTGCCTTCCATGGAGAAGGGAAGGAGGAAGAGAGAGGGAAAAAAAAGAAAGCGAGACTGTCTCTGATGTCTCTTTTTATAAAGGCACTAATCCCATCAAGATGACCCTACCCTCCTGACCTCATCCAACACTAATTGCCTTTCAAAGGCTCCATCTCCAAATAATCTCACATTGGGGGTTAGGGCTCCAGCTCATCAATTTGAGGGGGATGCAGACATTCAGTCCATAACACATCTCTTCAACACTAAAGTTGAGTCATGCCACTTATTTACCGTTTTTCACCCAAATGGACTAACACATGTGAGTTATTAAAATTGGCATATTTTACTAAAGTTATGCTAATACATATTAATATTTTGATGTATGTGATGATGATGTGATCATGTTAGGGAAATCAGTGCTTGATTAGAACTCTGTGATACTTCTCCTAAAAAGTTACTATTCATTATTTACGGCTGTTGTTATGATAGCTACACAGAAGATAGGAGAAGCTGACTGCTGCCGAAGTGACAGCTGTGTCTACTCAGTTATAGACTTAGAAACGATAGCCATTATGATGAAGCCAGCCATTTTGATTTTATGATTTTATAAGGACCAAGGAGCATAATGAATGTGAAAGAGTTTTGAGCATAAGGTTATTAAAGATGAGTTTACTATCTGTTAGCATTTAAAGTGTCAAAGCGTTAATCAGTATATTTTAAAGAGGAAGTGAAAAGTGTTAATCTGGTGAGTTTAAATGCAAAAGCTTCTATTATATTATGGCATCATAAATAATAAGAAAATATAAGAATATAGTAAATAACTGTGTATTACCTTATATAGGTATTATTATAACTAATGTGTAATGGAGTATTTTAGAAAAAATTAATTCCAAATTTAGACTAATCATTGGAGTCAGATGATTCTTCTGTCAGTAAAACTCAGTTTATTTAAACTGTGAATCTGGGCTCAAATTACTGTTTCCATTCCTGATTCATGATCAACTTGGTTAAGAATTGTTATATGTATTTAAAATTGAATTGGTAATTTTTCTTGTTTATTTACAGTTATATTTAATGACCCCTATTTAGTAGCTCTTAAGCAGTCTTCTAGTTCTTGTTTTCTCTCTTTTTGGTAAAACTGAGGCTTTCTGAATTGAGGTAGTCCTATTTTTAAGATTTTATTTCCTATCATAGAAGAGCAGAAACAATTAGCTAGTTGTCCTATTTACATATAAACTCTACCAGTTTTATTTCCTAGCAAACAAAAGAGAGGACCTTTGTACTATTCTCACAAAATCTATTTTGCAGATATAAATGAGTGTTGTTAAAGTAGCAAAATGAACTACAGAGAGGTTGAGGTTTTCACAGTATAATTAAACTATGTTTACCCAATCTAATCCTAAGATAATTTTTGAACTGTAGAAATTATTCAGAGAAATTCCTAAAATATCCTTCCATTCTCACACTATACATATCAGAATTTGACATAAATCCAAACACTTCCATTTCCAGGTCAGGTCAAAAAATCTAAACTGTTTGTTTAGCAGTCGTTTTCATAGACGCAGGAGGCCATTTTCTAGAAGCAGCTGTCTTCTTATTAATACTTCTCTTAGGAAGCACTCCACACAGAGTGGCACCCTTCTTCACTGGTGTTGTGTTTGTTTTGTAGTTAAAGGAAGGTAAAGGGTCTTTTTGATAGTTTTGCCTGGGGCACATATTTCATACTATGGTAATGTTTGTTGTCATTTTGGGAAAAATAATTATCTCTATATAATATTTATATAGTCATGTAGGTGTAGTATAAAATTATATATGTATTACATAAAATATTTATATATTTGAGAAAAACAATTTATATATCTGTATTATCTATGTGTCATTAGGCCCTGTTTACCTGAGGTACTGCTAAGTCTTGCTACCATATAATATTTTCTTTTTAATATGGTTTGAATTAAAGAAAATGTTAAAGGTAAACAAACCCTGAAGTGAACCCCACTGATAACTTCATAGCTGCTGTTGACTTACTGTTTATTTTATTGGAGTTTATGCTACAACAAAGCAAAACATACTGCTCTGAAACTACTTTGGAGGTAAGAAGCCAAAATGTTCTTACTCAGCTCTCTGATCAGAGCCTTCCTTTTTAAAACAGAGGTCATCTAGTGTATTGGAAAATACTGGACTTGTATCAAAGGACCTGAGTTTGAATCTTGACTATTGAATATTATTTTTGTGACTTTGAAGAAGTCACTGAATATCTGTATTTTCAATTATTTTCCTCAGTAAAATTTAGATAAGAACTGTCTCACAGGATCAAATGATAAAATGAGTAGGTTAATCTCCAAAACTCTTTTTTTGTTGGGAAGTGCAACTATGGAGTCATACTTCTATATGAAACTCACAGTGAAAAGGAATCATTGATTTTAGTGGGGATTTTCAGGTATCCTAGGTTTTACCCCTTTAAAGCATCAGACTTTTTTTTTAGCTGAACTATTTCAATTGAACATTTTTATAAAAATTATTGTACATATTTGCTTTATAAAATACACAGATATTGTTGCCTTACAGTTATATTTTCATTCATTCAATTACTAATAAAATTTATTCAGTGCTGTCCACTGCCAAGTACTCTGTTAAGCCCTGTACAGAAACTGATGGAAAAATGGATATAGGTCCAGTTTTCAGGAAGTACGTGAACTAGAAGGAAGACAGGTTAAAGAAAACAAAACCAACCAAATAAATGATACATATATTGTGGTAGATGCTAGAAGGAAAACAAGAGGACACTATGAGAAGGAACAGGGTAAATCTACTTCAGGTTGAGTGGTTAGGAAAGGTCTCTCTGAGAAAGTGAAATTTAAGCCAAGATCTGAAGGATGATGTGGGGGAGGGCTTTCCAAGCACTGGAAACGGGGAGAGGCCTTGGTAGCAAAAAGGGCCCTTTTTGTTTTCAAGAAACTGACAGAAATTCGGGGTGACTGGAACACAGGAAACATGGAAAAGACTGCTCTGACAAAAGATGTAAAGTCCTGTATAGTTTATAAAGCACGTTTATAGAAAACAGCTCAAAACAACCAGTTGAGATGCACAAGACATTCAAGTGTAGACGCTGGGAGTTAAGGAGGCTGACTAGCCCAAAGTCACCTTGCCGGTAGGTAGCCGGGATGCGAACTCCATTCTGTGTCACCTAGTCACAGCTCTTTCTGCTGTGAATATCTCCTGGCTGAACATTTTCATACTTTCTCCATATCCAAGGCCATCATCGTGCAATCAGTTCATGAACTGAAAACCTAATGGCCAGTTAGGGGTTGGAAGGTCCGTTGCTCTTGCATAAAGATCATTGGGATTCTTGTATCTGAACCATAGTTTTTCCATTTTCTCTGCTCTTGGGTTGCTTTCTCACTCAATGCCAGCTACTCCCTTGTCTGTTTTTGAGAAGCTGTAGGCATGACAATCAGCTTATTTAGTTTATTAGCCATGTGTAAAGGAGCAGCAAATAGCTTCTGCGTGAGAGCCTGTTGGATTGTCCTATTAATATAGCCCAGGGACTCTGCTATGCAGACAATGATATTTTTTTCTGACTATTCAGAAGCCAATTTTATCTGGCCCTTGTTTATATTTCCCTGATAGATAAAATTGCCAGAGGGTTCAATATATTAAATAGGTGAGACATTACTAGTCTTTGGGAGTGAAACTGTATCTCCCAATATTTTATTGTCTCAGTAGGTCAGGCAGTGATATTTAATTATTCCTAATTGTAAAACTGATTTCACTTTGAAAAAATTTGCCTATAAAATAAACCATATTCCCCTGGGGAAATATTTCCATGATGTTGTTGATGTCTGTGGACCCAATGTTAATCCCTTTGAATCCATTGTGAATAATCTCAGGAGTTAGATAAAAATAACAGTAACAATACCAGGTTTATTGTTTGGGTTTTTTTTTTTGACAAAGTCTCACTCAGTTGCCCGGGCTAGAGTGCCATGGTGTCAGCCTAGTTCACAGCAACCTCAAACTCCTGGGCTCAAGCGATCCTTCTGTCTCAGCCTCCCGAGTAGCTGGGACTACAGGCATGTGCCACTATGCCCGGCTAATTTTTTCTATGTATTTTTAGTTGGCCAATTAATTTCTTTCCATTTTTAGTAGAGACGGGGTCTTGCTCTTGCTCAGGCTAGTCTCGAACTCCTGAGCTCAAAGGATCCTCCCTCCTCGGCCTCCCAGAGTGCTAGAATTACAGGCGTGAGCCACCGCGCCTGGCCGATACCAGGTTTATTGTTAATAAAGCCAGGCTGGAGAGCTGTCCTTGAACCCAGGGCCTAAATCATGCTTCCTATTCTTTCCTCAAACTCTCCCCAGAACCAGAAGACAGAGAAAGAATAGTGCACACATCCTGGAGGCAGGCAGCGTCTAAACAAGGTAGCCCAGGAGGGGGTAATTTAGCCTACCCAGGGAACTTTCTCTCTCTTACTAATCAGAAAGAAAAGATGTAATACTTGATACTCACAAGAAAGTTTTTATTTTATGGAATGGAATAGAAATATGAGAAAATGGAGAAAATTGTTTTTTCTACATTAAGACAAAAACAAACCTTTATGATTTTATTTAGACACCATTTATAAGTGCAGGCACTTTATATCTTGTGAACATACATAGTTAATATCAAATAGGATAATTTTCACAGTTTGGCGTGGTGGGCTAAGAGTCAGAAGACTTCTTTCTCTGATTTGTTATTTAGGACAAGCCATAGAAACACAATGAGCTCTAGTTTCCTCATCTGTCATAATGAGTACTATAAATACTCGCTCTGTCTGAGAGAAACAGATGTCACTGTGAATATGAAAAGGTTGGGGGAGAAAGAGAATGAGATTTGAGTACCTACTGTATGCTGAGCAGTGTGTTAGATACTTTTCAGCACATCTTATTTGAACACCATAATCAAACAAGTAAGTATTATTTTCATTTTTCAGAAAAATTTTATGTCTCTCAATATAACCACCATTTTTGAGCATTTATGATGAACTAGTGTCTGTGAATACAGTGGTGAACAGTGGAGCTTTGGGACAGTGGCATTTCAGCTGAGGTCTGGAGAATGAGGGGAGCTGGCCGTGCCAGGGAGTGACCCCTGGGCATGTTCCTCTCCAGCCAGCTTCCCTCTGCGCCTCCAGGAACTGGCGCGCCATTCTTGATTCTTCTCTCTTAAACCGTGTACTCAGAGATACAGAGGTCCTGACATGGGAAAGAGATTGCGATGTTCAAGGAATAGAGAGAAGACATCATTTCTTACATACTTTGAGAGTTATAGTTGTGTTGTAAGTGCACAGGGAAGCCACAGAAGAATAGCTTTAGAATAGAATATTGTGAACCTGCTGTTGGAAGACAGTTCTCTGTGGGTCTCTCACATGTCTGCATGTCTTGTGAGTGAAGATATTGACTGCCTTTGTCACACTCTCTTTTCAAGGATGTTTGTGAACAACCGGAGAAGAAAGTGATAGTGCCTCCCTCTGTAGCAAAGAGCAGATATGCTTATTGTATAATAAAGGTAATGTCTTCCTTTGGAACAAAGGGCAGGCATGTTTACTGCTCACTGTAAATTATTTGGCATTCCTAAGTTCAGAGTTGTTTTGCTGTAATGCGATCCATCACATGTGCGAGTGGCATGTCACCCTGCGGGACTTGGGAATCAGAACTGTCAAAAAAAAATGCTGATATAAAGACTTCTATTATTGCTGTAAGCAATAAAGTGTTTGACCCAAAAGTCTTGTGTATTCTGCCAGCATCTGTGAAATTGTGGAAAGCTAACTTGTTAGTTTGTAAATTGGGTAAAACCTCAGACCCTTCACAGTTCTTGGCAGTTTTAGTGATGAGGATGGGATGCTGACAGAGACGTGACTTTCTGGAAGAGAAAGGATGACGACCTCCTGGGCCAGTTGATGAGATGTGAGGGAAGCCCATGGACTTCATTAATGAACGTGGACAACTTGTTTGGTCAATTGGGGAATAAATGGTCCTCCATTTTATTGCCTGTTAATGAGGGAGAATTGGGGAGATGATCATAATCCACATGCCTTTTAGTAGGTTCAAAGTCAGCTGCCTGAACAGGGGCTTCCTTGCCAATCTGACAGTCTGTTTTGGATCCACCCATTTTGGCAAGTAGGACAAGGACCTATCCAGGTCTAGAGGAAGGTTCTGACCCTCTATGACAGTTTCATGCTTTGAGTATGAAAGGAGGGAAATTTGTAACCACTGTAGGTAGAAACCAAGCAAATGGCTATACCTTCGGCTGGTTACCTGAGAAGATGAAGGTGTTGGGTGTGTAATGCTTGTTAAGGATGTATTAACGCTTGAGGTTCTGGCAGTATTTGGGCTATTGTACAGCTCAGCCCCTCCTGTGGACTATCATTCCTACCTTAGACCCATTAGGAGACTTGGAGTTTCTTCAAGTGGGTCTGGGATGCTATAAAAGAACTGTGGTCTTATTGGGGAGATTTTCTTCAAAGAGAAAAGCTCCCATGGGAAACCATAGATGAGGTATTGACTAATATTTGGACTCTTAATGCCCTGGAATGGGTTTATAATGCTGATGAAAATGACCTATTGGAAGATGAAAAACTGACCAAAAGAAATCTAGACGAATTCTTAGGTCATCTCCATTGCCCTTCAAAACTCCCATAACTCTTATATTGAAGCAGGGATAGAACTTCAGAGATGTTGTAATGTGGGGCAGTAAATGCCCTCAGTAAAGACAGACTCCTAAAATAAATTGCTGCTGTGCAAATCAAGCCTGAGTCAACCAAATGGAACAAATACCATAGCCACAGCCAGAAAGTGGTTATGGCTGTTAAGTCTAGGGGTTCCTCAAACTGGAATAGTTGTTGTCAATAATGATCTTGCTGCCAAATACAGAGCATTGCAGGATTGAAAACATTAGAAGTTTATTTGATTGAGTCTTCAGCCAGCTGCCAATCAAAACTTAAAGTAAAGGCACTTTGTTTACTAACATGGAACCATTCTCTCCCTCCTCCCTCCCCCTCTACCTCAGGCTCAGCTTCTCCCCCCCTTTTCTCATTT